>OY754936.1:7802412-9002412 GCA_963576515.1 Cryptocephalus primarius
ATTGAGTTTTCCCCCAAAATTTCACCATTTTCAAGTTATTGAAGGTTGAAGATTTTCAATTTCGGGGTTCTCGAAAAATAACCATCCTTCAACGAGCAATAACTCGGCCCTTATTGGGTTTACGGAGGTCATTCAAAAACGAATCTGTTTTTTTATTATCTACAGTTTTGTTCTGAATGTTTTTTCCGATAAAATGAAAACTTTTTAAGTTATTCGCGAAAAACGGTTAAAAAACATTAGTTTTTTGCAATGAAAATTGTGTAGTTTCAATCGTGAATAACTTGAAAAATATCCAAGAAAAACTTTATAGAACCAAAGTTGCTTAGAATTAATAAATCTATCGGTTTGCTGGTTTACTATGATTTAAAAAATTCCACCCCTAGGGAAAAACCACATTTCGGCACAAGTTCAACTTTGAAGAAGGTTATAAATACTACCTAAATCCCAATTTTCAAAGAAATTGACCACGATTCCCAAAATTCCACGAGAAAATGGCTGACTGACGACTGGACTAATAGTGTGACTATAAATGAGTTATTCAATTTTTTTTATAAGCAAAAAAGTGACTCCTTTTTAATCGATGTTTTTAACAACAAATTCTTAAGAAATACAGCTTTATTAAATTTCTCTAGATGCATCGCTGGGGCAAGTCCAAGTGCTCAAATAAATGGTCCCTGGGATAAATATATAGCATTTCTCATAAACTATTCAACAAATCTGTTACCTTATAGCAGAGATACATTCAACCTATAGCAAAAATAATGAATTTTCCAACTTTGGGCGGTGTTTATAACAAAAAAGGACCGAATTTGGAGTATATCTTTATACAATCGTTATTCAATAAGCCCTTTCTACCATATAAAACCTTCAAAAGCCCGTAATATAAAAATTCAACGTTTATTTTTTGTCTAGACCGAGCTAATAGTAAAATACGTTTCTGTGTAGTGTGCGGTACACAGTGTAAGATTTCGGCGAATCCTTTACATTGTAGTGTTATCAGTTCGTAAATAAGCTTTTAAACGTGTCTCGCATATGAAATTAAAGAGACCGGGGCATTAAGTAGTGAATTTAGGTCGGAGAAAAAATTTTATGTTCACTTTGACAAAATTATCCAAATGGGTCGAGTGGAAGAATAAAGGCTTCCGAGAATTCGGTCCGCTTTTGAGCGTCAGGTGTTCTTAGATCTCTTTCCCGAAATTGTTTTGTCGGAAAGTGTTCATGTATTTTAAATAGATTTGATAAAAATTAAGCAATTACTGGGATTAGCTTTAGAAACTTCTAGAATAGAAAAGACGCGATGACGTCACACTCTAATCACCAAAATCAAATTCACCCTTGAAAGTACTAACCCGTTTTAATTGATTTTGCCCCTTCTGCGCTAATTAGAGTACAAGATAAATGATATAACACAGGACGCTTTGAAAATAAAAGAACTAACCTTTTGATTTCGCAATGGCGTCTCCTTCACAACGCGCCGTTCCCGTCCCTTCGTACGAACCGGCAGAAATTTGCTAAATTTACACTCAAAACGATGTACGTACGATACACGTTCAGTTCCACCACTTTCCTCCCGTGAAAACCCGAAAAATCCCCGAAAACTTGAGTTAACGAACCGACACTTGTAACGGCTTTCGCGTCGACAGGGAGAAAGATGGCGGAGAGGAAAGATCGACGATACAACGGTCCGTTGCTACTGCGCATCTACTTTCAAACATTGACAAAGCTCGCATGGATTGCCCAACGAATTCGCCGAACCGGATAACGGCGTCATTCCAGGAATAAAAGAGCCGTAAAAGTTTCAAACGATGAAAATTCATAGTTAAACCCTTAAAAATATCGATTGTCTATTAGATTCGATCACCTGATCGATCAGATGGTCAAATCGATGAAATCAAATTCACCTTTAATTATTAACGTTAATTAATTTCGCCCCTCAGGCGATAATCAGTTTAAAAGGATGAAAGAAAGTTGAAAGAAATTACTGGGCAACTTGAATTTTCATTAGGAACAGAACTAACCTGAGGTTGATCGCGATGGCGTCTCTCCCTCATGGCGGCCGCCCCTGGCACACGGCGTCTATCACGTAACTTCGAAAAACCCGATCGAAATTTAAAAAAATTACACTCAAAATGACGGTCGTATTATGAACGATACGTTCCACCACTTTGCTCCCGTGAAAACCCGGAAAATCCGCGAAAAATCAAAATTAAAAGAGGAACGAACAACAAGTGACACGACTTCGTCGCTAGTCTAAGCGGACAGCACCGAATTCTAGAAAGGAGGAACGTCCCAAGGCGATGATGAGCTCTGATTGGTCGATTATCATCACGTTGTACCTCGAAGTGGGTACGAAAGTAGTCAAAACGGCATCTAATTACAAGGAGGAAAAATTGTTCTAAAATCAGTAAATACATTCATTATTGTAGACTGTCCTATGTTTAATAAATTCGATAATTAATTTTACTGAGATGAGTTTCCCATTCAGGGGAATACATGAGTATTATGAATTAGAATTATTAAACTGCCACTCAGCCGTATGACGTAGTAACATAAGGACTATTTTTTGAAATGCTCCAGAGAACATTTTGAAATTCGGCCGTTGGTAAAAGATCTGCCGAACGGTTAAATATAATTGAATAACTAATAATTTATGGATTTTTGGAAATATCAACGGCATGAACTCTAACGTGCCGGCGATGTGACAAAATAAAGTGATACGAGGTAGAACCAAAGGATTACTTAGTTAATTGTGATTAAGTTCTTACAATTTTGAAATCGAAAGTATTATTTTTCATTAATCTACTATTTTCATGTATACCTGATGAATTCTTAAGATGCCCTTTTAATAAAGATCAAATATGCATCGTACAAGCATAAGTACATGGTGCAATAAAAGGAAGAAGTCAAATTTTTTTCTAAAAACAGTTCTTAAAGCCCCATATTGACTATTCTGTGTTTAATACATTTGTTTATCATCAAGGGTGTAGCATATTTCTTAAATTGATTCATGAAATAACGGATTTTCTGCTCAGCTCTTAGGACACTCTTTCAAACACAAGTGAAATTCAAAAACATTTGGAAAACCAGTAACTGTGTTTTGAATTTTTAAAACTAGCCAGGAAGTCTAAGAGAATTATATAAGTTCATGAAACTGCGCTCACCTATTAAAAAATTCCCACTCAACAATTGAGTAGTTTCAACATTATTGAATAACAATTGCCTAAAACTCAGTGTTTGAATTTTGAAATTTTTCTGATAGTCGTTTCTACCTGAACTGTTGCTACACTGCTAAAACTCTTCTGACATTGTACTGTAATTGGTCAGTTTCTCGAAGGAGGCGTTGACAAAAATCAGGTGCAGGTATATCTCCTTCTGTTAGGATTTCTCTTTTGTCATGTCAGTGATTAGAAAGTGAGGTCTACTCAGGTTAAACCCTAAAATTTATTATTACTGGTTGTAAATTATAGTGTCCAATGACAATTTGACATCTCGTGTTATTGAAATCGATAATCATACATACAAAGGTAAATTATAGACTGACTTACAAGTGTAGGTAGGTAATAAAGGTTAATTAAAGTTAAAACAAAATATGCGACATAACCACTCAAATTATTGAAACTATATCAAGTTACTTAGGAGACTTTGTTGAATACGTAAGTAGTTTCAATATATTTGAAGCAGGAGCAGTGTTCTTATGATTTTTTGAAACTGTCATCAGTTTCCACTATGAATTACGTCCCAGTAATTGACCATTCTAAATCTTTTTAACGTTATTAAGTGTTGACATAATTACAAGAAACTTAGCAACCAAATGACTTATTGGTAACATTTTAAATAATTAACATGTTCTATTCTAACAGCTATTTATTAATTTGAGCTCACAGGGACACGTACAGGTAAAACCCATCAAGGTACCCACGATTTCACTTGCAAAACCTATACAACTGCTATCAATGGAATAGAGCATACTAAAATTAAAAATTACAACAACCACAACAATAATAATATCAATTAAATTGAATACAATATTGTATCTAGTTATTACAGCAATTTTCTTAAAATATTTAACAGAAATCCTTAAAACTACATTATTAAAGGAACTCTATTGAACTATTAGGGAACGTTTCATTTAACGAAACAGTAACGTTGATTTTTGAAGCTATAGACAGTTTTTACTCCGACCTGTGCCACGGTAATCATAGTATATTTCTTGAAATACTATACAAAACTTTTTGCAACTCTGCTTAGTAATTAAGGAAACTCTACTGACCATTTATATAAATTTTGAACAAACTCGAAGTATCAGTAAGTGTTTTATGAATTCGTGAAAGTGTGAACACTTCCAATTCTGATGCACATCCAAATAAAACTGTCCAAATGCTTAAAACTGTTCATCCGTTAAGAAAATTCTATCAAACTGTTGATAATCGTTACAATAAAGTTGAAAGGCAAACGGCTTAGTGGTATTATCAATTTTTATAGCTTCCACGCAGTCATTTGTCTGGATGACACATTTTAAGATACTTTACATAACTTTTTAAAACTCTGCACAGTTGTTTAGGAAACTTTACTAAACAATTGAGTAAAGTTTCACTAAATTCGAGCAATCGGTTAATCTTTTATGAAGAAGTTTTAGTGGAATCAATTTTAAAATTATTATGTATACATATTTTTACAAGTAAATGCACCTAGATGAGCAAAGAGCCGTGTATACATTAAACGATATGAACATTTCGAAAATAAATTTCAGAGATTATCAACAGCGTGTATTCAAAAGTAATAATTCATATGGCTTCTTAAAACTACGACTGTGATGAGTCACTGACTATAGCCACATAGTCTCGAAACTATTATCCTTGAAATTTCATTAATTATTAAGCAAACTGTATCAAAAGAGATTACATAAATCGGCATTTCGCAAGAAACAAGTGTTTGGCACTAAAGAATGCTACACTATTCTGAATTTAATAATGACTTATTATTTACTAACTCCACAATCTAAATAACTATTTGCCAACAAAGCCAGCCTTACAAGCGAATTTTGCATTAACACTTGTCCAATGAAGCGAAAACTGCCTCAATTTACCTTGAAACATGAAAAATACATCAACGCTTTGGTTCCTCCACACTTGATTACATATTTTCCAGAGAGACTGAATATGGCTGGTGACAGAGCAGCTGAAGACACACGAGTGGAGTCCTGAAAGGCAGATGGCATCCTGAACTCCTCCAGTCCTCATTGAACCTTCCGGGAGGATTTGTTCGATTTCATCAAGCTTCTCATGGGGCAGTAGGTGAGAAATACTTGTAACCTAAACAAAATAAGCATATTTAATAACAATTCTCTAAAACTTTGTGGAGATTTGAAAGATCCTCAATTGTCACTTTTTAAACAATTTCGCAGAGCAAAGAGATGGAAAGACAGAGGGTGTATTATATTAAATCCGCCTCTTGTGAAATTTTCCTTTAGACTTGTTATCAACAATGAAACATACATCGGCTTTTAGAAAACGTCCGAACTTGAAAGAAATTTTGGATTGCTTTATTCTACAAGGTAACGCCATAGGAATGTTATAACAACTACTACTCAGCTTTAGCTTACACTTTATAGTTATTGGAAACTTTACATAAAAATCATTCAAATAAATAAATACTTCCACTACATATATGTATGTCCATAAATACATTAGCATTTCTAAATTACACTTGCAACTTTATTAGCTGATAACTCTATCATTTGATAGCATTACTCCTTTATATTTGAATCTATTTGTAGCATTATTTGATAGTGTCTTATTGTCCGAGCCCCATTTTAACAGCATAACTTTTACTATCCATTATTTTATCCTGAACAGAGCCGATCGTTATGGTAGGAGTGGCTTGTAGGGATCAGAAGGGCGTAAATCGGCCAATCAGAGTAGGTCGTGTACAATGCAGACCCTCCTATCGAGCAGCCTCGCTCCCTATTAATGAAAAAAGGGCTTGACTGGAGGGTCAAAATAACATCGCCTTCATAGTAGGGAATATATCAGGTACATTCATTCATTCAATGAAGTTTGATGCTTTTATACGAAGTTTTCTGCTGATTGTTGTTAGAAAATACATTCGTCTATGAACTGTCCAAACTTTGGCGCACGAATTTTCTCACAAAATATTTAATTGAATGTTTATCTACTGTATTTAGAGGGTTAGCAAGAGAAATGATGATTAATTAAAATGAACCTAAGTTGGTACTTCTGGATGGACGTCTCCTTACAGGTTCGGTGAACGTTATTTGAAACAAAACGCTTATTAAATTTACATGAAGTTTCACTGAGCTAATTAAATTGCCGATAAAAAAACATTAATTGCAGAATAAATGAACAAGAGTATCTCAATTACTTAGTAGACTGATTCAGTTAAAGTTGCCCCGATTGAAATAACGATTGGCATTAAATTAACTTAGGTCCCATAATTCAATGACTGCTCAGTATTAAAATAATAAAATGGTCCATGAATAATGCTGAATGAGCTTCAACATATTCAGACCTTCTCTCGTAATTGCGAGGTAACTATTATGTTATCGGCCTAAGGTATGCATAATTTGAGCTCTCCTTGTTCCTAAAGTGACATATTCATGTTTTTAACCATATATCAACGCTACCCTGATATTACTCCCTTATTTACCTTTAGCTTTTCTATTTGTCCTTTTGATGTTATTACACTTTCTTAGATTTCCCATTATCTGTATTAACCTTTCTAATTTGCCTTGAGTTCCCACTTTCTGCTGTGCTTTTGTAAGTTCCTTTCTTTTCAATAAGTCAAAGGCTTGTTAGAAGTTACGAATACTAATTCTAGTCCTATTTTATAATTCTGTGTTTTTTCTAGTTTACAGCTCACTAACAGGTGATATAAATGTTTTCTTTAGAACATCTTGATTGTGTTATGAAAATCACATATACCAATGTAATATGCAACTGATTGTACGAGGTAACTTTAATACTGAAACTTGGGGTTTAACATTGGATTTTACATAGTTTTTAGATGTTCCATTGATTTATAGTATAAGAAACAGTCTTGTAAAATGGCCAAGAGTTGGATGGATTAGTATCACAACCATAGATAATGTTTTTGTGAATGTTACCAATACTTGTTTAACACGTGTTTTTAAAACTTGATTTTAAAACGACTACTGCACGAGTAATTGTCACGTGAAGCAATTACAGCGAATATTCTTTAGAAAAACTCACGAACGATCTTATAAATGAAAATTGGTATCAAATATATGGCTTACAGAAAAAAAGACAAAGTTGTTTCAGTCTTCAAAGGTGGTAATCGAAAGGAAGTGACTAATTATTATCGATTTGTAACTGCGCCCTCATTGTTCTATAAAATATTTGAATGTGCTCATCTTGAAAGGTTTGAAAGGGCCTGAAAAGTTATAGTAATCAACGTTTTAGTAATCTGTATAAATGATCTTGCATTCTCTTCATTTTAATGTCAAAAAAACTAATTTTCTTTTTTCGTTTTCACAATAGATCACAGAAATATCTCATTTAATTTATCCTATAATGATGTCTAAATTAGAAAATATCACATTGCATTTAGTAAGATTTACATAATTGTTAAGAATAATTCAGTCAGTTGCCTGAAAAACACACCATTCTCTTAGGTTCAATTTCATAGCACAAAACAATGTCTGCCCTAATCCACTATTTACTTTCAAATTCCCTTATTCATCTATCTACCTCTTACTTATCGGAATTCCTCCGGTCTCTTAGTTGGTTGCAGTCGATCCCTGGATCTTCTGCACCTGAATCCCTGAGTCGCAGCGGTGTCAGTCGGCAGCTACACTCGGTTCTAGCTACGAAATGGGGCTGTAGGTTCCTTAATATTCGGTTCTTCCTGACACAATGAATGTCCTTACTCGTCCAAGGTATTAACTAAAAATTAACCATTTTGAGTGTGAGATGCAAGTAAACACCAAGGTTTACTGGAATTACTACTGAAATTAAATAAAACTAACTGGTTAGAATTATCAGGCACAACTTACCTAAGACAATAAAAACAACATGCTTGGCCAAGTATAAAAACAGAATAAGAGCGATTTTGTCGAAAAATAAAAATAAGTATTAGGGTACCTAGATTGTACATATACAGCAATCTACGACACATCGCCCTGGGACTTATGCCATTCTATATCAGCTCCTCCACGACTCTGAATGGATTCTGCCACTTTGTTCGCACCTTCTGACTTGCCCCTTGAGCTGGCGTACTGATCATTTTGATGAGCACCAGGTAGCAGACGTTATAAGGTCGGACGCCCCTTTTGATTCGCCTGATGTTCTCCAAAATACTTCTTCATTCTCTTACTAACTTCAGTCATGTCAACTTCTCCTCGATCTTTCAAATGAAATCGTCCCTGTGAAACAACATAATACCCTATTAGTGTCTGACTTTAATTGTACCAATAAGACTCAATTCATAACCTTTTCATCCCACCAAGCATCATTAATAGTTACTCACATTGTTGAGAGAGAGAGAGAGAGAGTCTATGATTGTGCGATTATAACGTTCGACTTGCCTGTTGCCCCATGGAACTTCCACCACGTTTAGATGGTGATACCCCTTTCTCTGCAAAACTTGCGGAGCTTTTTACTAATAAAGTATATACTTTTATGTGTAATAAGTCTATGGTGGACACCAAATAGCTTTAATGAAAGTCAAAATTTAAATGACACCCTGATTCTTACAAATGGAACACAAATATAAGCCTCATCATTTTCATTACAAACAACAAAAGTAAAAGTTTCATTTTCATTTAGATAAACATATGTTCTTTGCTCTTAAACTCCTGACTTTAAATATACCTTAAGGACAATTTCTCTAGATTAATTGTAATAGTCCGTCTTGGATAAATAGAATCACATTTTAATTTACAAATGCAACCGCCAAAAATTCTTCTATTTCATAATCACAATATATCCATTTTCAGTATTGAAGCAAGAATTAATTCTCTCAATAGAATGCTGAGTTGTGAATAATTTAACAATTCTACTTTTCTTCTATACTGCCCTCTATTAATTGATTTTTGACTTGTTTTGGAAATATCTATCTTGTGACAAGAATGTTTCAAGGAAATATGTTTAGACTTTTTAAGTGTTACTAAAAGTAAATAAGGATAGCAGTTTAAGTAAGGTTAGTTAAACTAACATTTTTATTTTGGTCTAAAAATTTTCAAAAGGAAAGGTGAAAAACAAAGTTAAAATGAAATTATTTCAAGCTCTCATAAACCATCCTCTCATTTGAAAAGCTTTATATGTTGAAAGTTATATAACAACTAGGAACGATGGATACTTTCAGAAAATTTTATAATTCAAATTTTCTACCTTTGAAATTATAAAAAGAAAGCTTACAGAACCTATCTAAGGCCATTTACGAAAATCTATATTTTTCAGTCGCCCTTGAAGAATGAAACAACTTGAAACTTGCATGAACCTTCTGAATTCGACTTGAAACCACTTTCAGTAGCTTGAAATTCTAGAAAAACGTATGGAACAATTTTAAATTTCAATTGTTTACCTTTAAAATCTTCGTTCTAGATTTCTAAAATAGTTACAATTAAAATTGAAAGGTTTAACAGTTCAAACTGATTCTGGCCTTCCAAACTTTTCACAAGGTACCACAAAATCTCTTCATTTGCATAATTCAGGCTTTCTATTGTTTAAAACACATCCTAAAAAAAACCATAGATTCGATTTTCTTCAAAAATATAAAATTACTTCAATAAAACGTTTACTTTTAGTAATGATGGATATGAATTTAGGAAAAATGATATTTAACTTTTATATATTCACTAGATTTTGACATTTCATGCTCAAAAGAAGGAGAAAAATCCCTAAAATTAAAAGTACACGAATAGACCCAAAAATCATCCCTATTTTTGAGATGTGGATTTTTCAAAAATCATTTTTAACAAAGCAGTGCGATTAGTCTAACAAATCTACTTAAACCTGTATGAGTAATTTCTAAAAGATGACAACAAAAATTAGTAGTTGTCCTACGGGGTGGGGTTTTCATGTATAGTACTACTATTTTATAACGATTTATCAGCCATAGGTACATCCTTAGAAGACCAATATTAAACAGTTCGTAAGGGAGTTTGTAATAACACCTACTAACAAAGTCAACAAAAAATGTTACTAGGGTAGTTAATGCTGTAAAACAAATAGTTTTATCATCCCCGCCACCCATGAATAAAATTCATAAAGAGCACTCAGTCGATCTGTAACATTTCCGATTTTGATGAGTAGGATTTAACTTGTCGATTGATCGTGTACTTACCTTCATTTTATTTTACTACTTCCATCCCCGTTGAGAAATCTTCATTCGTATTTCTTTTACCGGTGAAACCTCGACGATTAGGTACTTCTTCGCCCCCGGAAATCGGACGACTGCCGCTATTTACTTCTTATTCTCAGATCACAACAACGCCAGATTCTTACTTCCGATCTTTACGTCGAAAAACGCACTTCACTTCTTTAGGTTCGCTACGTATTTTCGAATTGTCTCGTTCCACGGTGTGATTCCCCGAATTCCGATGGGACACCTGCTAACCAGGGCCGGCTCTAATAATGAAATCGATATCGGGACTATTTCCTATCTATCTCCTACTGGGGTTGGGTTTTTTCCGACCTATTATTTTTTTTTCATGAAGAGATGGAGGGTGAAAAATTGAAACCGCGCTCCAAATTTTGAATCGGATGACATTCGGTTATTTCACTAAAATCTTTGATTTCGTGCAAAATTCGACAAAAGTGTACGTTGATGTGATAGAACCATGGACGTATTAAATACATTTATGGCTATTAGAACATGAGACTTTCTAATCCAAAGGTGATATCAGTTTGCACTGTTGTCGATATAAGAAATAAAGCAAAACATGACCTATTTTCTGTGACCATTTCTTCGGGAAAAAAATACAGCAAATAAACAGTAATAAAATATTTCATAAACAGTATTGAAGTGAACTTCGACATATCCACACCTTGTCTTATAATTTATTTAAGGATTGTTTGTTATTTTTTCTGCTGTCGAGATAATTACTATGTTATCATTTTAAGCTATACATATTTAAATCCTTCCTTGTATCACAAAGTGACCTCTATTTATGCTTCTAACTACATTTTAACGCTATACTTATCTTCATTTGCTGTTACTGTTAGATTTCCCATTGTCATCTGTATTAATCTTCCTAATTTACCTTGAATTCTTACTTTCTGCTATGGTTGCGGAAGTTTCTTTTTTTCAACGAACCAAAGACTTGATCTACGAATATCAATTATATTGTTATTTTATACCTGTATGTCTTTTCAAGTTTACATATATACAGTGTCGTCCCTTCACGAATCCACATTTAATGTTCAATTAACTTTCTTCTCTTGTTAGCTAATGCTTAACAATCCATAATTCAAAAAACTCTAGCAGCAATCTTACACATTAACTACATTAATGTAGTACTTCCCTTGTAAATTGCTCGACACAATTTTAACACGTAACATTGTGACCTGCTCGTACCACCTCCAGCAACAGCAGCAGCAGCAGCAGGGAACTCCGAATTCCAAGAGATGCCGAAGAAGGCCGTCTTGGCCATGGTGACGACGAATCGCATGAGGAGCTGGTGCAGGTAGATGCCGCCTGTGGCGCTGATCCGCGATTATCATAGGCGTAACTCCTCAGTGGTGGGGACACTTCCGACATCCGAATTGGACGGGTTGGACTTGTTGGGTTCCAACAAGGACATGCCTTTTTGTTTAGAACTTGTAAAATTTATACTCTTCATTATCATGGATCAAGAGGACCGTACGGTTTTCCACTTTTTTTTAAGTCAAGGTGTAGGCTACTTTTGTTGTCATACAGCCGTTTTAACTTTGTCATATGCATTACGAAAGGCTGAAACTTTGTTGTCTAGAAACTTGAATCTATGCGTTTTTGATTAAAATCGGTCAAAGACGAATGACATTACTTATGTCATTGTTGTACTATCTCGAAAGTGTTTTTACCTTCGTATATTTAATCGATATTGATTACTAGAAAGCAGCGATATATCAGTCGAATATCGTGTAAATAATAAAATAGTAATTGCACTATGTTGCAAAACCAGCAACAAACACAAGCAAAGAAGAAACACAAGCACCCTTTTAATTAAAAACTGTCCCAAATATCAAGATTCTTTCAGCAGATAAGGAAAATGCAACAGTGATACTTTATGCACCGGACTACTGCAACAAAATCCACTAACACGAGAAAGATCCAAATGAAAAAATCAAAAAAAAAGTAACAAAATATACATAAAAGATCTAATAAAAGAAAGGTATTTACTAACACATCACTGCAACAACAGGCTCACCATGTCAAAATGTAACTTTTATGCATTTTTTAAGCTTATGTTTAAATGCATGACTTAGCTATTTAATGTTAACTTTCGTTTGAAACATTTTCCTAAAGGGCACCTTCTTACTTTTGATAATTTCGTTCTTTAAATAAATTAACATTTCTAACAGAAAATTAATTAATACCTAAGTTTTTTCTTGTTTTATTTTAAGCTGCTTAAAATGACGTGTTACTTTTTTCATTCATTACAATTTGACTTAGCTTTTTACTTAATACCAACAACTTTTATTTAACACACTTTTAACAAATCAAAAAGTAGTATAAGTGTAATTGATAAGAGCTTGTAAATTTGTGGAGAACGTGTAAACTTTCTCTGGCAAAAAAAATGAAATGATCATTTAATCTCAGGTCAAAAGGGCTTAGTGGCCGTTGTCACCATAAGTGGTCGTGAAAGATATCAATGGCAAATTTCCACAGCTCCCAGCTACCGACCATGGTTCGTAATAAGTAACAGGCCCCGCTCAAAACAAAGGGAAACTATTTTATGGTACCCCGAGCTTACTAGCGACCTAACTTGCATGCTGTGCACCTCATACACCCTCTGTACGCGACGAGCCGGCCCTGTTAAAGTTGCCCGTTACAGTTCCATTTCCATTCTTTATGGGAATTAACATTTTCAAGCGGGTGGTACCCTATGTAATCCAATTCTCTTAATTGCAGGCTGTGTGCAGCAGTAAACTTTGAAATATGCAGTTTATTTCTGATACAAAAAAATACATGATTAGTTGTGCACGATGGTACAAATTTGATTTATTTTGGATGTGAAATTTCACTGCATTCAAATTAGGTGCCATTTACTAACCGTTTGACAATGACAATTTGGGAACCAATGAAAAACGAATATATGAAGATTTTCATGCTCACATGTAGGCGGCTGTGCAATGTGCCCTATGACAACACCCTATGACGTAGATGATAGCTGACATGCGATCTACCTGTTACTATGTTTATGATTCTGTACGTATTTGTCCTGCCATAACCTCACTTCATTCTATCAATCGGTAACTTTATAAAATGGTTATTTCATCTTACTTAGTGGAAGGTAGTTGTGTAATTGCGCTGTTGTTAGACGGTGAGTAATCCACGCGTTATCGACCATCGCGGTGATTGCAACTAATGCCATTCTTGAATAAACCTACGTCCGCCAAGTATGTGTAGTTCGTGGGGCTCTTTAGTTACATATGTGTATCCTCTTTGTGGCTTTGTAATATTAAGAAACGAATAGAAACCTTTCAAATTTCAATCTTTGTGCTTGAATGAAACCCATGGTATATATAGTATACCATATATGTATACTGTATACAATACATACAGCACCTGTCAGTATGTAAAGTTCCTAATGATCGTTTTAGGTTTTCTGTCCGGGTTGTGTCATTTACCATGTCTGTACCCCAGTACTCTTTCTAGAACCTCTTAAAAACATATTTTTAAGACGTTTTCCACATGTTATAGATACCTTCATTACTCATATTATTTCACTTTTTTAAATTCACAAGTAAGCAATTATATTCAATCTCTACATTGTATTTTGCACATAAAGTTATTAATGTAATGACAGGTTTTGATTATCTGTTTTGTAATTGTAGGAATTGGTTACAAAGCAGTCATGAATTCAAGAATGGATATGATGTCGGCTAGTGGGAGCAGGAAGGAGTAAAGTGGCAAAGGAGGTCTAGAATTTCAACCCAGATTTGGCCTGGAATGACATGAAGAAACTTCCATCGGCTTTATCTAAAGAACATATGGCTTAGATTCAGTTAGACTCTGTTAAGGTGTTATGAAACCTTTTAGATTGCTTTTGATTCTAGGACTTTGAACCTGAAGGGATATTTAGGCTTTCAATGGCTTCATTACAGCTGTATTTATATCTAGTACTATATTTAGTGTCAACAATATTTTATTTTGGTTTTATGAAGTCTTTCAGATTCATTTAAGTTCTAGTATTTCAGAAGATTGTCTAAAGGAATTTTTAAGCTTTCCAGGAGCATTGTTTTAACAAAATTAATATTTAGAACGTATGGTGTAGATTCAACAAGATTCTATTCAAGCTTCTTAAAAACTTTCAGATTCCTTTAAACTCTAGCATTTAGACAAGTCGCTTAGAGTAAGTTTTAGGCTTTCCAGGGACTTTTAGAGGCAACTTTCTATTAAAGACTTACAGTTTGGATTCAGTATCATTCTATTTGGGTTGTATAAAGCCTTTCAGGCTACTTTAGGTTATAGTATTTGAAAAAGTTGTCTAAAGAGATTTTTAGATTTCCAAACGTTTCATTGAAGCTAAATTTATATTCAGAGTGTGCGCTTGACGAGATTCTATTCAGGTTCTCTAAAACTTTCAAATTCCAATTAATTTTCGCATTTGGACAAGTCACTTAGAGTAAATTTCAGAGTGTCCAGGGATTTTATTAGAGCTAGGCTTTATATAAATGGCGTATGGTATGAATTAAGTAAGATTTTATTAAGGTTTTATAAAGCCCTTCAGGTTACTGTAGATTCTAGGGTTTTGAAATGTTGCCTGAAGGGATTTTTAGGCCTCCAGTGGCTTCATTAGAACTAAATTTCTATTCATATCGTGGTTTGGTTTCAGCAAGTTTCTATTCATGTTTTCTAAAACATTTCAAATTCCTTTAAACCCCAGCGTTTGGACGAGTCGCCCAAAGTAATTTTGGGCTTTTCATGAACTTTAATAGGGTTAATTTTGTATAATTAACATATGGTTTTGATTTATATTAAGGCTATTAAGGTTTTATAAAGAGAACCAAATTTATATTCAGAACATATTATTTGTATTCAACAAGATTCTATTCACGTTTTCTAATATATTTCAAATTCATTTAGATTCTAGCATTTAGACAATTATCTTATAGTAATTTTTAGGCTTTTCAGGAACTTTAATAGAGCCAGTTTTACACAAAGAATATGTGATTTGGATTTAGTAAGATTGTATTAAAGTTTTATAAAGTCCTTCAGGTTACTTTAGATTCTAGGACTTGAAAAAGTCGCCTAAAAAGAATTTTCGGCTTCCAGAAGTTTTATTATAACAAAATTTATATTAAAGAGGACAAGGACAAGGACATAAAGCCTTTCCGGCTTATAGTTTAAGATTTCGAATAGTCTCCTCAGGAAAGTTTTAGATTTTCCATGCACTTTTTTGGAGCTACATTTGTAGTAGGAATGTTTGATTCGGATTAAACAACATATCTTTTAGTTCCTGTAAAGCCGTTTGAGTTTCTCAGAGTTCTAATGATCCTCAATGGTACTATTATTCTTTGGTTTTCTTTCTTAATGTTATTATGTAAAGCATTTTGATACACTTAGTATTTTTAACTTTTTGTAATAATTACTATTACCTTAACTTCGATTCTTGAATAACCATTTGTAAAAAGTTGAAATTGATGCTATGTAGACGTGACTCTGTATATTACTTTTCCATTAATAAATAATTTTAAGTTCTAGTTGTTTTTTTTCGCCTCCTAAAATAATGTTTCGAGTGTAAATTGGGTTGCATATGCCCCAGGTCCCTTAATCGGCACCTTAAAACGTATAATTTTAAAATACAAAAGTTTTGTGTTCCATGTCTACATGTCATTTGAAAATGGCGGGAATCAGTCCAAGTACCTCCTACCTACCAGATAACCTCTCGCTACTCCTGTTATCCTGGTAGCAAAATCGCGCTTTCATATGTGTATTTTGACAGATTTAAGTTTTCGAATTGGACGAAATTTCCCTATAAAATTCGTTATTTGGTACCAGGATAACAGGAGTTGCGAGAGGTTATCCAAGTAACAAAAGGTGTGAAGACATTTCGCGCCAAAATCACAGGTGAGCCGTGATTGGCCAGATGAGAGACCTTGAAACTTCGTTCGAATTTTATTCTCTTGGCGGCAAATTCAGATTTATGGAGGTTTACAGGTTTGTAAAAAATAGAAAAATGTTTTTATATTTACTTACAACAAACTTCTAAAATACAGTGAAGTATATGTATTTCATTAGAAAAAGACAAAAATATTAAAATATTAGGTGATCTATTTGTATTTCACAACTTTTATTATAATAAATAACATACATACTTTTATTAATTCAAAACAACAATGTTCATATAGATTCTTAATATTACTTAATTGGTCCTGTTGGTTATGAGCTTAGACCAGAATCTACTTAAGGAGGTCAAGTTGAAACATGGAAACAGTACGTTACAATATCAACGTGAAAACTACAATAATGGTGCTTAATCGAGTGCCCCTATTGCCCCATTTCTGAATACAAATAAAAACTATTTTATATATGTTGAAAAATGTGCACTCTTATAGAACTTCGTACAAAATGTATCAATTCATTTCTCGTTTCACCCTTAGCCAACAAAAATCTAATCAGGTGTTACTTGGGTCCATATTTACATGTTTAGTGAATTTCATTAAAATCGGTCTGTTAAATCCTCAATAAAGGGAAATCACTGCAGCAAGGGGTAACATTACAATTTATTGATACATTTTTCTTCAAGACATTAAGCCTTTTTCCAAAAATACCTTTCAATGAGATATCTAACGATTTATCCATGAGAAAAGATTATTCATCTGAATCATAACAAATCTTTGAATAGGAATGTTTTTCAATGCGACATGTTCCTACTGAAACTTTATTATTACTGAAAGCTGAACAATCAGTCATATTTTCTTTCAAAATATTAATTTAAAATTATTTGTTATTACAAGAAAAAAGCAACAAGCGGATTTAGAGTTTGGAGTCTTAATAAAATTTTCAGTAGGAGCTGACATTGCAAAATATAACAATAGAATTATATTAAGAATTATAGTCAAGCGAAACCATGGAGAAAATCAAAAGAGGTACATCATTAAACTTATTAATACAATTAAAATGACCCTAACTAATGAACTATTTAATTAATAATCTGGAATACTCTTTCGACTTCCTGCATCTTAATAGCAACTGTATCTCCTTCTGTGTAGTTCCAGGGGTCTGTACTGCATAAAAGTCTGTTCCATTCTTCTTCTAGACTTCTGTTTCAGGTCTCAGAAGGGTTTAATTGCTAAAAATTAGAAGTAACTAATGTAAAACTACTTATATCAAGGTTCAATTGAAATTTTAAAAATATGATGTAGTACATGCAATATTATAATTGATAAAGTTAAAAACAAAGATTTTAAACACAATAGAGAAATGATTCAAAACTTTGATCATTTTAATACTTTTACCTCGCCTCAAAGGGTACATGTCAATAAGCACAAATTACCAAATTGTTAGGCCAATGACTCGATAACAAACTATACTTATTTCTCTATGTGACAAACCTCAATAGAACACCCAGAACAACCACAGATTAACGTTATATTAAAGTCTACAATTATCTTTTAATCATGAATATTATTCCGACTGTACAATCATTTCGCAGTTACTCTTACTCTGACTCTAACATTCTGACTTAAAAGCGCTGAGAGTATTAAGTTAATTAGTGTGATACATCTAACACAGAAACAAAATGTGTAACCTGAATACTTTCAAAACTAGTAAAAGTCTATAAAAAGTGTTTTCTAATTTTTGCAAGTTGTTCTGAAGGACTTACATGTCCTGTTACATGTTAATGAAACCACAAATGTGTTAATTGATGAGACAATTAAAGTTTATCGTTTCCCATTTTACAACTATCTACAACAGAGTTGATAAATATGTAACAGAAGACTTGGTTACCTTAATTTTGGAAAATATTGCAAAGTATAAGGGTAATGTGATTGATGTGTTGACAGTTATTCAATGTAATACACGTCGATGTGTTTTCGAATAGTTAAGTATGTTGGAATCAGCTAAAAACAACTACTCCAAAGCTTATACCACTATTAGCACTAAATTACTCTATTTTATCTTTGGCCCTAAACATCAAAAAGAATTAAATAAATGACAAACTAATAAAACAGAACAAATCTTTGTCATCTGTTAAATTTTATAGAGCCTACTAAGTAGGCATTAAAATTCCAGGCAGTTTTTTCCCATAAGACTCTGTTGCAGACAGTAACAATATTAAAGATCAATACCTTTATTACCTTATCAAATAGGGTATTTGTAGTGTCTTGACATTCATGGTAGAACAGTTGTCAATAAGTTTATATTGACATAAGCTTTAATTCTGCTCGGAACATTTGGCAAATTTATCCCTTTGAATTGGTTACACCTCATGAGAACATTCGTGAAACATGAGACATCCTCTTAGTTGTGTACGAAGGATTCAACAGGTTCCCCTTGTCATAACTCCTCTCCGATATAGAGTGGCCATTGACTTTCTTTCACATGTTATCACAAGACCCAACCAAGTACTTAGGCATCCTTCTGTAATTTAAGACATTTCCATAGAGGGTACTTGTGGCAGTTACTATCTCTTCCTGGTGGGACCACCTAAAAGAAAAAATTTATCAAAACATAAATATTTTAATTAGCAAATCAAAATAATTCTTAATATGTAATTTTGTTATCAGTCATTAAGGGATTCGAAAAAGTAGTTAAACTTAAACTGAGAAACTGGGTGTTTATTAAATATTAAACTGAATTATCTGTATATTATAAAATGATTGCCATTTAGAATAGTTTCGTACTTTAACCATGCGAATTCATATCTATCACAAAAGACATAGATGTCCCTAAACAATATATATATATATATATATATATATATATATATATATATATATATATATATATATATATATATATAGTAGTAGTAGTAGTAGTAGTAGTAGTAGTAGTAGTAGTAGTAGTAGTAGTAGTAATAATTAACAGACTTAAGGCCTATAAGAAGTGAATGGAGAGTATGTGTGTGGAGAGAGTAAGTTTCAGTATGAAAGCAAGAAAATGTATGTAAGAATTTGAATGAATTTTTAAGTTGAGTCATGTAAAGTTCATTTTTGTTTGTGTGTTGTCAAATATTAACCAACATTTTACCTACTTCAAAAATCTTGTAGAAATAAAATATTGTAAATTACCGTGAATCATACATTTCACAAATATGACACCAATAAATGACAAACTTACTAATTTTCACGAGGCTGGGACAAGTGCAAGCTTCCCATCTAATCAATTTCCTAAGAAAGATTTACAAACTATGAAACTGGTTTTAATCAACTGTTGTTATTAATGCATACAGTGGACAGTCCACAAATTCCTGATGGTCAAGTCGAGAACCCATTTTTATTTCTGTAGGCACCTATTCTCTGGGCTCCTATCGAAGAGAATGTCATTTCCAATACATTCCAGCCAAATCTGCCAAACGACCAAATCAGTTGAGTATGCCTAGAAATTCGAAGATGATAAATCTTGAATACTATTTTATTACACCTTATAGTACTTACCCCATAATAGTTCTGGCCCCACACCCGGGTATACAACATGTCGGTTATAACGACACAGCTTTCATTTCTTTGCAGTCTTTCAATTAACAAAAGGTTAAACGACAAGAGTACCTCTGCAGCTACTCCCCTACACTTTTCATGCGGTATTTTATTTTTATACAGCCATCCATCAGCGATTATAACCACAAAAACACATTATCATGTATCGCCATCTTTTGATTGACCCACCAAGTAAACGCCTGTTAAGCTTGTAATATCAATAAAAATGTGCGGGAACTTTGAAATCAAATGTTTTCTCACTTATTTGGTAAATGAACCAACTTCCAAAAGAAAAATATTTAATGGCAATCGAGATAATTACAGTTATTAGGATAAAATTGTTCCTAATGTAAATCCATATCTAGACAGGTTCAAAATAAACATTTTCCGTTTTAAAGACGCTTCATTTATGCAAAGAAACAATAGTCAACGGGATCATTTTCTATTGCATATATTGAAAATAACGAAAACAATGATCGGAGACCTCTATTTAAAAATTGTATTTAATAAATAGCATACAAAAAAATAAACTGCACAACATCTTTACATATCACCAACACAGTTCATTTTATCATTCATCTGAAAGAGTGGAAACAAAAAATAGGGCCTATTAGAAGCCATTTGGGATTTAAAAGATTTTAAATTGATGTTCCTTCCCTTTCCTTACACACTTTTCAGTTTAGAGCAGAGTATTTAAAAAGTATAATGTTTTTGTTAGACTAAATATCACGTATATAGGTCCAAATTAGCCAAATGGTGGCCAAATCAGCGTTTAGTAGAATAGTTCTGCAGATTTCTGCTGTACATGTTATTATAACTAGTCCGCGCGAGATGGCACCAAGAGCATATGTCAACTTTCAGCGCTAAATTTTAAAAGGTAAAATAATATAAGGGTAAATAAAAAAATTTTTTGTGTACGATACCTTTCAAAAGCTCAAATTTTATGTGACAATGATTATAATCCTGGGATATTCTAGCTCCTCATACCGTAGGATGTATTCCCTTTTTTATCATGAAATGACGATCACTATGGATCAGTCAGTCACTAAAAAGCAAGAATACTTTTATACAATAAAATGTTCTTATTCATAAACGCATATTAACGTCAATGTGTTTACAACGGTAATGTGTTTCAACAAGATAACTATAGTTACCTCCATATTAAAAATACATGGAACAAAACACTGTAGTGACATCAGTGAAACACATTCTAAACACATTTTAAGTTAAAACCCACATTAACGTTAATACGCGTTTATGAATAAGACCATAAGATAGTAGGTTTTGAACTGACCGTTCTAATTCTACGGCATGGAAATCATATTGTAACACTTTTACATACACAAAGAGGTTTTACTCTCCCAAAATTATAGCAGTTTTTACACGCACAGAGATTTTGTTCTACACTGATATCAATATTAACATTTTCAATTACATAAACAAAACAACTGTTTTTTATATAAACAGCAACGTATACACTACCGTTCCCCTACTACCGAACTACCGTTCGTTACACTACCCCTCCCCTTCTTTAGGGTCGCCCTCGACCCTCGGATGTTCTACTTCGACAGCACACCATGTCAGCGAAGGACGCGTCTTCCGAAATATTCATTCGAAGTCTTCCGTTGGAGAAAGTGCGTTAAAGAGTATGTGTCACAATGATAACTTAATGATCACTTCCGTGGAGCATTGTGCACCTGCCTCAGCATCCGCTCGAACCCAAAGGAAACCACGGTAAAACTTGTGGGAAGGCAGTAGTGTATCTTCTCTTCTCCAAACGATGTTCCTCTTCGCAAATTCCGCTAAAGCTTGTCCACTGGGGCGAGTTGCCCCCTCCTTTTCACACGAAGTTCAGATTCGAAAATCCCCCCAGAACTTGTCCACTCAGATCCAGTTGTCCCTTCCTTTTCAGACCATATTCATTTTCAGTAACTCCGGCAGAGCTTGTTCATCGAGAGCAGTCGTTTCCTCTTTTCTGACGATGTTCATCCTCGGAAATTTCGTCGGAACTTATCCACCGAGAGCCATTTGTCCTCTCCAGGCGATGTTCACCTCCGGGAATCTCGCCATAGATGATCTAAAAATCAAACAAAACACGCCAGTATCCTTGCCAAATCCATTTGCGGGTTGGACTGCAAATACCTGTACAAAAATTCATCAGCAGCAAATCGAAACCAAGCAGGCCAATCCTCTTTCTGACTATCAAAGACACCAGGGATGATCAATCCCAAACAATGCTCCAGGTAGAAGAGGGACCTGTCTCTTGAAATCCTCCGCTGCTCCTGCAGTTACTGAAATCCCAGCAACTGTTTCATGGCTCCAGACGCACAACCCAGTGGTCAACCATCACCAATTCTTGTACTAAAGATGAACAGCGCCCGTCTCCCAATACGAGTTACGAATGTGAGTGTAGCACTCAAACGGACCACGCGCGCCAGCCGCACGCAGTCAATCCATTCGAGTGTTTTCCTAAATCTAGACCTATTTAGGTTAACCTAAACCTTGGTGTTATAGTGGTGTGTATGTGTGTGATGGTACTTAGCTTCGGATTCTGTAGTGTTTCGAGTTGCGCCAGCTGTTTAACAACTCCACGACGCCGCACAAGTTGTACTTCTTGCCTCTCCGCTGCGTGTTATCGCCATTACTTCCGTACGCCATCCCAGGTCCACCAAAACATTATCCGCTATTTTGGTTCACCAAATCCCGCATAGGCCCCCAATTGTAACACTTTTACATACACAAAGAGGTTTTACTCTCCCAAAATTATAGCAGGTTCTGTATGTCAAGCAGTGTATGTAAAAGTGTTACAATATGTTATTTCTTCGTAAAATTGTCAAAGCCCCCCCTTATTCTCTTGGTGGATTTCTGATGTCCATGTTTCTCGAATGCCTGGAATCAACTATTTCAGGAAGAACACATTTATAGAAAAATGTTTGCAGTTTATTCTCCATTTTGTCCTTCCAAAACTGTACATCTCGCTTTATCTGAAACAAATTTAGTAAGTGGTCAATTCAAAATGTATTAAACATGGATTGCATACCTCTTCAACCAATATGCCTAATGGCGTCCACACAACAAAATAACACATACTTATGTCAGTTACTTGCAGCTGACCCTGCACTTGAAAATAATATTGATGGTTCCGGGCGCACTTGACCTGCTCCGCTGACCGAAATCCGCCTTAATTTTTCTGTTTAAAGTTACCATTAACTATGTTAGAGTGCTCCAAATGAAGTGAAACTTTATGAGAGTATTCAGCGGAGTTTCCTTTATACGCCTACCGAGTTTCATTTCATTAGCTCTTAAGATGACCGTTCCGGGAGCACTTGACATGCTCCGCTGACCGAAATCCGCCTTAATTTTTCTGTTTAAAGTTACCATTAACAATGTTAGAGTGCTCCAAGTGAAGTGAAACTTTATGAGAGTATTCAGCGGAGTTTCCTTTATACTCCTACCGCGATTTTTGAATTGTTTGATATTTTGGAAAGCTCAAAGATTTCCTTTGTTAATAATATGAGTTACATTATGATAATTCAAAATTTCAATAAACCACAGTAGGGAGAGACACGACATGTCACGTAAATCTAAGTGCGATAATCGCACTTCAGTTCTCATATGTCAACGAATTTTGAAATGATTTTTGAATTGTTTGATATTTTGGAAAGCTCAAAGATTCCCTTTGTTAATAGTATGAGCTACATTATGATAATTCAAAATTTCATTAAACCACAGTAGGGAGAGACATGACATGTCACGTAAATCTATGATAATCGCACTTCAGTTCTTATATTTCAACGAATTTTGAAGTGATTTTTGAATTGTTTGATATTTTGGAAAGTTCAAAGATTCCCTTTGTTAATAATACGAGTTACATTATGATAATTCAAAATTTCAATAAACCACAGTAGGGAGAGACACGACATGTCACGTAAATCTATGAAATAGCACTTCAGTTCTCATATTTCAACGAATTTTGAAGTGATTTTTGAATTGTTTGATATTTTGGAAAGCTCAAAGATTCCCTTTGTTAATAATATGAGTTACATTATGATAATTCAAAATTTCAATAAACCACACTAGGGAGAGACACGACATGTCACGTAAATCTATGATAATCGCACTTCAGTTCTCATATTTCAACGAATTTTGAAGTGATTTTTGAATTGTTTGATATTTTGGAAAGCTCAAAGATTCCCTTTGTTAATAATATTAGTTACATTATGATAATTCAAAATTTCAATAAACCACAGTAGGGAGAGACACGACATGTCACGTAAATCTATGATAATCGCACTTCAGTTCTCATATTTCAACGAATTTTGAAGTGATTTTTGAATTGTTTGATATTTTGGAAAGCTCAAAGATTCCCTTTGTTAATAATATTAGTTACATTATGATAATTCAAAATTTCAATAAACCACAGTAGGGAGAGACACGACATGTCACGTAAATCTATGATAATCGCACTTCAGTTCTCATATTTCAACGAATTTTGAAGTGATTTTTGAATTGTTTGATATTTTGGAAAGCTCAAAGATTCCCTTTGTTAATAATATTAGTTACATTATGATAATTCAAAATTTCAATAAACCACAGTAGGGAGAGACACGACATGTCACGTAAATCTATGATAATCGCACTTCAGTTCTCATATTTCAACGAATTTTGAAGTGATTTTTGAATTGTTTGATATTTTGGAAAGCTCAAAGATTCCCTTTGTTAATAATATTAGTTACATTATGATAATTCAAAATTTCAATAAACCACAGTAGGGAGAGACACGACATGTCACGTAAATCTATGATAATCGCACTTCAGTTCTCATATTTCAACGAATTTTGAAGTGATTTTTGAATTGTTTGATATTTTGGAAAGCTCAAAGATTCCCTTTGTTAATAATATTAGTTACATTATGATAATTCAAAATTTCAATAAACCACAGTAGGGAGAGACACGACATGTCACGTAAATCTATGATAATCGCACTTCAGTTCTCATATTTCAACGAATTTTGAAGTGATTTTTGAATTGTTTGATATTTTGGAAAGCTCAAAGATTCCCTTTGTTAATAATATGAGTTACATTATGATAATTCAAAATTTCAATAAACCACAGTAGGGAGAGACACGACATGTCACGTAAATCTATGATAATCGCACTTCAGTTCTCATATTTCATCGAATTTTGAAGTGACTTTATCCAACGATTCGACGCGTTCTATTATGGCCTATTTTATTACAATTTTCAAATTAAAATGCATAATACTTACCGTTTTTCTGGGCTAATCGTCTATTCCGTCGTTTGGTTGAAATATAGACGGTTTTTGAATGGGGACCACGAGGTATCTTAGGCGACATAACTTCGTTCAAAACTACTTATCGTACAAATTAAAAATGTCTTTTTGCCGGATGTTACCTGTTACACGAAGCGTAAATAGCGGCTCACTGTGAAACTTCGTTCGCGTAGTTGCGGCGGCAAACAGATCTACATTTTTAAATAATATTTACGCCGGGATATTTGCCACCGGACCCGTTCTAACTGTTACCGCTAGAGGCGCCATAAATCAACAACTCTTTAAACAAAACATGTTTTTAGGGTTTTGATCAAAAATGCCCAACCAAAAGAAATTCTAATCACTGTAAATTCTTAAAAAAAAAATCTCTTTCCCGCAAAGTTAATAATTTTGCAGAAATTACGCTAAGCAAAAAAACAAATACCTTTAAAAAATCCCACAGAAAAATGGACAACTTTGCGGATACTACTATTTTATTTTGGATTTTTTTATAGAAGTCATTTTTCAGTAATTTCTAAAATAACGTTGGAATTCGCTAAAAACAAATTCGCCAAGATGGCTGCCTCTGAAATAGCCTCTTAAGTTTAGTTACTCAACTTTTAGTCTAAATATTTTTACTAGCTACTAGGGAAAAGTAACATGTATTATTTATCTTATAATTGGATGAAGTATACAGAGAATCATTTATACAAATTAAAATTTTTAGAAATACTCTGTTGATTTAAACAGTATATTGCGCGAAGGCTATCCAGTGTGAATCTAATAATTTCATTTCTTTAAATTTTAAACATTTTTACGTTTTACTGCTGTATGGTGGGCAGTAGTATTATGCTATCTATTGAATATGGTGTGTAAGTAGTCTTTACTTCACCTTAAAATGAATGTATCCTAGTGATATGATTGTTACTTGAAATAGCATATTTCAGTAACTTTCTTTTAAGTTATGAAACACTTGTCAAAATGAAGTATAAAAATTGTATATTATTTCTATTTCTGTTTGAGCAAATGTCCCCAAAAATGAATCACAGTCACAAACGCTATTCTCCTACATTGCTGTCTTTGTCACTGATTAAGTAAAGCACCTGGAAAGCCATTCCCAGCAGTAAACTCCCAATTAAATCTCCCAGAGCAGTAAGGTATGGGATAGCCGAATTGTCAGGATCTATTCCTCGCTTCCACATAGACAGCGTCATCACTTGGGCGAAATACAGCAACAACATTATTTGTGTTAAAGCAACTGTCAAATAAATTACTATGAAAATTAACGTAATAGACGTCTCTCCGGCTTTTAAGTAACCGATCAGACAGCAGAATATGAGATGACCCGGTAAAGCCATAGCTAGTAACATTTTCGCTGTATTTCCCTGGGTAAATTTTGTGTCTTGAGAAAATGCAGCGCATGGCGTTATGCACACGACCATACCTTCGGATCTGAAACCAGGTGCTCCGACGTGATGAAGTTCGGTTGACATTCTGCTTGCCTGCACCGCTACTAAGTTACCACCAACTCCGTTGATGATCAGTTGAAAGATAGCCACCCCTTTAAAGTG
The DNA here is from genome assembly GCA_963576515.1 of Cryptocephalus primarius. NCBI lineage: Eukaryota > Metazoa > Arthropoda > Insecta > Coleoptera > Chrysomelidae > Cryptocephalus > Cryptocephalus primarius. Next base: position 7,829,082 of record OY754936.1, read on the forward strand.
CAGCAAAGTCAGATTCAAAATTAAACCTCCTACACTGCTAATCATCATTGCTAATATCACAGGTTTCCATCCAGAAAGCAATACTTTTTGAGTGAACTCGTTTTTCCTTGCGAACCACGCCCAGAGCGGTGCAGAGCTCAAACACAGGGCGAGACAGACGGAGGCTATCCAAATATCTGAGTTCATAATGTTGAAGAATGCAGAAGCAATCCACGACAATATAGTAAGAGTAATTAGATCGCCCAGACTGGCAGCTATTGGCGTGGCCACGTTATCAGGGTTTATGCGATATTTTCTAGAAAATACAATAACCCCGACCATAACTACACTTAATATCAAGCTGGCACAAAACGCTGTGGTGACGCTACTAGCACATAATACAATAGCAGCAGTAACGTTGAATACTCCAGCTGGGATCCATCCGAAGATAATAGCCGCCAGGGACGCTAGAAATCCTATCACAACTGCTTGACACAACACCAAGGCGATGTTTGCTATGATGAGACTACTTTTCTGAGCGTTGTCGAAATGCCCCAAATTGGCGTGAGTGGATAAACGTGAGGCCAAGGTCATTTCCAAATTACCTTTCAGGCCAAGTAGAGCTATGACCAAAATAGTCATTTCGGAAAGGCTTTGAAAGACAGGCCAGTATTGGACGTTGTCTAACAGGTAACTCGCAGCGACCATTCCGAAGCCTGACAAGATAAAAGGGATGCACATTTGAATGGCTGTTACCCATATTGATTCCTTATGGATCGATTCTGGGTTTACCTCTATCACGGGATCTTCGGCTCTTCCCTCTTCTAATAAGTATGAATTGGTGGTGTCCTGCAATAAAAATATCAATTTAAAATTTAAAATAGTAAAGTGATGAGAAGAGTTAGACCTAGAATTTATAAAATATAGAGAAAACATAACTAACTACAGCATGAGTTACAACCGATTCACGAATTTACCTAATTTAAAGTAAGATAACTGTCATCGGGATCAGATGATGTGGACACATATTCAGAAGAGCTAGGAATTTTGTCGATCTGGAAACATTCTTCTACAACACAATTTTTCGCCCTTCTAATTCATGGTTCACAATCCTTCGATGGTGATGTTGTTTGCCAATCGAACATAAAATTAGCATATCTACTTCAAGAGTTCCTTATGGATAATTTCTTGGCAGATTACATAAAAGCAAAATAAATTTTCTCACATTGCCTGTAAAATGGTAGAAGAAACTTCCATTTCTAATCATTTACACTTGTGTATTAAATACACAAGGTTTGCTCGGGATTGAGAAAACGATTTAAATTAGTTGCATTACATTTAACCTATGGAAGGCAGGTTATACTTAGGAAGAATAAAAATATTTAAAGTGAAATGCTCAAAAAGATTGGTGCTCTACGAAGTCTGATAATAGATTCTGTTTTTAAAATGTTGTTTTCGATAAAATAAAGATATTAAAAATAAAAATAAACAGTCATAAACTGTAAAAATATCAGATATTTTTTATCCATTAATTTAAAGAGAATCCTATGAAATGGCGACAAAACATATTAAAACAAAATTAACACCATGAAACTGAATTCACACCAAAGGATGTATAGGTTTGATGGGCTATTCTTATTGTTTTTTAAAAAAATGCTAGAAGGTCTAATTTTATTTACAATTCGCCGAGAAATCATACCTCAGGATCGGTTAAATTAATACTGTTACAGGTTTACCCTATTAGATAATACGGTCGAAGAACTGTGTTTGAAGGATGTTTTGAATCCAAATTCCGCAAGGCTGGTCGTAAAATGGAAACTAGAAGAAAGTTCCAAGAGGAAGACAAAGTAAGATGGAAGGAATAAGTAGAGAGGGGACTTAAAAATTGTGGAAGTAAAAGAAGGAGATAGTATCAGAAAAGCAGAAATAAAAATGTGTATCAACCCCGACCTAAAATGGATTTCAAAGGTACATAAAGACAACTGTAGTTCTGCCGAGTTGTATAGCTTGCACAGCGATGTACACGTACACACATACAACCCTTTCAACGAAAGGTGTTTGATACATTAAAATTTGTTTATTTGGCTTACTGTTCGTGATCTTCTTCGTTCCATAGCAAGTGTAATATGGGTAAATTCAACAAACACTAGCTACTAACTTAACGAATTACGAGGGTACGCGTTCTTTTATCACATTCGACCGTAAATATTTTTAAACAATTACTGAAATGAACAAGTAAGTATAAAAATCTAAAATGAAAACTATGTAATAAATTCGACTTTCTCAATTGATCGCAGTGTTATCGTCTTTTTATCGTTTCACTGGTATGTGGTACGTGTATAATGAGTAAATTCACTACTTTAGGTTTAAGTTGCAGTTACACATATTTTTAGTCTGATAATAATTACAATAGCAGGACGACTTAATTTAGTTTATGATTATACAAAAAAATTTGCCTGTTTAGAGTTTGACGAGGTGTATACGTATTATGTCTACAAAGGTTTTACGTTTGGTACCTAGACGATACCTTATTTGTTTTGCGTTTTGATAGATAAGATAAAATAAGTATTAAGGGGGTCAATGTCTTAAAGTGGTATCAATTTAAAACAATACAAAAATCTCGACTTCCACATTGCATCTACAAGTTTAAAAACCTGTATGCACGTAAACACTCTAGGGGTTTACGATTCTTTGTTAACCTCGGTTCTTCTGAAGATTTTTCCAAACATCCCGTAACTGCAAGATAGTATAAGTAAAATTCGCAAAGTATCCTTAATGGTTCATAGTCATAATTGACTATTTTAAATCGTTTTCAAAACAGTCTGGTGTCAGTTAAGTTAAACTTGCCCCAAAAGCTGTTTGTTGTTAATATTTCTTCATTAGGTCTGGTTTTTTATAGCACTAAATAAATTGCAAGCCGAGTTGGGTTTAAATTGCCCAGAATAATTCATCTGTCTCCAGAGGTACTTTATTAGATTTGGTCCCTCAATAACTGAAACTGGAAGGTGATTTCACTCTGATTATGGTCTGATCAACTTTAATGTTTTTTTTTTATTCTACACTAAAATCTGTGTAGGTATTAATTCCTTAGTACTAAAATAAAATTTTCTGGACTGTATACTGGTCGGCATTCGAAGTATAGATCAATCAATTAAAGATTGTAGGTGCAGATTGTGGTCTTACGTAACTCAGTATGTATATTTGCCTAACACTAATTCTGGTCTTACAAACCTTTTCATATGCCTGCTGTTTATGCATTTCCCAATCTTAATCGTATAAAATAAATAGTTTATTTACAAAAGTAGTTATTACTTAAATAGAGAAATATTTATTTGCTGGTATAGAACACAAATATAACGAAACAGTAAATTCGTTGGTTGGTAGCACGTCCGGATTCTCTATTTTTGTTGTTGGCAGTTCTGAGTGTGTCTAACCTTCGTAGTTTAGTGAATCTTTAGGGAAGAACTAGAATGTAAATAAATATTTCGATTTTTGTGATGTATTTGGACAAAAACGTTGTCCTTTTGTGTTTTACATGTTTTTTTAAAAGTTTTAAGTAAGAAAATGCATTTCTCAATACCGGATACCCAGGAATTAAACGAAGGAAATGGGTCAACCTTTATTGTAAGTCATAAATGTACATGGAATTTTTACATTATTTCCCATTTAATAACCACTTTTATCGATGTGATTTATTTAAATCTACCCAGCTTTCACGTACTTGATTTATTTTTCGAAAGTGTATTATACAGGTATAAAATATACATTCTTTAATGAAGAAGCTCAGTAATTGTTACTATTGTTTCTGTGTGCAACAAATCAATGTTTATTTTTATTTTTAACCTACCCACTTATTCAAAATTACACCAATTATGTGAAATATAAAACTACTCATTGTGTTTACTGTGGAGAGTAATCATTGCAAGTTGAATGTAAACAGCTGGTACTTTGGATTGAATCATTCTTTACTAATAAAAGTAGATTATTTTTTAACATTTATAAAAAAGCTCCATAATATGTGCCAATTTTTGAATCAAAGTAGTGAAACAATTATAGTTTAATTCATTGCAGTCCAACAATTAACAATTAAAGCAATTACATTATGTTAATGTCAATTACATAAACAGTATAAATTTACATTTAGTGGTAACACCTACATGTCATGTGCTAAACCTCAAGGGGATAACATCATCATATTACTAATTACACAAAATGTAATTTGTTTGTTATTTATATGCATGTCTGATAAAGTTTTATCTTGGTAAATAATTAATTTGATTAATGAATTACATTATTGACCTGTTACATATTAAACAAGTTTTGAGTACCTTTTAGAGCTTATGTTATTCATAACAAGGATTTTTATTGTGTTTATAATTTTAAAGTTCAGTGATGACATAGTGCAAGTTTGTTTTAAATTAACATTGTGATTTGTTTTTATCACTACCCTCGTTTTGTTTTCAAGTTGTATTTAATTATAATTCATAACTGTCTCTTACAGGGGTATAATATTCATATAAATGGCGTTTTTCATTGTACAGTAAGATATAAACAACTGCATAATTTGCATGAACAATTGAAAAAGGAATATGGTGTCGATAACATTCCTTCCTTTCCTCCGAAAAAATTGCTACCTTTATCCAACTCACAATTAGAAGAAAGACGGATCCTATTGGAGAAATATATTCAGACAAGTTGGTTTTTAATGTAAGTTATCTAATAACAACTTATATAATAATATTTCAGTTGGACAAGATTCCAAGCTAGTATCATCAGAAATAATCATCGGATTTTTATTATCTGCTCAACAAGAGACGAGTAGTGAACGAAAGCAAGATATTCATTTAGATATTTACACCATGAATAATTACCAGATTCCCGTTTGGGTATCATCGTTTGACAGGACAGAGCAAGTACTTTCGAAAGCAATCAAACATATCAATTTACCATTAGAATATTTGCAATATTTTTCACTGTACCTCGTCAAAAAGGACAACTCTGATGACATCGTTTTATTGAGAAAGTTGTTGGATTTCGAGTCCCCATACATGGCCCATCGCACATTAAATTTTCCTAATAAAATAGTAATAAGAAAAAGGTTTGTAGCAGTATTAATAATAATTGAGTTTTTATCCATGTCAAATAGTATATATATAGAAAACATTAGGAATTGCATTTATAGGAGCTTAATGGTTTGACCATTTTTTTATTCATTAATATTTTTGTTTTATTGCTGCTCTCTTTAAATGGAAGACTACTTGTTTCTACCGTTTCTTATCCTACCTATAATTCATACGACATGATCATCTGAACTTCACTTTCAATATACTCATATTATTCTATTCTAGTTCATTGTGGGCGATATTTTCTATTGATTCTTTTTTTACATAGAAGTTCACATGAAAGTTCTCGACAATCCATTTCTGTTATTTGTTTCCAATCCTCTTTAATTTTTCAGTTCTATTTTGGTCACTCATCACTCATCCTTCATATCCTTTAATAGAAACTATACAATCCAGTTCTCGAATGAACTTGAATAATCATAGGATTCTCTTATCGCTATTTGATGATGTCCCTCATTATATCTCTGTTTATTTGTTGCCTAATGTTATCGGTAAACAGATATAATAGACTAGATATTAGCATGTTACTAATATATTTTATTACATAACAAAATTAATTGCAGGAATTGCCTATGAGTTAGAACATTTAACACACTTCTTCGACATAAGTATTTTAATTTTTGTGTGTTTTCTTTAATTATGGAAATCTATTTATAAATCAAAACTCTATATATACCTACATAGATATGTACTATTTATTATGATTTTCAGTTACTGGGACTACAACTATGATTATGAAGTAATGAAGGACCCAGTAGCTTTAAATTTACTGTATGTGCAGACAGTAACAGATGTAGAGAAGGGATGGGTAATCATGACGAAGGATATTAAAGCTCAACTGACAAACTTGCAAGTGAACCTAGCGAAAAGGGAGTATATAGAATTTGCTCAAAAATTAAAATATTACGGGTACATTCAATTCCTACCATGTTATTGTGATTATCCAAAAGCACAAACGAAAGTTCTTATAGCTATAGGGGACCAAGAATTGAACATGAGGATTATTGGGCCTGGGAATCTAATGAAGGAAGGTAGCTTTAAAGTAACTCGAATGAGATGTTGGCGGATCACCACAACTCATGTAAAATTAATTTGTTTTATTTGTTCTTATTGTTTCTTAATTATTCATTATTGTAGGACAAACCGGAGACCGCAGCTAATAGTAGATCGAATTCAACAAGTTTAGAATTGTCATTTGAATATTTAATGTCGAAAGACAAATTACAGTGGATAACTGTATCCAGCGAGCAAGCAATATTAATGTCAGTCTGCTTGCAATCAATTGTAGATGAACTTTTGTTAAAGAAGAATGGTTTATGGAGAAAAAAAAGTAGTTCATTTAAGAAAAATTGGTCGTACATGAAACGAGATGGATCAAGTCACTTAATATCTGTGGATACTATTAATTCAGATGAGGTATGTTTTAGGTTGTTATTATTATATGTGCGTAATTTGAATTATTTCAGAATAACGAAAAGCAAGATCCTACATATCAAGAAACTTTTTCAATCAAGAAGCTTCAAGAAAAGTTTTCTAGTGTTTCTTTTAAAAATGGTAAAGATTTTATAGAAAATCATGCGTTCGAATGTATAGGGGACGACGACTTGTAAATATATATTTTTTAATAATTTTTTTATATTACATTTTATACTTTATAAATTTATATCCAGTTCCATATCTTGCAAGTAATAATAGATTAAATATTTATCAGAGGTTTCCTCATGAGTCCATTACATGTGCCAAAATTATACTAAGTAAATATTTTAATAAAGCTCATCTTTTTACGGTATACAGGTGTTTTGCATATGACTGTAAGATGTTTGTTTAAAAAAAAATTCCGTTCGACCTGTTCTTTTTCATTTACTGTACCTGACAAGTTTTGTATAAAAAAAAAATGTTTCTAGTAGTTTTAAGAATGTATTTTTTTATTTTTGTTGACTACTCACTTGTATAAAAGATTGAAAAAATTATGTATCCATTATAACTCAGAATAAATACATCCAAGTGGTTTAACACCAATAAGTTTCCCCAACCCCTTTTTTCATATTTTTTTGGTATTTGGGTTTGGTGTTTTTCTGTTGATTATTTCTTTAGAAAAAAGACATTTAATTACTTTATTGATTCTATTTTTTAATTTCATGAATGTGTAATTGATTTAAGAAATAACTAGGAACAATATAGGCCTAAAGTAAAGCAAAACGTTATAAAAATGGAAAATCGCTAATAGAAAACTTTCTATGAAACTAATACAAGGAAAACCACATCCTACACGGCACCGTAATATTGAACACACATATGCAGTAATAAACTCCCATAGAAGAAATAAACGGTAAGTATATGTGTATAGGGTAAAATTAAACATTAATTATAGGAAATTGTTGTTGTAGAAATGATACTCAAATAGTTTTATTAATGCTTGCTGTTTATTATATTAATTTATTTAATGGTAAATATAAGTACATAGAAATATGTTACATAGAAAATAATATTTGCTACAGGTAGTGATAATTGCACATTCCACATTTTGTGAATATTGTCAATTAATTTCATATACATCACAGAGAGACATGTATAAGTTGTACATGATAGAAACAGTGACACCATTCAGCAGATTCGAACTGCTTTATTTAAAATGTCAAGTGATATGAAAATACTTAGTTTGCAATTTCAATCGTTATTCTATATTAGCCAATATTGGGCCCTGACAATCTGGCTAATACAAAAATAAGTTTATTTCTAACCGAAATTGACATGAATTTTATTGTCATTGTTTCAGATCTTCAATCATTGCATTAGGATCGAAATTCGTTTGTATGAAGAAAAAATCTTTCATGCAGGGTAAGTTGAATTCCAGATTGTTATGAGCATTTTCTCGTATTAGATTTGGTTGTATTTTTATGGAGACTATGATGTTCCTGTCATGGAGTCATTCAAACTTACCATACTAAAAAATTCCCTGCTGCAATGTCTTTCATTGTTGAGGCACTTGAATTATTTTTGTTAATCTATGTAACTAGGATTCTATTTTATAGCCTCTCATACAGACAGATTTTATTCTATGGTTTCGTCATAAGTATGCAGATCTCATCATTATTAGCAATCATCAGTGCACTTATAAATCAGAAGGCAAAATTTTAATTTGGTGTAACGTTACAACTGTATTTATATACAGCATTAGAATTAATTTCTAATCTCACAGATGAACACACATGAAGTAAAATTTTTAAACTAAAGTTAGACGTTAACATAAAAGCACACACATTTTTGAGATTATATGAATTAAATTCATTTGATATTAAAATTTAGATAAAAAAATCACGCGCTAACATGTCAACTGTACAATGGGTGTATTCTTTGATTGTCTCTGTTTAGAACTCAACTAATTTGGCCTAAAAAAAGATTGTTTCTTCATAGAATTTCCTAATGCAGAGTTTAATTTTGTTAACGTAATTATTGTCGACATTTTCATTACAAGGACAGCTTTTGATGTAACATACATACATTATGAAAAATTAAAAGGGAGCTCTTTTGTACTATTTATCCGTCATTAATAATTAAACTCTGGAAATCTCACATCTTGTCACGCCTATATTTTAACCTTCTTAACCGTTAAAAAGTATCAGGGTATCATTTTTTTTTTCAGGAAGACTTTTTTACAACTTAACTACACTAATTTAAATTTGAAAATAGCCTCTAAACACTATGTTTACCTAGTGTAAACTAATTGTTTATAAAAATTCAACATTAATTATTGAGTTTTACACTTATATATTAAATTTTTACAGATCTGTATAATTTCTATAATTTAGTATGCTACGTAGTCAACAGGACGTTTTATACAATATCAAATAGTTACTATTTTACAAATGATTAGGAAAATTGGAATTACTGTTGTACTTAGAAAAATGTTGTGACTGAAGAATTTTTTATCACCAAGAAAATTTAATTAAGTCGAAAGTAAATTTTCTGTCGAGTATAACAAAAACTACTAATATATTTACACTAAAACAAAAGAGTTGGATATTTTGTCATTATCACGAAAAGTTGTATGATCATTAAATCATTTTCACAATTGCAAGAACACTTAATATTGAAACATTGTTACACCAGTTGTCTCAAGTTTTGGTCCTAAAATATGTATACGCAAAATGTGTGCCTGTCCTTATAAACGTTATATTAAATGTACAGATCCTCTGAAATTCATTCAGACTCTGAGAAGGTAGACTTTAGAATAAGTACACTTTATTTGATTTCACTAGCTCTTTATATTAGATATGTTGTGAGTACCTGTGGCAAAGCTCTACCTTCCAAGTTTATTGTGTCTACCAACTATGATATATTCGCTTAATGTTATTTTTGTACATGATTTATTCTATTAAATAAAATTTATTTTGCATAAAATTTAAATAGTGATATAGCTACATTTTATAACGTAGTAAATGATATTGATCTTGTTGTTTGCAAATAAATTCGAAAACATGGAATTTTGATTCACACTGGGTTTCCTAAAAATCTGTAATTTATTGCAAGAATACCAGCCCTATTCTTATCTATTTTTTTGCAAACAAATCTAAATATGAAAGAATGTGTAGTTAGGTATGTATGGGTTATATGTTTATGGATAAAAAAATATTATTTTATGCTAAACTTTTAAAACTAATAAGGATAAGCACTTATTACTATACATATATCAGTCAGTCAAAAGCTGAACCAGTTGAATAAAAATTATTTACAAGAGCATTTTTCTTATCAAAATGGCATCGACCTAAAAGTCCAGACTTTAAAATTACATATTTCAGTCACCGATAATTGTTATTTCTACCTATTTCTTGTTACGGAGAAAAAATTCTATACAAGTCTTGCGTCAAATTTGCTAATGAAATATGTTATATTCATAGTTTGTCTTATGTTCATAATCAAAGCTAAATTCAAAAATATATTGTTTTGACACTGACAAATACTGCTATTAGAATATATATAACGTTCAATTCTTATTCCTTACCATAGCCTACAATGATTCAGGTGGAGTATAGCACAACTAGTACGACTTTATCCCTGCCAATAGTTTATGGAATGTACCCACTGTATCCAGTCTGCAAAATACAATGTACATAATTGCTACCAAAATATACCAAGGTGTCGGCTTACGTCAAATTTGCTGTCAAAGAAAGATGGTCGATGTGGCTTAAATCTTCCTAGCTTCCTACTATGTACATGATCAGGACTAAATCTAAGCATATGTCCCATCGGACGAGCTGAGGGCGTTAGCATGTCAAGATGTGATATGTATCCGGCAGGTCTGTGGTTATCCCCACTGTAAATTCCTCTACTGGGGCTGTAGTCCTCGTCAGTAATGAAATCATAATGGTCATAAAAACTTGAAGATACAATCAGTCAGTCAATATGAATGTCATGACGTATACGTTCAAGTACTTACCCTCCTCGGCTTCCATGGCTCTGTCTCGTCAAATCTTTTAACACCGCAGCTCTGGCTGCTGCTTCTTCCGAAGCTCTCTGTTGTTGCAATTCTCGGGCTCGCTCAGTTTTAATTAATTCCTGAAAAATAATTGCATGGATAAATAAATTCTTATGAAATCATCCTAGGTATTAACAAAGGTGTATTAGGGAGTTAAAATTAAATTTATAATTCAGTGTTTACCAAATGATACCTTTCTCTACCGTGTGTATGTGATAAACATTCCAAATTAAATAGAGTACTTTCCATGGAAGAAGAATTAAGAGTACTCATATTTAAAATTTGATCTTGGATAAGGAAATTATATGAAATAATATATATGTTCAAATATGTAGTAACTCAAATGGGGTCGGAAACCGGAGTAGATTAAAACTTAACGTATAAAAATGTAACCAGACGTCATCCACACCTAAGGAAGAAATTTGGTGTATTCATTACTCACCTTTAGATGTTGAAAACTACCCTGCTGAGGAGGGAAGTTTATCGAGGATACTGTCGAAGCAGTTCGTTCTCTTATTATATCGTTTCTCCTACCTCCCCCAGAAGCTCTCATCGTGGCGATGTTTCTATTGAGATTGCTTTTTATTGGTGTTTGATACCATCTTGCGACGTCGGCGTACTGTTTATTCCGTAATGCTTTATTATCTTGCATCTTAAGGTAGGGTGGATTGTGTACTAGCACTCCATATATAGGTCTCGTTCTGTACTTGTTTAACCTTTGCCTTCAAAAAAAAAACATAGGAAGTCATGACGTTATGAAAGTCAACCGTTGCTTACCCTTCCATACTTCTAGATGCAGGATAATAAGATTCCCACATATTGCTCATAAATGGGTCCCTATACATCGGTATTTCATTAGTAATTTCGGCAGCCCTAGATTGTCGCTTAGAAAACCTCCACATTGCTTTTAATTCCTCGCAGCTAGGTTCTGATATCGCTCCGTTTTTACTCGCTACAACCTCCGCTGCTCCTCTATAGTCCTTCGCCCTTGGGTGGGCTAGCGCAATTGGGCACATAGTTAAAATTATCAAAAATTTTATTCTGTTTGTTAAACAGTTGTACATCTGAAAATAGACAGTTACGGGTCTTAAAATTTCTTGTGGTTTCCTCGCACACCCAAGATAGCATTCATAAAGTCATGCAGGAGTATTCATTTGAAGCTGGGCGTCTAACTTGCAACCGAATGGTATAATAGTTCGGCAATTTTGCCAAACATATGTCTATACTAAACACAAGTTATGGGTAATAATCCTTTTTGAGCCAATGTAAATCCTTCGGTAATTAATGTAATAACGTAATCCTTCTTGGACGTGAAATACGGTGGTATTTTATTTTAGGGGCATACTGTAAAAATGATCAGATGAGGTCTCTAAAATACATTCCGTAGCTACTGAAAATAAAAACCATCCCTAACTTTAAATTAAATAATCGAATTATATGCCAATGTTTTTGGCAACGTTAAAATATATATTATTAATACTGCCAAAGTGGTGGTGGAAATGTTTTGAGTGAACGATAATCTTTTTCCAATACGTGGGATTACATCAATGCGAATAAAAACGTGGGAAGTAAAGATTAACTTCACAACCGATTAAATTTGTAGAAACCTAAGGAACCGTTAATATTATTAAGTACGGCAGCTAATCCGCTGATCGAAAAATGGAAAAAATTTATTTCGTAGATGAAAGGTTTGTAATATGAGAGTAGGCGGTCCATAATAATGGCCGTAATGGAGTTGAGATGAAATAAAGAGAAACAACTTGACAAATTTCACTTGATTGATGCCTCATGTGGACTGTAGCAAACCATTCCCATAAAATCAAATCTTACATGAAAATTTCCCGAATATAGGGAAGCCTAAACATTTTGAGAAAGTTCCTCAACATTCTTTGTACTTGTTGTTACCTCTTCTTTTCTCTCCTTCGCGCATCTCACCGGCCAAGTAAAATTTGTCAAGCTGCAAATAAATTATTTAAAAATCAATATGCTTTAATGATTGTTGGAATATGTTTTATTTAATTGTAAAATAAATAAACATATTCTTGGGGAGATCAGAAAAAAATTAAATGGATAGTTTATCTAGACTGTACAATATAAACTTTAATCCTTAGTAATAACATTGAAAAATAAAGTAAAAGAGTGAAAACTCAACATAGAATTATTGTATGTGCATAAAGAACGGAAAAATACCTCGGACCAGATAAAACGGGAAAGAGAAAGGGACGGACGATAGCATATAAAACTTGCGGTTGAAAAGGGAACGTAAGATTTAAAAAGCAGAGATATGAATATGAACGTACAATGCATGTATGTATGTAACATATATATATATATATATATATATATATATATATATATATATATATATATATATAGAAAGGTTACAAATATTTACGAAACACAAGGATGGAAAGTTTATTACGAATATGGAAGGAAGCCTGAAAACGCGGAAAAGGTAAATTTAGTAACTTTGCGATGATCATAAGCATACAGAATTTAAATTTATCTGCAATAATTATGTTCCCGTCGGATACCATGTAGGAACTTCCAAATGCTAGGATGGTCCTAAATCTACAATACAGGATTTTCCAAAAAGAATGAACAGATTTAATGAAATACTTAATGAAGTAATGTTTTATTAAGGAAAAGTAACACAAAACTCAAGCCCAGTCACAAGTAATTTAACCGCATTCAACTTTTATTTCCTGCCTTACAAAAGTTCCATGTGGCAAACAGCACGGGCAACATCAATACGATAAGAGGATTCCTCCCAGCGAATGGTGACATATTAAGAAGCGCCTGGGAGGAAATCTCTTATCGCTTTGATGTTGCCCGAGCTGTAGGTGGTGGCCACAATGAACGTTTCTAAGACGGGAAGTAAAACTTGTTCGTGGGAAGAATACTGGCGAGTTGACGGAGGTTTGTATTACTTCACAAAATGTTACGTAACGAAGTCGGTTCCTTTTTTATTTACTGTATACATGCTGTGGCTAATTCTTTCCGTTAGAAATTACGAGAGTCCTAATAATTAACCTACGTTTAATCGATATTTAATTAATTTCCTCAGACCGAGCACCTCATTTTCCAATACCCAATATTTCGCCTCATACTTCTTTTTGTTTCAACCCACCTCAATTAAGTTCCAATTATTTCGTTTTACCAACAAGCAATATGTATAAACTAAGTGTTTTTTAATTGCATCAATATATTGTTTTCCAGTTGCTAGCTAGACCCTTCATAGTTACTATGACTCCCAGTGAAGTTGCATTTTCGTTTAATCTACAGCTAATCAACTACAAGTTTCTGCAAAGGTTCATTTAAGTTGAGGTGTTATAAGTAGATATTAATCATGGCATTCTCACAGCAAGTAGAAATGTTTGCTTCAACTTCAAATGTTGACTGAAACTCTGTTAATTATTCGTATTTCTGAAGCACTTAATTGGAGGTAAATAACAAATTGTTGCCTCAGTATGCACCACTATTTGCTTTGGTGAATAATCAACAAATGTCTTAAATATTGTTATTAATATTGATCTGTGAGTTGTCTATTTATAAGCAATCAATGCCACAGGTTACGAAGTATTCTAAAGTTAACTTGTAGATTCTCTGTTGCTCGTTATGAATTCAAGTTTTTGGGAGAATCTAACTCAAAAGTATGAAAACGGCAGAACCTTCGCTAGAAAATAATTCCATTCTAAATCCATTTCTGTTCAATAAACACCTTTTTTGGCGCTTTCATGGTCTGTGGTTCATGAAGTATTTCTAGGGCTTTGAATAAAACTCCTCAATGCCGTATCTATTAGAGAAATTTTAAAACTCCAGGGGGCGAAAAAATATTGAAATTTTTTTATCTGGAAAACAAACCGACGAATTGTAAATAATAAAAGGCGAAATCTCCATTGTCTAAAACTCCAGAAGTGGTTACGTATTCGATGAATTTTCGATATCTGCGCCCCAAGGGTTGAATCCGAAGCGAGGAGCTTTCCAGAGGTATAAGAGATGTATTAAAAATACCATTCGAATAAAATCACAAGGAAACTCAACTTATATAGAGTTATGGAAGATAAGTCTTACTATAGTATTTATTTTTATTTTACACTTCTTTCGGGAGTTTGTAATTTTTTAAGCATTTCCCAATTTTCTTGTTTCCTTTTATACTTTCAAATTTGGAAAAAAGTAGTCACTCATTTCATTAGTTTAGTGTTAACCCATTAAATTTGCTCGTAATTATATTTCGTCTAGATTTATTTAAACAGAGATACAATAGGTATATCACTTTTATCGCAGCAATTACTTCTTGGTAATTAGTAGCGTGACAACACCAGTGGCAATAAATCAGTAAACATATCTAGTTTAAATAAATCGTCCTAATTGGTAATTTAGTTTTGTGAAAATTATCAGATTTTATTTGTGGGTTTAGCGGATTTGCCATTGCCTTCTTGCGTTTTTTGACGCGTTTAAATATTTTTGGTTAACTTATTTCAGGATTTTACTTCGCCTAGCTATCAGTCTGCAGAAAAGATTAAAATATTTATTTACTTGTGGGGATTCACGTTTTACGCCTTATCGAGATTTGTAAAAATATGTTACATTGGAATTAAAAAGATGAAAAACAAAATTAAATGCTACCGCAATAGTCTTACTGAATATATTACCTTGAAAGAGCGCAGTTTATTAAATTTTTCCAGAATTCCTCCGAGAGTGTCATACTTTAAGATTCATAAAACCTTCCCACAAAACGACAAACTTGTTTTAATGATGTAGCAAGATATGCGTATAAAACTTTAAAGAGACGTAAACATTTGATATATTTTTGCCCACGAGTATAGTTACAGCCCTAAAGATAATTTATAAAAGAAAGCTTGGTACGGAGATATGTTTCCCCATAAACGTTACACTGCGAATAAATTTGTCTATTCTACTAGTACATTTTCGTAAAATATTTAAAGTCTAAGCTACCATGCAGATATATATATAGAGTTCAATGTGCAATAAATTTTATAATGGTGTGGTAAAACTTTTAAATTTTTCTTACATTTTTAGCGGACAAAATTAAGAAACCAATAAAAACACTTGCAGACAATTTTTATTTTAACTTACATCTTAACTATGGCACGACGAAATATTGAACAAATTTTCAAATAGTTTCTGCAAATATTTTTAGAGTTTCATTGTATTATAAGAATGGAATAAGGTGATATTGAAAAGAAAAACGTTTGTAGCTATTCTTGGACTTCTTTGGCATCTCAACCGTGGCATAATTTAAAATTTAACAAAGCTGAACTCTTTAGATGTTCTTGAATTGGTCTTGCATTTTAACCGGGGTACAAAGCAAACAAATACTATCTGTAGATAATTATAAATTTATCTCGTCTTTTAAAGATGAAAATTCAAAATTTATCAAATTTGGGAATGTACGTGCAAGTATTTTTGAATTTTATTATTTTTAACTGGGAATAACTCGAAATTTGAGAATGAATAAAAGTCCTAAAGTACTAAAAGGTTTGTGCGGATATTGTTGATTTTTAATGGCATTTTTAGCGTGGAAAACCACAAAATAAAAAAGATACATGGGCTGTGTGGGTATTTTTGAATCTGACTGTTTAATATGTGTGGTATTCTAATCATAAAATAACGCAAAATTTACAATAAGTGAAATAAGAATCCGTAAAAAAGTATAATATTTTTGTTGGTTTTTTTATGTTCACACACGTACCTAATAACGAAAAATGTATACGTCTTTGAATATTGGTCACGTTTACCATGTTATAATGCAAAATTACAAAAGTTATCTGCATGCAATGAGAATGTGGAATGTTCATATTGCTTTAATTAAATTCGTGAAATATCTGTATAGGTAACATATACCCCTATATAACAATATCGAAATAGCATATATAAGCTTTGAATACAGCAAAGTAGAAACTATTATTCAATATTTAACTTAGTTGTATACAGTTGTAAAAGTTCTACAGGGAACGTTAATATATTTCAAATTATATAAATATATCTTACCTTGGTGTTTAGTTGCTGTGCGACGTGAACTAATACTACTAGGTGCTATATGAATTTATAAGGTGCAACTAAAGAAAAATCATTTTAAAAAAATTTAAAATATCTGTGCAAACGCAAATTTGTGCTAAATTAACACCGTTCGGTGCAGTGTAGAATTATCAGGTTAAATGCCATACTGAATAAATGAACGTCAGTCAATATCAAGACTGTATATTATGGATACGTACACAATTTTCAAAAATTGCAAAAATTATCACTGCATGTTAGAGAGGACGACGTCGGACTGATTCATAGAATGGAGAATGGGGTTACGAATGCCGGTTTTGCGCTAGCCAAGCTGCTCCTGGGCAAAACACCTCCCAGTTTGCTTACGTCTCGATCAACCCCCACAAAATTTGTGCTCTTCACCTTACACCCCCGCTCCCCCCCCCCCCCACTCCAACCACCAACGGAAGACCGCCCAACGGTTAACTAAAACTATATTTATAAGTGAACAAGATCCGATAATAACGAATTATAAACATATTTCATTCTAAACCGGCCTTATTTCGTTCATGGTTGACATAAGACTTTACAACAAATCGAAGTCGCTTGCTTTATTGAACGGTTGGAATTGCGCCGCTTCACCAACAATTAGGCCTGAAAGTTTTCCAGACCGTTCAGGTGGGAAGGTAACCCGCAGATGTTCCAGATCGAGGAAACTTCGATTCTTCGAATAGAACAAACTTTAATTAACTCCGAAATTCCAATTATCCCTTTATTTCCTCCTCCTTAGAGTTTAAATGAATGAACAACGCACCGTGATTTCTGATTTAAAATTTCCGACGGGCAAATATTGATAAAGACGGTGATGAATGATATTGTTTGTATAGTTAACAGTCTGGAATTTTAAATGTTTTAAACGGGAATAAATTGCGTTAAAACCTGTGGGGAATTTTAAACTGCGTGGGGAAACAGACTGAGGTGAAATTTATTTAAAAACATTTCTGTACTTATTATTTTTCATCTATCTATCTTTTTATTATTATTAACTCGAATTGATTATGAAAGTACATAAAAATATTCATTATGTAGTACTCGATTACATTACACAATAGCTGCTCCTTATTTAACTTACAGATATTCCACTTACATTTACACTTCATTTACAGATGTGTTGTGGGTATGTGCATCTTCCTAATTTACTTTCCATAATGATAATTACGATCCTTTAGGAAGTCCAAGAGTGAGACGTCAGTTAGTGGGGCCTTTCAGTCACAAAATACACTTTCACAGATGCGTTCAGAATCACAAAGCACAAATGCACTCGCTACAAAAATGTTTTGTACCCGCTCGTGATGAATTCTTGAATGTAACTGAGAAAAATACGTAATTAACACCTCGACACTTAAGAACTTATCTAAGGGGTGATTTTATTTGAACGATTTCCTTATCTTTTTGGCTCGTTTCGTTAGTGGGTGAATATGTGTAACAATATTGTTTCACATACAATCTCAACATTAATCGTCAACACGATTATACAATTGCCCAACTGTTAGACGACGAAATGTTTAACATAAAGACCAGTATATTTGCCAATTAGAGCAAAGGGAGAATATTATCTCCAAAATCCAAATATGTGGTTCATATGTGTGGGCACCTCTTCATTTTGATCTTAACGTCACATAGTACCGTTAATAATAATATCCTAATAATTGGATTGGCATGGGGAACACTATGGACTATTTCTGATGAGGAACAATAAAACCGAGTTCATTCCAGGCTTCTAGAAATAGAACGAGAATTGTGTCGACGTATTATGAACGGGATTTTGTTAAATGTTTTTAATGTTATGTGTAACTTGTTTCTTCAACATACGTTAAGGGTAGTAATGGACTAGTCTTTAGTAAAATAAATTGCAAAATTACAAGACAAATCGACTTGCCGCGTGGACTCGCCCCTGGAATTATTAAATCAACCGGAACTGGTCCAACTGGTGAGAAAATCAATAATTTGCGTCACTGAAACCTTCCAGTGTTTTTTAAAAAACTTTAATGCCGCGTATCTCGAGAATGAAGACTTTTCGGGCTTAACTTTATATGGAATCTGACCTTTAATTTTCGTGCAATGTTAATGATTTACCCTATATGCTGATGTTTTATGAGCGCAATTTTTTACAGATCACTGGTCCGAATCGTAAAATTTAAAAACTGCTATAAACAAGATAGAGGCTTTAAAGTGATATCTCATTTGACCCATATTTGGGTTTAAAATTTTTGGGCCAAAGCCTCTTTCCCCTCCCCATAAGGGTTAAAGGGACTCAAACGAAGTATCCCCTTCAAATCATAATCGATGTGGCCAAATTGTAAATTCATTATTATTTCCTCAAATCTGGTTTAACTGTTTTCGTTCACCCACGTAGTAGTTAATATGAAAATGATTAATCTTACGCCCTAATTTTATTAATTTATTTTGTACAAATTCAATGAAACCTAACTAATTAATACAATGCGATTAAAGTGAGCATCTCCTTTAATTTCAAACACGTACTGTAATGTTTTCAACTGCGTATCTCCAGTAAAAATTTTTTTGCTGCCTCGACTCCGGCTGAGGTTTTTTTGGAAGCTAGTGAAATACCTTAACGCGTCCTTTTTTAGAAGTTTATTTGTGCTGATAACGCGTAGTGAATACGTCGGTTTTCAATTGCGGAGTATTTTTCATGCGGGACGGTACGGATTTTCATGAAAATGAATCAGTACATGTTGAAAACAATTTGTTTTTGGTAACGACATCGGTGCGTGATGTTTTGATCGATGTTTTATTCAAATCAGTGGTGGTGTGTGACTTTTGGTAACTTGTGTGCAGTGCAGTGTTTAAAACATTGTATTTTGTATTTTACTTTTCTCCAACTTATATGTTACTAACACTTCATTAATTACACTTTAGGGACAGAAATCGCAGACACATTGGCGAAAGGTCGAAGCTGCAATCGTCTAAAGGTCAGTGAAGTTTTATTAGTCATTACTTGTGAAGATCTTTTCAAAAATAATAGTTAAACG
The DNA here is from genome assembly GCA_963576515.1 of Cryptocephalus primarius. NCBI lineage: Eukaryota > Metazoa > Arthropoda > Insecta > Coleoptera > Chrysomelidae > Cryptocephalus > Cryptocephalus primarius. The sequence goes on from OY754936.1 coordinate 7,848,713, forward strand.
TGTATACTTTTGGAAATGATTTTGTCGTGGTATCTCTTTAGCTCAGCGTTAACTGAAACTTTGAATACTGAAACCGTGAGCTAAACATGTATTACAATGAATCAAGTTACAGTAAAATAGTTTTAGAGGTTCTGCGGCTTTAATCATGTGAGGAGAAGAACCATTAGCAACAATTTTTCATAATACACTTTTTCAGACAAAATGAGATTAGATAAGGATTCGTTAACGAACTTGGCAATTGTGGCATTAACCGTTTTGTCTAATTCTTTCACGCTCACCAAATGACCTTTGGCCAGTTATCACCATCTAATAAACCTGTTTTTAGGGTATTGAAGTTTTCGTATTTTGCTATTAGAATCAAATATTTATTTATTGCAAGAAATGTTTCCATATTCTACATTAAACGATGCTAAAAATACCCTACCGAAAAATTCAGTAAATATACTGAAAATATGGAGATATCATGTCTAAGTTTAATGCACTAACCGGTGAGAATTGGTTACCATAAATCTACTAATGCGTATAATCCAGTTCTTGCATATAATTAACAGTTCAACAAATGCTGATAACCGAGTTTAAAGAAAATTGCTGTTGTTTGTTCGGAAATTGTAGTCTTTTTTGAGTTTTTAACCATCGGCCGTTACATTAGATATGGAGGGGCGAATGTTTCATTGATATTCGATTGGCTAGTTTAACATAGCTGAGAGGGATAAAAGTCTAGCAATTTGATATCACCCCTATGGTCATAAAGTGACACACAACGGTATACATGAGTTTTGTTGAGAAGAAACAACATTGGTTCAATTATGATGAGTGTTAGTTTTATTAGTTCATTTCGATGGTCCATTGCAAGTTTTGGATGGTTTATGTCAAAGAGACATTCTTCGGATTCAATTCGTCATAAAAGAAACATGTATTTTTTTACATTCATGTCCTTTAAAAGTTTTTTAGAAAAATATAACCATCATCTTTCGGAATTAAGATACTCTGAAGCATTATTGTTTGTATAGCGCACGTTAGCAAATATTTATTAATTTACATACAAATCCTATTTATTCATTATGTTAATAATGAAAATAAATTAATAACGTTGTTAATATCGTAACTGTATAGTGATACGAAAGTCGATAAGCCCAAAACATATCAAACACAATACGGCTATCGGGGATTGTAGCTGTCGGAAACAGTTAACGAGTTACATTCGTAAGCCCTTCATAATTGTAATTGTTTTCAAAAAGTAAATGATCAACTGCTTTTGACAATTATAAACTTCCATTTACCCCATGGAACGGATCTAGAGACTCCAATTTACCGATCCTGTGTGCGATATAATTTAATTCGGTTTCACGTAGGATTTGTAGTCGAATTAACGTAGATCAATCGGCTAAAATTGAATTTTCGATAAAATATCGAATTAATTACGAAATTTTGATTGAAACTCGCTCACACGTGGAAGCATTGTACGTGGATTAATTAGAAGGCTTAATATGTGTTTATTTATAACGTATACAGATTAAAGGGTGTATATAACGAGCATCACAGTTGGTGTTCAAAAATAAAAATTGGATATTTTGTGAACAAACGTGATATCAACATTATGGCAGCACCGGAAATCGTTCTATTTTAACTGACAGTTTTGCCTTTTAGACTTTTATCAGAAAGTGTCCTTAATGTTTCAGAAATAGTGTTTAAAAAAGAAAAGCCGAACAACTTTTCTAATACCATAAAAAGATCACTGACTGAAAATCTACCAGACAATACATTACTATCTTGATGTGCTATCGAAGTGGGATTCCCTGAGGTGTGTTCTTTTGTACCAAATTGACTACCAAATTCTCAATAAATTCGACCACTAAACAAATTACACAATTCGATTCTCTTTAAAAGATTAGCAGAATATATTCTACGCCATGATCCATGTCTCTATCCAACGGGATACATCTCGTTGTGTGGCTACCACATGTATAACCTAGACCGTGCGTTTCATCAAAGCGAAAGCGTTGTGAGGGACATTGCAAATGAATTTCTAGTCCATGGCATTCACACATTTTCAATAGAAATTCCAATTACTTTCTTCGATCGACCTCGGACCGTTCGACCATGTTTATTTAAATTTCTAATCGAAAGGGTGAGTAAATTCAATCACTGCAGGTACAAGGGGTGGGTAGATTAATTACGTCTGGTTGAGCAGAAAACGTCAATTTGCGGTATTGGAACAACTGGTTCCGGGATTTTCAAGCTGAGGGGGTGGCTGTATATAAATTGGAGGTGAATTCATTTTATAAATAGGATATTTAATTTCTCGAAATTGGACATGAGGGTAACTCACTCCAAAATTCCGGTAATGTTGTAATTAACATTTATGGAATGATTTATCAATACATGACACATGAAAAACATATACGATCAGCAAACATTTTTCCTACTCAAAAACGGTTACAAATTTAATCTACAATGTAAGAAATTAAAATTGATTTACAAGTTGATTAACGAAAATAGAACAACTATGACACAATGTACGCAAGTTCACCTGTAACTTCTAGCTTCTATTAACTGCGATTCGCTTACCTTCTTGTGAAACCATCTTCAACCAAGTGTTTTCTTGCCTCTTGACATTTACTTGAGACATACAAATCCTATCAAGTGTGTTTATGCTTAGTGACTTATTGTTCAGTCGCTGAACTTTGCTTATCAAAATAATAATACCACTTCATAGGTTTCTGCTTTTGTAAGTTGTTCTATTATTAGTGTATTTATCTTACGGCGTCTCTTGTATGTTACTTTCTGAATAGAATATATGCGAGTGTCTAATTAGAGTATATACTATATGAATAAAGTAACACCGGATAACCATAATATACCTCAAAAAAAATCGTACCTATTTTTGTCACTAAAAATTTATATATTAGGCTTCGAATTTCTCGGTGGATGTCATTTACCTGAAATTCATTTTTATTTGTGATTCAATGTATTTTGTGGATTTAAGGGAATTGTAGTGTTTAACGAATTTGCGTTGTGCACGGTTTTTACGACACAGTAGGCACCAAGTTTAGATTTTAAACTTAGGAAAATATTTATTCCTCATCTTGTGCAAAAATTATTCAAAAACTTCGTTACATCAACAACCGAACAGGATTCGTGGGATTCTTACTGCGTGCAAAGGATTCATGCCATTGTCGAATAAAGAAAATGCTTTTACTTCTTAAATATGTCAGTTACTTTCAGCCTTTTGGAATTCTTCCGTTATTTTTTTCAGTGTAATGCTAGACTGCAAGGTAGAATGTTGCTTATTAGCTATAATTTATAAGGCCTCAAATATTTATTATCCATTTTATAAATTGATGTGTTATGTGTTTTTTCGGTGTGCATCCGTGCGCGTGGGTGCATAAGCTTGCGCGTGTGTATACTAACAAAAAACAGCCAATAATACAATCAAATGTATGGGGTTTTTATTCACTGATAGTTTTTTATAAGAAAATGTATACATTTATATTATAACCATTTATACAACGATTAATGAAATATTTTGAAGAGATATTATCTTACTATAGTCTTCCATGGTCATTCAATAGTGGGACTTTTACAAGCATCCAGTGTATATTCAGCATATTCTTTGATTTCCGTTATTAATACTACTACTGTCTCCATCTTATGATTTCTACAAGCGTTCAGTGTATATTTATTGATTTCAGTTATCAATAGTACACAACTAACGCCATCCTGAAGACTAAATGTAAACATCCCAGACATCTTCAAAGTGTCTTTCACGAACGTAAAAGATGTATGGATATCCCACAATGCTTACTAGATTTGTGAAAGTCGCCTTAAAGTTTTATTTTTTAAAAGGTCACTAGGCTAATCAATAGTCAAAGTATGAACCCGTAGTGTGACGTAGCAGATTTTCCCATTTTTTTTTAGTGTTTTAGGGGTAAAAAGTAGACAAATCAGAGCTTTAATCGAAACTGCCAACAAACACTTCATAAAGATAAAAAATATACTGTACGACTCTGCTTTAACTTTGAAAATTCGCTGGCAGTCATTAAATGACCGCATTCATTCATTCAGCAGACATTCAGGTTGTCTTGCTCTAAGTCTACAGTAAAGAAACTTCAAACTTTTAAGGTGTGACTTTATCACACAATGCTTAAAGTTATTGCGAATCGATATACCAGCAAAACGATATTGTGCATGAATAACGCAAGAGAGGCCATCAATACAATTCACATAAAAGGCACATTTCCAAAAGTGTCAAATATGCCTTACTGCAGTGAATGTAACGTTGTACGTTATATGTTGAGGTAGTGGGTTAGCACATAATGATAGGTCCTACGGTTTTAAGTCTTTATTTACACTATATACCCAGTTAGGAAGATGGTTATAGTATTACGCTACTCTCATGTCATTGTCTATGACCCACCTAGGGGTGCTTGTTAATTGTGCATAGAACTCCTGTGAACGCATATAGAGTGCAGAGAGCTCCATTGAGCTCTCAACAGCTAAACAATAAGTGTTTAGGGACAATTGCAATGTAATCTAGAAAAGTATACTTTGATTCTGGTTAATCTTGTGGGCGTTAGTTTTTTGTTGGAAGGAACCTGCCTATTATGTCCATGTCTGAAAACAAAATAATGACGAATGACCTACAGTGATGGACATAATCGAGAGATTTTATAATCGAAGGATTAGGAGTAATTTGCCTAGATCTACCTAGGTCACAACTACATTTAATATTTTCTGATAGATAATTCTATAAAATATTTATTATATCTGAACAGGTGTTTACCATATGATTTAATTATATATAAAGTTTTTGGATATGAAAATGTCTTATTAGAAATACAGTTTAATGGGATTGTCACATTATATTGATACCAACATAAGAAATACATAGATTAGTGAGTTAATAAATGCGGTGGTCGAAAACTAATGATTCCTTACATTATTTCAGGTAACTAATAGTCTTGATGAAGTAGATGCTTTTTGAATAATGTATCCCTTCCAAAGATACTTCATATTTTGTTAGAAACACTTTCAAATTTTTATAATTCTTGTAGGGATGTGTCAAGAATGGTGCCGCGTGTTCTTCAAATAATACTCAAACTGTACTCAAGATATGCATATAATTCAGCGATTGCATCGCCTATAATTTTGCCTTTCGCCAAATCAATTGATAAGCTACTCAACCTGTACTGGGATCTCCCAGTAGTTGTAGTAATTAAAGTTGTGCTGTGAGGGGCTGCCAGTCACTCCGACTTTTGGTAGCCTGGCTTTTCATCCTGTTTCGTTGTTAAAATAATAGAAGAGACCCAGGACTGGTAGGACTTATAGCAGAGTCGATAGAACCTTCTTATTGAATAAATCGCGCCCCGCCTACTTGCCTTGGCCTATTTTGTTAGTAGTTATTTCGAGAATAGTTGCGGAATTATTGTTTCTTTACCTCATTTATGAAATTAGATACAACAAATTACAAGTAAAGAGTGAGGTTATGTTCACATTTCCCATATAAACACACTCAATGTTCTGTGTGCCCAACTGCGGGACAGTTCATATATAGTGTTTCATGTCGTGGAGTAGACGATTAGTCCTATCTCTTTGGTGTTCCACGTCTTGATTGAAGAAGACGAAGAACGCCAAGCGTTTCTTAAGTTTGAATTCAAAAATGACCGTGTTATTAAATGGTGTTTATTCTCGAGTTACAAATGTGTGCTTGTAAAATATTTTGATGCGGTTTGTTAAGTGGTGTATACACTGTGAAATTAGGGTGGAGACGCAATCCAGAAATCAAAATGGGAACCTACGCTGCATAAAGGTGTGTTAACAATTTAATCTTGCCATTACCTTTGGAAATTCTTCTAAGAAATAACTTCAACATTATTAAACATTTGTTGTAAACTATAAACATTTGTTGAAATTGTTTTAAATGGATATATCCTATTCTTTTGTGTCTCTTGTACGCAGATTTATACACCTTAAATATTTTATTTCTGATAACTATCCTAGCAATGAACAAGCAGGAAGATCATTCCAATATGACTAAATCTTAGAAGAATTTATATTATTTTAATGGTTTGTACAATTTTCCTTCCATTATTTAATACTACTTATTAATTGTATGTATATAGTCCACAAAGCATGTGCTAGGGGCCTTTCACTTATATTATTTTTACTATATGAGAATGATAAATCAGTACACAAAAATGATGCTTTGGTACCTTGTTCTTTAAAATATTTATATACGCTTACCATTTCTATTGTTGCGGTAATACATTGAACGGTGATTTTTACATATATTACACAATATTGCGCTTATTATTCAGTGTTCGATGTCTACATTGTTCAACTGAAGTTTCTTTTAAAATAATACAATAACGCAGTCTTCCTCTTAAAGAAAAATTACATTACCAACAAACGTGTTATAATTCCATAAACTGTATCCCTTTAATGCCACTTCTACGTTACGCTGGAGTATACTTAAAAATTTGTATTATTAGAAGCCGTATAGAAGTAGGCTACAGCAGTTATCCAAAAGACACGCAGTATAATGGTTCTGAGGGTAAAGATTTCTGAGCATCTATTACCCTAAAACGTTCCTTTATTTTTCGCCATAAATAAGCTATAATGATAATGTAAAATGTAGCCACTAAATGTTTATGTTGATATGTTTAAAGATTTGACATTCATGTTATAGAATTCATTTCAATTCAACCTGCCACTGATAATTCCACCTGTCAATGATAAACGTACAGTGTAAAATTTTAAATATTTCTAAAAAAGGTTTCTACTTGAAGATTCCTATTTTCATTTAAAAATTCTGTTTTACTGAATACTCAAGTGCTGGAAAGCTCCTAACTAAAATCACTAAGCACAGATAATAAAATAATTTTTGAAAAATAAAACAAACATATCCCTAAAATAATATAATGTAATAATATACAATATTAGTTACAGGGAGATCACATTATTGTAGGTACAGAAATGTATATTTTACACAAAAGTCAACACTTGGGTTAAAAATTAGAGGAACAATTTCTGATATGGTTGCAGAAATACTTTCCTTAACGTTCATTACCACATTATTTTTGAAAATAGATTTTCTTTAGAAAGAAAAAAAATTTGTTTCAAACAATTGTCAAAATAAAGTGGTAATCAAAATCAAATTAAAAATTAATGCCATTGGAAATCTCCATTACAAAAATGTCTAAACAAATACTCTAATTGAAAGTAAAAACCATTAATTTATCTTTCCTAGTTGATTCAAAAAGAAAAAATTTCAAAGCAGACTTATGTACGACATTCCGTACATAATTTATATGAATTTTATCATCAATTTAAGGTGTTTGGAAAAACTTTATTTGTTCCAATAGGCATATTTAATAATATAAACATGTAATAAAATAGAAGGAAACATATTTCCAACTGTCTACCTAACTATTGAGTTTGTATAGTATAACACATTTATAAAACTAAAAAATAAAATACTAAACATTGGCAGTACTCATGAGCATATTTAAATTCTTCTAATGTAACTCGGTTAATAAATTTAAATAAATACAAAAAAAAATGATAAACTCTTTCATGACCAGTCAATATATCAGAAATTTATCAGTATGACAGCAATACAACGTTTCATTAAGTAAATATTTGCACATAAATGTGAAAGAAAAATGTACTCTTTCAACATTCTTTCAGTCTAGCTCATTTGATATAAATCTTTGATAGAAATTTACTTAACGATATAAAATTTGGCACCTTAGCTAAAACGTATGACAACTTCACTATCATAAATAAAGGAACAATTCATTTGTTGTACGTCACACATATCTTGTTAATTGTGCATAGAACTCCTGCAGACACATATAGAGTTGCATTAAAGTCGGCCGTTCTTCTGGAATTATTGCCCAGCAGTATGCCATCACTGCAAATCTGCAAAAACATGAAAAGCATACATTATAATAAATTCAAAATATATAAGATATTAACTGAAGTGATTATATAATAAATATTTGCATTTAAGATATATAAAATAATTAGGTTCATCTGAAAGAGTATTTCCATTATGACGTTGATGTGGAGTTTCTTCTTTTTCTTCAATTCAACTTTTAGGCTCTTTTGCATGTTATGATATCCATCTTTCATTTGCCCATTGATGCTTGGTTTTATAATATTTCGCTTTATTCGGTATCCTTTTTTCATGCATTACAAACATTATTGCTTATAAAGTTTTATCAGCAACACTACAGTATATTGTAAGACATTTAAAACTATTGCTTATTCCTATGGATTGATCTGAATTATAGATATGAACACTACCATGTATGAATATTTTTCCCCTGACTGTATGTAGACTGAAGCTGCGGAATAGGTTCAGTTTGTTTCCATATTTTATTGGACTTCACATTCTCCTTATGTTTATTAAGGAAATGGAAGTTTATGTATGAAAAGTTGTTAAAACAAATTAAAACCATACTTGTACGAATGCACAGCTAAATCATCAGTCATAATCAGGAGAAGTTTTATAAATTTGACAATCTCCTTCTCCAGAGTATCAATGTCATATGAGATAGAAAACCAGATGATTTTTTAACTTCAATAGCTTTTAAATTACAAATTTATATTCTTTTAACAAATTTCAGGCGAGAATTTAAGTGTCATAAAAGATAGACTCTGAATATTTATACATATTGAATCTACCATTACTATTCCTAATAACTCACGTTATAATTATCTTAACTAAATTAAATAGATGTTAATATAAAAGAAATTTGCCTTGGACTTACAGTTCATCAGGACAATTAATCGGCTGGGTCAATCTGTATCCGTCCCTTAAATAGGCTGCCATTTCGAAAGGATCTATTTCGGCATACGGCTGTTGAGCTAGTGTAGTTAATTCCCAAAGTACGACGCCCACTGTCCAAACATCAGATGCTGGAGAAAAGGTCTTGTGTAGCAAACTTTCGATAGCTAACCATTTTACCGGTCTGTTCTCATTATCGCCCAGACAATGGTAGTCGGAGGGAAACAGGTCACGTGATAGGGCATTATCAGCTACTTTTACATTTAGCTTATCATCCACCCTAAGAAATACATAGGTTTGTGAGTTAACAAATGCAGCGGTAAAAACTAATTATTACTTACACACAGTTTCTGGTTGCTAAGTCTTTATGAAGCAGATGCTTTTTATGTAAATACTGCACTCCTTGAATAATCTGCAGTTCCATATCGACTACTTCTTGAGTTGTTAATGTATGATGTACCCCTTCTGAAGATACTTTACATTTTTGTAGAAACACTTTCAAGTTTGTATAATTCTTGTAGGGATATAGCAAAAATGGTGCCATATGTTCTTCAATTGATACTCGAACTATACTTAAGATGTGCTTGTGATTCAGAGAGTACATTGCCATTCCTTCTTGTAAAAGTAACGAAATTTGTGTTTGACTGGCGTGGTCCGTTACTGTTTTTACTATTACAGTTTCTTCGATGCCATCTTCATTTGTGTAGGATCCTTGGTAAACCCTTCCAAATGTTCCTTCGAGAATTATGCTGCTCAAACGAACTCGGCACCTGAAAAAAAATTTAATTAATCTGGGGCTAATGGTAGAAATAAAAACATTAAAGCATAATTTTAACATAATTAACTAAATTTTTAGCAAAAAGCTAGGGTATACTTTAAAATATGTAATGTATGTTAATAAATCAGTTGTTACTAGTTAATTACAAATCAGCATATAATACATAATTAACAATAACAAAACTGTAAGACATGTTTATTTCGTCCTTAAGCTGGGGAATTTTTGGATCCAAGAATTTTTCAAAATTTTAAATCACATTTCCCGTGTTACTTTCAACAAAGCTAAGGTTATTTATCTTACTATCTGTATTTTATTGAAGGTTTCTTTAAAGCTCTTTCAAAAGTTAATACTTGGTCCTGAAGTAGTTCAATATTTCTTAAATGCTGTAAATGCAATAGGTATTAAAAAAACGAAATCAAATTAAAAGAGAACAGAACGATTCGCAAGTGTATTAGTTTAGATTACGAGTCTACGCGATATTTATGACATGAATATCTTCTTTTTAAAAACTGGTTTTAAGAAACGCTGTTGTTTAGTACTATTGTAATGTCTGTATTATTCTAGATTGATACAATCAGTCCCAAACTCTAGTTTAGAAATGATGGTGAAGAGTTCTTCATCAAAAATAATTTATACTTTAAAAATGTTTGAATGTGCATGTATGCAAAGATCTGAACAATTGTACTTCCAATACCAACCTATTTATTGTGATAGGTTGTGGATTTTATATAATATTGGTAGTTTGATTTCAGTTGCAACAATCAGTTTTTAGAACGTTCCTATATTATTCTTACATTTAGAGCGACTCATCTTTAGAACCAACCTTTTACAGATGTTTACCTCAAATAATTATAATCTTAAATATATGTAAATTAGTTGCAGATAGATTAATTAGTCAGCTTCACTCATTTATATTAATAGTTGCCTACATTGTATTTCTTACCTCTCAACAGTTAATTCAGCAATTCTATCTTGCAAGTCCTTACATCGTTCATCGATCAGAGAGTAACTAGGCATTCTTCGAAAACTGCCATATGAAGAAGCGTTAACGCTGTTTCGAGGTAAAGCTGCTAGAAACGTTGTAGTAGTAGTAATGGGCCCCCCACTGTTTTCTACCGTTCTTGGGTTTTTTTTATCTTTGAAATAGTATAAAGATACCAATATCGTTATTAAGATGATAATAAAAGCAGCAGAACTCATTGCTATATAAAAAATATTTGCTGAATTAGCAAAATGCGGGGCAGAGTCCATGGAGACGTAAGTAGTTGATTTCTCAGATTGAAGACAAATTTTCTTTCGTTTAAATGTGAGAGTGGTTGCGTTTTCTGGTGATACTGTTATGTTTAATATTAGCGTAATGTCTACTTCCCCTTCTTCAGTCCCAGAACAAACTAGGGATACTGCAAATGTTTCAACAGACTTTGGGATCATACCAGTGTGAGAAATGTTCAATTTTGGAGTTGGCAAAGCAGCGGTATTGGATGATTCGACTTTCATCGAATATGGCAGCTGAAAATTTAAATGAATATATTTTATGATCCTACGACAGGAGAATATGGTTAAAGTGAATAAAGCCAACATAATCAGATTATGTGAAAATGTATTCAGAAGAAATAGAAATTCATAACAGGGTACAAACTAAAAGAAATAAGACCAAGAGAAGATGGAAGAAAGAGGGAAGAACATGTAAAGAGTGAGAGTGAGAGAAAGAGAGAGGGAGAGAGAGAGAGAGAGAGAGAGAGAGAGAGAGACCTAAGAATGAATGGAAGTAAACGGTTTGTAATGTAGATTCAAAAATAGAATGAAATAGTACTACAAGCAAAAGAACAGTAAAAACTGTAAGGAAAAAATAATGTGTGGAGTAATCCACTGCATAAAATGGATGAAGAGTTCAAGATAGCGGAAATTTTTGTGGAAATATATGGATTACACATTACAAAATATATACCTTATTAAACCTTATAAATGTACTTGAACCTTCTATACTAATTATTAGGTACTACAGCTTTCAAAACTTTTAAGATATGTAAAACAATTTAACACACTTACTGGTTGAGTTGATAAACTTTCCCAAGTGAAATGTAGTGAGTCGACATTTGAGGGCACCAAAACAACATAAGTGAGGGCATAAGTATTTATATGTCCGTTTCTAACATAATAAAGTTCAGCCTTCAAACCTGCAAATAAAATTTGTTGTGGAATAACATTCTTAAAAACATAAAGTAGAAAAGGATTCCCTACATAATAATAAGTAACTTAATTATGTTTCTATCCTGATTCTAATAATCCCATGGCTTACGTAAATAATTACGAATGCATCAGGTGAACTGTTAGAGTTTGGCAGTCGAATAATAATACATATAACGAATGAACAAAGCAAGATAGGTATTCCTCAAACACATGTACAGTTGCATAATTAAATCAAGTGACATGCTGCAGTAACAATTTAGTTACTATAGCATAGACTATTAATTTATCAGGAAAATTTCATTCTCTGAAAAAATTAACATACTGTATAATTATTTTCTATAGTAACTAATATAGTTTACTTTATAGCTAACCACAAGTATGTCTTCATCCTTGTCTATCACCGTGAGGAAAAAAAATAAAAATTATATTTGTAATGACTGGCAGATATTGCATTCTGTGGGGTATAAGACTAACAGAATTTCACAAAAATAACCAATCTGAACCAGAATCTGACAATTTCAACAACACAAATAATAAATAGCGAATGTTAGACAATTCTCAGCTTCATGAGAAGAAACTGCACCAAAAGAAACGATTTAGATCGCAGAAACACTCATGTGCCAAATGCAATGTTTCCCGCCCTCTTCTCAAAAGATTCTAGAAAAAGTAATTTCGGAGTTCTGACACATTTTACTTTTTGAATGCTCCGTGATCTTGTTTTTGAGATGTCCATTTTCATTCTTCTCTCAAATTTATGATTTTTGTCGCAATGGCAACAGAATAAGTGAAATGGAAAAAAAGATTATTAATCAAGTTGAATTTTATTTCTGCGACGTGAACCTCTTGACAGACATGTTTTTACAAGCCTAAATCAAATAAAAGGATGAGTGGGTCGACCTGGACGTCTTCGCAAGAATTTGCATGCTTAAGGCTATCTGCCCAAACCCAAAAAAGATCACCGGCACTCAGAAGAAGACTGATGGAAAATGGACTGTCGAACCCTATATGTAAAAGGATTCTTTAAACGTCCTTCTGTGAGAGAAGTCCTCTGTTTCCTCGAACCCTACAATATCGAAAAGTTCAGCCATACGCCTGTCATGGACCCTCAGATGAGGGGCACGTAGGCAGTCATCTTTAAAGATGACGATTCTTATAAAAATAAATAAACAAAACCAAGTATATTATGCAACTGGCATCATTATCATTAATTTAAACCTCTTGTTCTTGTCGTCTGTGTTCATTTTTAGACACCCTACATATTATGTATGAAACTCAGTGAATAATGAATAGAGCTTGAATTTCAAAGCAAAAACTCCTCCCCTTCTGCAAAATGTAAGGGAGGGTCTTCCACTGAATTCAGTTGATTTAAAACAGGGGTGATGTTCTATCGGTTGAATCGCTGCCTTGCATCGGTGAAATATTACGGAACTTTAATGCGCGCAAATAAAAAAATAGTAAAAATGGGTATAGAAAGAACATCCATAAGTTATGTACCATTTGATTCATATCGCAAATTGGGGAGAAATTAACATATTTGGAATTATTAGTCGTTATTTGCAACAATGCTGGTAAAACAAACAGTTACATACTTCTAAAATACTAGCGTACTTTGAATCGAAAAAAACGAAATGTAAAATTCAAATTTTTGAACTCCAGATAGGTTGTGATCTACGTGGCTTATAAAATGATCAGAATTGGTATTTTAGGCCCCAAGTTTTAGAGATAAAGTCACACAAATGGACTATGCCTAGTAGAAATTAGGAAATATGACAATTATAGTTATGCATTAAAATATTAAAGTTAGGTTTTTACCTCATTGGGAGTCTACAGAAGCCTGTAAGCAATCTATATAGTTTTCATATACTTGTGTCTATTACGAAAATTTGCGTTTTTAGCGATTTATCATCATTTTATTTATTACATATGAATTTAAAATATAATTTGCATAATGAAAAATCACTTATTATAGTATTTAATATTTGTGACTAAATGAATGAAAATAAAATTATTTGTTAATATTTCTGCTCAGTAGCTCTTCTTCTATTTTCATCGACAGATTTACTAAAATATTTTAGATTATTCCATTTGCCTATTTTTGCACATACCCCCTTCACAAGAAGTTAAAATTTTACGATACATAATTTTGCTGGGTTGAAAGTATCGACACTCGCAATCAATTATGTTGTGTGATAGTTTTATGATTAACAATTGCATTTGCTGTATCATTCCTTAATTTTTCAATGTCTACAAAAATTGACAGTTATAATACTTATCAATGAAACGCTATCATCGATTAGCAGATTACTTTTAATATATGAATGTGAATATTTAATATATAATGTGAATAGTCATTGCCGGAATGTAAGGTATTATATTTCCTTAAACACCCCAAAAAAATATTTGTATATTGTTGATTGTTGATTCAGATGAGCAGAAGGCAGATTGTGAAAATAAATCCCATCCCTGTTTGAATGTTACTCTCGAGTCATATTTCAGTCAGTGACTCTGAAAAACAATAATTCCATCAACATTTACACTTTTTCGAATACCAAATGATGTCTGTTTATGCTACAACTTGTCTTTTACTGTTTATTTTAAACTGGCGTTATAAACTCCCCAGCGGTTAACAGTTTTCAGGTACTATTTCTAATCCAGTGATTGTTAAAGAGGTAAATAACCTTAGTTAAAAATAATTTGCCAGTTTTCTGTCAAATATGTATGATCGATGAAACTATGCTGCTAGCTTTATTAGCATGCATTTTTAGTGCAAAACCATAAATTCATATAATAACACTGGCCATTTTTGGGTGTTTTTCTTTCATTAATGCTGAATGGAAGGTTTCACCAATGTTTTGTCTTGGAGTATAACGGTATTCCGTAGCTTTACACAAGAGTAAGACGTGTGAAAACTTTGGTAAATTTTTCCCTGTTTTTTAGGTGGTGAAACACGGTTTTTTGCTATTTTTGAACGTTGTTCTTCCATTAACTTCTATCAACTTTTTCTTCCTTTATGTAATAGTTGAAAACTACTCTATATTTTTACAAGTTGGAGCGCTGAGATGTAAAAATATCAAAAATTTCATCAATTGGTAGTTTTCACCATTTTCTAACTCGATAAAAAGACATTGTGATCACGGAAAAAATTTTGTCCTCACTCTAGGCTCTGTAGGGTTCTGTCATACTTTTTTTAGGTATTTTAAACAATATAATGTATTTTATCTATCGGAAAAACCTCCTTTTGGTAATTTTTGGGGGTGTAGCCTATATAACCACAGTAATACCCCAGGAAGAGTTTCGTTTACTTTGGTTACTCGAAGTTTTCTGGACTAAGATACTCTAATTTTCTTTTGAATGATATTCCATTCGGAAAAACTACGTATTTCCTATTTTTTCTTTAAAAAAATTTCGATGTACGAAAATCAACACTTATTTCTATTACGAGTTACTGCATATTGCCAAAAAATTGGAAATATTGTAGGTAGGTTTATAATACGAAAGACAGTATGAGAACGGTTTATTCTTTGCCATTTGGGTTGATTTTTATGCGTGGAAATAGCTTAAAAATAAGATGTGGTTTTCCAGTTTAGCGATTTACCAATGTTTAAAATAAATAATTTGCATAGAAATGTACAACATATATTTTCCATCATTTCTGATTTTTTCATTTCCCAAATATCGCAATTTGAAAACTTCGAAAGACTAAAAATTTAAATTTCGCACCAATATGGTGTTTTTAATACCATGCCATTGGCAATGAACAACACTATGATTCAAAAAATAAGTTTCTATGGTGAAAGGAACCGGAGGCATCGTCAAAAAACTAAAAATTACGTGTGATTTTTTTTGAATTTCTAGGGCGGTATAAAGATCTAAAAATTTGGTTATAGGTATATTTTTGATGTACTAAACGATATTTTTGATATTTTAAAAGAGCCTAAAGCAATTTTCTCGAACTTTACTGGCTAGACGCTTTAGTAACCACATTGGCACCCACTGTAACATTTTATTACTTAAAGTTCAGGTAATTTAATCCTTAAAGGTTGAAAATAATGAAGCAATTTATAGGAATCGGTAATTTAAGTCGTAAAATCCAAGATATAGTTTTTATAAATCAATCTGATAGATTGCAATAGATTATTCTAAGGGCACTTACAGATCAAATATCGACATTGCTGCGATCATAATACATATTATCTTCTGATGTGTTATTTTATGTTGCAATTTTTGATTTTCTATAAATTTTCCAAAGGAGAATCAGAATTTAATGGTATTAACGTATAAAACATACATATTAATTCTTTCCTTAGTCCATTATTATCGAAGGCAAACATATAAAAATATTTGCAAAAGCTACGACTGTCGGAAGAGTGTAATGTCATAAGAACGCAAAATATAATCTGCAGATCCCGTATGTTCTTGTCGACTTCTCACGAAATCTTACTCGTAGAAAGATGAAAACAACGGATACGGTGTAATTCAACACCAAAGAAAATCATCTCCCGCGTTACTTCGGTTTGTATGATGAATATTCGTGAAGGTTTGCTACCTGACACGTTTTCTCAAGAAAAATCATTCAGACGTTAGCAAGAAAGTATGTGAAATTTTGTTTAGACGTTACCATAAAGCAAATAAACGTTCAAAGATATGGTACAATACATACATATATAATGTCCATTGTGGGAAACGTGTCGCAAATGCCGTCTCGAAATAAAGTGAAAAGACTAAATAGGACTTATTCGAAAAACCAGTGAATCTAAGTTAGATAAACTACTTTTTTACCAAAATTTAATATATACTGAGGTATACTTAGCATCAAACGGTGAGAAAAATGTAAATAATTTGAAGGCTACGGCAAGAGATACGTGCAGTGGCTTACAATGCAGGTGTGGGTGTGGGTGTTTAACATTATAAAAAAGCCATGTTGCAAGTAATTTAAAATAATGTGATATTCAACTTTGCTTCCAGAATTCATACTCCCGAAAATCAAAGAACTGAATATAAAAATTTATAGGAACTGGCAATAGTGAATCTTCCTACAGGAGATAAAAGCAGGCGAAAAATTTTTTCTGCTACTCGTGCGGGATGTATAGATTTAACAAAAATGGTAAGAATCTAATTTTTTGCCTATAAAATTTACTGAGTAGCAGATGATAAACGATAGTAGTGTAAAACAATCTTTAAAAATGTAACATTATTGTGCAAATGATAAAAATGCAAATTTAAGAGATACCAAAACAATTTCAACCAACCACTTTAAAGGGTGTAATTTTTATACAATAGGCGCAACTCACAGAAAATCTTGTTTTTGGAAAACAATTTAAATGGGAGACCTCATTTATTTTTTGACAAGTAACTGCTTCTGAAGCTTTTCGCAAACTTTGAAGAAACACTGTATTTATAAATTACTAGCCTAGAGATCGACTTAATCCATTTTTCTACACCTTCGGAAAGGGAAATTTGAGATTATCGGATTTCTCCAAGCCATGCAAAGCTTCCAGTTTCTAGCTATTTTACATGTAAATTTCAAACCCTTTTCCATCCTCTCTTTAAGGTTTCCAGCTACTCGTAAAGTACCTTGGAATGAAACAGACAAAATACATTTCACGCATGTTTTTCGTTCTCTCAGAAAGGGAAATTCGAAGTTACTTTTTAACAATCTTGGAGCCTCAGCTATAAATAAATGTGCCAAGTTTGAAGTCTCCATGTTCAATAAATTTCATCCCCCTTTCTACCTCTTCGGTGTAGGAAATTCGGGATTTTAAATTTTTTTTGGAGCGTAGAGTTTAAAGTTTCTAAATATTCGAAGGTAAATTCGAAATAAAAGCAACAAAAATAAATTTTGCCCGTATTTTAAACTCCGTCAAGAAGGGAAATTCGGTCGGATTTTTCTGCATTTATTAAGGACTAAAGCTATAAGCATGCAACGTTTTCAAAAATTATTCTTGAACTCTTAAGAATAAATATTTTGTAGAGCCTGTTCAACACATTTTGAATAGCATACCACGCGGTCAATATGTTGGAAAATAAAGGTGACATGACCTATTTAAATTTTTAAAATAGTTTTTCTGTACATTTTGAAAAAATAGGTTTTAAGTGAATCATAAATTTATTAAACTTGAAGTGGCGAGAGTAGAAGTATTTTTGAAAAAGGAAATATGTAGTTGATTTGAGACATATCAGAAGAAAAAACTTAAAAATACCTACAAATTCCTTTAATTTTTTTTGCAAAAGGTACTTGGAAAACGTTTTTTAAAGTGAAATTATGCAAGCCGTTTTACGAAAAATCTGAATTTTAGGAACTTTTACATTCTACAAATGATATTGTAACCATTTTTGTGACGTTTCCGTTTACGAAATTCCCAAAGTTCATTTTTCATCCATTTTTAACGCCTTCTCTTTCTAACCCATCGAAAATTTTCACACTTTGTCGACTGAAAGCAAATGTCTCAAAATATTTTACAATGGCATTGTACAAGCGATGAAATGCAAATTAAGTACGTCATAAAACGCCATAACTTTAAAATAGTTCCAATGACAATTTTATTATGCGTTTGTTTTTAGATTACACCTATCCTAAGAATAAACAGTACAGAACAGTCTGTTATAATGCGGTACATATTTCCAGTAACTGCTGAAATTCCAAAATCAGGCATATGTTTTAAGCTTCCTGATGGCACATACTCCAGAATCATGCAGAATTTGGACCATAATTGTTTAAGGTTTCCAGATGGTACCCATTTCACTTTGAGACAGATTTTAAAGACATGTTATATACAACATAACAAGTTTCCAGCCAGTGTATGGATCAAATTCTGCTTGATGCCCAAATTTTAGTAGTTGATCCAATGGTACGATGATGAAATTTAAGGCATGACTGGACACTTATAAAGGTATTGTTCAAGCATCGTTTGATGTAAGAGCATGCAAGAGATGTAAGAGTTATAACTGGAAATTGGTAACTAATGTCAGAGTTTGACCAATGACCAAAGACGATAGTTTAATTCAAATTTTGGCCGATGCAAACACTCGAATCATGGCTGACAACCGCTAAGTAATGGTAATGGTTCAAGTAGTATGAAGCTGAAATCTGAGCCATCACTGGACACTTATAAAAGTATCTGTATGATACCAGACTTTGAGTTATAGCTGCAACTGCTCACGAACTCCAGAATTTATCCAATGGTCACAACAATGTTTGGTTTAAATCGCGAATAGTTGAACCATACTTGGACACCTGGACATGTGCGGTTTAAGTTCTGTGTGATGCTGGAATGTTTTATGTTACGTTTGTTGTTTGAATGTATTGTTTTGTTTGAATTAAATTGTTTGAAATCGTCTTGAAATTTCAGAAGGTAAATTATAAACGGTGTAATAGGTTAACAGTTCTTATTTAAACAATAAAGTTCCTACATAAAACTTGTTACGCCCTTATTACTGTTATATCTTTAACGAGATATTAAAGACTAGCGTGTAATTTAATTACTCTATAGTATTTGATTCTCAAATTTTAAAGAAGTATAATTTTGGATAAATACTTGCAAAATTTATGGTGCTTTTTCCAAAATGAGCTTTTTGGGCGATTGACGTTAAAGCGGTATAGTGTAGAATTTAAAGTCCATGTAGAGAGGGTACAAATATATCAACGGTTAAGCCAAAGCTAGGATTAAGGTAACACAACGATTAAGTGGTGATAAAGAGATTACTTACCTAAAAGTCTCTGGACTTCAGCTAGTGTCAAATACAGGTTAAAGTAACCAAAACAAGCACTGATATTCGCCATGAATAATAAAGTTACCGTAACAAACGAAAAGGGATTCATTTTTTCAGTCGATGTGAAGCCGATTCACATTCGGAAGCTTATTTTTGCGAATTTTACGCTACATCACATCGAAGCTTTTGTAGTTAACTGAAAATGTACGTTCCCCTCAACCATATACTCTATCGTCCAGAGTACTGGTAACAACGCCCGCATCCCCACATGTCACCATGTGCCACACTGTTTGCAACGTTGTCGAACCGTTTGGGATAATTCCTAGGAGATACAAAATTGTAATTTTGTATTTTTTTACTGAAAATCTATTTAAATATTGACATTCAATGGATTAACCAGTTAAACGTTTACGGTAAAATACAAAAATAAAAGTTAAGAAAAAAATCACACCGAGTCAAAACCGGAAAACGAGGTGACAGACAGTATAGATAACTCCCCAAGAATCAAAAAAATTCTACCAGAAGATAAAAAATCCTAATCAATAAGCATTGTTTGATTAGGTGAAAACAAAATTAACTTGGTAATTTCAGTTAATATTGATTAGATATATACTTTTACCTCACAATTTAAAAGCTTGTATAAGGTAAGCTTTATAACTTCAGTGTGCAAGGATATTCTTTTCAAGTTTTCAAGTGCACATTTTACGTATTTGTTGCAAACTCAGACATTTTGTTGCGTTTGACAATAATGTGAATAACCAGATTCGACTGCGCGTTGCCAACTTCCTTTACCTATTTAGGTAGTGATTCACTCAATTTACATACCCGTAGGCCCTTCGGCGTCCGGCGGTAGGAAACAATGGATATGAGAAAGACCGTCTGTAAAATTTATGATTTAGTGATTTACGGTATGAATTGTTCGCCTACAAGAATACAAATTTGTATGCGCCAAGAATGACATTTAAGGATATTTATTCATACATGTGAATTTTTATGAGAAGTTATCTCATTTATCTGCAGTTTCTCTTCTATTTTTTCAATTTGTTGCCATATTTTGCTCTTATCATCATAAATTGTTAATATTGTTAAATTGTCATCATCACATTATGCCAACTAATAGAGAAAATAACGGTATTTCTGTAATTAACTTAGTACAAATCATTAGTGCAACTTTTTTTAAATACCCTTTAGGTGAATAATTCCCAAATGCAGCGATTAATTAGGAATAGTTTATTTGTCATAAACAAAAAACACCAAACATGTGACTTTTTTTGGTTTTTTGCTTATATCATGAAAAGTATTAAATGAATCTCATTACTGCCAATGAGACATCTGCAGAGAATTGAAAAACCTTTAAAATGGCGTTTTGTAAAATATGATTAGACCATTTTTAGTCGCAAAAAAGCCGGAAAAACTGTAAAAAATCCCCTTTTTTAAAAAAAATTCACAACTTCCACAATTATTAATATTAAGGGATGATATTGGTGGAAATGATAGTTTAGTAGATGTACTTCATTCAGGCGCAAGATGAAATTTATCGCATAAATAGTTTTTGCATAATTGCAATATAAACAAATTCGGTCAGTAACTTGTAAGATAAAGTTTAATATCTGTAATTAACGTATTTTAATTCCCTAACGGATTCTAAAAGTACAAATCGTAATTACAATACGCTAATCTTACATTTTTGATGAAATTAATCTAAATGTGTTAAAAATGCTTATAAACAGGCCTGAAACGCACGAAAGCTAATCGGGGCCGTAGTAGTGGAGGAACGAACCATTCTCGTGTTTAAAAACAACACGAATCCATGGCCATGATGCGCGTACGAAGAAAAATTTTTTACTCAGTTTTATACCATAATTTTTCAGTTCTTTACAAATGTCTTATTGACAGTAACGCGATTCATTCAATACATTCCATGATATAAAAAAAAAAAAAAACAAAAAAGTCACTTTTTGCTGTATGAGCAGTTTAAACATCTCTAATTTGATTCATTTGTAAATTAAAACATTTGATTAAAACCACATTTTTAAGTTTATTTCACTGAAATTCAAACATCTAAATTTCTTTTTTGAGGGTTGTACTTTTTTTAACATTTTCTAGTGAATATACGATATACCAAATAAAATTCCAAAATAGGTAACAAGCTTACATAAAAAATTAAAATTAATAAGTATCAGGACAGTTAGTTTGGTCCGTTTTAAGAAATGTTGATCGAGATATATTCAAACGCTTCAATACGTCATAAGCTGTATTGAGAGTTTCCTTAGAAGGATTGTTGACCCTTGTCAATATCCATGCGTTTCCTGTAAATTATAAATAAGAATTAAGGTACCATCCATATCTAAGCAGTATTAAATGCGTATTATTCATTACGTTACTCACTAGTGCTTAAGATATCTCCAATTTGGAAACAAGACCAAACGACTGAATAGGTGTCATAATCAGTGGCTAAGACCCAATAAGGAGCATCAATTTGAACTGAAACATAAAATTTTATGAATGTAATGTAATAATACTATAATAGTAATAATATAAATATAATATAATAATATAAAGAAATGTAATAACTTACTGATTAGTGAAGGGAAATTAACGATTAATTTAGCTTCGTTTGAGTCTCCTGCGAAGCGTACAGTTCCCTGTATTGAACTCTTATTATTAGTACTGAAAATAAATGTTCATATGGTTTTTAGAAGCTCTCAATGTTTCGTCAAGTTCTCACACAATTAGCATAATTTTTGTACATTTTTTAGAAGCTAAATTCTATTTTCATTTTCTCATATGGAATCTAAATTAATTATGAAAGCAAATGTGGAACTTTTGACTAATATAAGGAATGTTGTATTATATGAAATAAAATTGTAGATTGATCGGATATGATATTACTTACGCCTGGTTAATTTGTGTATTTAAAACCTTAACTGTCCCATTTTCATTCAGCGAGTATTGGGCGGTTATACATTTCCCTCCAATTTCATAAATAGCAAATTCCTTTTCTATTTCATACCATTTCCCCAAATACTAAAAATGGAAACATTATTATACTAAGTCAATACATGAATGCTAAATACTATAGTAACCACATTCGTAGTTGTAAATTTCTCCGTTTAAGTGGATTCTATATCAAAACAGGCAGTATAATAGGAGTTTTTAAGTGATGTTTAATTGACGTTTGAAGTGTTTAATTTTATGAAAAACTATTCGCTCTATTTCAAAATGACCTCATCCATGTCTTGGGAAAAATAAAATAAAATTTATTGCAGTCTGTAGATTAAAATTTTTGCTCCGTTTTAACTTCACAATGGTAAAAGTTGGGTGTAATGTATTTTATCGAACATTTTATCTTAAATCGAAGATTTTAGAGGAAGTCTTCAATCTACGCTTTTTGACGCGTCATCTAATCAAGGCCGAGTCAGTATGATGTTATTCCCAGCAAGTAGGGTTGCCTGCATTAGTTTTGCTCAAATCGATATTACCAAATTTTTCACCTCATACCATGTGATCAAAAAAAAAACAACTTATTGTATTGTTGTATAAGATTTTACAAATAAGATATTTAACATCATTAATTAGTACAATCTCGACGGTATTTTTTTTTACTTAAGGGAACCATGGGAAATATTTACAACATTTGTAAATATATTTGATTAGATTAAGCTGTGGATCGAAGCTTTATTAGTACACTTGTGAATACTGGTTTCGTCGTAACTGCAACTCTTGATACTGCTGGATATGGTTTTTCAAAATGTTCAAAATATTTCTTCAATGTACTCAAATGGTAATTTATTCATTAAGAAAGAAATGTTCTTTGACCTCCGCACTCTTCTTGTTTCGTGATAAATAATGTGAATTAATTGTTCGCTGCCTATGAAAAAAATTCAAATTGAAATCCACGTTTTTAAAATTCAAAAAGTGCAGTTCATTTTTTTTTTAGTAGGAATCAAAAGTTCTATCTTTGGATTTTTCTTATTTTGCCATAACTTACGTGAATTAACCTTCTACATGCTGTCGAAACCAATTCCAATTAATTTTTAGACATAATTAAGAGGACTTGGCCTTGCTAAATTTAGCAGTTTAATAATTATCAACCTTGAATGTGGCTTGTTCGTAAAAAGTATCTTAGAATATTTATAATTCAAAAATATATAAATACTAACCTTTTCAAGTTGAAAGTCTTCCACGACGGGGATGTCAGGGCAATGTTCAATGGTTGGTACCTGGGCATAAACTGTTACCAGCATCACAGCCGCAACAATTACCTTCCAACTCATGTTTGCTAAGTAAAATGAATTCTCGTAAAATATAGTTGTTGCTAGCGCGTTCTGACGATACTAAGTTCAAATCGATGAAGCAGACGGTTACTTTTATAGTAATGTTACCACGCAGCGTTGAAAACAGCATGAAGTGTGTACAGATTAAAATCTTAATGTAGGTACGTTTAGTTTTTACTATTTGTCATCATCACTCGATATGGGAATGATTACCTTTAAATTTCTTACAGAGAATTATTTAAGTACTTGCCAAATTAATGCAAGTATCATCGCTAATTGCTTTGTTCCGGCAGATTTCCGTTTTTTTGCTAGTCAGTATTTTTAAGTAGGCATCGTAAAATGTCAACAACACTATCAAGTATTACAGGTTCAACCTGTAATTATAAAATAAAATAGTCGTAGACTTTAACCTACTGTCACGTTCACTCATTCACTTTTTTTCTATAAAATAACAAATAATTAGTTTTATTGACATGTAGTTGAGGACTTCTTTATGAAATGAAACAAAAAAACAAATAGCATACAGAACATATTGACGACTAATCGAAGTAATGGCTTCAATAGTCAACAATAGAGTTAATGCCGATGATTACATGTTTATGATTGAAAGTTAATACTCTTTATTCGAAATGTATAAATTATATTTATTCTGGTAATAGAAAAGTAGGGAAAAACAAATACCGCAAATGTACGTTTAATTACCACTCTATGTATTTATAGTGTTTTTTATATGGTGCCATTAATCATGAGTACAAGGGAAACATACTATCCTTAATTAATTGACATTGATCTTTTGGAAAATAGAAAAATTTTTATAAGTCGGAAAAATGAATTTTAGTTTAGATATTAATCCAATTATCCCCTAAGTATGAAAGTCGTATTACCCTGTCAACTAATACCTACAATAGTAAACCTTAGGTCTTTCAAAGATCCTGCTGCTGGGTTATTCCAGTTAAAAATAGATAAAACAAAGGTTAACGTGACTAAAATGATCCATTTTCAACATCTTCCTTACTTTATTAAAACCCTTGCGTCTTCTGATTATGCTGAAATCCCCTAACCTCCCCTTCAAAAATATCTTCGCGATGCAGTCAAGGTATTTGTATCCTTAAGTTCTAATCTTATCTGAAACAATCTAAAAGTTCGTCTTTAGCACTCCTTGTTTCTTTTGGATGTAATGGGAAATAGGGCCATTTTCTTCTCTAGCTCGCTCTTAGTATTAGCAATAAGTACTTCAACACCGTTTTTCGCAATACTGGGCTCAAACAAATGATCACAGGTTTCAAGTGGTATTCATATAAAAGTCGCACATAAAATTCAGAACCAAAATATTTTACTACAATTATCAAAGGTATACTTACCACGTCAAGTACATTTCTTGTACGGTTTTTAAAGTTCTGAATATCTTGTTCTTCATTTAAATGCCATGTACACGACAATTTTGTGCTTTTTGTGCAGTTGGAGTTGAGTGCACATTTCATGTCCATTGTTATTGCCAGTTTTTGGTTCTTCTACTAATTTTAAAAGAATGGCCGGTTGCTATCATATTTTTTAAATGAAATTTCAAATGGAGGAATAGTCTTGTCAGATCACATTTGGAAATCGATTGTATTACCCTCGGTATAATTGGACTAAAGCGTTTGGTTGCGTTATGAGCCTTTCAAGAATTTGGAGGAAATGTTGAAAGAATTTTCTTTTTTGAATCTTATTTGGTTTACTTCAAATCCTTCGATATACCCCAAGCACGTAGGTTGCATCAAGACAAAGTGAAGATTTTTGCTTCCAATAAATTTTTTGAACAATTTTTAGATTTTTCTGTAATACATAGTTTAACAGAAATACAGAAAATTTAAAAGCCATCTTTAATATACACGTGGTACTAATAATGGACTAACTAAGTGGTAATTAGAAAAAGACTAATTCGGAGAAAAACAATTTGTATTGAAGGTATCATAATAGTGATCTAACAGCGACATAAATAATTACTTATCTAAACTCAAGACAAAGCTTTTAGGGAATAGACGTCTACTAAACTCAAACATATTTGTTTTTTTACGGTATAAATAACCTTAATAACTAATGTTTTGTTAAAATAATATAATCATATCTTTGCATATATAGTGAAGTTTAAATTGCAGTTTCACAGAACGAAGGTGCTAAATTTTAACGATTTAAATTATATAAATATCTTGTATTTCATAAGTTATTACTGTTACACAAGAATACTAAATCTAATAAACATCTAAAGCCTTTAAGCGATGGGGCTGATTATTTTTTCCCGTCGTCTCCGTTCCGAAGGAGAAGGAGGAAAAGTAGTGGATTTGAAGTCTTCATCGATCTCTGTGGTGACCAAAGTGGTTGTTTCGGCGTCAGTTTTGTCAGTGACTCTCGTTTCTTCTTTTTCCGTGGTGCTCTCTGTCTCTTTCTTGTCTGAAACGGCTCCAGTTAACTCTGGAAGGGGATTCTGACGTTGCAACGAGCCAGTAGCTTCGACTACGGTCGAAACTGAGGTTATGCCATTAGCTGCGTTTATGTCGGAGGCAGCAATTGCGCATCCTTCCTGGTCGGTTCTGACGAAGAAATTCCTGCTGATCTTGTACTTGTCCAGAACACCGTAGGCTTTTTGCAATACGTGGCCAGGAGCGATACGTTCCCTTGTCATCACCCACACGCTTTCTGGAAACATAAGTAAATCACAACAATATAGACCACAAATTGATAAGATTGGATTAAATGATTTTTCAAGCAATTATAACGAACAATGCAAAGCATCAGAAATTGAACTATGAATGTTTAAAAGATCATTAAATGCCAGTAGCACTGATTATTTTCTCTAGAAAACTACTAAGCAGTTAAACCTATCAGAATCCACCGATTAGAAGTGTAGACAACGTGTATAAAACCAGCAGATTAATCAAAGATGAAGCGAAGTACTAAAAAGTACTAGAATTAAACAGTCTGATCAAGAGGAAATGAGAATTACACTTGTAGCACCAAACAAATTTACTTAAATAAAAGAAAACATCAACCAAAAGAAAGCTTTTAGCTTTGACTTAGTCACTAGGGGTATATTAAAGTAATTCCCAAAGGAAGCTACAATGACATATTTTTTTCAGTTCGAAGGATGTTTCAAAGATGTGGAAACATTTGATAGCTAACATACATACATTACGATATAGGTTTATTTTGAAATTTTGTGTCAGAAACTTTATTTTGGGAAAATAAAAAAGTTGAGTTTTAGGGAAATACACATACTAAAAAAGGAGGGGAAGAAATATTCCTATGTATACATAAAAACGTAATGGGAAGTGAAACAAAATCAATTAAGGATAAAAATTGAAGGGTTTTACAAAAGAGAAATACTAGAAAGTAGAAAATTATTATCTGCATCATCTGCAAGGCAAATTAAGAGGGAAGTTTGAAGTAGTATTTAAGATATCGAGCAATAACCCCTGTTATTCAATAACAACTAACAGACTTAATTAAAGTACTTCAAACAAGTACATTGTTTTGTTTAAAAAACTGTTTTGTGAGGTGGGCTAATCTTTCTAGATAGTTATTTCGAAACAAAATATTTTCGCACATTATAGACAAGTAGGGATATGTAAATTAACACCTACGTGCGTGGATTGGACCAAATCCGTTACAGCTCCAGACAACCGCAAAATCATCGTAGTCTGTATCTAGGACTGTTAACTGTGATTCTGTTGATATCGGAGAAGTGGAATATTTTACGTTAATTTTGCCTTCGTCGACCTTACCGGCTAGATCTACTTGGCCATCGATTACTCTCTTAATTCCAGTTCTGAAAAAAATTACCAGATGATTGTGATTTAGTGAATATAAAGTGATATCACTGCCATCATATACATGCACAAGTAAAAATAAATTTTATCACAAAACTTTTTACTTCGACTGTCTACATAAAGAATATAAGCATGTAGTACTTAAAATTCATGGCTAATTACATTACCGTGTTCATTAGTACCTATATAATTGGTCAATATTTTACTGTAGTTATTTTGAAAGCAACTTATTTCTACAACAAATATATTTAAAATGAAAATATATTACATTCCATATTTAAAAAAAACGTTGAATATTTTGTGGCACACAACCTACTTTTTAAATAAAAAAAATAGCTTCCCTCCGCATTATAAAAATAAAGAACTTATTTTAATTGAGAAATTTTTAAATTATGTGCGTAAATTCATTTTTTTGTTATCTAAACCCCTCCTAATTCTTCAAATATTGGCTATTGTTTCCCAATATTGGAAAACTACTATCTAGGGATATTTGCTCATGAAATCCATCTTTATCTTTTGGCGTAAACAAATAAAGTAATACAGAAAAACCTTCAGTGTTTAAAAAATAACCACTTATGAATTGTCGATGGTACGCGTTATTTATAGAATAAAAATCACCGCCTACGAAATAAAATGTAACATAGTTCTGATGTATTCTAATGTCATTAATGGATTTTTAATTTTAAATATTATTTCAATTTTCCTGGTTTGAGATTCACCTATTAATTTACCTTAATTAACTTCTATTATAATTAATTTCATTTACTTAACTTCTGAAAAATTTACAGGCTGAGTGAAGGTTATTGGAATTTTATTGATTTAAATTAATTTTATCATTTCAAAACTCAAAAACGTAGTTCACATATCATTAGTGTGTTCAATACATCTCTCACTTAACAAGAGAATGGATATTTCTTAAGACGTCCATACAAGGCTTCTGTTTAGATTATAGTGTACCTTCTAGTAATAAAATCGAGTATTTTATTATATCATTGAGATCTGCAAACTTTTCTACTGCAACTCAGCCATATTCACAGCTCCCAACAATTTACACATATGCAATGCCATTACTGTTTTCTTTATGAATTAGCTGTGACAAGCAGAATGTTTCTTCTCTTCTCGATTTGAATGAACCGTCCTGACTTAAAGCATTAAATTTTAATAGCCTGTTTGCTAAAACAAAGATTTATAGCATTGTATTGTATTCGATTCTGATTAGATGCGAAACATAAATTAAATTAATGATAATTTCAAGATTTTAAAAGCCCGTTTGTTGAAATAAGATATACCACATTTGAAATATAGGTTCAAAATTAATGAAAAAGAAAAATATTAAGGAACGGCCCCTGAAAAAAAATGGCTAATGTTGAAACATAAGATCAAAATGAGTGAAACTGAAAAAAAATTTCAACGCTTTATATTTTATTCCATTCCGACTATATGTTAAATTTAATTTTGAATTTAATTAAAATATACTTTTGTAGTGTGTTAAAATGAGATTCATTACATCGTTTATTTTCCAATCAGGTTACATATTTTGCATGCTTTCTGAATTATTTTGTATCATGTTGATATATTATGCAGTCGGTCAAGATATTTAAAATTAAAAGTTTTAATGCCAAAATATCTTCAAAAAATATTTATACCAGTTACAGCAATAAATCTCAAAAATTACTTAAAATTGTTACTTACAATCGGTTAGTCACTTCGTTGGAAACGTAAATTTTACCGCTAGGTGCTCTGGCATAGTCAGTTACGACACATCTGGATGCAACTTCAGAAAACTGAAAATACCTTTCTGCTTCATACCATTTCCCCAAAAATCTGTCCATATCGAAATTCGGCATAGGCAGATATTCGGGGCAGAAGCCAAGACTCGGTATCTGGCTCCTGACGAGAGTAACGCCGACCAAGAAGTAAAAGACGTACATGATGGTCAAGCCTATGAGGTACTAAACGACAAGAAACTCCACGAGTGTATTTATAATCGAAGCACCGCTAGTTAGATTTTATCACATGGAAAAATGGCCCTTCCAATTAAAACAAATGAGTGTTTTTCAACGGATTTATTTCATTATTAAGTACCAACGGTTCTTCGAAGGTATTACTCTAAAAAGGCTAATAACCTGAGATGGCCTTACGAACTTTTAACTGTTCTGTAAATATTGATTAATGAATTGAAAGCTGTACTGAACTTGTTTCTCAATTATAGCGAAATAAAACCGACATCTTGTCAAGATGATAGAAGAGAATTAATTATGAATTTTTAATTTTTTAGTGAGATGTGTCAAATTTTTACTTACTTAAAATTGACATACCGTTTTGGTCACAATCAGATGAAAATATTTATGAATAATAATATTTTCTATCACAAACTCTGATGGTTAGCAAAAAGTTACTCATACTATACCTTTTAATTCGATGTAATTTACGTAGATAATTGAAGAAAAAAAATCTACGTAGAATATGTCATAATAGAACGTTGTATATAATTAATGCCTAATGCAAGATCACATTTTTTGTAGGAGTTGAGCAACAAATTCAATTCAATTCCAGAAATAAAACAAATTGCAAAAATCTTGTCATTAACACATGAAATTCCAGTTTATATTTTTTAACAAACAAAAAGGAAAATTTAAATTTCGGTCCGCTTTTAATAGGACTATTTAAAAGGTAATATAATATAGATATAAGATAATATATAATAACTCCATCATATCCGCATAATTTGAACGAAAAATAGTTGTTTTGGAATATTTTCTAGAAATATCGAAGTTGCAGTGTAAAACATTGAGAGTAGGAATTACAAGAGTCAGAGAACCGTTAATGAATACATCGACATTCACTCGCTACTGGATTTCTTAATATATATCACATTTGTACTCCATTTCTTGTAAAGAAATTATGCCATGATTTTCATTAATTCGTGTTAAGACCAATGGGTTTTTTTCCGGTGGATACTGTTATTTTCTATATCGACATGAGTGTTAAAAAAATTCCATTAAGATATTTTCCTATAGCCATACACATTCTTAATGAAAATAATGGAGTTATTAGAGTTATTTTGAAGGAACACTATCCTTATATAGACTCCAAATTATTGATGATGGGAAGCACGTTACGTGTTGTACAACCTGTCTTATACATTTATACAATAATCATCGACAAGCATACGGCAGTATATAGAATACTAGGTAAAGCTCTTTAAATATTTTAGTAGAGAAAAACAAGTTAATTTGGATAATTATACATTAAGCCATTACCACTTTCGTATGGCACACTATAAGATCTGTCGAGGGGACTTTTATTTATAATATATGTAAATGAACGATACCAATGCTAACTTGTTAGGCCTTTTCCGTTTTCTCATAACAAACTTCTTGGTAAAAACTATTCAGCTGAACATTTGTTCTACAACGGTTAAACATTGTAACCCAAAAGGTATTTAAAATGTTATTTTTCTTCTTTTTACCCTCATATATATATATATATATATATATATATATATATATATATATATATATATATATATTTCAGAAATGTCAGTAATGACAACACAAGGACTTTTCTTATCTATATTTACCCAATTTTTATTTTTCCTACCTGATGATTAGAAGATTGCTTCAAAGGCATGACAAACATAAAACAAAGAGGCTGATTTTGAAAATCGTTTCAGTATGATATAGAGCATTTCTATAGTATGAACAATGCTAAACTAAACTGTATGTTAAATATTACAACTATAGATGTCTCACTACTAATATCCACTTAGTTCTTAGTATAAAAATTTCACGTTCTAAATATAACACACTAATTTCAGAAGTGTTTCATCATATTAAGTGGAACCTTTACAAATTACAATAGCACATGTAAATTGTCCAGAGTAAGAGTACGAAAATATCGTAAAGCTTGACATTAAAAATAGTATTGCATAATAAGGCATTACAATTCACCTAATTGTATCCCCCTATGAATTTCCGTTCTGGAAAGTGATGTTAACATTATTGTATTGACATATGTGTACGTAAATTCGTTGTAAGTTATATATAAAATATTATTAACAGTGTAATATACTTTTCGGCCTATGTATATATTGCATACGGTAGTAATTCACAATTCGTCCTATTTTGGCCTTAAGACGTTAGCACTTTGTATCGACTTTTTGGAGGCATCCTACTAGACTCCTTCCATAATCTTGACAAATCAAATTTTCAGTAATGCTGATTAAGTAAATATTTAAATACTTAAATCATATTAAGCATTTTTTTTGTATTGCAATGTGAGTGAATAAATTCTATAATTTGAAATTAACAAGTATGGTAATTACAAAGAGTCAGCCAAAAACTAGACCATGAGGACATCCATACACTTCGATAAATCAATAGGGAATTCCGTAGTATGGTTTAATAACAATGATACATTTTTTCATATAGAGGTCCACAATTCTATACACATTAAATAATCAGTCCTCATTGTACAATACATTGTAAAAAATATTTTTGAGGTTACGCGATATTGATATTCATTGTAAATATATATAATTATTATGCATCTTAATAGTAACGAGCCGATTAAATTTTGCTTATGACAGTTTTGACTCATTAATATTCTGAATGTGCCTGCTTCACGTATATCGGCATGACAATAAAACAATAGTTATTAAATCCTGAATTATTTTCATCTGTGTGTGAGCTCACGTGTCTTACTTATATAGACGTAGGTTCAATTTATGTATAGTTTTTTTTGCTCATTATCCAGTAAGAAATATAAATAACAACTTACAGCTCAGTTTTCAGTATAAGAGCAGGTACAAAATTATACTTGGTTGTATCCAATCCATCTAACTTAAATGCATTATGGGCCTACGGTGATAGCTCGATTTCCACTCAGTTACTGCTTACCTTCCCATTCTTGTCCGTTTTGTTACATTGAATATTGTCTGCTATTCTTTTTATTAATACTTTTGGGTACGTTGTAAGCGTGTGACAGTACTACTTTTATTATTTTTCGCCCCATTTGTCATTGATTTTAATTTATATTCTCATGCCTTCATTTCTACATAACAACTTCTTTTTGATCCCTCTGATATTTTTCTGAAGTATTACAATTTCTGCTGCTGTTGTGTTAGTTGCCATGTTTTACCTCCATGTACCATATCTGGTAGAATTATTGTATCATTTTTTCAATTAACCATCGTTTAAGTTCATCTCTTCAACATCAAGGAAGACAATTTATATTCCCAAATGTATTAATTTTCCTGTTTAAAATTTCAAGAAACGTTAGCAGATTGTTAATTAAATATCAAAATCTCATGTTATTTTAGTCACTAGCTATGAAATGTAGTAATAAAATTACCTAAAACGATGAAACATTTCAAATTATGTATGGGATAATTTCTATAAAGAGGTTTGAATATTTTGTCAATAGTGGTCAAAATCCGTAATAAACAATTAGTTCTTTATGACGTAAAGTACACAAATTCACCTGGATAAAACAGAAAATATTAAACACAAAATGGCAAAATACGTTTGTACTAAATCAAATACCATCCTAATCTAACCAAAGGTGTAGATACCCGAGTAGTACCTTGTAGATATAAAACTGAAACGCATGAAACAAAAGTGTGCGAAAAAACTAGAATACTTGAAAAATAATAAAAAATAACGTAATTATTATGTACGAATTTTGTGTCAAGGAAGATATTACTTTTAATACATACTTTTGACGTTCGAATAGATTTAATCTGCCGATACTATTAGACATACAGAACATGCATTGAAAACATTACAATGTCAGTTCTTATCGCAGATTTCGTTACAATTATACAAATGCTTAGTAGACATATTTCAACTTAAAGGAATGAATAAAGTACAAATTAATTACATAAATTTACTTAACATAATCGATTTTGGTATCTAACAATTGACAAAGGTTACCACACCTGTCGAAAAATTCCCCACCGTCTTTTACGATTTCCCGTCGTCCAATGTATACGCATCTATTTTTGAAAACGAGAAAAACTGCAAGAAAAATCTTTTATTTTCTTACATGGTTACACTATATACAAACTACTTTATTTACAGTTTACAAATCTAGCAAAAATACTAAGTTACCACATTTGTACCAGGTTTCCAAAAAAAAAAAGAGAAAAAATTGTGCTAACAAAATTTTGTAACAAATTTCGGAATAATAAAAGTGCAATTTTCATTTATTGAAAAAATAATGAATTAACAAAAAACTGCATGCGAAGAAAGCAACAATCATTAACACAAATTAACTAAAAATCTAAATTTTCCTGCCGAGTGGGAAGGGGAAATGAGTGAGAGCAAAACGAAGAGAGAAGAATAAGTTAAGATTGCATTTCAACCTAATTTTTACTTCTTTGGTGTGTATATTAAAAAAATATATGATCGTATGTTCCAGTTTTATAAAAAACTTTATAAGCAATTAATATACAATTGTTACATACAAAAACAAAAAATGCTACATTTACAATTCCTTTTAATGACAATAATTTTATTATTATCGAGAGGTACTACAATTATTAGTAACTTATAAACAAAAACTTCTCACTAACGCCACCTACTGACCTTAAACTATAAATAATATTGAAAATACTGGCCAGTTACAATAGTTTAATGTTCATCACCATATTAAGTGACAGCTAAAATCACATTAAATTGAAACTATTAAACAGTATAAGGTTGAAAAATTATAAGAGATTTTGTCAGCAATTTCAGCTAGTAAAATTCGAGTTTGAAAGTAAATTCGTATATGTAACAAAAGCTATGTCCTGAATTATATTCAGAGTTGAATGAAATATAAGTAGATCGAAAGATATTAAAAAATGTTGTGCTTTGGTAACTTTAAAATTACTTCATTGGTTTTTGCTAGGTAATAAATAATTTATACCTAGGTGTAAATTTTTAGTCTAATATATTAATTCATAGGGTCTAAATTTGTTTAATATTTACATTGGTATTTTTAAAATGGTGAAAATGTCTTTTCTTCTATAACAATTAAGAAAGTGGAAATGTTTTTATACTGCTGCTGGGATAAATTTCACCACGTTAAATAAATAATGGGATTTTCCTCCTGCAGGTAACCTAGAAGAGTGTTTTAAGAATTACTTCAAGACATGCATAGGATGCATACACAGAATAGGTACTTCGACTAATTTAGTGACTAGGTCAAAATAACAAGAATTAAGCTTTTAGGGGACATATCGACTATTTTTTTAATAACCAGCTGTATCACTAGAGTACTGCATGTAATGTATGTATGTGTATAAAACGTTTACGATGGGTTACTAATAATTGTGAGTTCACCATTGTGGGTCATAATAGCCAGATTTGAGCATTTTTCATTAATGTACAAAAATTATCCACTTGTGATGTATATAACAACATGCGCGCGGAATTTACGTCTTCGGACCAGCCAAAAGAAGAATAAAATAAAAATAAAATAGAATAAACATCCATTTGTTATACACACCACGCGCAGTTAGGTACGTAAAGTCAAAGTGAACACATCGGTTGATATTATGTCTAGGAAATAAAACTATAACACAACTCTTAGGAGGGGTGTCGATTACATGGAAGGCACTCAAATTTCAGCGCCATACCCTGGGATAAAAACTACTAACTAGATCCCTGAAGTAAATCGACTACACCTATGTCCGTACGAGATACATTGAAAGGCACTGATAGGCTCAGCATATCACAAAATCCAGGATAAGGTCGTTCTCAAAGTATGTGTCATACGACCTCATCAACAGGCAATGGAATGTGAATTTGAACTATTTGAGCTCATGCATGTTTTTACTTAATAACAAGTTATTATGAGGCCCCGATAAATGCCTTATAAGTTCGGGAAGAGATTCGAAAGACAACGGACAGAAGCAACAATTGAACCGGCCCGAGTTGCCATCATTGGAGGATATAACATTTCTATGCACAGAACATAAATGTTTCAGTAGATGCGCTTTTTGTTTAAACATTGCCACGCACAGTCGACACGCGAACGGTTTCTCGCCGGTGTGTACTCGGAGATGGGTCTTGAGGTTCCACGACATCCCGAACTGTTTACCACAATATTCACAACGGTATTCGCGAACTTGAACAGTTGGTAAGGACTGTTTACTACTACCAGTCGCGTGTGGGGAATTCTCCACCGCCTCGTCCTTTATACCAGCGGAAAGCGAAGGCGGCGGTTCCCGGGCCTCATCGTTTGGGGGAGGGTTCACTTGAGTCTGACAAAGGGACCAAGGGCCCCAGTGATGCTCGAAAGACTGATAATCCGATGTTAGCCCTTGGTCGGCGCTCGGGGGCCGATATTTCACTACCACGTTTTCTGAGGGGCCCGAGGTGTCCGGATGCTGGCCCGGCGTGGGGGTATGAGTTCTATCAACTAGAAAAGGGGGCGCCGATAACGAGAGCGGGTGGTGGGCGGCTAGTAAAGGGGGGAGATTCTTATACCTATGGAACTGGTGATGGCTGGCCTCGTCGATGTGCGATGGGGAGAAAGGAACAAACGGTGGGTTCTGCGCTGGGGAATTGTGAAAGCCCGGCCTCCGCTTCCTGTGGGGCGTCACGACGTAATTGTCCGGGCTTTGCACGAATGAGATCAATTTCTGGTCGGCGATCGTCGGTTTTAATTGCGAGAAATCTTCTTGGTGCTTTAGATCTATAGGTTCGACGTACATGCTTTTCCGTTTCGCAGCTTGCTGCTGGAGCTGGGAAAACTCATGAACTTTTGGCGCTATTTTCACTGACGTGTGTCCGATTTTTAACTCTGGTATCTTGTGATCCGATTTCTGAAAAGACAAACAAACAAATCAACGACATTACGATATCATCGCCTCGAACGCGCATAGAGTGAGGCATAGATGAGTGCATAGATCTCCACGGTGTTTGTATGGAAAACGATAGAAAAAGGCATCAATCAGACACAGTATTTCAGAAATAAAGAAAAACTTCGAATACTTGATGTTATTGAGAATTTTCATATAAGTCAACGCCAAATTAGCTCCGACATATACTAAAAAGAAAATTAAATTTCATCCATATCACTTACAATAGTTATCCTAGGCACTTTCAAATGCTAGTCTTGACAGGCAATTGGAGATTTGTTTGTGGGTAATAGACAACTTTGTACAAAACGAAAACTTTTTGAACTCATATTTCTTAATGCTCTGATCCACATTTCATAACGACGGGTTAGTTAACAGTCATAATTTCCAGTACAACAGTGCTGAGAATCCCTTTCTACCCCAAACACTTCACTACTAACATAAGATAGTTCAGATGTAGAAAAAAATCCTTGGCTCAAAACTGGTCGGGGCTCATTTGTTAGATGGAACTTTGAAAAGAAATAAATTTCGGAAATTCTTAGTAACTTAGGCACAGTCTTTAGGCCATTCTTTAAAATTTCATCATAAGTCACATTGTCTTACACATTTATCTTTCTGTGATTACCTTGTGCCCCTAGATACTGAAAATAAATACTGTAGCCGTTGGGGTATACCACCCAATATAGTTCCAAGAACCATTATTTCAACTTAAAATTTAAAAGCTTTAATGTGCTTGGGGTTTGCCGTCTTTCTAGGTAATCTCTACTGCGGGACACTCCATCAACTGTTATTATACTGGTCAAAGGGTTACTGGTTTCGACTATTAAACTAAAATCAATTTGTGAAAACCACAAATACCACAAACAGAAAAATAAAAAATGTTCACGGATAATGAATTTTTAATTTTTGTCAGGATTAATTTATTTGAAATTTGTATTTCTTTTGTTTTATGTATATCTCACTACAACTTGGAATATATTAAAAAACCAATCTCTTTTGTGACCCTGCATATGTGCTACCTCTTCTTCTCTTTGGTGGTATTGTTGGTTTCTGATTCTGTAACTACTGTTCGCTTTTTACTTCACTTATCATAGTGCTACTAGAGTGGTGGTGAATGTTCAGAGAAATTATAAAATTATCGTTCATTCATATTCTTTCTCCGTCTTGAAATATGACTACTAGGTAATAATCTTGATTATTAGTGTAATTTATAAATCTTGGAATAGCTTAATTTTGAAACTCACGATCAATTTTAATTCCCAAGTGGCTGCTACCACTAACAATTAAATTTTCAAGCAACTCTGGACAGTTACCTGAACTGCCACCCTGATTGTTGGAAAAGTAGCAGCAGTAACAATTGGTGTCGTTTATTATTATTTCGAGTCTTAATTTGAAACCAAAGGTTTAGAAAGGGGTTGGTAAATTGTTAAAAGACAGCGAGGCTAATATTTATTAGTGTTCAATAATTACGACAGTACATTTGATTGAAAAAAGGGCTGCAAGTGGAAACATGTTCTTATTTTTCATTCCGTACCGGACTGCTTTTATTACCACCATTCCAATATTAAATTTTTACGGACACATTTTCGCAATGTCGAATATCGACATGTATAAATATTAAAAGTACCAATTTAAAGCTAATTATAGAAAATATTTGTGCAAATTGATAACAAATTAGTAAGCACCCAATTAAAAAGATTGTTGCACCCTGTTTTTGTGAAATTAGTTTCCTGCTGGAATAATACATTTCAATAATTACTATTAATAATGTTGCTGTGAACTTATTAGATGATATTTATATGTACGTATATATATACTAAATTTATAGTGGTCATGATTCTGTTATATATATTATTGCATACACACTATTAACAAAGTTACAAAGAGTTATCGCCATATCAATATTTTTAAAAGAAAGTTGAACTTCCGTTAATGCTATTAAAAATATTTTTTCACTAAATTATTGTTAATGCTAGGCACACAAATACTTCTACAAATATATAGAAATAACATAATGAAAAGATTTACTCATTTCGAAAGTAGAAATGTAAAAGTGATTGTCCGTCTTGTATCAGTGTATACAGTTGACGATAATAATGTGCAAAAGAGTTGGGAGTTAACCTATGTGAGTTATGAGTAGCCTTGTATAAGCGTCCACGTCAAAAATAACGTTTCTGGGCATTACACCAGACTTACTTCTGAACCACTGTCGTAATCGTCCCTATCTTGGCTATTCGAGTTCTTCGTATTCAGTGACAAATTGACCGGATTGGGAGATCCAGAATTTAGCTCATCGACGTTATTGTCATCCACGACGTCTTCGTCGTCATCTTTGATTTCTCCCTCTTCCTTTTCTTCATCGTCTGTTTCTCCTTTCACCAAAATTTGATCGACGTTTTCGTGTTCAGTCGCCGTGTAGCTGCTGTCATCTTCGGATTGCGATTTGGCCTCTTCTGTACTAGAAGACTGCCACATATCCGATTTGATTTGCAACAACTCAAACAACTCCTGGAGACTGTCCAATTCACTCGACTGGAATAAAAACAAGACACAATTAGTTATAATGCAAAAAAATATTGTTAATTTTAGTTTCGTGGCGCAACTTTACTGCAGGCTGCAGATTGCATTCCTTGAGGGTATATTTAGAATTTAGTAACATTTGCGTTAAAACATCGTTTAGTAAGCAGGATAGTAATAAACATTTTGGGCAAGTTTCCATCGGAAAAACGATACCTAATTATTTTCCGTTGGACTCTAAAGTTTATAATTAGGATTAAAATTGAAGGATCTAACCTTAATGCATGCCTGGCCGTTGTAAAGAAAATCGAGAAGGTGGCGTAGATGGCAGCTCTTTATTCCTGGGATGAGGACCACGCTCGGCCCATGGGCGTGAACACTTTCCCCCAGGATGCGGCGGACCAGGGGGCTCGCCGACGCCATAATGAGTTTGTGGGCGCTCAGGGTTGTTTTGTCGTCGCAGATGAACGTTAAATCGGCGTAGTTTTCAGAAGCGAAGCAGGTTTTGATCTCGTCCACTATGGTAGCGTGATGTTTGCCATAATGTAAGGTTAGTAGGCCGTGTGAGTCTTGTTCCTCCGAGTACATGGCGAATTTAGTATTTTGGTGATGGGGAACCTGCAAAAAGTTAAGGAGGGAGTTTTAAAACCACGCATACCCCCAGCGCGATAAATTCACGAATTTAAATCCTACTATAATTTTCCAAAAATACGTCAAGAGAACATAGTAAATGCAATGGCAGATTTTCCATGCAACTGTTCAATCAGACTCTGTATTTCGGTAAAGAGAAACCAGGAGGGGTAAACTAAAAGAAGAAGGTTTTAAAAATACGCAGCTCTTCAGTGTTAGAACTTTAAGGATTGTTACCAAAAGATACACCTGACAACATCAGATGAAGTTACATATTTTCAATGCAACTGATTAACTAAATTGTGTGATTCGGTAAAGGAAAACCTATTAAAGCAAGGCAGAAAACCTATTTAGATCTGACCAGTACGTCGCTTAGTTTTGAAAACAATTGCCCAGAGACTACATCTACAGATACCAGATTATTAATACAATTGGTCAATGAAATTTAATATTTTGGCGAATGGATATGTGAAAATGAACCGAGGAAATCACAAAACGGTGCAGATCTTCAGTAAAAGAATTTTAAAAGTCTTCATGTGACAAATTGTCCTGACTATCCCCACAAAAATTATTTAGAGACTACAACAGAAGATACTAGGCGTAGTTACAGATATTGAATAAAACTGGCCAATAATTTTAAAATTAAATTAATAAAAAGGATGTTCTACATCTGGAAAAAGCTGTAAAACTGTGCAGATACTCCGGGTTTAAATAGTGAAATTTTAATTTAACGTAAGAACTTTCACAGATTCGTATTTTATTTGAAATTACCAACTGTGGTGATAGCTTTGATAAAACATCCAATAGGAGACATTTATGTTTGTGGATAGTAATGGCGGTAAGTTTTGAATGCAATTAGAGTTACTAAAATTAAATGAAGCTCTTCACAATGCAAATTGGAGAATGATTCTCCAGATTCAGAATGAATCTCAAGTTCTAACTAATTTCAGTCGTTTCCTTATGTGATATTTTATAATATTGTAAATATTATAAATTTTATGTTGTTAATATTGTAAAATAATATACATCTGTGTTTATATTATCCTAATTGTTTCTCCACATTAAGCTTTTAATATTTTAATGCTTCTAGCCTTTATTGACATCAGTAACACAGGTTACAAAATAACATTCTTACGTCTCCTGTCAAACGAATCTACATTCCTCATGGGTGTATGTTCCCTTCGTTATTAATTTAATTAATTAAGTCATTTGTTACATTGTTAGCCCAATTGAGGATTTGGGTCAAATTACTTTCGACTGAATAGAGCTTTATATTCAAGACGATTTTATCTAATTTGTTAGTTGATAGTTAAACGTGTAATGCTATTGAATATGAATTCTTTTAAATTTTCTTTTGGTGTCATTATTAGTGTTATTAAATTCATAACCGAAATATCAAAACACAATTTACAGTCGATGACAGTTGTAATAATAATACATTATTTAACTAGCATATTATGCAGGCTATTATTACTCGAAGATAGACTTTAGTAAACAATTTGAGTGTTATAATAGCCCATAATATGCGAGTTAAATGCAGTAATTCACCTACATCGTACAAATGTTAAATAAAATATAACTACACATATTGTATTTAGTAATAGATAGGCTATTCTGAAAATGTTTAAAAGCATTGTCATTTAATTTTTTAACAAGTTTCTAACAATAGCATTGCTAGAAGCTTTAAGTATTACACCATTGCTGTGTGAAATGATGTGCCATATAATATAATTTAACCAGGGATTCATTTTAAAACATAAAATGTCAGCGTTTACAGTTATTACATGAACATTCAATACATCAAAAATTTGTAAGAATACATTGACCATATAAATGATTTTTTTAAAATTTAAACTCTGGTAAATATTTTTAAGCCGTTCAAGTACTTCTATTTTCGAAGTTAAATCTCAAGTTTTGAATAGTGCAGTTTGAAATGGGTTTTGATCGTTATTAGCGACGCATTGAAAACATTCTGGTTTATTGTATATTTCGCGTATGAAACAGTGAAACTTAGTATATATAATATATAATAGTAATTAGCGATAGTAATAGCAAGTGAGAATGTGCACCAATAGAATTAAGTTTTTTCTAATACCATTTTTTTGTTGCAGGAAATGCTCTAAAACTTAGCTGAAAGTGGGAGTTTTATATGGTAAGTGAATCTAAAAATTCTGCCCGATACAATATCAAACAATATATTTATAACACAATCCTAATTGGGAACGAAATAGAACACTTATTTTATTGACCAAAAAATATAATTAGTTTAACAATGAAAACATTTTTCAACCAAAATGCCAGTTTTGCATGTTATGTAACCTGTGGCATTTTCTAACTATTCTTTGTGAATGTGAACAAGAATTAATATACATATAATGATAAATGATTACGGAATCATATTACGTCTAGATTTTTGGTGAATGTTGGTTTGTATAAATGTGAAGGTTAAACGGGATAGGAAGTGATAATTACGTTACAAACAAAAATAAAAGAAGCCATTCATTATAAATTCTTTTGCCACCCTTTAGCCATCATGTGGGGTAATTAAATGTAATGGTTCTATTAAATGATACATAAGTACCGGTTGTTAATTGAATTTTTAAAGTAATTCACCTTGAATTATTTAATAAGAGAAAGAGATAGTACGAAAAAAATAAGGTGAATCATTTATAGACATTATGCCACGTTTTTATTTAATACCTTCCTACTTTGTGAACTTCAAGAAACATTATATTGAAATTACACTCAGTGAAACAAATTATGTCACTATTATTACAATTATTTAAAAAGTTTGGATTAAATACAGTTTCGAATAAGTTTAGAAATTAGCACACTACAAGAGTAGGTTTATGTACACGCTAGAGTGAAAGTGTGAACTTTGATTTTGATTAAGTAACCATTGTGAGTGTTACTGATACTGTATAATCTTCGCAGGATCTATGTGTAGAAACACTGTTGCGACTCTAAAAATCAGAAAAGTATTATTTAATTTCAAGTGCCCATTTTAAATATTCCAGTCAAAGATGTATTTGTTGGGTTAATTCGAAAGCAAGAACTGTTTTCAATAAACACCTGTACAACGTGCATATACGTACATTTTGTGTGGGTACATGGATATATCCTAAGGCGTGTCAATTTGCTAAAGAAATAAAGCTCACGTCTTTACATAAAAACGTTGCTTACACTTAATAATACTGTTTTCAAATGGTTTACAAACAAAAGGAAATTGCTGTTTTTTACAATAAGGCAACAATGTATTCGGCAAACGTAACATTTTTTAGAAGGTTCGTAACACATTTTCAAGCCATATTCAAACGATTCTTAGAACGTCTCACGTTTTCATCATTTTATTAGTTTCTTACATAAATCACATTGAAATTGCCTAATAGTAAAACAATGGTTATAGAAGTGATAACTAGATACATATAATAAAGATAGATAGACATCTGGCGATACTTAAAAGCTTGTTTTGTTAAAAGTTTGGTTCTACATTTTACATTTCTATTTGCTTTTCAAAATAGTTTTTCTAAGCAAGTTATTACGTTAGTTTACAATTAATTATTTGGCAAATTCAGTGCAATTAATAGGTAATCACCATGACAAAAATAATTCTGATGAAATTAAAGTAAATCTATCGCCCAGAAGTTTTCAGGTGTGTTCTGTTATAATAATTGTTTGAGAAGATTTTTGGGTTTTGACATAGTTTCTCATTTTACGTTTCTAATCGCTTTTAAAAAACGTCATTTGGTACATAAATATTTTTGGAATTTTTCAGACAAATTGCTTGAGAATCACTTCATAATTAAGGCTAGGATTATATGCAGTGAACAATGTAAAAAATAATTCGAATAGATAGTGCAATGGAAATTTACAAATATGGACATTTATTTGGGAAATACACCCAACATTGCCATTTTTCATTGATATCGCTACAGTGTAAAAACTGGAGTGTAAACAGTACATTAGATGCAAGAACATTCCACAAAACCAATAAAAATAATTAGGTAATAAACACAATAACAAATTTTTCAAAGTGCATTTTAAAAGATTGCCGATAAATATTCCCACATGAAATTGTGGTTACTTTGTGTGATTTTATATCATGCCAATAATTTTTTTTGGTTTAGAAAATTTTTTTTCCTAG
The DNA here is from genome assembly GCA_963576515.1 of Cryptocephalus primarius. Taxonomy (NCBI): domain Eukaryota; kingdom Metazoa; phylum Arthropoda; class Insecta; order Coleoptera; family Chrysomelidae; genus Cryptocephalus; species Cryptocephalus primarius. The sequence goes on from OY754936.1 coordinate 7,892,410, forward strand.
TTTCTCGTATACTGCATACAATGGTTAATTAAATCAACAAATTACATCAATGGCAACTTGCTTCTTACAAGTTTTAAAGTGGTTTCGCAATTATTAAGTTACTGTTCTATAAATTATATTATGAACCATTCTTAGGGCAATATGTCATTTTACCCGGTAAACTGTTTATTTGCAAGCAATTTTCAGAACGCTGTATTAATTATGACTAAAAATGAATCATTAAGTTACTATATTCCAGGAAATGAGAACACTAAATATTAAAAAAATGAATTAATGATCTTAGTATTTTGAAGTAAATATGAATTTTAAAATTAAGAGGATACATTTTCTAAATTTAACTTACGGTAGCTCATTTTAGTATGTCACAAGTTATGCGAGTAATACATGCAAACATGTATTCACTTTTGTACGAAATGCTCTACCAATCACTGATATCGAATTTTAAATTTCTATCTTAATAGCACGTGTTATGTGAGTAAATCTAAAAAAGGTAATACAGTCAAGTTCGTTTATAGAGAAACAGTGTCAAATGATTGTCTATTTGCACTTTTTTCCAATTCAGAAAAGTATTATAAAAATTTTAAAAAGTATGCAAAGAAGAGAGATATACAGAGAAAAGTGAAAATATGCAAACATACATTTCTAATTATTGGTTATTTGCTAAAAATGTACAGAAGATTTAAAAATGCTTTAGATAATAAATGTTCTATAATACATGCAAGTTGCAAAAAGCCAAGCCTTAGTCATAACAATTTTTAGCGTAAATTATTAGGCAGAACGAGTGGGAGTTACTTATTATCTTGTTTACTCTGAACGTGATTGGTCAGCGCGCACTTCGTAGCAGGTAGGCTATTTACCCTCTTCCCTCCCATTTTTCTCACTCTACTGAAAGGGGAAAACTGAATGCTGGCTAGCTCATTTCATTTTGATTTTGCAGGGTACATTCCCATTGTTATAACGCTTAATCTAGATCTTTTTAGCAATTGTTATTATCATGGCAGACTAGACCTCACTACCACTATATGCGCCTTGAAATTGAGTAGATTATTTTAATATTGAAAGATAAAATGAATCATTTGGCTGTTTCCAGGCGACTATTTTAGGAAACTGAAACTTACATACTAAATTTCACTAACGGCCGTTTCGCGGTTATATAAAATAGAACAATTATTTTTAAAGCAGCTCGATTTGTACCATTCGATATTCCGTGGTGTTTATTTGGCTATATAATATTATGTAAATTTATTATAAACTATGGGCGAATAACTATTATATAACATAAACACAATTAACAGATCAACGTTTTAAGAGAAAATTTCCTTGAGTTTAGGTTTATGTTGTTTAGTGTGACAGGCTGGGAAAGTGATTTCGGCGCGCTGTTAAACATAAATTTTACTCTACATTTGTTAACAAACTGTTGTCACTTAATTTCTGGCTTGCTCATACGCTTTTAACACTATAATTCATTTTAGTTACGTGTAAAAATTTTAAATCCTAATAAATTAACAAGTACATTTACGATAGAATCAATATTTATGCATCCGAGTAGTAGCAATAAGTTAATGATATACATATGTTTCAATAGGTAACTACATAATAGCATTATCAAACTAAATGAGTAGTTACTTAGAGAGTTTAATAGTAATTTGAGGCATGAAAACAATTTTGGGCGAATTTTTAACTTGATGGAGCAAATTCTCGTTAATATGATTTTATCCAAGTAAACAAGTTTGAGCATTGGCTCCCGTTTAACTGATACAATAATAGTATTTTTAAAGAAATTCCGTTCTCCTTATTGGGACTGTGTATTTATAACTTCATCTCATAGTTGAAATGGTTGAATACAAATAGAAACGGTTTTTTAAACTTCATGTGCAGACAGTTTGGCACCGAGTAATAGAATACATCGATAGTGTGTGAAGAAAAGAGTCAACTGCATTTTCGTGTTGATGTTCTCTAAAAAGTGTAACATAAAATAAAGGGTATAATATAAGACCAGTGTTTTGTGTGCTTAATATTGTCATTAAATAGTGTCAATTCATTAGCAGCACACAATTAAACTGATTAGTTGTTGATGTAGTCCATCGCATAAAAGCTATGCTTTTGAGCTCTCAGAGAAGTTACAAATAGGACAAGGTTGCGTTTAGAAAAACTATCGACCACGCTCCTCATTCGTAGGTATGTTACAATTATACAGCGTATTTAAAATATAATCGCGGTACGTCTTAATAATAAGCCCGGTTAGTATTACAGCCAATGCGAATTTATAAGCCCCGGAAAATATCCAAGATTGTTTGTTTTCTTCCAAAGATGTCTTTGTTTACACGTCGTAATCCAGATAGCTGTGACCGTTTTGTATTGTATTTGGAACTTCTCTCAGAACGCCTCCCTAAAGGCGTGGAATATTAAATTTTACATTTATTATGCAGAACTAATCGCCGTAACGAATTCGTGCACACGCAGGCTTTGGAACGTACCTTCGCCATTTAATATATTTCGCCATTCCCATAACACTACAGGTCAGATTTTTGGGAATAATGGCTAACTTTATCAGACATATGCACTTCAAGGATAATGAAATAAATGGTAACAATATTTTGTATTTCCATGTTTAGATTTGATTTTATAGCTTGTTTAAAATATTTCAGCATTCTAAAGGTGATGGTTAAAAATGGGATTTAGACATGAACAGTTTTGGAGTTTTATTAAAAACAGGCAACTTCTGGCACATACTTATTATATTCTGTCTATTCTGTATTACAATGTCTGTGCAGCCTTGGGATTGGGACATGGGATCCTCTTACCTTAATTTTTCTTTAATTTCAAACTATTTTATCGTTTGATTTATTCTGACAGCACCACCTAAATGTATTCTTTAATTACTCGGCACAATTGTCAATGCAAATGTCAGACATATGTGCATCTTTATATACGTTAGGACAGTTCTACATTAACCTTTTCTCTTTCATACAATTTCCTACTAATATGAAAACCACATAAGAGAGTGAATTAGTTTTCTAGCCTTAATAATTCCTTGGTTTCAAACTTAGATCTTCCTTGACTTCTTGCGACAACACTTTACGATACCATTAGTGTTATTCTGATCAACAGTAATAGCCAGGCATTTTTAGGTTTAATAAGTAAATTTGGCATTTCAAGGGAAATAAAATAAATTCATGGATGGCTGTCATATTACATCAGCGTACTTAGAATATTTAATTTCCAAAGTGAAGTGACACAGACATAAATATGGCAGTGATATTTAAAATATACTCAAGCATAAGTCAATTGCTAGAATAATTTTTACTGACCGAGTCAGATTTTATACAGTATCTTGTAAAAATGTGATCGTTTCATTTGCTATTCATTCATTGTAATACTATTCATCTTACATCTATAGTATTCTACGTATGTATGTTTGAATGCAGAGAAACGACGGAATTATTTTTCGTTCGCCAAATATTGGAAAAACTTGAAAGGCTCTGCAATTACAAACTCGAATACGGATTCAAAGTTTGTTGCGGTTAAAATATCATTCGCCATAGTGTGAGTCATACATTCATTGTTTGCTACTAAATATTTGCCTGACATACTAAACCACGACTTACATGTTGGATAGCCTATTTAGTCATCTTTAAACAATGTTTTCCACCGTCAATATTTGCTACTGTTTCCCAAGTGTTACTACAGAATTAAATACAGCAAGATAAATTTCAGCAATAAAAACGAAAGTGGATCTGATTGTGATTAAGTAAACACTGCTTTTATTAACGCTGCTTATTAAACGTTTAGTTAATTACTCCCTGGCGCTATTAAAGTGTTTGATTTAACAGTTGCAAATTTAAGACGGATTATTGTACAGAAACCGCTATAGAAATTCTGCGCAGAACACATGAAATACCGACAAACCTTTTTAAGAACCTGAACGTGCTATTTAAAATATTCAATTCACTGACCAAAAAAACAGGCAAATTTTAAATCAGCCGGGTTATTTTGCACAATCATCTGGCATTGAACAACTTGTTTCATTCTATGTTCCTAATTATAATTACATAATAGCTGCCGGTCTCAAGGTAAGATTAGTACTGTTTAACAGCGGTTCCCAAGTGGTAATAGTCTTGCCTTTCTTTTGACAAAATAAAAAAAAATCATCAATTGTTGAAGCGAACATTAGTCATATTGTTATTGCTATTATTATTATTATTGAGATCGATGAAATTAACCCAGCTGCTATAGAACAATTTAAAATTAAAATAAAACATAATTCTATACAACGTTTTGTAAGCTGAATACATAAAAAATAGTATAAGTACTTCTACAGAAAATGTGTAAGTACATTTTTTATCATTGTAAAAAAGTTGTATTTACACCTATCAATGTTGGGTTTCAATCTAAAATTGGTTTACTGTTTGAAAACGTTTAATTCGTTTTCAATAATGTGCACGAATAAAAATCACAGCGGATGTAGAATTAAAATTTTTTTGAAAAAGAAAATTTAAAAATAATCTTATTAAAAAAAACTTTTGGTAGTAATTATGTTATTATTTGTTTTTCAAATTGCCTGAATTATTTAATTACATGTCACCTTAACCGAATTGCTTGCAATGCCTCACGTTTTCAAATAATTTTAAAATTTTGATGAAATTACCACGTAGAGATAAACCTCGCGTGGAGTATCTTAGGCAATATGACATTATCGCAGCAAAAATCGTCTACGAAATTAGCTGCTGGACCTTGTAAAACTTTTCTAATTTTAAAATGTATACGAAAACCAAATTCTTTAGTTCTTCTGAAATCGTTAAGCAATATCAAAAATCACAAAGCAAAAATCTTCGATTATAGAGGGCGTTTCAATTCATTTATACTCATTGCAAATGAAATTCCATTTTTGTACTCACAATGTTAATTTGTCCGTGTATTTCTCTTACGTAAAAATTTGTTATTATTTTACATCATTTATACCCACTTCTTTCCTGTCAGAAAAACTTAATATGTTAATTAAACAGAAATCAAATGAACAATTTTCAGTTTTAAGTTTCTTAATAAACTAAACGGATATTTACGAGTAATCATATGGAAACAATATTCAACAAAATATTAATCATATTGAAGCACTTAATATCTTTATATATTTACGTGAGAAATGCGATGTCGGCAAAACGACACGATAGATTCTCAAGATGAAACCGTATCGAAAAAGCATTTGTACCTGCTGCACCTCAAAAATACTTAACCACAAGATAAAGAGTTTACACAAAAAGTATTCCAAAAATACATGCAAGGGGAACAAAAATTTAAAAGTACAAGTTTGAGTTAATAAACAATAATACAAACGGAAAGTGAAAACTGATTGTATTAGAGGTAAAGTATTTTTTTGGAAAAAAATAATAGAAGTAAAGAGATTCACTCAAAATATTAAAAACCGTTTATTAGGAGTGTAATTATAATAAAACATTTGTTTAGAAATGTAAAATATGTACAAAGGGAAGATTTGAGTTAATACTGATTAAAAACAAAGGGTATATACTACTGATTGAACTACAGTATACGTAGAAAAAAAATCTTTAATTTTAAAAATGATACAAGTTATTTGAAGTATATTCATATTAAAAATTTTATTGGAAAATGAGGTAGCGATAAGTTTGAGGTGCAGATTTGAGTTAATATGAATAATAAGAACAAAAGCGTAACTGATTAAATTAAAGATAGAGCACAGGGGAGCTTCTTGTAATGCAAATGTAATATGTTGGAATATTTATTGGAAAAGGAGGTAATGAAAAGCTTGAGTTGGTGATTTGAGTTAATAAGGAAGTTAAGTCAGTAATACAACAAAAAGTGCGATAACTGTCAATTGATTGAATTCTGAATAGGACACAATGAGCCTTTTGGAAAACATTCAACATAGTAGAAATTGGGCAGTGGGAGTGTACCTATATTAAAAAATGGAACAATGTAAAGCAGGAGCCGTGAAAAATTGCGTGAACAAACCATTTAGCAGACTGTGAAATTAGAAACCTTCAACGAGAGCTTCGGTATTTATTGAAATACACCGAATAGAAAAGTTTTCTAATGGTTAAGTGATATTAAATGAACGGTGATGTAATAAAAATAATAGAAATGAGAATTACATAATACAGAAACTGAAAGCAGTTGCACGAGGCGCGCCAACGATATGCGCCACTCTAAATTACTGAAGACATGTTAAGTAAGAGTGGGGGCACAAGATTGAATTACACGAGCGTGGAGTGGGAGGCGGTTGTTTTGTATTTAGAGTGCTCACTTATATTGTGATACTTTGTGAAATCTCCCGCTCAGGCCGATTTGCGAAGGAAAGGGTTTCACCACAACGTTGCCAAATGATAATTTTACTTTAATCTTGGTCACCACCGAGTACCGAATGATATGTACAATCGAAAGCTATGCATAAACAGTGTTTAACTTCCTCAATTCCTCTTATCTATCTTGAAATTATGCGTTTCCATACGTGAAATTCATTTACTCAGTGTTTTGTTTTATTTCGCTTCTCTAAACGCCTGTTGATATTGACATATACAACTATTCATAATTATTATGTGTTTCCCTTTCCATTGTTGTTGATTATACTTCGCTGTTTATCAGATAACTGTGGAAAATTTTTGTTTTTAATTTTAGACAAAACTTGAAATATAATTTTTTATTAACTTTTTCTTTAAAATTTCGTTTTAAATTTCGTCCAATTTATTAACTCTAACTCTCGCGACCTAACCTTACCCTAACTCGGTTTCAAAAATATATACTATAAATTTCTCTATCACTTTGGTTCTCGTATCATTTCTCAATAATAATATAAATATATTAAATATTATAGTGTAGTAATAGTTACATTATTTAATAAATATATTAGATATACAGGATGGTCGAGCTAAAATAAAAATAATTTTTTTCGATGAAGTATTCTGTAATGTGGAAGGTATATATACTGTGGGGAATTTAAAGAAATTGGGAAATTCGCCATTTTCTATTACTGTCGAAGTATTGACGAATACTTTTGAATATGTCCAGTATAAATTACCCAAAAATATATTCAAATTGTCGAAGGAAATAGAAGCAATTTTATTTTGTAACCATATACCGGGTGCCACATAAATTGCTTGTAAGCGGTTAATATTAGAATTACATTCACTTTAGTAGGTTTAGATTCGTTAGACCTGTTACAATGGGTTCGTAGGAAAATTAATCCTTGCTTGTTAGTGTATTTTGTGTTTGTCATTAGTCTTCGCATTACTTCTGTAGTTCACTTAGCCCTAGTAACGTCTCCGATACAAAACAATGAAATTATTTCGTAAGAAATTTGTAAAATTTAAGAAATTAGTAGAGAATCAACCTTTTAAAGACATAGAACTTAGAAAGGGAACATTTTATAATATACCGACGCTTTTCTCTTACTTATGGACAAAGAAGTCGACCATATGTATACAGCTAACCTACGTTTTTTACAACAATCCGTATATTAAGATAATCACGATGAATTCAGTCTTTTTACGAAAATAACCTTCAACTATAATTAAAACCTACCTGAGAAATTGAAGCAAAAAAAAACCCCAATTCTCGATTAACATATTAAGAAATGAATACTGAAAGTAAGACTAAAGGAAACATCCAAGGACATGTTAACGCGGAGAAAGGTTGATGTAGTCAGTGATGTTGAACACATGTACTATGTATGTCGGTACTGTGATAGAGTACCTACTTGAATTGGAATTTATTGGGTAAACTGTGTAAAATGTATATGATAAATACTACAGAAATACTAAGCTTATGGTTTGGTTGGTTTTTTCTCCACTCCTTTTTATTCATTGTTTCTCATTTTTTTTTTTTGTTTCACCTATACGTCAACTTTTAGGGCTCTCCATTGTGCATTCTTGCAACATGTCATAGCCACGTTATTCTTGGTCCTTTTATTGTTGCTACAACATGTGACTCAATAGGTTTACGATCCTTAGAACTCTGTTGTTTTATTATCTCACGTACCTTCTACTTTTTTTAACCTTCAATATTTTTCTTAGACATTCTATTTTCCACATCCCTAGCATTGGCAGCTCCGCCGTGCCCCTTGTGGATGTTTCACTTTCAACCAGTACTTATACCGGTGCCTGTATGAAATTTAACTGTCTAGATATTGTACCGTGACGAGAAATTGCTGGTTTACAAATACCTCGCAAATTATTTGGCTTTTTAACTTGAAGTTAGATAAAGGGTACTATGGAACCCTGAAGTGATTACATTTCAACATTTCAACATAAATTCATTTTAAAAATCTAATAACAGAACTCGCCCAATAGTAGAAATTTCAACCCACTATTAAATAATGAAAGTTTATCATCAGACACTTTACTGTAGAATTTATTTATCCATACAATGAACCACGTAACAATGTTAATAAATTTCATCTTCGCTTTACCCAAAGAGTCGACGATAATGGTGTGTGAAAGCGTTGTTAAATGTAAAATGTATGTATGTACATACGCAGAGGAAATGTAAGAACAAAGCACAGTGTATATAGTGTGTATGTTATTGTCACAGACCATCACAATATGTTTTGCACGAACAGTAGTTTTAGTAACTAGTAGAATATTATTTTAGTAATTAAACTGTTGAAGTGATGATTATAACAAACAATTGTTTTCTTGACTTTTTTAGATTTTTTTAATTAAACATCCCGAAGATTGAATTTGTTCCATATAAACGTAATTAAAATGAAATTTTTTAGAGTCCATATAAATTCTTTGCTTACTACCTAATTATTAATTAAATAATATACACTATTTGTAAAACGCTGTGTACTGTAAGTAAATGTAAATGAAATCGATTTTAGGTTTGTTTCAGCAAGAGTAAAATATGTTAAGCACATTATTTCTAGTATCTTCTAATATGTTTGTAACATGTTTTCTGCTTGCTGGAAAAACCTGAGATTTATGTTGTATGTGTAGTTTTATTTGTTGTAAATGCTTATTTAACTAAATGATTAATGTTCTTAATTTTGTCAAAGGTATAATGAATTTACAATGTGCGTAACCATTATCCTAAGGCCTAAGCTCGTGTTATTTCCCAATAGGATACATGAGTTGTAATTATAGAAAGCGAAATGTACTTAAGTGTATACCGTATAACAAATATTTCTACAATCATACTGTCGAGCAAATCCGGTGTTAAAGATTTTTGTATATTTAAAACGTCTTCATACAATCATAAAACATACTGTATAACAGGAAATCCTTTTTGGGGTATCTGACATATTCTTACATAATTCCGTAGATACTTAATAAGGGCAGATAATAACAATTTAATTATTCTAAAATCGTTACACTGGTGCAAGACTTGAGCAATTGAAGAGTTAATCTGAAAATCATCTCAGTGGAAAATAATGTTTAAATTACAAATGTTATAGCATCCTTTCATGTAAGTAACAGCGGGTGAAACAATTGGATAGTTATGGTCAACTATTACATTAAGTAAACCGTTTTCTAGTGATGTTAAATTACGTTTAACAGTACGACAAGTGCAACAAGGTTCATGTAGGTTTTAAATACAAAACTATGTGAGGATCCATAAACTATCTTTGAAGAATTATTAATTATTTATCGTTACTTAAAGATTAAAAAAATGGTTAGATATGATTGCAAATTATCTTTAAGGTTAGTAAAATAAATTGTCATTATGAATGAATTAGAAAAAATTGTTATTAAAAATTATGTTTCGTTTTCAGAGAAACAATTTAATGAAATAGAGTAAAAGGAAATTTCTGTAATTACTTGAATTATTTGATTGTTTTGCACTTATATATTATTAAACATGATATTTTGAGCTTTTGGGCAAGCTTTACGTCCATTACTGCATTTCTTCCGCTTAATAAATTTCAAAACTATTTAAATCAAGACAATGTCGTTCCATTATGCATTTAAATATAATATGAGCTGATCACTATGACCTTCATTTCTTCATAAATTAGCAAAATCTTAACATTATCTTCATTAGGTTCACGTTACAGTATTATTTACATACAAGAACAGCATTTTTAATGTCACACAGTACGCCATTTAAAAATCTGTTTTGTGCCATTTTTTTAAATATTTACGCCAAACTTTTTTGTGATTACTATTTTCAACCTTACCTTCATGGTAATTGATGAAACTTTAAAATGTAACAATTTTTAACATTTAGAAGGATGGTCCAGAATGAATTGCTTAATATAAATAACAATTAAATTTTGAGAAAAGAAGGGTTTGAAGTTCAGGAAAGAAGAATTTTTAATAACGTGCCCAAAATATTTGTTGTACGTGTGCAGGACCCAACTTTCCTGTGCAATGTCACATTGTTGCTATAATAGCATACCTTTCTTTGTAAAAACTGCGGTTTTGTTTGACAAAACCACGTAAAAAGTACAAATTCTTTTAAACACTTGATACTACTACATCAATAATTTAGGTAACACAGATGACCTAAATTAACATATTAATAATACCAGTTGTGTCTTCTGTTTGACCTAGAAGACAATTCTTACTACGATTTCGTTGATGCAATATGCAATATTGATGTTTTTGACATCTGCATGAGCTCCTAACATTGAAATAACCTACTTCAAGTAAGTTTTTAAAATACATTTTTTTTGAGGTGTGATAATCTTCCATTTAAGTGATTTAATGAAAGTAAAATCCAGAGCTCCCGAGGTTTTCATATCATTTTCAGTTAACATGCAGAGGCGGATCAGTCGATGATCGATATGAGTTCCTTTTTCCAAGAATGGAGTTTCCTTACTTTCAGTTAATAAATCAAAATAGTTATTTTTACAACCGCACATTTTCGTAGTAAGAAAATATTTTCATTGAAATATGTGCGTAGGAAGGTTCGAAGCTTCGAATTGGCAAAAAATAAATGTAAGGAATATGATCGATGTGACATAGTCGATTCGAGTTTATTCTTGCAGCAATGATAAGGGTTGGAAGTCCGTTTAATCGAAACAAAAGTGTCCAGAGGTTTTCGTAATTTCGGCTTAACAAATTAGTAAATGATCGATGTGACGCGCGATCCATCTGAGTTTTCAGTTCCTCAGGAGCGATAAGGGTAGGTTGTGACGCTTTTCGTTTTCAGTTAATGACTCGAAATGCCATTACATCACATGGGCCGTAAGTAACACAAGTTTTTGTAATCGAGAAGTTTCGACAGCTTGAAATGGGATTGATTACATGTGGTGCAATTGATACGAATTTAGTTTCCAGGAATGAACTTTTCAAAGTGTCATTATTAAGGGTAGAGTATAGGTTTGTATGTATGTTCCGTATTAAATATTCAGATATTTTCGTAACTTCCAATGAGCGTAAAGAGTATGATCAATAGGAGCCTAGTTTCGCAGGAATGGAAAGTGCAAGTAAATGTTATTATTTAGGTGGGTTACAAGTACAAGATTTTGTATTGGATGTTGAAACGCGATTTTCGAATAAGCGTAAGATAAGATGCTGTTTGTCAGGAATGGAAAGGACAAGTTTTGAAATCTTTAAATGTGCATTATTTACGTGGGCTGTAAGTGGTATACTAATTGTCGAGACGTTTTTGTATTAAACGATCGACATGAGATAAGTTTTTCAGAAATATAAAGAGAGTGTTTTGAATCTATCATATTTCCGTTAAATATGCATTATTTACGTGGATCATAAATAAGTTTGGTATAAAGTTTCAAAACGGTTTCCTCGTGTCGAATGAAGATATGAAGGACGAGTTCTGACCCTTTTCATATTATTCCGAAACATGGATTATTTGGGTAATTGTTAAGTAGCACATTTGGTAGAAAGTGTTTTCGTAATATCGAATGATCGTTAAGAGAACGTGCAATTAAAACTTGTAAAGGGGATTTGTGATGTTATTCTATTTTCTTAAAATGTACATTACATGGTTTAGGTATACGTAGTATATTTGTTATGGATAGTGGAAAAGCGTTTGTAATTTCGAAAAAATGTGAAGGGGACGATCGATAAATGAAAAGGACAAATTCTGAACCTTTCACATTTTTCTAGTGTCCGGTAGGTATTTACGTGGGTTACAAACCGTATATTTGGTACGAACTGTTAAGAAGTCTTGATAATTTCAAATAAACATCAAGGAGATGATCAACATGTGGTTTTGGAGAAATATAAACGGCAAGTTTTAACGTTCTCGCATTTAATCTAAATAGGCATTTTCAAAAATTTCACATTTTTCAAAAATGTACATTATTTCGTAGGTTTTGAGATGGTTTCGTAATTTGGAATTAAAGTTAAAAACAAATTGTCGCCGATAGGTAATGTGATCTATTTAAGGCTAGTATTACAAGAAAAGAAAGGGCAAGTTCTCGCACTTTCCCGTATTCGCAAAGTTGCGTTATTTAGTAGGTTGTAGGTAATATAACATCTATGAAACAGTTTCGTAATTTCCAGTAAACGTGAAGTGAGTTGATGCCACACGACGTGCTCGAAATGAGATTAGTGTTGCAGGAAAAGAAAGGAAAAGGCTTAAATCTTTAATATTTTTCCAAATTATTCAATAGGTTACGGCTAGTAATATCTGATATCAAATATTAAGACAGTTTCGGAATTTCGATTGAAAATTAAGGGAGCGATCGTAGATACGTAACGTGATCTGTAGAAGGCTAATGGTGCAGCAAAAGAAAGGGCAAGTGACACTTTCACATATTCACAAAGTACATGTCTTTGGTAGATTATAAATAGGAGTGTTTCATGGTAAATGTTGGTTAAAACTTTAATGATCGATATGAGATTAGCTCGATAGGAAAAGAGAGGAAATGATCAGTATTATATGATGTGATCGATACAAGATTAGTTTTGCAGCAATAGAAAGGGACAGACGTGAAGCTTTTCGTATTTAAAAAAATATCATTACGTGTAGGTAAAAAGATTTCATTTAATTAGCATTGAGATGATCGCTGTATTCGGACTTGCACGTTATATTTTGCGGATATTGTATCAGATTTGGTATTGGTGGAATAGTAAAATTTCGTAGTTTCAAATTGAGGATGATCGATGCGATTCCACTTTTTCAGGAATAGAAAGGGAAAGTTTCAAAGTTGTTCCAATTGTTCCAAAAAATAATTTTTAGGAATGGGTAAAAAGTAGCATATTAAGTGTGAGTATGTTTTCATAACGTTACATATGAGGTCGTTTTGTTAAGGATAAGATCGATAGTCAATCGATAGGATCCTTAGATCTGAAAGAAGGCGGGTGAGTCCTTACCGGGAGAAAAACTTAGTCCTAAAGGGCACTCGCGACCGGTAAATCCAAATGGTAGTCGCGAGCACCTGCAGCGAAGAATTCACCACGAAAACACCTATTCCGAGCCATCGCTCCACCACACTACCACACTGAAACGCAAACGCACCGCCTTCGCCTTCTTCACGGAGTGCTCTCGGTGGCCAGTGTTCGCGTAGAATAGCGCGATTCGAGTGTATTATATTTTTGGGCCACGAGTTTTCAACACCGGCTTGCGCCACAAATGAAAGTAAAAGTAAAGACAGCGGCGAGCCTTCACAAGCGCCACAGTGCACGAATGTATCGTATCTCGTAGGTATCGTCCAACACGACGCGATCCATGGCTTAGCTCAGCCAAGCTCCCCCTCAATTTCCTGCTGCGACGTAAGACACCCCCAATTCCCGAAATCGTCGCATTCGTATGAAGTCAGGTTATATATGTATTATATTATACGCTTAAGTACGAATTTCTCCCTTTCTTTCCCCCCTTTTCCTTTCGGGCCCAGCCCCACCACTCGCTCGCAACTTATCTTTCTCTCATCTCAAGGCCGCAAAGAGTAGAGTGAAGTGAAGTAAAGCGAAGTAACGTAAAATAAAGTAAAGTGAAGTAATGTTAGGGAATATACACGCAAGATACTCTTAGTCGAGCGACTGCGCGTACCTTTTGCCTCTGTGAGAGCGTATGTATGTATGCATGTATGTATGTATGTATGTATTATGTATGCATGTATGTGAATATTATGTATGTGTATATTATGCATATGTGTGTGTGTGTGTGTGTGTGTGTGTGTGCGCGTGCGTACGTGTGCGCGCGCGTGCGCGCGTATGTGTATATTTGGCGTAGCAAAACGCGGCAAAAGCCAGCAGCAGGAGAAGCAACGGCTGCAGCAGGAGCAGAAGCGGAATATCTATTTCGGTTTCCTTTCCGTACGTTCCGTTGCGGACTGTGGTGTAATTTTGCCGTCGACATGCGCTGGCAAGTTGCAACGAACAGCATTCCGACCATTTGATTTGCTTTCACCGGTCTCCGCCAAGCCAAGGAGACTCGTCGCAAACAGCAATCGGGGCCCGCGTTGGGGCCCACAACCGGACTTTCACAATACCCGCCATCTAAGGGGAGGGGGGACTGTTGTATAATATCGATGCAATAACACGGACAACCTGTGCTGGGAATAGAAAGATACACGCATACAATATATACAATTGAATTCATTCTGGGCTCCTGCTTTTTTGCTCTGCTCTCCTCTGCTCTCCTCTCTTCTCTCACGCTCGATTCGCGTTCGCTTACCGTTTCGTCCCTATTTTACATCGAATATTTACGCCCAAATAATTAACGGAATCTCATTAAACATTACAATTTTTAATTTATTGCAAATTAGTCACAGTAATGCCGATTATGAATGATAAAAACGTAACTTGGAGTTTGTGGAAAAAGAAAATATATTACTGATCAAGCGCGATAAACGGCGAAAAAAAGGGGCAGCTAGGAAGTTTTAAAAAAATAATGACGTTTCACGCATCTGAGAATCTGAAATTTCAATTGATATGTTACTGAAATTTTCAAAAATGTTACTGAAGTTCAATTCGACATTTTCGAATAAAATCGAATTAATTATTGAATTATTTGTTTAGTAATTCCGAGTAAGAAAAAGTAAAAATGCTTTGAATTTCTTGTGAAGAATTTGCCGATATGCATTTAGTTTATGGTGAGATACAACGTAACGCTAGAACAGCGACACGAAGATATGCTGAAAAGGTCCCAAATAGGTGGCATCCTATTTACATTTACTCGTGTTTATTAAAGAATAAAGCAAATAGGATCGGTATTACCTAAAAATAATAACGCTGGAAGACAAGTATGGGAAGTATACGAATACAACATTTTAATGGAAGTTGAAGAAATTCAAAATTAAGCTAGAATAAGCGAATTTCATGAATGAAAGAAAAATCGATATTTCTAAAATTCAATAAAAGAATTGCTCGAAATTAAAAAATAAAGAGATACGATACAAAGTGTTCATTGCCCACTCCAGCAATGAACGCTTTTGATGCCTATTAAAAATCTTTGTATAAAGTAATATATTGTGAATCTAAAAATGAGAGTATGTGTAAATATGCATATTTTTTACATAAATTTAGGAGATATTTGAAAAAAGATGATCGTAAGGTGCAATTTCAAAGGCACTTCCTCCCTTAGGAGGCGTATTCGTGTAAGATAATTTTCATAACATCACCTCTAATAGTGTTGCTCTTTTGTCGGAAGAATTTCTGGAACCCCGTATGTAAATCGATTAACACTACATTTTAATGGGGCACTATAATATAGGGCAACATGAGGCAATTGTGGATTTTAATCATTTATTTTAAAAGTAGCTTTAATGTATCCAGAATAAGTTAGTCAATCGGTTTAATACTTCAACCATAAATAAAATGTGTCTATTTTCTTATATTTTAGTATACAGGGGCGAAGTGTTTCTGATAAAAGTTTATTAAATAAAATTTACTTACTTATTTAATTGTGTGGTTAAACACACTCCAATGTGTTTAAATTTACTTTAAGTCGAGGAACATAAATTCAGGGAATAAATTACATTCGAAAAATTTTAGGATTAGATATGATCTGATATTTAAGAAAAAGAAGTGTATTTCTATTTAATGCTGAAATGTTTCCTAATGTTATTTGTCGTCAGAGTTAATATCCTTCACATTGAACCAATTTATAAAAGCAACTTCAGCAAAGTAAACATACATGGGATAACTGCATGGCTGTATTGTAATACGTTTGCGTCCTATGTGCAATTTTTAGATATTCCATTTACATAAATTTAGAGTTCAGGAACAGTTACTACTTTGATTATATGTAATACAAAGTTACGTTGACATTTGTTTAATTATGGACTATAGAAGTCACTTATGGTATATTTAAGAAACAACTTGTTTCTTTTCTACCACATGTCAAATTTGAGCAGATTTGGACGACCTATGGACATATTTTTACCTAACATTCGAATTCATTCGCTGAAGGGTTCTTGACAATATTTCTAATACGATATTTTTTCAAACAAATCCAAAAATACGCTGAAAATATGTAATGCTGTAACGTTGATCTAGTTTCAACATTTCAAAGAAGTATTCGCTTCACACGTAAAATTTACACACTTACAGACTGTAATGACACGAAAAGTTGATTTTAGAAGTTTTCACTGTAAAATTTTAGAGCACTGTTCCTTTATGTTCAAAATTAGTTGTAAGGGCGTGTATAAATACGATTTTTTTTTCTATTCTGGAACATCAGATTTGTCCTCATTTGCTCCTTATTGCAATTTTAAAGCAACTTTTATGTTTTTGGCATTCATATGAGTAGAGTTTCTGATGTTCACTATATTTGCAATTCTATTTTGCCCTTTGCGTTGTATTTTTTAGTCTTTCATTTGTCAGTTGGATAATGTTACATTTTCCTCTCTAATTCATGCCACAGACGTTCGATTACGCGGAAGTCTGGCGATTGAGGTGGAAAGTGTATTTGCTCGGGAACGTTATAAAGAACCCAGGCTTCAATACTTTTCTTGCTATGTTGAAACATTAATTGGTTTCCAATACCGAAACGTTTCTTGAATGTATTACATTGTCTTGCAGAAGCTGCAAATATTCTTCTGAGCTTCATGATAGCTTTTCTGGGAAGATTTAAAACATCAGAGGAGCAGTGTTGTGTAATTTACTTTCAGAGGTGTTTTCTGATTCGTTTAATACTTTTGGATTTTGGTGCATAAATATCATTTGTATCACTTGTTGTGTTCTAGCAGCCAAACCCTATTTGGGCATGAGATTTCTCCTCCTTATGAAATGTTGTAATAAAGTATGTAGTGTCAAATAAAAGCAATAGTAGTGGTAAAGTTCGAAGTCCCCTTCTTTTCTTTTGTTTTTTGCGTTAATTATAGACACCTACTCATATTGTTATATAACTACATTTATTCCTTTGTCCTTGTACTTAATGAAATACCTACTGTTAAAATTGAATGAATTTATCTATGTAAGTCTGTTAGGTTTGTTTTTTCTTAACAATTATCTTTCGTCGTTGACTGAAGATGAACGCAAGGTGTTCAAATTTATTAAAACTTCAACGAAACTTTTAAGTTAATATATTTTAAATGGAGGTGATACTTAAGCGTAACACCTGTATTACTCTATAATAAAGTTTTAAATACAACAAAACATCCTATATCCTTGCTGTTATTATGATTTACAGATAGATTTTATTATTTTATTTCGACACCAAAACAGATGCTTTCCTTTAAATCTTTGTATGTTGTAGGATCTTCTGATGTTTTAATTTTATTTTTTTCTCTCGTACTGTGAAATATCTAACAGGACATATCTCTATTGATCTGTATTACCTCATCAACAATCCGCAATAAATTGAAAATTCAAATAAGCCTCGTTTAGGAAATTCTGTAAATATTTAGGATTACTTAAACTCCTGTGATGTATTTACCATTTCCAATCTATCTAGATACCTACACACGCTTACCATGTATTCTCCTTCATTTCTACACTCATTCACTTATTCATATCATGCGATACTTTGACCTTATCAATTACCCTATACTTTATCAACAACACGAGTGAGAATTTCACTCACCACTGAAATACATTCACATTTGTAATATCGGGTGTCTCAAGCATACATAATCACTCATTTCAAATTAGGTTGATGATATTGAGAATTTTGCACTAATATATAGTAGGATGTTAAATTGTTGGTCAAGTTCATTAGATTAAAACAAAAATGGTTTGAATCTTGGATTTGGCACAAAAATGTCTAAGATACGCAAAAGGTAGTAAATAGCAGGTCGTTACGATATACGTTTATATGTAATTACATATTGTTACTTTGATTTCACACCTATTAACGTTGCTTGGATGTCTTAATTGAAAAATAGTCCATTAAATTTATTACCTCCTTAACTATTGCTATTGACAGTATTTTTTATGGATCCGCATACTGGAATTGATCTATTGTTTCTTGGTATACAATCTGATGTGCGTTTAATGTATAAAAAATGCGAGTAAAATCAATATAAATTTCTAACGACTCGTTTTATTGGCTTGTATTTGGTCTTCTTCCAAGCACATTTAAATGTTAGCGATTGTAAAACTTCTCATTTTTATATAATTCATGTTTTAATTCGTCCTTGATTACAAGTGGTAGTATCAAATATATTTTATTGTTGTGCCATTAAAGAATGGACAATAACACCGCCACAATAAACAAAATCCAAAAGTTAGTTATCTTAGCACTAACAAATCGATCGATAAATTTTTTTTTAACTAATTACATTTTTCTGACTCCAAGTACATGTGTATGTACTACAAGACCAACTTCATAAGAATTATTTATCGATCCTTGTCTACCAATCTAACTTCTCAGCATCTGCCTAAAAATCCCCCAGACTTACTTCTGTAGACCAATGCAAGGACCGATTTTATTTTTTTCTGTTGCAGTAACTAAATTTTAATCAAAGCGAGGCTCTGCAAAGTGATAGATATGAGTTGCTTAGCTGAAAGACACTTAAAATTTGGGATGGTGATAATAGAAATCGTATATGTAGTCATTTGGTCACTTTCGTTTAAAACAATTGCTGCAAGGATAAGCATAAGATAGTTGACCCTGGAGACCAATCAATGGGTCAGTTTTATTTGCTCTGTTGCAATAAATGAACTTTTGTGGATCTCTGGGGCTATTTAGGCAAAGCGCAGCTGCTCTACGAACAAATTTTGTGATAAAAACGTGGAACATATCCATTCCCTGAATTTTGTGTGCATTGTACTTGCCCTTTTTCAGCTAAATTATCCTCCATTGCGGGCAGCGTTTTGTCAATGAGGATTCCGTTTCATACTACAATTGTTGCGTTTTTACTAATTTTAATAAAGTTAGCGTTTGTAATACGTTTAACGTGGTACGTTTCAACAAACACACTTCATGTTATCAAGCAGATCGTTTGGGTGTTTTTTTCATTAAACAAATTTTTACTGACTTCTGGCTGCACCTCTGGTCTTAACAAGAATTGAAGTGCCATTTTCTTGTCTTTAAGTTAAATAGGTAATTTTAAAAATGCTTTGTTGCGCACATTTTATTAAAATTTGCTCTTTAATAGACTGACATGTTAACGAAATCGTTTTAGGCACTTCGTTTGTCTACAAATGGAGTGCAACTCCCTAACTTTCTACCTCGCAGCGTATTTTAGAGAAGAAAGTTCTCCCTAATTCTTCTTCGGTCTTATTTGTTACTCCATCGCAGAGTCTCCTTGATCGATTTTAACGAGGAAAGTTTGTGGGACAGGCTGGCATTTCACCGTCTATAAAAAGACTTAAATTGCTCATAACAACTCTACCTCGGAATCTGAAATGAACTTTAGAATGCTGATGCGTATACATTGTAAGATGTAAAAATTAGTGTGTGCAATATTAGTTGTTGTTGTCAACCAGTAGCGTAGTAACGTTAAAAGAGCCATAAGAAATTTGCCCAAATAATTTAAACCAGAACCAACCTACCAATTACTAAATGATGCTTAATAACAGATAATTATTTTCCTTCCAAGCACTTTCTATTTATACATAATAACTACAAACATATTAAATAAATAGGTGTGATTAAAGTCAGTATTTATTAGTTTAAAGATTTTGTGATGCAAATTTTTCGTGGATAATTGCTCCTATCCGAACAAAAGAAAATGTAAGAGAAGTGCGTTTCTCTGCCAACTAACCATTACGTGTGTTAGCCCAAAATGAATCAGATTTAGAGGTCGAATATTTAATCTGGGCTACACAACAGACAGACATTACGCGATAGTGAAAGTCTTTATACAGTACGACTACTTTCCACTGCTCTCATAACGTAATCTAACAATGGGTTTGTTGCAAGCAGAAAACAGTATGGCAGTTATCACATTCAGTTTGTAGTATAATTCAGATTTTGAAAAGGCGAACGACTGTAATGTTATTTCCAAAATGCTATTGGGCAATTGGTTTCATCGAGAGTTGAAATATGACATTTACTCATAAATTTAAAACATAACATCTGTGATGTATCACCATACATCATTATATTGACAGTTTTATTTTTACCATGCTCGACCATGCCAAAATATCGATATTTATTTATTTATAAATAGATTGCAACAGTAGTAACTTAAGACGCTTGATGTTAATATGGTTGACTTTCAACTACCACGAGAATAAACGGTACCGAAATCGCTTATAAATTTTAATGTGTAAGTTTATACTTTCCTTTGGGTATTAATCGAAAGCTCTTACATAAGTTGAGGTAATGTGGAAACTGTTTGAGACATGCAGAACCTTACTTTCCGACACTTCATTGGTATTAACCGCAATTAGTAGTTAAATAAAACGCGGAAATAAAAAAATATGTATATTTGCTCGTAACTCGAATCATGAATTTTCATCCAGTCTCGGTTAATTCAGTCAGTAGATTCATTTCATATGCACAATTTCTATTTCATTATATGGGTTAGGTGTATTGAAATGTAAATTTTTACTTGAATAGGTAGTAAAGTAATAAAATACATTGTATTAGATTAGACGCACATATTATTTGTCTATGTAAGAAAATGTTTTTTGCAAAAAATTGCCTGCAACTTACTGCACTCACATTTACGTAATTTATTACAGGGAAAAGCTTAATACCGAATGTGTGAAAAAAAGACCATTTAAATAATTACATAGGAAGGCAACGCGGATGAAAGTAAGGCGAACAACGTGTATGTGACAACTACGATCGGCATATCAGTACTCGAAATTTATTTTAAACCTCTTCTCGAGATCGTCTATGTGAAATGCGCAACAACAGCTCAGTAAATAACCTTTTTTCTGGATTATTTCATACGAAATTAATGAATACAAATGTGGTGATGTGAATCTCATAAATAACAAATGGCGTAATACAGGCGAACGTTGTTACTTCTATTAAGTAATTGATCGTTCTGTGTTGGTTCAAGTGTCCTCGAGACTGATTTTACCTGTTTGAAACTTTCAAGGTCTCTGCTTTGTAGGGAAGTGAAAGTGGTCTTGCTTGAACTGACACAGCAACAGAGACGGTGCTATCATGGGATTCGGTTAAAGAGTTAAATCGACAATAAAGCACAAATTATCAACTACCCTCCGAATCCAAGCCCTTCGCAGTGCACTTTAAAAATATTCTCATTAAGTTGTTACTACCAGTTGAGCCACCGTACAATAACTAGACTACGTACATATGTATAACATGGAAATAAATGGGGAATATAGAAAAGGCAATTAGAAAATCGCCTGAGTTATATAAGTCATTTAAGATGGCGACGTGATAGTAGAACCGTAGAAAGTGAGCAGTCGTTATATTCGTCCTCTTATCTTACACTTTTAATTCCGCTTTTCTGGACTTACCCATTACGGGTTTATAGTTACAATCTCGAGAGGAACATTTTATTTGATTCTAGTTAGCATTGTTTACCTTTATTACTCCGTTAAAGTTTTAATGACGGCCATATGTTCCGAGACGGAGCAAAACTTCAAAGTTGGATGTGTCAAAAAATATCTGTACGGAAGTAGCTAGAAGAATCTTCAGAAACGTTGCCCCTAGCGAATATTGAATATAACTACAACTAGAAATTGCCCTAAGACGTAATTAAAAAACATACATACTACTGCATAAAAACCGTAATTGTATAATATATTATTACGTTTATAAATTGGGAAAATGTTTCCACTAAGATTCATAATGAAAATTACCACACCTAGCCGTTCAAATCGGTTATATTAAAATAACTACAATTTGTTGCGGGTTAAAAATATTTGTAGTAATAATAGTAAGCAATTATTTTTAAACAAATATTTCTGGCAAAAAGTTTTATTTATAACTACAAAGAAAATAAAATCTCATATGTTACTGGGGAAATTATGTCAATGTTACGGAATTGTGAAACACCTGGTTGTCTAGGCAATACGTGAAACTTAAGTATCTATAATTATATTTGGGGACCTGCAGAATTTTGGCAACGGAATCAACTGTTTCATTTCTAATTATTCCTCTCTAATTGTTATTCATCTTCGCCAAAATATGGGAGTTTTAGGATTAGAAAATAACAATTACATGTTTGCAGAATTAACGCCCGCAACACTAAATATGGTACAGCATTTCTTCAAACGACTTAATTAGTTTTTTCCTTTTTCTGTCATTTCCGTCGAAAGCGCCATCTTCAAGCTCATTGTTTTTATTTGGTGAAAGTGTTCTGAAACACTATCGAACGTTACATAATTTTGGTAGTATAATTGAATGGTACTTGTGAATGTTGCATTAAAGTTATTTGGCCGTTTGGCCTATTAAGGATGATAATTAAGAAGGAGAAAAATGCGATTTTAATTCTACCTAATTAATCTCTTGATGTTAATGTCTCTGCTCTTAGAGATTTCAACACAGCTACGTATCTCCAGAAGAATTGTTGGATTTAAAATATTTGTAAATTAGTAAATAAATCAAGTTTTAATGTCTTTAGCGTGGATTCGATTATTTGGCAGTTTTTTAAGAAGTCATACTACTTAAGTTTGGTTTATTAGTATTAGTAACGTTCTCTTCGTTTATTCGTTTACAGATTTTGACATTTTATTCTCATTTTCTTTTTCTTCCACTACCACATATGTTGAAACCGATTCTGCAGTCTGTTTTTTTGTTATTTCTTCAGCACCTTATTGTGCTGAATTATTATCTTGTGTTGTATTATTTCCATCAAATTCTTACTTGTCGTGGTAATTTAATTGTGTCGTAGATCTGTTTCTGGTTTCTCTTGTAATTCTATGTCATTCAATTTCCAAATATTGTCCATAATATCTGTTTTCATTTATTCACCACTTGTTTGGCTTTCTGGCTCTTTTGTAATGTTTTCTTGGTTCTGTTTAAGTTCGTAATCTTCTTTTTTTACTCTCTTTCTTCTTTTCAATGCAAACTTTTATTTTTCTGATTGTTTCCGTCCGTATATTAATTTTCTTTCTAGTTTTATTTGTTGTGTTGTGTTTGACAGCTCCGTCGTGAACATCAAATATTTTCATTTCTCTTCTATTTATTTCTGTCTATTGCGAATATTGTACTTTGTAACTGCTTATAAATTCTTTTATCTTTTCTATTTTCTCTATATTTTTGACTTTTGTTTTAAGAGATAGTAACTACTTTGAATTTCCGCTTGCATTATTTCTTTTACAATGCTGTTGAGCAATTTTCCATTTTTGCTTACTTATTAACATCTGAAAGTCCCCGGCGGGTTATACAAATTTAGAATTTTTATTACTATATTTGTTTGTTGTACCGGAAACTTTTGATTTCAAAATATGGGATATCCAAATATGATTTTAACCCATAGATAAGGTACAAAAATTATAAACAAGGACTCTTTCCAAGTAATTACAGTTCGCTTACCACAGTCTGTTACCAACATTTATCTTTATTATCGAATTCGACAATGACCTAATTTAGCTACATAAACCTGTGAATACGAATGTAGTGGGCGAGATGCTGATTACATGTGCATGTTTCGGGTTATTGTAACTACAATCCAAGTTTTGGAATAGACATGTGATTATTGTAAAATTAGTAATGTGAAAACCTATTCGAGCACAAAGTTTAACGTTCAAAAATATTATTTTCATTAATGCTGTACACATTTTTTGTAACTTTTAGCTCTCTAATTGTAACAGGACGTCTATGGTATATTTTTGCACGTTGCAGATTGCAAGGTGAGACTTTCATTAAACTATTACTATACATATTACGTTCAAAACAGTACCTGATCTGTAATATTAATTTTTCTATTACTTCTGTATATTTTGTGGTTCCTTACGTTAATACATCAACCGTTCGGATCCAAAATTTATGTGGATACGATTAACTTTGGTGTGAACAATTGTGTTAAGACCACACGGGGAACAACAATTATTTACACTCCTACGCCTCTTATCTAAAACCGTTTAGAGGAAATTGCCAGCAACAATTACAAATCTATTATGTCATCTTGGTTCTACTCTGTTCCACTTACGGTCTTATCAAATATTACATTATCGAAGCAAACATTAACTAGTTAACTCAAAAAATACTTACGTACATGGTTAACAATTTCAGTAATAAAGAGAAAGTACACTTCGGCATTTCAAATAATTTTATACTCTACATAATAATTCAGAATGGCCATAGATTAAAATGTTATCTAATGCGTTTTTGTATTTCGCTCGGTTTTATAATTTTAGATGCAGTTTCTTTTGATGGATTTAAACAAGTATGAATTCGAAATTAGCTAAGGAGAAACTTTGGGATCGATTCTCTTTCCAAATACTTATATATTAATCAGTACGGAGGTTCTAACGTTACTTTAAATTTTAAAACAATAGAGATACTTATAATTCGTTTGAAAATAGTAATACTTATCAGACCTACCATGGAAGAAACATCTCATCAGACAAATTGCTACGGATTGCAATAGTTGAAAGGATTGGTGTAACACCATAACGATTCTTAACCAATTTTAGTTCTAAATGATATTATTTATTATATTCATAACTCTTTTGAAATGAAACAGATCCTGGTTATGATTTTGTTATAATATGACATTTAATACACATCAGCATAATTTTAAAAATTATAGCTAAATATACGCCTCATTAAAAGTATGTGAATTGTACAAATATAAACGTGTTTCATTTTATACTATTTCAGTCTCTAACTTCAGTACCGACATTAACATATTTCATATTTGTTTGTGAGAAACGCCAAACAAATAATTTGGTTGCTGGTGATATTGCCTTATTAAATACACGGTTGTTATTTCCCGGTTATACACCGTTTAACTTAGTTACAGTTGTTAATAATGGGCGAATTTTAAATGTTGAACACTAAGGTTCTATAATAATAACTAAAAATTTTAGAAAATCTGTGAAATGGTATCTTTTTTTGGAATAGGAGTGTTTCATATTAATTAGGAACTAACCGCCAGTAACGAAATGTATATTATAATTGTAACGCTCATATCAAATTTTTGTTCAAATGCCTTCTTGCATTCATAAACCTTCATCCGTATAACGTATTTGTTCTTATTACAAATTGAATGATAAATGGACATATTTAATTTCAGAAACCATAAAATTGTTATTACTTTCAACTGATTTGAAAGTCAATCCATTTTTTGCCCAAGCGGAGAGTCCTTTGGCTCCATTTTTTGTTCGAATGTCAGAGGGGGCGGTCGAAAATTACAAACGCAAACACAATGCTCCTGACTATAAATATTTGAAATAAAAGTGACCTGTTACCATTGGTCGGATCTTTATTGCCCAATGGAGGATGTTGTAATTTCACTTTTATGATTATTGCCTCAGTGCAAAAAATTGTTTAAGAAACTCACAGCGGCAGTTTTGCATCATGATTTTATTCGTGACAAAGCCGTTGAAGTTTACAAACTCGGTAACGAATTTTTGCTTTCATTTTTGGTTTCCCCGTATAACACCGCAAAAGCGTTTTATACTTTCTTCGTTCGATTAAACTATACAATAAGTAAATACATAATTGTAGTACCTACCGTATCGATTAATAAATTTTTGGCATGAAATAATGTCTTACATAATAATTGATGCAAGATTTTTTACGTAATATTTTGGCGATATCTGTTACATATTTGTAATCCGCTCATCCATAAGAGAAAGCTAAATTTCACCAGCGCAATACCTTTCTCGAAATGTACAAGTTCTGTTGGTATCAATGCTTATTGGTGGTTTTCTTAACGCACAATTGTTTAATTTAGTAATAATTTAAAAATTTTGAAAAACACAAAAACATGTATAAGAATAATTACTCAGAACTGAGTAATTAACTTAGGTTTAGGTAAATACGACGCACGATAAGAATTAACGGGAATGATGATGTTAACGTCGTATGAACGAACATTTAAGATGATTAAGGTTAGGATGATTATGCATTTGAATTTGCAGAATGCATATTTTGAAATTTTCCGGATATAAATGTATGTTTCCTAAATGGTAAAAACATTAGAAAAGTACCACAAGAATCAACAATAAGAATAGATAGATTTAGAAGAAGAATAGATAGAGACACAGAAGATAAAGAGTGCAAAAATACATGCATTATTCAAGAAAGCGTATTCTTTATATTTGGATCATTTAGATTTGATCAAAAGTACGATAAATGAAATTATCGTCAGAATATCTATTCGAATCTTTTAACGTGAAGGAACTCAGAAATACTGTGTAAGAAACATCTCACGTATAAAGTATATTAAAGTATAAAGTATATTAAATAATGATTTTCATGTGTATCTAGGGAATTATCTGTGAGTATCAGAAGTATCATTGAAAATATTTAGACATGGTTTAAAAAGCAAAATAGTTGTTTTATTTTAGCATTAAATTATGTTCTAAAAAAATACTTTATACCAAATTTAAATCACATATTTTTTTCTTCGAAAGAATTGTTAGTTTCTGTCAATAATTGATGTTGTTATTTTAGATTTTTCTAACGAAAAATAATCTATGAGGGTGATTTTCTTTAATTACAATACGATAAAGACGATAAATTAATTTTTCTCCTTCTCACTAATTTGGTGTAATTCGAGCTGGATAACTTCAACATTCCATTATTGAAGCAGTCGTTATTCGTGGCTACTTGCAGATTTGGTTATGCATCAGTGATGTTGCTGTTGCTAACATAGCCATAAAACTGAATACCATATGTCCCAACGGGTTTCATAATCTGCTTGGAAAGGAGCAGTTTATTGTCAGCTTGAAGTTACTTCCCAGCTGGCAATACATTTTGTTGTATTTAATGCCAAGATCATCACGTCTCTCTTTAGGTTACTTTGATGAGTTAGCGTAGGGAGAGTGTTGTTTATTCTTCTGGGAATACGTCGGTTTTGTTTATTGGTAAAGTTTACATAGACGTATTTGTTTTCAATACATCTAATACGCAGATGCCTTAGACTAGAACCTAGACTTTTCTGTAATATGGGATTTCAATTGTTATCATTGTTGACGTGGCAATAAAATATCAATATATTATTTTTGGCTGGAGCCACATCAAAGAAGAACATGGGGCAGATTTTTTCATCTACAGATCCTTCAATTGTGTCTGTGGCTCTATATGCTGGTCGATAATTGAGGGTTTTTCCAAATCGATGGAGGGGATCAGGTAGTTTTTCTTCTAGTGTGGGTTTCTATCTCTTAAGATGCAATTGTTCGCAGATTTACGAAGTACCAGGCAACGAAATCGCCAAACTCGATGTAATTTTTGAGAAAGTTAATCTAGCTTAGGTATAATTATCACTTCTGCTAATTTCAATAACGTAGGTACAAATCTCGATGCACTGATAAGGCTGACTACTTGATGATAACTTTACGTAAAAGATTTATAATTCTTTCAAGTTTATATCGGAGAAGTCTTGATCTAATTATTTCAATTTTGCTTTTTTTTACCATCTTTGGGATCGCAGGTTTTATTAGGTAATTCTGGGAATCTGTTGGCACCCATCTTAATTTCTAATTGTTTGGTTATGTGAAATGTAAGTTTAACATTGTAACTGTCGCATTCATCATTTAAAACTGTTTTATCAGCTGATCCTCAGGATTGATGCCATTTATTTCTGATTTTCCTTTTTCTATTATAAGGTTACTGATCCTTTGGGAGAATTATTTGTATTTAATTTTAAAATTGTTCTCCCAAGCTGTTTGCTGAATATTTTTGAAAAGTTGTTCGAATTTCTCATGTAACTCTTTTTCCGGCGTAACTGATGGATCAATATTCGTTTAAGATTGATTTTGAAACTTTCCCAGCTCGCTCATTTGTTGACTAGTTTAGATTGATTTTTTTTAATCACACAAAACGGATAAGAAATATGAAGGAATGATCTGAAGTAATAGTCCATATTTTTTCTATGTGCGTATAATTTTAGGGGATGTTTCTGAAGAAATGTGTAAGATCAGGAATTTTGTTCGGATCTGTGGGACTATTATCAAAAATAAAAGTTTTAGTGCATATTTGTTTGCATATCTTCAGTCTGTAATGTATACTTATCCTAATCCTAATAGTGACCATACATTCATAAATTGTTATTAATATTTATTTTTGTCGTATGTATTTTACTAGTGTTTTCTATGATAGCGTAGATGTGACGTCTTGCTTTTCTCTCGTTTCTATCCGACCGAATATTTTTGGTGGGCCAAGTGAATCGTTTTCCTTACTTCACTATCAAAGTTTCTTAGCTATTGCGTACAGTTAAAGTTGTCATAAAATCATAAAACTGAAATTGTTCGGTAGTGCGATTTTAATGAAAACTACCGAAAAAATTTCGAACATCCCTGTAGATATCAGTTTTTCGTAACTGGAATTTTTTAGGACGGCTGAATTGTTTGATTTTTGTTAGCATATCTATTTATGCATGGAATAATAAACATGTATACAAATAAAAAACGATCTCGCTAAAATGCTAAATGACGTGATATAAATAAGAACCGATCCTTTCTTCTCTCAGAAAAATACATTCAATGTCACATTCGAGATTAATTTCTCGATAGTTAACCTTGAATGAAAAATCACGATATATTCAAAATTCAGCCATTCGTCGTGACGAAATCTGGAACTGGTAAAGGAAAAGTTGCTGTGATTGTACTTTTAAGCAGAACGGAAGTCGGTTACATTTTAAATCGATTGAAAAAAGCTTGAATAGGTATTACTGTTGAATTTTTTCATTTATATTTCACAAGGTGAACTTTTATGCGACGAAAGTTGGTAATTACTTTTTTCATCGACTTTTAAAGAAATTGCAATTTGAACTTACATAAAAAAACCATTCTTGCTTTTAATTTCCCCACTTATTCTCTATCTCTGTCATTATGCGACAAGCAAATAATATTATAGTTAACAAATAGGAAGCTTGCCAGCGGTACTTTCTTTTGACGAATCAATTAGTATCTAATAAATTTTATATTTGACATTGAAACAAAAGGATTATTCATACAATGTATAAAAAATTTAAATATTGTAATAAGGTAATTATGTAATTGTAATATCATATTCATCGCGTGTATTAAATATCTCAATATTTAGTGGACGCAATGTTGAATGGTACAAATTTATATTGACTTAATGACAATAGTTTCTTATTTAATGAAAGGTGAGATTATCGGCTCATTATCCAGTTAGGTTTGTTTAAACTTAAAATTTAGTTGTTTCCTTTTGAAAAATATCTATTTTCTGATCTAAATGCATTCTAAGGTATGTTTTCTCGCGCTGTGGTGATCGTACACATGATGGTTGTATACCTTTTAACTCAACGCTCTCTAGATCCAATCTGGCTGGCAATAGCCCTCCATTGATTTTGTCTTGTCTGTCTGGATGCACTGCACAGGTCTTGCTAAATTTCTTGCAGTCCACTCTAGTATTGAGTGTGTAACTGCCTTCTTTCGCGTTCTCCAGGTTTGTCCCAGCTTTATCTTCCATAGTTCATGTTTAATTGTAAAATTACTAGAGAGTAGGGAATGAAAGTGAAAAGGGAAAGTGAAAGTGACATCAGTTCCTATAAAAGAACAGGGGCGATGCACTTGTCGAAAACCTCCACATCTGTTGGGGGATGGAGTACGGACGGACCACAGGCAACAAAAGAAGCTATTTACAATTACTTTATACATTATTTACAAATTTAAACCCCCAAGCATTTTACTAATTTTCTTCTATATTTTTATAGCAGTTTCAGCTGAACAGATAGGAATAAAAAAATGTTACTGCCTGATTAGGCAATTAAATTATGGGTGTGATAGTGAAAATAGTTGATAATCAAAAAGGATTGACTCCAAGGATTTTCAATCGTATTTATTTCGTTGACCTAAACTTCAAATAGATATATATGTTTTCACAGGTTTATTTCAATAGGAATTCTGAGCTAATTAAACTGACTGAATTTAAGGAAACTTCTAATTTGCTCTTATAAGTTTTTCAGAAAAAAACTGAAATGTACCTTTTTGACACATTTTAGTTCATTTCCGGCTTCGAATTAAAAATACAAGAGGTTTTTTTATAGTCTATTTCTTTAAATTTCATATCTAGCAGTGTATCTTAATCGTTATGAAACTAAAATACGTTGTGTGATAATTAGGTCCACTCTAACTTAGGTGGTGTCAATTTTACCTCCTAAGAATAGAATTTAAACCATTACACGGCATAAATAGCTTTCAATTATCTCAAAAGCACTGCTAACGAAAAATCGTTAGGGTGGCTAGAAGTGCTGAGATAAGAGATCGTTTAACATAAACTTCTAAGATGAAGATTAGACGCTAAAAAATTGAATGTACCTAACCAGTGTATGATTAACATCGCTTTTTGTATAATAGATTTCTACAATTTAAACAAAATTTTATAAAACGACTTATGTACTCTAATCTTGTCTAGAAAACGAACACACACAAAGTTTTGTTCTGTATCTGACCTACACAAATCTTAATAGGAAATTTCTGAGTTTACTATTTTAAAATAGTTTTGGTACCCAGAAAAGTTCGAAATTGTTTTCTTTTAATAGTTAGATTGAATCTGATTAAAAATTTCCATTCTTTAAATAAATTTTAATAATGTAGCAATATATATATTGATTCAAGATGGAGTGTTTGACATATTTGTTCTTGTGTTAATACTTAGAATCATATAAAAGTCTAATGGATAGGGAAAGAAAATCAGATATTGTCTTGAATTTCAGAAATATTCTGGAGCTAAACATTTTTGAAACGTGCAATTCAACCAAATTAAAATGTGTTGGCGGTAAACTTGAATTAACTATATGGTAACAGGTATAGGTAACAGAAATTTAAGAGCTTTTTACTTCCTGTTTTTCGATCATCTAACAAAGACGCAACAATTTCGCATTCTTAACTCGCAACCGTAAGAAAAAGTCGATTATAATTACTACCTATTAGTTGATAGCTATTTTGTAGCATAATACAATTGGCTCTGGGTAAGGTTTGGTACATTCCTGTACTTTTGATTAATAGTCGTCCCACTTATCCTTTACCATAAGTAACAATTTTAGTGTGCGTGGAAAACACACCTAGATGAATACATTTTAGAAAAACCTTGAAACGATCCAACTTAGTCCTGATTAAATTAATGTGCTTAAAATGACGGAATCTTAGTTAATCTTTGCGGAATAGGTTAGTTATATGTTTTTTATATACATTCAAGTATAGCTCATTACAATCTTCAAACTTCATATCACCAATTAAATTCACAACCGATAGGTATGATTATTGAAGTGTTACTTAACCATTATCAAGGTTACGTGTGTAGTTTTGGTGTCAGAGTACTACAAGTAGTTATACACATTTCTTTGTGGATATGCACGGACTGTTGAGAGTGTACATTCTCTTTTGTGCTCGCTGGTTTTTCATAAACACATAATATGAAATACAAAGCAGTACGTAGTTACTTAAACCCTCGTTTTATAAGCTTTATGATGTTATGACTGAAAGAGTTGATATTCCCCAATATTTTGTACTTTCTACTGTTATTATAATTGGTTTTCAATGATTCCTTATTTAGCTTAGAATTTTTGAATGTTTGAGTAACTTAAACATGACGTAACATTTTTGTCGTCGCATCTTCCTGTTTTTGACGTCGTGACCATTTTACTTCATCCAAGTTTAATATCAATTGGTATTAATCTTTCATGCTTGATCTACATTCTAAAGCTCACTATGAACAACAAGCACATTTTAATTCCGTTGATGATTTCAAAGCGACAATTACTCTGTGAAATTCACATTAACCATTTTTCAAGTGAATAATTACGAAAGTAACCGTGTTCAAATGAGTTAATAGTTTTCTTTCTTTGATATTTTTAACTCGCCATTTCCTCCTAAAAAACTTTTTTAGAAGGTAAAATGCGAGTGTGACCTTTTCAGATGGTTATGTAACAGCAAATGTTTTATTTATATTCGACAAAAGCTTAAATTTGGTGGGATTACTTTAAGTGTTATTCATCGGTTTCCTTGAACAAATTTACACCTCAGGAAATACAATACCTATTTATAAATCTATTTAAATGAAGAATGGAATATAAAGAATAGATCGACTTAGGACAGTTGTAATTACGATTATTTAAAAAATGTGAGTGTTTTTTGGAGATCTCCCTCTTCTCCAAACTTTAATTATTTCATTAAAAAAATTTTTAAATAATTTATTTTCACAAATATGTACGTTAACTGTATGAATAAAGTCAACTATGAATTTAGGTAATACCACCGTGTGAAAGTACAACAAGGGGCGGTTCTAGAGAAATTACTTTTTAAATTCCTACGAAGCTTAGTTAATCAATATTTTAAATAGCCTTTAAAGCTCTTATATTCATTACTCTATAAAATTTATTCCTCAACGTCATCAAACTCTGTTTCAGCATTGCTAGCCTTTAAAAACTAAAAGGAAATTTCCAACTTTATTTACATTCTCCAAAGGAAGTCATAATGTTATTTGTCAGCGATTCGAAAGATTGAAATATTTGCCAACAGTATCCGAGTGTATATGTAGTTCAACTTAAGAAGCCGAAATTTACAACCCCTCTAATTACAAAAACAAAGGCTCTTAACATCTCGAGATTGTTGTTTTCTTAGGGCGTTATAAAAATAAAATATTTGCTAAAATCTTCGAGAGGCGAATGTAAATAAGTTCTGGAACCCTACCTACCTGTACCGTATTTCTCTTCACGTATTTGTACATATTTGCGTAATAATGTTGAACATTTTTTTTTTAGAATGAGCGCTCGAAACGCCTAAAATAAATAATAAAATGGGCCAAACGTAAAAGTAGTAAGTTGTGTCAAAACATTTCATAACTTTCAGCAGTTGGTTTCCTGAGCTAAAAATAGGTGATTATCGCCGTTTAAAAGGTAGGAGACAATAGTCAATGATAAAATTGTTAGTGGGATGCGACGGCGTTAGAAAAAAATTGGCCTAGAATGCATATAAATCAATTTTCATTTAATATTGTTTAATTTTTAACTTAAATTTAACTTTAATTTTCGATATAAAATACGAAATATTTCTCGTGAAGTTTTACATTGAGAAATTTTCGATATCCTATTCTACTTAATAAACATCATTTCTAATACTTGCTATCGCTATATATTGCTACAGAAAAATTTATTCAAATGACATTAGCACCTTCATCGCTATTTTGCATTCATATTTCATTTGCTTTTTACATAAAAAGGAAATGTAAAATAAAAATGGTCGTTTTCAAGGTGTTCAACCATCTCCGCAAACGTTGGTAACTTTCGTAAGAGATTACGATGTGGAAATTATGATGAATTTAAACAAACGCTGATGGTTAAATTTACAGGTACCCATTTACATTATTTTAACATGCAATAAAAGTATCTTTCAAAATAAGTAAATGACATTTGATGAAAATATGTTCTAAGGTACTTAACCTTGCTAACCTTGAAACGAATGCTTCATTCACATAAAAATAAATCTGCAAGTCTAAACGGTTAATATCACCACCAATATTAATAGTGGTATTAGGATCATTTTCGAAAGCCTTAATGGCTCCAGATAATTTATATTCGTAACTCACGTTTCTTGAAAAACCTTAACAACGCGTAATAACAATCGTACACTACAAATCTCAAATGTAAATATAAATACAAAGTGAAACAACGTATGTTGAAATTTATATTGTTTAAGGATTGTTTATTCGTAGTGTTTATTAACGTAGTGTCATTTACTCAATGAACAGTTCAAATATTTATTATGAACTAGGTATGAAAATTAGTTAAAAACAGGTATATCGAATTTCCTATTGGTAACCAATATTTTTCCGACATTTTAACTCAATTAGGCTGTTGCCACAAAGTTTGTATAAAACTGTAAATGTGTGTTTTATAAAATTTCCACTATCAGTACTATCTCTATATTTATTACTGCCAAAGAACTAAAATTTTCTTCATTTTTGGTATATTTTTAGTCCTATTTTCCTCTCCGCAAATGATTTCTTCTAAAGCTCTTTCAATTGTTTATTTTTTGTATACACTTTCTATGTTCTTCCCTTATTTTTTTGTCTATTGTTCTAACCACACGTTCCAACGCTATGTTAGACAATGTTGTTTCTTGCTCCCCTGTTTATCATAATCTTTTCCGTTAACCCTTTTGTTGTTTTCACACTTTGTTACCATTGTGTGTTACCATTTTCTATGGTCCTTTCATACATTTCCTTTTCCTTACTGAATCCAAATTAGTTCTATTTCTTTTTTATGCTCGTGTGTGGAGTATAACTTCGCTTATTTTTCCATTGAAGTCATGAGGCAAATGAAAAATAAGGAACTTATGAAACTTATAAAGTGGATGCAAAGTAAATGAAAAGCATATAAAATTACCACTTATCAATATACGTTCCCCCTGCTAGAAACCTGTTCAGTAAAATGAAATTTCTGAAAAGGCAAACAATTTTTATTAATACTATTAACAATAAACTATTTGAACATTTCTCATATTCCTAACAAAATTTGACAATTCGAAGGCTTTTGGATGAAAGTGGGACACAAAGAGTGATTTTGATTTCTCTTCTTTTTCTCGCTGATAATTGATTGCCAAAAATATTCTTAAGTGTATTTAGTAAAAACCAGGGGAATTATTTGAAACAAAATAATTCAAATAAAACGTAAATTAGTTTAAATGTTGTAGGCTATATCGTAAATATTTTAAGAACTAGTATTAGAACTAGTAAGGAAAATAATATCTACCAAAAGCAAAGTAAAATGGTCCAACAATTCTAAAAGCCTTCGGTCTACACAACTGGATTTAGTACATTTTTAGAGATTTCAGATTTTTTCCTTTAGAGTTTTTAGGGATTTATTCCTAACACCTAAGAAAACCAAGTACAATTTATACCAATTTTGTTATTCCAGTGTACGTGTCAGTGATTATTAACTATCCCTTTTCACTTACCTTCGCACTCTCTCCCCCTACAACCAATCAATCAAATCACGAATGCTCTCTGGCTCAGGCGGGGATGCGCACGTTGATATATATTTACGAAATATGTGTTGAGGAAATGTGGACAAACCCAAACATATCTTTCAGCAACACATCTTTCGTCAACACATTTCATCAATATGCGTCATCTTATTGGCTTGATGCAGAGGGAGAGAGAGAAAATAAGTAAAAAGAGTTGGCTATTAACTAACTAGCCACGAATATGAGAACTCTCGTATTACTACTCTCTCTTGTCCTATGTGCCTTGGATGAGAATTTGTATAGGTTATTCCAAGCATGCCCTCTACAAGTTTGCCTTTCTCTGCAAAGTTGTGTTTAATACAATCTTCATAATTTTTGTTTTTCTGCTCCTCCATTGAACTTTTTGCTTTAATCCTCTTATATATGCAAAATTCTTTTCGCAATGTCAACAACTTTTCCATTGTTTGTTCATTAAAAATTAATGCTTCCACTTGATTTAATCACTATTTACTATCTTATATCAGCTTGTGTAGCAACCTTCGTCATATATTGGAAGTGTTTTTTGTTTCAAGATATTTATTATGAATCTCTGAATTTTTTAAAATTTTGGTTCTTTTCTTCATGGTACTTGCTGGTTGACACTCTGACTCAGAAAATGGGTTAAGTGACCAAATAAAGTACAGTTGATGGTTTTAATATTTTTGTACACATCACACAATAAAATGAAGTTATCATAATAGGCAAGTATCATTTTTTGTTTATTTTCTATATATTGAAATTATGAGTCACCCTGTACTGAAGTAAAACATTTTGCTTTGAGGTAAAATGAACAGAAGCCGTGGTAATTAATTGCATTCGTATTTACGCAAGTAATAACTTTCAAACTGTATTTCGACGCTTTTGCTTTTAAAGATATCGGAAGCCTTTTCTCCTCATACTCTCAATTATGTTTTCACATATAAACTTCATAGAAGACATATTTATTCAAACTAATGCATAATAGTAATTTAACGATTTCGTTGTTTTATGGTATGATTGCTATGATATACTACCTTTCCAGTTTTCAGTTAAGTATCTTTACCGGCAATGATGCAATGTCCGCTTTCGGTTAAATTCTATCATTTTGATACTAAATAATGGAGGAATATAAAAACCGAACCTTGTACTCTCGATTTCTCACGGTCTAAAATTACGAATTCTGCCTGATAATTATCACATTTGGTATAAACTTGGAGAAGCCAGATTCGTTATAATTCAGCTTTATAATTACGAATCGACATATTTGGCCTGGGATACACAAAGTAAATTCGATGCGGTGAGACTCCATTTTGAATTTGTTTCGAAGGTTCTCGGGAAAATGAGTCTCAAAGAGAACTTTTAATTTTAATAGTACCTTTAGTGGATTTTAAGTGAATCGTTGTTTCTGTCTAATTCGAAAGTAAAAATGTAAAGCTTCTACTGTAACAACAGATCTATTACCTGAAAGTAGTGACGGTTGAAAATTGAAAGTATAGTCTAGAATATCTGCCACTTTGTAAATAAAACTAAGGTTGCATTTCTATGACATAATGAGTTGGAGCGAATTCGCATTGTTATTATTTGAATGTCACACTTTGAAGGTCAGTTATAAAAGTAGTCGAACAACATTTTCTTCTTTAATTAATTGTTTCATCTAAATTGGACAGATGATAGAATCACTGCGATTACTTGGAATAAATCCTAAATACGAGTGTACACTTCCCGACGTCTAATTAAAATTTATTAATCGAATGGTCGTGTGATCATCGTTAATACCAAGATACCAGTAAGTTACATTAAATAGGTTTTTGAACAAAGGGTCTGTTAAAAGCAAGGACAGGGATTGTCGGTCAATCTTTGAACGTTTCGGAAAAGTTCCCCGTGGGAAAAATTAAGTCATATGTGCCTGTCTTCAATTTCATTTCAAGACCTTTCGTTCCGAGTATGTCATGCCATCAACAGTAAACCTGAAACGAACAAAAGTTAATTTAGTTGTTAATTGTTTCAAGGTCAAAATATAAAAGCAAACACTGTGATGCATACATTACAACGAGCGTAGAAAATGGGCTTGCCGGCTCGAATACTAATTTACAAATAAATTAAGACCATCCTGAAAAAATACAGAAGCAGTGGCGTACCCATTCGCTAGATTACAAAGAAGTCTCCTTTGCATTCTTACGTAACGTCAGTTATGATGTAACCTACTTTTTTCAAAAATTAAAAATCGACGCTAGAACACTCCGAACAGCTTTTGCTGTTTGAAATCAAAAGCTCGCAGTATACCTAATGTTGAACGTAAATACTTGGTTACGTAATGATAACCAATACATTTCTTAAATGACACGAACATTGTTTGCATATTAAATAACAATATTATGTGAGTGTGAAAACGAAAGTGTTTATAACGAAACAGAAAGTGGACATAATCTTGCTGGCTTTCAGTTTAACGGGTCATCAAAGTTGGTCAAAACCGACACCTACTTCAGTGGCGTAACTGAAATTACAAACTCCTTTTTGCAGCTTCTTCAAAGGGCACACATTCAGCCGACTGTCGTAATTATTTTTAACACGTACTTTAATCGCGAAAAGCGCATGTTATGTAAATATTTTGCAATTATATTTCGTATCTATTTTATAATGTGTAAAATGCCTAATGAGAACGTATTGTTACAAAGCTAATTGAGAAAGGCGTTAAAAAAGGATTTTTTTAATAACCATTGTGGGAATAAGTTCGAAACTGAATATCTAATGAAACCGAGGTTAATAAGTGGCAGAAATTTGGGTGAACTTTTCTGGTAGAAACACCGCTTTATGAAGTAGCCAATAAAACTTTGAATGTTTGTATAAATCACAAAAATTTTAGTCAATCAATTTTGAAGAAATTTTATAGAAATTAGAAACTAATACTCAGGCCCAAAATTTTACTCATTCTTTGCTTAATGTTATGTCAGATTGACACGGAACAGCTCCCTATGCAATTGGCGCGCTTTGGAGTTTGTATATTTGCAAGTGGTCCAAGAGTGACTGTTCATCTCCCATTCTTCACAAACAACCTCCTTCAACAACTAAGTCTCCACCACTAAATCTTAATGTTGGCACAGTAGAAATCCTCTTCACACAGTCCATACTTGTGTGCATTGTATCTTAGCTACCCTATATGAGGCAGAGCTGACATTGCTGTGGTGTAAATTAATTTGAGTAACATGGACCCAAGTAGCTCTATTTGGAACTGCCTTCCAGGTTTCTGCTATGTTGATATAATGTTAGATTCACATGCACAAATTCAAATGCAAGTTCCAAGAAAATGTTTTAGTAAACCTTACCTTTTCATCTAGTTCAAATGGAAAGATTATTATCATTTCTGTTTGATTGAAGTTATCCATCGCGTTGATGAGATTAGGATTAAACAGTTTGTTATATATCATTCTGGTATGATGTACTGTTAATCTTACTAGCTCATTTCAGTTTAGTCAAGTTCAGAATGTCGTTTAAGCCTACATGATCTACTAAATTTACTATATCACTTGTTAAATGTATTTAACTAATCAGTTTGCAATAATTATGATCTTGATTTTTCTCTGAATTACCTATCAGTGAAAATACTAAATATGTTTATTGACTCGTAGAGTGACTTTCGACAGTTTTCAACCTCTAGTAAATCTCCTTTAAAGGTGCTTAGGATTGTAATTCTTGTTACGTATGTAGCACAATTGAGTCTAGTCTTTTATTATATTGGTGGTCTTTTTTATTGACATTTACAAGTGAAATCTAAATGATAACACGATAGAAAAGGGAAAAAACTGTATTTTAGCCGTTCCAAATTCAGTGTGAGTGTATACTAAAATTCCACGTAGTTTATTATTGTATTGGGTTAATACATTAGTTGAAGTATCGCATTATTATTTCCTCTTGTTACTTGAAATGGTGTAGTGGGTTGTGTTTCAACCGGGAATTTAATTTATTGCCTGTTGAAAAGTTCCTATCCGGATTCCATTTTGTCAACGTCGTTAATATTCTAAAAATGCTTAAAGGCACGCTCTAGTAATTAAAGTATCATTGCATCCTTTCTTTCGAAACTGCTAATGCCGCAAATGAAAATTTTTAGCTTT
This sequence comes from Cryptocephalus primarius, assembly GCA_963576515.1. Lineage (NCBI taxonomy): Eukaryota > Metazoa > Arthropoda > Insecta > Coleoptera > Chrysomelidae > Cryptocephalus > Cryptocephalus primarius. The sequence continues at coordinate 7,931,843 of OY754936.1, forward strand.
GTTATTGCAGACTAAACACACATAACTCTCATAAAATAACGTACTCCCGCTGTAACTTTATCTGCATGTTGATAGTTGAGCATTTGCTTAACAGAATATAAATTGGAATTTTTCCTACGTCACTTCTTTTACTGGTATAGTTGTATTGGGTTTCACTGGAAGACTTAATAGTTTAACCCCATTTCTGTCACATATTTTAGGCTTTGTTGTGTCATACTACACCCGATAATTATGGTTTGAATGTACACCCAAAAGGAACAATGAGTCAGTATATAAATTTTTTGTATAAATATCTTGTTGAAACGTTATATACACGTAGATATAATCCCATTTTGAGATTTGCCCAAAAGCTTTCTTTTATTACATTTTCTGGTTACAAGAAACTTATCAATATTGATCATTTAACTGCTTGATTAATTCTCTCAAAGGAATGATAATATGTATACGTAAAGTATACTTAATAGAAGTGATTTGAATAAGGTATCAAATTTGTGGAATAATTAGAAGTCAACCTTAACCACTAAGTGCTAAAGCAACTCTTTAGGAGAACATAGAATTACTGTTTGAATTCTGTAAAAACAGGAATCAGCATAGGTGTTTGAGTACCGCCAACTAGGCCTCAGCCTAATAAACTGCATTTAAGACACACTAAGTGAACTTTTGCTGCAACATCAGCCACTGCGGGATCTTTTACACGTTGGAGAAATTCTATGAAAGTATGAGAGCAACTACGTGCATAGGTAATCCAGAATTTCATTCAAAATAATTAAAGCCTCAATGATGTACAATTCCAGACAACATTAAAAGTAAATTACAAAATTTTTGCTTCACAGTATTTAATAACCTTAAAAAAGTAAGTACCCTGTTTTGTCACGTGTACTTTTGTCGCATTATGAGTTATTGGATTACAATGCCTCTGTGATGGTGCATTTCGTTATGTTAAATTCGCAAGCGTTAGCAATCTGAATTAGTTTCTAGTGACATTTACGAGAAACTCATTGAAATTCCTCCCAAGATGTAAGTGATTCATATTTGCACCGTGACTTAACAATCTTTTTAACCGTAACTGACAACAATACAAAATTTACATGAAACATTATAAATTTGTCTCAGCGATCACGTTATTTAATTTGTTTGATGAGGTATTGTAATTTGACTTGCCGACTAAAATAGGATTGGTCATATTTTGAACAATTTATCCATATAAATTGAACCAATTATATAAACAGATGTTTATTAAGTACAAGTTGACACTGTTAAAACATTCAGTAAATATAAAAATTGACAAAACGTAAGATAAAGGCAATGTATGGTACTTTCTAAAAATATGTCAATTTTCTATCAAACATCTTATCAATTTATTAAATGAAAGGTATCAAACCAAAGCTCCCTAAATAAATTATAAAAACACCGATAAACATTTAATTGCACATTTATAATGTAATTAAACATTACATTTTACCTTTTTTCTTTTTGGAATTGTTATCTGTATTAGTGACAGTGTAAGTCATGCTATAATTTCCAAAAAGAAGAGACATTAACATTTAGATTCGAGGACAATGAAAACAATAACAATATAAAATTAAATTGATACATCAAACTGTAAAATAGCAATGATGTAACTTTTAAAGGAATGCAATTCCCATGAATGCCTATACATATATCTTTTATTTAATGTCATTGTCATGCAACAAGCTTTTTATTTTCAACAGTAAACAATATCTGATCCCATTTAGTGATTAAATACATAAGTTCCATTTGCACACCAACCATCGAAAATATTTTCTTAGCAGTTATTGGAATGTTCTACTTATTTCAAGAAACGTGTGGGGAACAAAATTCAACTTATATGTATCGCTTGTGTTTTAATCAGTGTGAAAGTTACAATATCAATACATTTGTAAAATTGCAAGTTTCTCCACAAAAATACATTAATTCTTTATTAATTATAACGTTTAAATGAACACCTACAAAAAACACTTAATATATGCGTTTACCCTTTTGCAGTCCATTGTTATTTCCTGGCTTATTTTTTAAGGTGTAATTAAAGTCTGTGTTCACATTTACAACCCTGTTTTGACCCATAATACTATTCTCCATTTAGTAAAAATAAACATATGTCTATATATATATATATTATTTACATACATATATCGATTTCTGTTTAAATATTGAGCAATAAAAATTATTTATGCAACTGAAATTAAACTGAAATTACTTTTAAAGCAAGTTATGTGCTTGAAAAATATTCAAGGAACAATAAATCTCTAAGTAAACTTTAAATATTTTTATAAATTTTATTTAAAGGTTTACTTACGTTAAGGGTATTCAGTCTTACGTTAAATCAAGATTTTAATAACTTTTATCGCTACTTCTCATGTGGAAATAAATAAAAGCAATGAAAATCTCAGTCAGAAGCATTAGGCTTTACACAAATCTACATAAAGCAGTATAGAAATCCTGTAAGTATTGTAATAACTGATTGGTCTGAGGTCGTTCTGTGGGACAATTCGTCCAACAATAAGACATAACTGAAAACCTAAATAAGAGGAACGCATTAAATGAAATTTATTAATATGAAACAAACTTACAGTTCGTCCGGGCATCCAAAAGGTTGATTCAATCTGAATCCGTTTCTCAGATATGTTACCATTTCAAACGGGTCAATATCCGAAAATGGTTGTTGTGCTTTCGTAGTTAATTCCCATAAAACAACTCCAAATGACCACTAAAATATAAAACTTAGAAAAGGATAGTGGTAAGCGAATTAAACGAAATAATTACCACATCTGAGGCTGCGCTGTATTGGTTATAGAGTAAACTTTCCAAAGCCATCCATTTTACAGGTTTACTCTCCTGATCGGCCAAGCAAAAGTAGTCGTTTGGGAATTGATCTCTTGCCAAGGAATTGTCCGTTATCTTCACTTGAAAGTTAGAGTCCAGCCTAAAAAATTACATAGACCAGTACAACAATTAGGATAGCTGATGATAACTTACACTGAATTTCTGACAGCTAAATCCTTGTAGCAAATGTGTTGTCCATGCAAATACATGAGCCCTAATAAAATTTGTATCGCCATATCAACCAGATTTTGAGTGGAAATAACTATGCCTTCTTGTTTCTGCTGACGCGCTTTAATTAAAAACCTGCAATAAAAGGCACGTTAGTATTTCACGAGGTCTTAAAATTTTAAGTCGGTATAAATTTAAGTACATCAATAAAAGCCACAAGGAATAAAGAATTGGGAGTTAACTTTTTCAATACAGTAAATTTATTGTGGAACGGCAATAAAACGAATGTTATTTCTCCTTAAGGGTGAATAGCGACAGACTTACCTCTTTAAATTGCCCAATTTGGTTTGAGGAAAGACCAATAATGGTTGTTTCGGGTCGTCTAAGTTTGCACAGAGGATGGTCAGGACGTTTTTATGCTCGGTGCCATACATCATAGTTCCTTCGGCCAGGAATAGGCTAACCAGCCGTTTTGATGCCGCCTCTGTACGTAAACACATGAAATCAAACATTTTTTTGGTGTTTCTGAATGACGCATACAAACAATTTTAAGTTCCTTTCGAATGTCAAACAATAACGTAGTCACCTTGTTGAATATTGTATTGAATTATACTGCTTCTAAAATTTAGATCCTTCAACTATTTATTGTGGGACTAAACTAGAATTTTGAAATTCTGCTTGAAACTCCTCCCTGTCGAATGAGCCCATTCAATAGCAAGTTTGCTTCTTCGGAAACAACTTCAACACTTTGTGTTCTAAAGTGTACTTCATAATAGCGATTAGTTAGAAAGTTAACTTGTAATTCTACTTACAAGTTATATATAAAATTCAACTGGAAAACAATAATTTAACTGAGACTAAAACGCTGGTATTCAGCCAAAAATCAACTTTGTTTGTATCGAAACAGTCAAATAAATTTTAATTATTAATTAGATTATCTATTAACCTATCACTTTTAAACCTACTTATAAAAAAAAGACTAATTTTAACTTCTTTTAAATTAATTATAATGAACCGGATTTTCAATTCAAGAAAATAATAAAAGTGACTGCTTAAACCATAATAAACAGTTAAATTTTAATTACAAAGTAGTTTATGATTTGATAAACACGTATCAGTCAAATCGAGTTTTAAACATATATTTCGAATAAAAAGTACGTTACGTCTTTTTATATAAACCATCTGCGTAGGCGAGGATAGAAATGTAATTTCTCGTACATTCTTAAGCAATTATATCATTTCTTCCGAGTTAAAATAAATTTCACTGCAAATGTCGAGTAAAGCTTTACTTTTTAAATTAATTAATTTATCTTTGCCAGGATCATAGGAGAAACGAAAACATGTTTAGGCAACTAATAATATTAATCCATAACGAATCCGTTAAGTATACTATCGCTCCACCTCTGATCAGATTAACGAAACACGGGTTTCAAGTGGATACCAACCTTTAGTCGTTTTAACAACAACAGCCTGCGTCCCATAGGTGCCCTGGTAGATTCTGCCAAAGATTCCTTCTTCAATTATTTTCTCTAGTATTATCGATTGCCTTATTACCAACAGGGATTGCAACCGTTTACTTGGATTCGTCAGCCGTGGGTCTTGAAGAGATATCTGAAACAGGTGAATCCCACTTCCAATGTCCAAAGCTTCATATGTTTAAAGACAAAAATTTTGGGCAGATTGCTAGCAATTGTGGAGGTGAGACTCCCTTCTGTGGGTAAATATGAATCACTAATTTGAAATTAAACTCGTGAAATTTCAGGAATTCTTGTCTTAACAATAGTTTCTTTTCTTCTAATGTGTTTAGAAGTTATATCAATGAATAAAGGAAGAAGTAAGGTGAATGAAACTATTGGAAAGATTTTAAAAAAGTTCTGTTTCTTACATTTCTAATGAGACATGTGACAATTTGAATTGTAAAAATAAGGCTTTGAAAGGCTACGTAACTTTCCATACAGCCTCATATGTTTTATTGGAAAGATTATTCCTGTTCAAGCAGGAGCCTAAGAGATCATAGATTATTTTCAAAAAAAATTGAAAAATCTTTAATTTGGTTAAATAAATTATACTCGCAATGAGAATATCTCGTAGAAACGGAACGGTAACTGCCGCTAATCACCGCTAACTACCGCTATCCTGAACATACAAAAAAAAATTGATGACGAAATCTATATAATTTAAAATAATAAAAGAAGAAAATTTTCCATCACATTTTCATCACATGTTCAGTTCAATTCCTGAATCTAATGAATGTAAATTCAGTTACGCTGTAAAAATAAAGATATTTATATGAAAATTTGTACAATGTGAATTTAAGTTTTTCCTCTTAATATCAATGTGAACTAAAATATTATTTGAGTATGTATATATTCCTATTTATAAAGAAAATATTCGTATGAAAATTGAATTGCTCCAACTGTTGAATCCAACTTACAAAAAAGTCTGGCAATATTAAACTGATTTAAATAAACAGAGTGTAATGGGGCGAAACGAATGGAAAACATGTGACTATCCAGGAAAATACAGAGATTATGGTAATTTATTTTGAAAAAGTGATTCATCTTGTATTGATCCAAGTTTGTCTAACGTGAAATTAGTCGGATGGGAAGAACTCTAAAGTTATATAATCAGTGAAGGCTTCCAAACAATGTTTCAGATTTCAAAAATTCTTCATGGACCAATACTTTCTCATTTTTTCTTACAGGTTTGGCTGATGATGAAGCCTAAAGTTTCAAAACACGTCCCATCTTAATTGGCAACGTAGCTATTAGATTGCATTTATCATCATTCGAACTTTCCCAGTTTCTCAATACTTTCAACAAATTTTCCTCCTCTTAAATACAATACTCCTATCGTTGACACTCTTTTTCAGCAGTTATTTTCATTTTCTTTGTACTACTTTAAATTACACCGCTAACTTGATTCCCCGAGGATAACGTTTTAATATAAACCAAAAATATGAATGAATATATCAAAGATCCACTAACCTGGGAGATTAGCATGATTTGCGAGGAGGCGTAATAAGAAACTCGACAGGCATCACTCGTGGAGTAAAATTGACACGCCTCACTAGTTGCGTATGGCGATGGAGACGGAGGCCCCTTGTGGACGCTGGCAATTGTTGCATAACTTCCACTCTCGGCACTTGGCGGCCTTCCCAAGGAACGAAGGAACATGTGGGGGTTGCTGTCGTAAAGTGCTGTCATATATCTGGAAAAATAAAATTTAATAAACAGCGAGAAAGAGACAGCTGGAAATTTGATAAAAGGAATACGAGCAAAATTGTTGTAGAAGGTTTCCCTGGTATATTTCATATTTCATACGAAAATTACAACGTACCTACAATAAATATTCATTGTACTGACATTTATTTCTTTTTGACTCTGAAATCGAGTAATATCTGAAGGAAAATTGAAATAAGATTCTTAAGATGTAAATGAAATCACCGATGATAAGGGTCAATCTCAACGTCACATACTTGTGTAATTTTACGTATCTCTATACAATTTTGCATAAATTTGAATAAAAAATGCACTTTCCTCCTACATCTTGAATAAATCTTTACAAAACATGAATAAAAATTATCGACCAAATTACCAAATTTACATGGATCCACTCGCTTATTAGCCTATTCCTGCTGGCAAGTTATGTCAAGTAAACGGTTCATTTGAAACATTTTCAAGCTGTAAATTCACCAGAATGAAAACGAGCAATCGTAGACTTTGTAAAGAGAATTTATGGCGAATGAGCCATTTACACCAGTTATGAATAGTTTAAATCAAATCAGTGGATATATTAGAGAATATTAGATAAATTTACATATTGCGAAACTACGATAGAATGTTTTGGGCCATTTAAAACACGCTGATTTGTGGAGTCTGTTGCTAGACGAAACTACTTTCAAAAACAAACGCGATACAAAAGCAACGGGCGATGCACTGAGTATTTCGTGTCTAGCTTTTGAGGAAGCGTTTCTCCTGTGGGACAATCATATTTAGAACTTTGAGGCATCCACATTGGCCGAATTTTATAAATCTGCATAGTGAAAGGCATCATAACAAAAGGGTTATTTTTCTAGACGCAACCAAAGATTTCACCGCTAAATCTGGAATTATTACTATGCTTCGTTGATGTCAAGATTTAACGGTTGATTTAGATCTGTGGGTCTGCAGAATTTAAAGACCACATTTGGTGACAAAGTAATTCAGATTTTGACAGAAATTCCATTGACAGTTTAGTAGATAGGGTAAATAGAATAGACATATTTGTTGCAATTTTGAACCAGTTCAGTTTAATGGTAATATGTATCAAATGACTCACGTTGGTTCCTGATTCCTTTTCTTCTTTTTAATACATACGGCAGATGTTGTGATAATCACTACAGTTATCATTGCTAGAGCACAAGCTGCAGCTACGTACAGTGTTGATGTTGCTGTTGCAAAGGTTCCAACTTCAAACTTGATAGATTCGTTTCTGGATGAAAATCCACTGCCTGGAACAAGTTTGTTATTGATCCCGATTTTCCACCTCATGCAATTTGTTTCATATCAAACTGTTATTTTACTTATAAAAGACAATAATAAATGCATGCAATAGTGGTATTTCCCGATCTTTGAATTTCTTGTAAAACTTACCAGGACTAATAAGAATGTCCCTAGAGTACACCTATCCAATTACTTGTGGTAATATTTTATCCTCCTATCCTCCCAACGGAATATTTATATCGATCATAGATCAGCTCGCAAATGGTTTGATCTTTCAGGCATTTTTGTAAAGTATCGACAACTACACAAATATACTTGTCTATATCAAAGGAATTATTTTTTTAGTGTAAAGAGAACGTTAAGCTTACGGATATAAAGATCGGAGTTTCATATTTATACTCCAGTGAAGCGATTTATAATTTGTAAAAATAGCACAAATCAAGGTGATATTTTAAATTTGGAAAATTTTAAAAATCGATTCAGATTTAATAAATTCATATAACTTAGATTCACTCACTACTTTATAAAATTATTAACGGGCAAAGGGTGTCGTAGTTCTATGTTATGATTATATGTTGCTGGAAAATACTTTTCCGAACAAATTATTCAGAACAATGCCATCATGTTTGTTCTTAAATAATTTAATCCATGAACCTCAAATTTTTAAATTCATTCATCGAATAGCGAATATTTTATTTAGTACTAGTTTTTGTTCCCCACTGTATATTAACAGGATATTTTTTGATAAATGAAACAAGGCGTAATGGCTTTAATTAATCTAAACGTATACTGGGTTACCTCAAAATACGTTCGTCAACCACGTTAAAAATTAAAAGAGCTCAGCAGTCGTCAATTGATTTACGATTAATTTGAAGGGTGTGTGAACATGTAAACTAAGTGAAAATCCGTGCTTTGCGTCGTTCATCGACGATCATACCATTAATTACATATCATGTTTTGTAATTACCATACCATATCATTAAAAATTCAAGTGTTTATGTAATTTTCACTTTTATAAACACCATAAACTCGAGAGCTCATAACCGTAAAATACTATGTACCACAGTAACTTCAGAAGACAAACCGCTACTGTTAAATCATTCTTTTGTATTATGTATGCACAGTATTTAATCGCATCAAACATTTCTTGAATTTCAAAATTAAATACCATTAATGCAAAGTCATTCCAGCAAAAAAACCATTTCCTTTTTCTATTTTTTTACGGGCTTCCACAGAGACACCATATTAATGGAAAGGAATTTGTCAGAATAATAAATTACATCGATATGTACGGGATATGAAAAATAATGTCTTCGTGAATATTTTATCGCGTTCCTCTTTTTTCTATAAAGGAAACGTTTACCTTTCAAGCATATTTTATTTCTTCTAAATTTGAGCATTGTGGCATTGCGGTGCTTCGGAGTGCTTACATAAAGTTGAATCTCTACCATAATTTCAGCGTTTTTCAGGCCAGTGCACAACAATTTGATGCTGGAACAAAAAGAAATGAGAAATGTGACAGATCAAGTTTTAAATGTAATTTTGACAATTGATCATGAAGAGTGTAATATTTATTTATTTTAATTAATTGATATAAGATTGTTTCCGAAACCGTAAAGTATTTCTTACTAACCTGAACGTTTGTACAGATGTAGGTATCGCACCAGTCGATGAAATATTCATTTGCGGGAGAAGGAGAACACCTCTGCTCCCGTGGCCGTATTTCACTGCTATTTCGTACGGTAACTGAAACATTAATATTGATGGTGAAACAAAGTTGAAAAGCCTTACAAATTGCTGCATTTTATATTGCAAATTAACTTTACTTGCATCAGAAATCAATAGAAATGCACTTATAATGAAACGTAAATGCAGAATGTTAAACAACGTTTATCATTGCATTTTATAGAGGCGAACGGTTTTTAATAGGTGATTTAGAAAAGTGTAGCACTGACCTTCATGAAAAATGATAGACAAAAGAATTTACTGGCTCTTAATGAAACGTAATTTTGCGATTGATATGTGTATGCTTCGTTTGATTATTAAAGTATAAAAATAATTGAAGAAAGGCGAATGATCCGTTTCGAATGAAGTACAGAACAATAAAGTAAGTACATAGGCTAGTAAATTAGATATGTATGGACATGAATGCCTAAGATACTGCTCTAGACATAGCAGAGGCCTTTGACAAAATATGGCAGAGAAATACAAGTCCAACCAAAGAAGCTCTTACCCCATCTCCACTATCAACAATCTTATTTGACATACAAAGACTCTAATAACTTGTCTTTTCTAATAACAGTACCAACTGCATATTCATTTATTACCTATTTTATAACATTAATATATCTTACGTTAAGCTACCGACCGATATTTTTGGTATTTATTCTTTGCAATGATCAATATGCCGACAGAAAAATAAATATTAAAAATTCTGGGCATTGCACACGTTTTGCACATACTGTATATGTATTTATCAAGACGACGCAATATACGAAATTAATTACGAAACGTCACGTATACGTTTTTATAGATTTTTGCAAGCAGTTTACTATAACACTAGTGATATAATTTTAAAAAGAAATCATGAATCTTTCGGATAATTAATCTGAAGTATTTATTTGAAAACGTCGTGTAACAAGGCATCCCACACCTGATGGGAAACGTGGCGATACATCCTTTTTAATTGGAAAGTATAACGAATTAGAACGAGAGAGGCGAGATGCTCTAATTACAATTCTTTAATTGGTTGCTTTGAAGGAAAATTTGTGAATAAGAAATTAAACGGCAAAGGATACACTCTGGGATCGGATTCATTGAACTGGGGAGCTTCTATTCAATTACGAATACATCATTTATTGTTTCGTTTCTTTTGTTTTATGTCAGGCATGTAAATTTTATTTCGAAGACGTGATCAAAACAGCAAGCAATTTTCTAGCTGTTTTATGTAATTTGAACGGTATTGAAGTTCATATAATGTTAGTTTAATCAACGTTAAATACCTTAACGGCTTTTAACATCTTCATCTCTTAAACTTAAAAAGGAAATACAATACAACTGAACTTTGCACAGTTGGAGAATTCAATATGCAAATACCCTGAAGTTGCTCAGTTTTCGTTTTACCAAGTTTCAAAAAAATTGCACTCACCATACAATTCAATTATTGGCACCAAAAACCTTTAAGAAATGCTAATTGAAAAGCAAAGGAAAAATTTGCTTACTATAACTTACACTTACTATATATCACATGCCTCAATATGTGAAAATTTGACGCTCTAATTCTATATTTAGCGTTTGCCACCTGTACATGTGAATAACTTATTGACTCACCCTCGTTCAATTTTTAAACAAAGTTTTACACGTCATAATTAATGCATGAGATCGATGAAATTGGAAGTAACGTGAAGCAACACGAAGGCTCAAAATTACTTATTTAGAACCTACTAACTGTGACCGACAATCAATCATTCCTCGAGTATTATTGAATATTTCATCTCGTAATTATGCTTTTCCAACGACACTCCATCGTTACGACACAAATAAATAATAAGTGATGCATAAATATCAACATTAACAAAAATAGGTTTTAATAACCCCTTGGAATGGGTTTTTAATCCATTGCCGCATTAAAGTTTCTAGTAAAGCGAAATATGCTAGAAAATTTAAAAAGGAAATCATGTTATATTCGTATTGAATTTACGAACAAACCGACACATCATCTTGAACAGCTTACACTAGTAATGTCACCCCTAAACAATAGCTACATTATTAAAATAGGAAACCTTTGCCTCAGCAATATGTAATCATATAAATAGAAGCCGAGTGTTAGTAGAAGCAGTTGAGCCTAGACCATTGTATAGTCGAGTCGTAATATCGTAGTTGAGTAGAATCACAACGTATATTGTATTTAATAAGTTTATTTTAATAAAAAAGGTTTTTAAAAACACCTCTCGGTCCTCGACGGACGTAATTCACTAGATTAAAAGCAGTCATTCACAATTTATTATTACATCCGGGGTTAATCTATTGAGTCGGTAAGGACGATAAGCAGAAGAAACCTTCTCGAATATAAAGTAGTCTTAGAAGTCACACACATTGAAAGTAAATACTAACAAATAATATGCATCGTAGTGCTGTTGCGCTTTCAATAATATATTCATTACTCATATCGGAGTTCCTAGGGGAGCATAGGATGAGAAAATTAACGTACTGTCTACTAGATATTGATGACATCTTGACATACTTAGAGGATGTAAATTACTGCTCTACCTTGGAGCTGCTCTACATGTTAAGTAGATTGTTTCCGGAGCCAATCAAAGAGAAGTCTAAACCCTACGCGGCATTAGTTATGCAAGGACATGAAACCAAGAATTTAATGCCATGAGGTTTCAAATGGTTGAAATAGGAAATAATCGTCCACCTATCAACTCAGCTATATTATGGACTGGAGGCAAAGATCTACTCTGAATTATCTGGCCTCTTTCTTTTACTCACAACCCGAATGTGTATATTAAATATACTTCATTAGGGTTCGAGGCGATTTAAACGAAAGAATATTGAGAAATACTCCTGTAACTACAAAATAATAAATGTTTTGAATGCTTCTACCAAAATAAATACATCGTTCAAAAGTCTTCTTTGGAATATAGAGAGGTAAAATATCGGGTGGATATGCTCCATTGGGGGTAGTAAATAAGTCAGCGTAAAATTACATTTTAGTCAAATATTCCTCCATACTTGTCGCAGGCATACCGGAAGCTACAGTCGAATAAAGGAGTTTTTAGGATCCTCTAGTGCGGAAAGAAATGTGTGAAGTTAATATTTCCTACGAAACCTTTGCCTTTTCTCCGGCAGGAATAATACAAAATCATGTCACCGTAAATTCCGAATATTCTCAATAAACGGTTACCCCTAGTAACCAATATAACATAATTGGAACTGAATGCACTCAACCGAACATACAATTTTCATTTTGCATTCGCTTTCAACTCAATGGGTGTCGGGGCTAAATATCTAATTGGAAATCGTTCGTTTGAATTTCCTTAGGAAACGTTTCCATAAAATATCAACCCTCCCACATTACGATCTCCAAAAGTTCCTTTGACGCCCTGTGTTTACAAATATTTCTTTTTAATGTGTTTATTCTTGATTTCTTACCCTGAAATTCACGCTGAAAGAAATCAATCGATACTAATTTGAACCCCAAACCCGTGTTATACTCTTTTCCATTCAGCTGATTACTTTGAAATGCACGCTTTTCAATATACATCTCGAAACCATACGTTAACCACAAAGTGAAAATTGGAGATGATTTTCTTTTGTAACTAGTACGTGTCGCGTATAGAAACTACTTTTATGGAGAAACGGAAACTCATTCCATTAAGGGAAAAAAATTCATCGTTGAATTTTAGTGCTACCAGAAAAAATATTCAACTACACGTAAATGATCATATGCATAATTTCCGCATATTATAGAATTATTACGTAAAGGAATAATGTCTAATGGTCTTATTCTTTAACGCATATTAATGTTAAAATGGGTTTTGGCTTAAAATGCGTTTAGAATGTGTTTCATGGATACCACTACAGTGATTTGTTCCTTGTATTCTTAATATGGAGGTAACCAGAGTTACCTTATTGAAACACATCCTAAACGCATTTTAAACGCAAGCTAAAACCCATTTTAGCGTTAATATGCGTTGATGAATAATATCGTTAATAACTATTCTTGTACACGTATAATAATTCGTCAAACTACTAGTTCACCTAGTTCTAGTTCACTAGATTGAATTAATTTTCCACACCCAAGTGAGGTAAATTCATACCATTGTTCGATTCTAATTTAGTTTCTACTACATTTAATGAGGTATAAATTTATTTTTAAATACTCGTCATCCGGAGGATCTGCTTTCGATTAATTGTCTGTCCGAATAATTAGTCGTTTTCGAGAAATTGACCTAGATCCGGTTTATTTTGCTATCTTATTTATTCCTATCTAACCTCAGGGGTGATATTACCCGTTTTGGCAATCACTGGTTTAAAGCTGGCCAAGGATCAATACAATTTTATTATTGTCTTAACGTACACATACAGGATGTGCCTATAAATTTTTCGTTAAGCAACACTTCAATGACAAACTTATTATTCCAGGGAGATAATATTTCGTAACATTTCATGTATGAAGTTGGTTTTTGTTTTAACAGATCTCTAAACATCATGTAGAATAAGAATACCCTTTTGAGTAACAACTGTGTTAACGTGCTAATCATTCATTGAAACTGTCGGTTTAACGAATGCGAGTTATTTTATGAGAAATCGCAATAGTTTAGAAATTAATCGTCTTAAGAAAAATATTTTTGAAAATTTCTTGGAAACAAAAAATCCCCATCGCAGGGCCAATCGGAAAGGCTTATTTTATATGCAGTACTCAAAACAAAAACTTTAAAATTGTCAGTATAAAGTGGTTTGTCATAAAATATCAAAATTATGAGTCTTAACATGACGTTTACCAAGGTAATTTCACCTAATGGCACTTATAGTTATTTAGTTCTGTTATATATAATATAATATAGAAATAATGTGGAATTCTTACTTTTTTCTATATAACTTTTTTGCATTATTAAAAAAAAAGTTAAATCCAAAGGTTATAGAACATTTTGAGCGCTACAAAAAAGCTTTATAACATTAGTGCATCAGATCAAAAATAAAAGAATTAAAATTTTTATCCAATTTGTAACGCGGTCATTTTGGTTTTATTGAACCGATTTGGTTCGTTAGCGAATTTGGACTAGTTTAAAAAGTGGGCCTTCTACAGTTACCTGTATTTTTAGGATATCGCAATGGAGCAACCGATCAAGGAATAAATAAAGCAATTTAAAAGCTGATACCGAGAGATAGATAAATCTATTTCATTACTAATGGGTGGTCGTTAAAGGTTATCTAATCAAATTTTCGCAAATTATCCTTCGTTTCCTAAAACTATCAAACTGAATTAATAATTTTGCTGAATCGATACTGCTTCCTATGATCCATAACGACACAAAAGATCGATACTTTTGCTGTATCGAAATATCCCTAAATCTATGTGATTTTGTCGGTAACTAATTGTTTCATAAAACAAATTGAACGTAGCCTTTGGATACATCGGATTTAAATCATATATCCTTGTTCATACTGTAAAACAAGCTATTTAGCTTTTAGCTATTTACATTGATTTGGGGCAAATGCATACACTGCTTTGAATACAATTTGCAAAAACAAGTTAATCCGAAGCGATCACTGTGTACCAATGGTACCAATAAATCGCTTTCTAATTGTTGACATAATTAGTTATTACGCTTGTCTTTCTCAAAACAAGATGTTTAGTTCATCTAATGTTAATAGTACAGTAATCAATGGTTATTCAAACCACCAAATCGAGGAAATTGTTAAAAACATTGGATTCGGGGAATGCATTAATAATACATAATACAATAATACATTTCAGTCCAAATTCCTCCATTTGAATACAATCAACAAGAACAATCTACATACAGCTAGTTGAAATCATCACATTCTCTACGAGCCAACGATAAATTGTTTTTTAATTACCACCAGAATCGGTTACTCTATTAAAAATATTTTTGTTCGTATTTGATTGGTCATTATTACAATATTTGATAAAATCAACTTCAAACCTCCATGATATGTTTCATGAATTGATTGCTAATATCATTTAATTCTAATCATACTTTATCTATGAGATAAAATTCGATTGATAATAAATTTTTCAACGACAGACAGTGAGGTGCATTTATTCGGAAAGTAACAGAGTTGATGTGTGTAAAATTTTAACAAAGGAGCTTTCAAAAGAATACACGTGATATCGAGAACGGGTGTATATTTTCTTTTTGTTAAGTTTATGTCAGAATACTTTATCTCGGTTTTTTGTTGTTGTAAGAGAACTTTTGACGTCAAAACTTTTGAGTCCTCCTTTATACGAATATTTCTGTATACTACTATATTTTACAGCTTGAAATCGTTGGCTTTGCTGTCAAACGTTTTGTTTGAAACAACGAAGGTAAAATATGTGGTTTAATTCTAATTCATGAGGTAATTCAACTATTTTCACTATATTCAACTAATTTCAACAAAACATGTACTAATTGTCTAATTAAGAAACTTTCATTGCTATTACTACACCCATCATTTAAGTTAAAGGAAGAGATAATATATTACGTAACGTAATAAATTCGGAGCAAATCTGCATATTTAAGATAAAATGATTATTTTACAATTTAACTAAGGGCATATTTTAAATAACTTTTTTGAGAAGTACATCAGTATATTTAATGTAAACCATATTTCGTAGGAACTAACTTTCCAGAACGAGTTCCGTAAGAAGTTTTTAATGCATAAAAAAACTGAATATGAATCGGGCTGAATTTCTTATATTTGCATATCCCGACATAATATTGAATAATAAAGTTGTGGAATTTCAAAATTGCGCTGGGGCTGGGCCTGACAATTGAGAATTCCTAAAATGTAACTTATACGTCTAATATTGCAATATGGCACCTCAAAGAGGCGTTTAAACCTCTAGACAGTGTAAAATAGAATAGAAGCGATAAGGGTGTGAAAATTAGCTATGAACTGATAAGAGCTATTCCAGACAGTTGCGGTAATGTTACATTTCTATGCACCGATATTGGTTAACCTATTTGAGATCACAAGACACATTAACTGTTTGATAGTCGCACAATACAAAGGGGTGTATTATATTAAAGCAGCTCTTATAAGAGCTATCCAAGTTGATGAAAGCACTATTCATAGTTGTTATTAAAAGTTTAGAAATTACTGCGTGTTATCCGTTTGTTTTTTGTTGCAGCTATTTTTAGAAATTTTTCTAATCAATTTTACGGGGTGGAATGGATCATATTTTGTCCCTTTTTTCCCTCTCACTTTTGGTGCGCTTTTACTAGTGTGGCTACTGCTTTCCATTCACTTCTGGGTTTTAAAGTTTTCCAGTCATTTACTTCCATTTGTATTTTTCTATTTGTTCATTGCATCGTTATTTCGGTAGTTTTCGTTCCTCAGTTGTTCTCATTTCTATTCTGTTGTAATCATTATTAGTTAATTGGTCTATAACATTTTTTGACTTATATACCGCTATAAATGTGTTTTCTTGCTTTATGAGATTCATTAGAGATTTCCATCGATTTTACAGTTAGATTCGTTGTTTTATACATGAAGTATAGAATCAATATGATACTCAATATGGCTACTTGATAGCTTTACTAGTATTAGGTATGTTATCTTGTTGTTGCACGCGCTCTAAAATTTCTTTTAAAGATTGTCGTCTCAGGTGTATTTCGAACAATCTTCTCTGTTCTGCTTTAAACTAGGTACACTAGGATTGCTGCAATGGAGGTTACCAGCAGAGTATTCCTTCCAGATATGACTGGAGGATTTTCTTGAAATTCTTTGTCACCACCCTAATACGTCCTAGCTTATGTTGGGTATTTTAAGAAATGTGAGGCTTTCTCCTCAATATAGATAAGTGTCGTCATTTCTCTATGTTTTAGTCTTTAACTTCAATCGTATATTTCTTCAGGTCAATCAAGAACGCCTCGTGTCTTCTTGGAGACAGGGGGAGTGTACCATAATCAGCCTCTTCAGGTTTACCAGAATATCAATATGATATGGTACAGCAGAGTGAATTAGCTTTAAGACGAAATAATTCGTTCTTTAAGCGTTAGTTTAAGCCATTGAGTGGAGTAGTGATGATTTCATTCGAATAAATGCTGTCTAATCTTTCCTATATTGCATGTTGTTTTCCTTGAATGGCTTCAATCATCTTTGAGCGTAGGGGAAATTTGGTATTAATCATATATAATGATTATTGGAAATGTACGTTCATTGGTATGTTTGAGTGCTAATCTCTTAATTCCATCTGATTAGTTCCTGCCAACTTGCGAAGATAGAAAGTGTAAGGTGTAAGTGTAATGAATAGTCGTGATGACTTCCTTGGCTATTGATTTTAATTTTTATTTTAACGTACTGTGTCAGTCGGTTTCCCACCTTTACTGTAATTTTTTGTTCCTAATAAAGATCCTGAATGCATGTTGTTCCAACTTCCACCATTCAAGATTTGCTTCATTTCATGATAAAAAGCTTTCACACAATCCAGAAAACATGGGGGTTCTATTAGTACTTAATTGGTAAATGAGAACTTCTCTGTTATCAAAGCCATTACGGAAGGAAAATTAAGTTTAGCTTTTGCATTTTTGGCGTATACGTGAAATAATTATTTTTAGAAAACCTTTGACATGTGACTACTATTTGTAAAAAATTCTTTGCAAACGATTGAATTATTGGTCTTAGAACATAGCAGGTAAGTTTACAATTAATGCCTGGACGGATTCTGAAATAATTACCGCTATTGATTAAACTGGCGGTGTTCAGTTTTCATCAATTTGTTAAAATGCAAATTAGAGATTTTATGGAATATTTCTGAACCACTGTGTGGTGTGCATGTAAATTTATCCGATTAGGTTTGGTATTAAATGTTTAATGTTTTGTATCGGGATATGTACATGCAATAATTGGCATGTGTAGTGGTTTTCTATTCCAGTACTTTTTTATTGAAATAAAAGTAATCGCATGGGATTTGTTTAAATTTTCCCTAATGGTTGTTTAATTACTGCTAACAAATGTTTTGAATACGGGTATGTCGATTGACTGTGAAACTCATAATAAGACTAAGTGAATTTCATTGTTCTACTTTGATATATATTCGTAGCATATTTATTAATTTCCATTGTTCAAATTCGTTGAATGATTTATCGAAATTTACTTCTAAATTATTATTTATAATTACATTATAAATTTCTGCAGGTATTACTAATTATGCATTAAAGTTCACTTTCAAAAATTTTTTTAGCACATCTACATACACACATATCTACAGGTGGTAAAAGTATTCTTGCACCTCCACGTACAAAGTTTTTAATATAATTTAGGCACTGCCAATGTGTTTTACTCGATGGGCATAATTTCGTTTAGGTTGATAGGAGCTTTTTCTCTTCAGCTTTAGATAGGAAATTTCTCTTCAACTTTTAGTGATTTTTAGGCGAATTATTATGAAATGTAAATGCAGTTTTAGTTGTTCTGCTTAGTGTTCAAGTCGTTGTATTTTCTGTAATGGACCAGTTTTGTCCTATCGTCTCTCTTGAACGAACTTCAGATTTCAAATATTTCAAATATTTCAAAAATTATTTCAAATATTATTTTTTACTTCTGCAGTTACCGCAATATTTATCATTTGGATATTAGTAAGTAAGTGGGACAAATTAACTGAACTGTTTTTGTTTGCCGATTAATTATTAATTAATGCCGTTAATACGACCTTTTAAAATCCAATCAAATGTAATGTAGCGTTAACAATGCAAATGTAGAACCCATCCATTCAGCAAATTGTAAGATATAAATTCTGAAACTGAGTGCACAGGGGAACGTTTATTCGTAATGGGTCCTTGCTGCCGGTTCACAACATGGACAGTGTACTAAGGGTGACGGGCATCCCTTTCTCCTTGGGCATGTAAGGTTCCTATTTGTATTTATCTGCTTGCTACCCCTGTATACACTACTATAAGTTTTCGCTTTCTCCTTCCGACATTTATATACTTTTGTAATCCAATGTACCGTTATTACTTTTTGAGTAATTTTCTTGCTGTATCGTCTATCTGAGCGAAATTTATAGTGCTCATTTAAGCTTCTAACGCCCTGGACATGACATTTTCCTGTGTCGAATGACATTAAAAATTATCTGAAAGTTTTACAGGTCCGCAGCCCACAACAAGTAGACCAGAGGAACGTAAAATAAAGCGTTACACGCCTGCTTTTAGCTGGTCGTAAATTTCTACCATAAATATGGGATCGATTAAGTATAGTATTCATAAGGACATACAAGGTTCATGTATGTAATGGAAAGTCTGTCATTAACCAAGGATAAAGATTCCTCTACAAGATACACAATATGGATCGAATTTTCCTGACAAAATAACCCCCCACGTATGTTGATTATTTACCTTTAGATTTAAAAACATTTCGTTCTCAATAAATCAGTATTTGATGGAACGTATTTACTTGGGACCTTTAGACATTCGATTTACCTGTAGGCTTACAAAACTTTTTCATTTTGATTGATCGAGGAAACCTGTTAATTAAATAGAAAGACTACCTTCAAAGAAATGTAAAGGCTCTTACGTGGTCAGCTCACTAATGAAACTTTAAATAACTACGTACGGGTAGACTCGAAAACAAGTTAAATTAGTTAAAGATGTGAAATAATAATGGTGGACTTCACGGTACAAAGAATCACGTCGCGATGATTTTAATTGAAAAGCTTAAATTTGTTTACACATCCCTGTTTAAAAGGAAAAAATGAAGCTTTGAAATAATTTCCAACAATAAAGTGTAAATCTCCCCGATGGAATTTCCGGCTGGCTGAAATTACAATATTCAAATTTATGTCGTAAATATAAACAATTTAGTGTTGAAAACTCGAGACGCAACTGAATAGCCTTTCCAATTATAAGCGCGCAAGTTAATGAAATCAAATCACAATGTTCGTTCCCGAATTAAAGGCGAAATTGAATATCTTGCGACAAGCAACTGCTGTGTAATATTTGATAAGAAATTTATTAATTTTCTTGTACTCTACTGGCTTGAATTTCAGGAAATTGGAAAGGGTTAACTTGATCCCGAGTTAGATGTAATTTCGAGCTGACAATTCTTCCGCATGCTTTCAATTACTGTTTATTTCTACTTTGCGGCTCCTCCGACGAAAAATCGGAATCTGCTCTCGGCGAAATCAGGAAATTTCATCTAGATTTTTCTTTCGGGGTAATGTGACTCCTCCCTTTTCTATTAACAGGCTTCCTACACGTTTTCTATGGAGACCATTACTTTGTCAGTTACCAAATATTTATCACTTGGCATCTATATTTCACAATATTTTTCTCCCGAAAAGCTCTTTGTACAAATCGGTATGATGTCATTCAGACTGAGATGGTCTGGTCTGGCTTGCGATATAGATGTTATTTGTAATAATAGGAGCAAAATGACAATACCAGTTCGCCTCCAATATTCAGTTTGGACGGACTCCTAAGTTTCAGTTATGTAAAATAACAGGAGCTGATTGGTATCGTTTGAATACATTAGAAAAATAAAAGAAATGATAAAATAATTGTGAATGGTCCTGCGAGGAGAATATTTGAAATGGTAATTAGTCCCCGAGAAGCAATCTTAATAAAATAAAAGGGGACAAGATGGGTTGATGAGTAACACATAAAGATCATAAGTCAAAAGGTAAAAACAAAATAACATAAAATAATATGCAGTCCAACCTCGTCGTATTATATAAACAAAACTGGATTTAAAATGTGAAAGAGTGAAATATTACGGATTAAGACTTGCTTAAGCTACTAAGGAACTGTCACGATGGGCTGTTCATTTAGAAAGAATAAACAAAGAACTGATAATAGAGGTCGTAGGATAAAAAGAATAAGGATGAAATTAGAACAGAAGTAAAGTGGGAAAATGGCAAAAAATTCATTCAACATCTCGTACAAAAATGGATATAAGGATGGAGATCAATGGTAAAAGACACTACTAATAGAGAGGAATGACAATACTGAGGACCAAAAAGCACTATGTAAACTATAGAGTTCATCTCATTTTTTTCTAGAGTATTTTTCAGAAATATGTGTATATTATCAGAGGTACATCATCAGAAAATATATGCAGAAAGATTCATGAAAACTCGTGAGCTACTCAGCTGTCAGTGGAATATATTAGAATTATCGTTGTATTATGAACTATACAGTATATTGATTGATAAACACACTGAGCGCGAAAGTGGAGACTGATAACTCAAACCTTGTTCAAACATGTTAATTATAGTCACCCATTTGGTACTAACAATCAAGTTAATGACAGGAGTGGAGGGAAAACATCCGTGACTAGATATAACATGTTTTCTCCCTGATGGAACGAGCCTGTAATGTAATAATTTTACATAAATAAGCCACTTATCCTTTTTATACCCGCTGGCTAATAGAAAATTCAAACTGTGACCATTTTCTTCTACATAATCCATTGTATCAGTTTCTAGAAGTATAGATTAATTATAAAGTACTTACGGAATAGTTCATGAGGCTTTGCCATGAAAATAAGATTTCATTTTTGTGAGCTGGAATCATAACAACGAAATTGAGAGCGTATGTGTTTACTACTCCCTTCTGCACGTAGTATAGCTCGTCATTGATTCCTGAAAAATACAATAATTAATAACATTATAAACAAATTCAAACTAGTTATTTGACTATCGGTATACCTTATCATTTCTTAACTTTTGACACGAGTTCGTAACTCAGTTATAGTTAAAATTGTCGAGAGACTGTTTGGAAAATGCTCTAGACCTTTCCCCGTAATTAAATAAATTTAATAGTTTTGGGTCACTATCAAGCTGCTCGCCAAAAATAATTAAAATCTGAGAGGGTCGCCATGAAATGACCCACGAAACCTAAGTACATACAAATTTAAAATAAAGCGGATAAAGGGGATTAATAAAGTGGTGTGCTAGATGACCAAACCCAATTTCTCTTACTTGATTTGCCGCAAAACTTAACGACAAAAAAATTCCAAAACAAGGTCATCTAAAAACGCTGGCTAGTTTATGGGTTCAACTTTTGAAATGTTCAAAATAATTCAAAACAAATCTTTTAACATTTCAAGGCTTCTCAAAAACAATGTAAAACTTATAAAAAAACTAATTTTTTCGAAAAAAAACATTCAGGTTGTTTCTTAAAAAAATATATATTCGTAATACTTTCGTAAGGTGAAAACTTTGTCATGCAGTGGAACGTGGCAAAACGATTTCTCTTTAAATTGTTAGTTTTCCACGATACTTTTCGAATGCACGTATACGTAATAAAATCGACTCTTTTTAATCACATTTAAGTGGTAGTATTACCCGTCGTCGAATGTTTGAAGACAGTTGCGACACCAATAAATATTGATCGGACGCTTCCACTTGAAATTTATTAATCTCACATTTAGCATCCGATACCTTTCACGTAGCAATTTGCCTAACTATTTTTACAGCCATCTTTTTATGACCCATAATCCCTTTATGAAGTGGATGTGATGTTATGTAATTAAAGTGGAAAAATAAAAATAATTAACAATGGGTAATGTTATATGTTTAACCATTTTACCTTTAACCTACGCGAGGAATTGTATCAGAAAAACAAATTTCAAAAGTATGGCTGTCAAAAGTTACAGTATTTGTTAAAAGATGTAGATAATAAAAATTTGTAATATAATCAAGTGTTATTTAGATTACTACCCAGTAAGTGTGTTATCGAAAATGATTGTTCCATCCCTAGAACAATTGCCAGGCGGGGGCAACAATTATTTCTGTTCTCTGCAATTTAGCAATCACAAAACAGAATGTCGGGAATAATCACAAGCGTTCTGTTGCAGGAAGGTTATTCATATTTAGTTCCTTTAAAGCAAGCGATGTAATGTAGAAAATTTGTTTGTAACCGCTACAACGCATCTAATTAATGTGTAGGTAGCTTCAAAAAGCTCTTAGTTTTGCTACATAGCCAATTGTTTCTAGTGCCTCACATGTCGCCACATTACACTTTTTTATGACATATACAGCTTTTGCTCCGAGAAAATAGCAACCGTGTTTGCGAAGTTTAAGAAGTTCAGTGGTAAGGGTGTTCGCTCGTTTGCACACCTTAACGCTTCTTTAAGAGTTTTTCGGCAGAGGTTCAATAAAGAAAACCTATCTATAATATATCTATTTTCTCATATATCTGCACATTTAAAGGTTTTTAACCTCCTTTACCACCGCTTTGAGCCAAATAAAAATTGGTTTAATTCTGAAAATGAAGGTTCCATTATGCCACCCCTAGTTAATATGAGTAAAACATTGATAACTCGAATTTCTCGAAATTTTGTATTTTGTCAAGTTCTATGTCAATATTTATGCTTATTTCTGTCACATTCAAAAAAATTAAAACAAATATCTCATTTTGTGAAGCATATTTAATGAAAATTGGGCCTATTTGTCTTTTGATTTTGTCTCTATTGAACATATGTTCAGTTCTCAGTGCATCCAATGAAACATCAACATTTTCAAGAGTTGCTTTAAAGTCGTTCCTTGTCACGGGAACATTATTTTTGCGAAAAGAAACCATGCGGTCATATGGCAATATCTTATTTTTTAATTATTCATTTATATCCCGCGTTTCTTATTCTGTTACGGCTGATTTGCTTACACTTTTTACTTTTATGTAAGTAAATTTAATTATTTTATGGTGGTTCAGCTTTTCCACATAACCAAATCATATAGCATTACAACTGCAATACCTACATAAATTTTATACTAAGTTATTATTAATTATTATTCCATTTCCCAGCCGGGTAATTTATTTTTAAAAGCTGTAAAAGGTAGATGGTAGCATTTAAAGTTTTCGTTTTACTGGTTTATAAAAGTATCTCGATTTAGTTCATGTTAAAATCACGTATTAATTTAAACAACAGTCTGTTGTCGGTTCCTCGTTTAATATTCAATCCTAATCAGCTATGAGTCATCGGCTGTTGCAATTTTTTGTGCCTTGTTTGGCTCACTCGAAGTAATTTGAGGAATTTTTTTGTGTTACGTACGATCAAAAAAATACGACAAATATTTCCTGTGTAAGAGATTTCATTTGTAGAGTGTGTGATGACAGTAACGGTCAGGTTTTTAGTTTCGAGAGTGTTTTCTTACGGGTTTGTCCACATTTAGGGAATTTTTTCGAAAAATAAGACGTTAGTGCACCAGAAAGTTACACTCTCGTCTCTATGCAATTTTGTTAATTTTCTCGCGTCATAACGTTTGTTCGGGACGTGATGTCAATGTGTAAAAAACTGATATCGTTACATCTTTTAAAGGTAACTTTTTCCAATTGCTTTTTAAAGGCGACTTCATTTATTCTACTGTAGTTGAATGTTTTTAAAATTCCTAATGCTTATATATAGAGAATGGGACATCGTGGCAGAATGATGACAAAAATTTTTTGAGTGACTAACCATCTATATTATCATTTACTCTATCTATATTACCATGGTTTGATGCCGCCATTATTTTAATAATAGTTTTTTTTTTCAGGTCAGTACTATTATTGACAATGGTAGAAAACTCCCATATAAGGGCAGGAAGCCTGAAGTAGCTTTTTCAAAGGTTAGTTTTTTAATAAGTTTTTAAAAACTAATTTATATTCGTTGTAGATATTACTGTGGTTCAGTATTATTATTTTTATTATTGTGTTTTACTGGTACCGAAGCAATAGTATTTTTCCTTTATGGTCGTTACTTTAATAGTAAAATTTTAAAATATAAATCTAAATTCCATCCTTTAAAATTAGAATACAGTGATGAAATATACACATCTTTTGAGTTATTTTCTTTTCAGGCAAAATTCATGAAAAATGTGTTAAAGTGATAAAAGAACATTCATCGATTCAACCTTTTTTTGATTCAAAGTAGATATTTTCTATATATTATTTTTTATAAAATTTAAATTCATATTTTAGGAAATATTTATTGTAATAATAATTCCAATTAATTTCCTTTTCGAGTGGCTTTTTCAAGAATATAGGTAAAATGATCATATACTGATACTTTTTAAACGTATATCGATTAGAAATTAAAGCTTTTGTATACATATTACTTAAAATGTCTACATTTCTTTTAAATGTAAACTTTTCCCAGTTTACCTGAAGGACTTGTAATTCGATCAAAGTTTAAACAATGTAACTGGATTGCGTTTCCCGTAGTGAAAGTAAGCAGTTTCCTTAAATGGGGAAATACAAAAGCAGTAAAACGCGAAAACTCAATAAGTACGGTTAAAGCCAGAGTTCGAGTTACCGCGTCCGCAAACCGAACTTTTTTAATTTTCACAACAAAGGGGTGTAAATTCGGACACAAAGAATTTGTATCATTATGAATGACACAAATAATTGTTTTCTATGGTAACGGGAATTGTGTGGAATCTCCCCTTTTTTCCCACACGTAGGAAAATAACGAAAGACTGATGAAACCGATTTTATCTATTTGTGAACACAGCATGCTATAAAGGGAGACAGAAAATGAGTGATTAAGAGGAACCAGAGGCAACCTCCCTCCCACTGTTCCTTTAGGCATTTAATCGCTTTCAACTGGAATATCTTGAGCTTAAAAAGTTTCATCGCTCCGGGTTATAATTAACAACTACTAAAAGGATATATTTTTTAAATTACAAGACTTTGCTGTAACGACAAGATGGAATCATTACTTTCTTTTAGAAATTGCCTTTTTCAAATTTTTACACACAAAATCTATACTGTGCATTTAAAAAGCCGGTCGGTTATCTCATTCCCCCTTACTTGTTAGGGCATACAAGAAGATTATTACAAGAATATAACTTTATTGATCCCGTCAGATGCAAGATGGTATAGCCACAAATTACTACGACTTTATCACAAGATTCCATAATAATATACAATATTAGTACATTATAGAACACAGGACACAGTAACACATGATTAATCTTATTTAAAATAATCTAATTAATAGGTAACAGGCATACAGCGAAAACATACTATTACCTAATTTTACCAAAAGTCATCACTATGACAAAGATAAGCTAATTAAAAATAACTTTTCATCTCTTTCACTTCACGGGGCCAGGCGGATTAAAATTGATAAACTGATTTTAAAGAACTTTCTATTTAGTAATATTAACTGCTCTAACTTTGTAACTAAAAATATCCGAAGCTTGTCCAAATTCAATCATCTAATATCGTTCCTATTTCTGATTCTGATAAATATTTGATCTGATCTGATCTGATGATATCTAAATATCGGTTATTTTTTATAACATCTTGTTGTTGCATGAATATTTCTATTATGTTGTACGCAAAAGCTTTGATGACTCATGTTATATTTTTATATAGTGTAGCTCAGCATTACCTCAAATTAAATATTTGTAAAAAATAATTGCATGTTAGAAGTAGAGTTCTGGTAACGTGTAAGTATGAAATTTAAGGGAAAAGTTTTAATTTAAAACAAGCTGCAAACCGCCTTTCCCAAGATTCCCAAAAATTTATTGCAGAAGGAGAAATTCAGTTTAAAACTTTCGAACGCTTGCGAACTAATAATTTTCATGGCATCGTTAATACCTATAAATTTTACTTTAAGCGGTTTACTACCATTTACAGATAACAATTATGTGACGTAATACGAGACTTATAAATTCCCTACTTGAAGTGTTCTTTTGAAACTATTATAGCTACAAATTCGCGGCGGCCACCTGACCCCGACGAGGCTGTTATTTTTACTACTATACAGACTCCTCCAAGTGAACTTTACTGGCTTGCACGGAGTTTATGTAACAAACTGTTTAAAAAGAGTTTAATACGTCGATTTTTACGGTAGCTTTATACGAGCATCGATTTTGCATAGCTCACAACTGTAGGATTAAAAGCACTCTTTCTGGCACAGAATTTTATGGCTAATAAAAAAAGCCTTTAACCGGGTTCGATTTTTAAATTCAGATGGACAGAGATTAGGAATGCAATAAACTATGTTTTTTTGCGGAATATTCAAGAGAAAAGAACGCTTCGAAAAACATACTTATATTTAAAATAATCACAAACTGTATTTTGAAGATTCTTGTGTGTTTGTGGGTGTGTAAACAAACTTATGTTAAAATATGGGGGTTAAAGATCTTTATGAATATTTCTCGAAAAGTTTACCAAAACATCAAATGTAGCTTTATTCTGTATATTGAGCAAATGTGTTGTGTTCCATGGAAGAGGTTCAAGTATACCCTCTTTACTGGTCGAAACCATCTACCACCCTTCTTTATTCCACTAAAATGGATGAAATTCTGTAGCGAGAATGGTTTATGGATTTGAATAATGCTTCATCAACATCACCCAAGAAGTTTATTAAAGTTTTGTTGACTTGAACGTTGGCAATGCCACAAATATAAATTCAAGATGTTTTCATTCGCATTTCCGAAATAGTACAAATATCAAATGAATTTTTTGACATGACGTACAATAGATAGAAGAAAATATTTCTCTAAAGAACTTTTAGTGCTATAAATTCAGTGTCACTTATATTAATTGTCTCTGACGTTATATCATTTCCTATTCCTATTATTGTACTCACGATATTTCTGGTAACAGTTTATGTACAGTATTACTTATGATACAATATTATCATTATTATTTCCATTATAACCGGTCACAAGTTTCCTTCGATAGTTTCCTTCTCGTAACGCGGGAGTCGTTCTATCAGACATTAATCTTTATTTGAATTGCATGAATTTGTCTCTATAGGGATTCGGGAGAACGGTTTGTTTTCTTTTGGTGATTGGATTTTTTTGTAATTACAGGGTATGCAGGAGAAGACCTGTTTTCGTTTTCGTTTTCTAGTTGATGTACAATCATTTCATCAATTGGTTAACGAAAAATCATTAAGAATTTTGAGGTTCAGAGAGTCCAGGTGCGGAAAGAAAATTATATGAATATTATGAAGACATAAAAACGGATATTCGGGGTAGTGTTTTGGAATCAACGATTATTCACAATTTTTTCAGCATCTTCGAAAGATATATTTCGATTCGACATTTCTTTCATTATTTTATACTGATGTGAATACATTCGGCATGTCTTTGAGATACCTATAAAAAACTGAATTGAGACGGGACTCGCTATGAATTTGATTTGATGAATTCGCTAAAGACGCCCGCCAAAATATTACTTTGAGTGTATACGGAGCAAACATGTACAATGGACCGATCTATGAAGTTTCCTGTGCAAAATTACTTTTTTGTTACTGTTGTTTGTAGTTTGTGACAGCAATCACAAACCTACACCTATTCCAATCGTATTCGAGTTTTAAACTGAAAGGATATTCTATTTTCCATTCTATACCGGTGTGTTTGACTAAATAATAGAATTTACTATTTTATGGGCACGAAAAATAACGGCTTCTCTTAAGTTTGAATCTTTTAGAAAGTTAGATTGTTGCCAAAAAATCAGACTTTGCGATAAACGTAAATTGTGTTTCACATGGAATTGTATTTTATAAATATTTTAAAGACCGCTCAAATGAGGGAATACATATTAAAGCAGCGACGGTTCTCAACATTCGATTGAAACCGTAAAAAGCTGCATACGCTATACGTTTTTATTCCTGCTTATCTTTTATTCTTCCTTCCAATATCGTGCAAGGTAGTTTTATGCTGCTAGCTTCTTAACATGACGACTTTTACTGTAAAGTGTCGTGTCGAAATGTTGGCGCATGACGTTGTTATGACATAAATTTTTCTCGTTCTAACTTTGCTCGTGATCATATACTTGAGGCTATTGAAGGAATAATGAAAATTATTTTTCATCGTTTTGAAAAAATATATTAGACAGAAAATTAATCTTTTTTCCCTCAATTTACAGAGTGGCTTACAAAGTGATTAGTTTGCTAATACTGTTGTTACATAATTTTGGTGTCTTTTTGTACCACCTGGTACAAAAACACCTGGGCTGTTTTGTACCCCCTTAGGGGCTAAATATTGAAAAATACAGAAATTCATTTTTGGTTAACATATGTAATTACAATTACAAAAAATTGTGAACTATATGCATAAATGTAAAATTTAAATACTGACGTAGATATCAAAATAGAGAATGCAAAACATTGCAAAATTATTGATGCAAATATTGTCCAAATCTTAATATGAAATACTAATGTAAATTTCTTAATCAAGACTTTTCAAGACATAATAAAATCAAAGAACTAGCAGTATGTTATTTACAGATCTATGAAAGAGTATTTGAATGAATGAAAATTTATATGTATAAAAGAATTCCCAATTTACTTTTTTGCTCCTTTCACTGTGTTAGTGGCTGAATTTTGAAAATTGCAAACATTCATTTTTAACTATTTTATCGAATTACAGTGTCAAAATTTGTTGGTCTAAACGTACATCACACGAAACATGGATCAAAGTACAATGCTGGTATATAATAAACTAGATGTATAAATACTTATGCTATCACTTTAACCACAAATGTTATTAGGACGTTTCAAGCGTTCTTCATATTACTAATGAATGTAGTACTTTAATATATTTTAATTTTCTCTACACCTGTCTAAATGGTAGTATATTAGTAAAATTGATTCGTCTCAAATTAATGTTAACTTCGACAACTAATTACATATAACATCAATAAGGGTCTTGCTTATGACACTATGTACAATGCGCTGAAAAAAACCAAGTAATTTAAAAAGTTACAAAGGGGTTCATTAAAGAACCTCCTTAACTTCCTTGTTGTTTTACTTGATTAAATATTAATTGAAATATAATGAGTTTCATTCTTAATGTAAACTCTCGTAAAAGTTCCTTCTTGTCCGTTTTGCAAATGGCGCTTTAGCTTTGAACTTACGAAATTAGAAAATTTTAGCTGATTATTTTCATGGTAATAACATATTTAACAGCAATTCCATAGTCATTTTCGGATTTATAATCGTTACAGCTATCAGATGAATAATTGTATTAGGAAACTTTCCACAGCGATTAATTGTATTAACTTCCATGGAGATGGATATTCAGTACGCTGTAATTTACCCACATAACTCGGTTAATGTGAAAAGGTGGGAATATTTTTGAACGTGTGATTTATTTGAAATTATCACGTAAGACACGAGTTTAATCCATTCTAATTTTAATAAATCTGGAAATTGTTCTGTTTAAATCATGATATTACTGGATAAGTGATGTATATGTTGTAGTAAGTTGTTAGATGTACGAAAGGTAATTTTCAAAATATATCTCATATCTACTTCTTTATAAATGGAGATGAAAAGAAAGATGTCATCAGGCCTTACATAAAGTCAAAGATTGACGAAGTAAACATCTGCGAAAAGCAGAAAATGGAATGTGGAAGGAATTCATGATTTGATGAGTGAGATAGTAAATTGTATGGGTATAGCTTTTCAGTATTTATCTACAAACCTATTAAAACTATTCAAAAACTATATGTCCTGAATTTATAAATGGGTTTCCTTTTCATTTGGATATTTAATTTTTAGTTTTACTAAATATTATAAATACATACCATAAAACTTTTAAAAATGTTGACCTATAATGCATCATCTATTCATAGTGTAGAGCAGAAAATCAAACATTTGTTGCACGAAGAGCACGTACATACTTACAGGTAATATCTCCTATGTGTCTTGATTGTGTAATATATACAAATATAATTTCTGTAACTACAATTTTCTTTTTTGACACTACGCTTAAACGCCGTTGTGAGATGTGAGATTACTCTCAACATTTGATTTTTCAGTAAAATATGAGGTTGACATTGATTGTTTACATAATATAGAAATACATTCGTTCGATAAAACAACATAATATTTAAGAATCATCCGTCACCTTTACAAGCTATATTTTTCATTTATGCTTTGCATTTCTCATTTCACTTGTTACATAAATGTAATTTCCGTGCGTAACTTTATAGACACTGAAGTTAAACGCCCATATTCCATTTTATGAGGCGAGACATTGCACGAGAGTGTATGTCATGGCAAGTCGTTAATTCGATTAGTAATGAGATTATGCAGCATGGATGAGACATAAAATCTCGATAATTTAAGTATATTCGTAGGAATAGGGCCATTAAGAATATAAGCTTTAATAATATTAACGTCCAGGAGATGAAGCTGTCTAATGAATTGGAGCCGAATGTACACAAAACATTACTTTCGTATATCCAGGAGAAATAAGAGTTTAGGGTGAAAACTTTTTCTTTGGCTCTTGAAGTAGAATTTTTTTACTTATAATTAAACAGCTTGTGTAATGCAAAATATTACATTATAATTTAATTCACTATGACTGACAAATGCCATCAAAAATCTTTTAATTTCCGAGTTATATGTTCTCAGTTTTGTTTGTTCTATAGTTTCTAAAATCTAAAAAACCTAAGCAAATTTGACAGCGATTATTAAGCGACTTGTGTAAGATTCAAAGCTGCACCAGATATTACTAAATATGTAAGGTTTCTAGGCAATCTTAGACGGCTTCTATATTAAACCTAAAAATTTTTAACTTTATTTGGTACAGTTGTTTCCAACAGTGCTTCAACATTTGTTAAAACCTTCTGATAATTTCAAAATCTGACAAACCTGAGGAATTTACATTAATTTTGATAACTTAGGACCATTAAAGTAACTTGAGGTGATTTTAAGGAATCCAATGGCAACCAACGATTAGGCGCACTTTAGAGAAATTTTCTTAAAATTAATGACCACTGCAAGGGCCTTATTGCTGAAAGCCGATTGGGCTTTGTAGATATTATAAAATATTAAATGCTTCTTGGGTGGAAATGTATTTAAATAATAACATTGTAAACAGTTAATATTGACATATAAGGGAAGTTTCAGGATAATTCCAACCATTAAACTGTTTACAATGCTCTATTTACATATGAAATAATAAATTATTATGGCCGAAAATTACTCAATTCCAGCTGAGTGTCTGGAGAAATCTAATTTAGAAAATGGGTAGGAAATTCATCGCTCTTCGTAATAGATTTGTTTATACTAAATTTTCCCTTCATATATTTAGAAAAAGTAAACACTGCGTTTCAATCCGCTTTAAAGTTGTTTGTTCTCCCTGTTTAGAGGGTGGAGGAAGCGAGCTCATTTCCCTGATAGCAACTGAACTCCTAACACTTGTCTCGGGCTACAACTTCAGTGATTCGATGTAATAACTACGGTTTGGGAGCAATAACGAGAAAATTTTAGTTTTCCGCTTTGGGGAAATTAAAACTGAGCGCTCCAGTAATAATATCCTTATTTCGAAGAATTCGTCCTGAAGAGACTGTAGACTGTGTATCTAGCGCTCATTATCGACAAACTTTAAGATCGTACCTCGAGTTATGTAATTCAAAGTTTTAAACGAGAGCTCCAAGTTAACAAAGGAATCCGTCGATATTCGACTAATCATTGGCAAAAGAAAATTATCGAAGCAATCATCGGTTTCCTGATTAAATTAAACGAGTGGAATTTTCATTAAAGCAAACTTTAGAGTTACTGGCGTTCTGAATATCATTAAATGATATTCTACTAATTGCAAGTGTGAAAAGGCGTTTAATTTGTCTCACGTTACAAACATAAAAGGTAACGTTTGCAATTAACGAAATTGACTGTGGGGAAAACTAGGGCTAGAAATACTTACATTTACTTGTTTCAAAAAAGAGAACACCCGAACTGTTGCCGAGACCCGCAAAGGTCCATTGCAATTTATACAGGTACTTTTACACCGAAATAAACGCGTAGTTGTCAGATGGGGACGAGATCCATAAATTCTAGATTAATAAAACAAGTTATAAAATAAAAGGGTGACATTGTGAACACCAATAAAGGGATTAAATGGATTTTACTTGCTCTTTAATGGGATCATCGGTTATCCGGGGTTTGTTTTTATTCGTTAACATCTTCTCTATTATTTATTGCATAGTACATGATGGAATTGTTACCGATTTCCAACGTATTTTTTTCAAAAGTAATTTACAACACTGTGGTAGTTTTGTGATAAATTCATCAGAATTTCCTGTTGAATGTGAAATATCCTGGGCCCCAATTCGAATGCTCCGGTATAAAGTGATACTTTATGTCCAAGCTCTTGGTAGGAATATTTACAGATATATTTAGTACTATAATGACACCTCCTAACAACTCTTGAAGTCATTGAGGCAAAACTTGGTTTGTTACAAAAATTACAAATTGCTTTTAATTTCAGGATCAAAGTTTCTTTAAGAACGGCAAATATATTCTCATGGAATAGAAACTATACGAATATTACATATTTTAATATTTGATGGCTATTACAAGTTCTAAAGACTTAAAATTTTGACAGGTTTTTCACGTACGCCTGTATATTTCTTTTAACATTTTTCACGCTGGTGAGAATTTTGAATGGTTTAGCGAAATGTGGCTTAGGTTTCAAAATTATAGTGAAATACTTCGAATACAGTTTCTAAATTTAAGGATCAAGCACTGGCTAATATCTGTAACTTTTTCAGTGCAAAGAACGAAAATACAACAGGTAACCAAAACTGGGAAAGTGTTACACCGGTAATTTTGTTTCTAAAATATTAACAAACCTTTCACATTTCAATTAACAACTGTGTACTAAAGTAGTTTTATAGAGTGTTTATAGGTTATGTTTAAGGATTTTAATGAAACTTTTGATTAGTTGTCGTAAAGACTTGAATATCGTTTGGTGAGAACAAAGAGAAAATACTCAATACAAAAATTTTACGAAAAACAAACGAGTGCACACAAAAAAGAAAGACACAAAATCGACCACCAAATTTTTGCACCATATAAGAGTTGTTTAATGATAAGTGTAGAGGAACAAGTAAGGGAAAATTCAACTGTAACACAAACTTCACAACATTTAAACGTATACATCAACAACAAATAAAGAAAAGGTCCTACCTAAGAGTTTACGCACTTCGTCTTGGGTGATAAAAAAATTGAAATGTGCGTTTGACTTCGACATCGCGATCACCGCGAGGAGAACGATTCTCCTCCACATGACGTCCGTGTGGCGTCGCGTAAAGGCGGCGTTTCGCCGCTGCAGACTAAAAGCGTCGCGACGGCCACACTACGACCTTATAAACTCCGTCCAAACATTGACGATCCACCCCGATTCTGTACGATTTATTTACCTTGTCGTTCTTATATTGAAAACGAATATTTCGCTTTATACAGTGATTGGAGCCCCTATACGTACATACTCAATATTAAATTTGTAATATTACATCTCCCCTAGGTCAGATTTTCATCGTGTAACAATAATTCAATTACTCTGTTATATCGTTAATGCCACGATATTTTCGCGCTTGATGATATTTACAGTAGCCAATTGGGCAATTTTAAAAGTTATTGGAAATACGTTAAATAACGGAAATTTGTATATACACCGTTACATGAAAATTCAGTTTTCAGTATTTCAAGTTTGTTTCATGTATTTGCAATTACACAAATTTAAAAAGAAATTAATACTGCTCTTGTTTTCTGGTTAATTGTTAAATTCAAGTGATTTTTAAATCTCTCCACATGCCTAAAAGTTCTAAATACAAGATTCAGTATAACATGCATTTGACTGAAACGCAGTTGTTTCCTTATTTGATATATCACAGAGTTTCATTATATCAAATGTTTACTGATATACTGAAATCGACTAATCGCTTTTTCTTAATCTTGTCGAATAAAAGTCGTACTTAATTCTAAACAGTTTTCAACATTGTGTAATAATTGGTTTCATTTTAGTTAATGCACGAATTAAAACAATATTGACAACTTTTCAAAATGATAAACTATTTTGACGCTTAAATACCTGAAAATGTATTCCCCTTTGACCGAAAATCAATCTTGTTCCCTTATTTATATTTTTCAGTTTTTTCAGTTATGTAGTAATAACATTTCAGTTAAATATTCTTGAGTAACTTGAAACTTATTTAAAATATTTCAGTTTCTTATACTGGATTTAAAGTTCGTGCCTTAAAAAAGCACTTAAATTTGAATGAAAATTTACTGAAATTCAATGAAACTTATTAAATTATTTGATTTTAACTTTTATTAATTTACTATGAAAGAAAATCAAATCAGCTATTCTTTAGTTTATATGAAAGAAAATCAAATCAGCTATTCTTTAGTTTCTAAAAAATTGTTTTTTTTTTTTAATTAATGTTCATCAGTAACTAAGCTATTATTTTCCTTTTAACTAATTATTCTTTTCCTATTTTTCAAAATTTAAACATTAAAACAAATGTGCCTGAAAAAAAACTCACATAGTCAAACTTCTGTGAAATTTCGTTGATTTTGTTTCTTATATTCTAATCAGGTTCCTTTAATAATTGTATTATTATCATAGCAACATACATTTCATCAATATCCCTTAAATTTCCGTGATTGAAAATCCAAACAAGCATCCTTTACTTTCTGGAAATTTATTTTATACAATTTTCAAATGTGTAAGAAATTAATGTAAAATAATTGAATTGATGCAATTAAATAACTTATATACCTTTCCAGAATTTCAATAATTTAAAGTGATTAGGGTAAAGTTATTACAATTAACTAAATAATCAAATAACGTTGATTATATTTTATTTACAGGTTATTCAATCTTGTAATATGGTTTAGTCAGATGTTCATAAGTTGCTGATATCATAACGTAATGGATTTAAGGCACGTACTTGGGAAAATTATATATATTTGGCAAGAAAACTCAATAAAGTTACTTATTTGTTGCTTATTTTTGCTTTTCATCAATTTTGTGTGTATGAAAAATGCGATAAAGTATTTTGATTTTGAATTAATTTGTATTAACCGATTTTCAATAGTGAATAAGCTAAAATTCTTCTTTAAAGTGATAAATCTGAAAAGGTTTTATAATTTTCAGATTCGAATTTTCATATCAATCTTCAATCAGAATTTCCTGAGCTACTGAAATTAAGGCACATTCCTGAAAAGGCCCCATAACATTAGTAAAGTATCTTAAGTTTTTACAACTACCTCTTCTGGGTAAGGTAACCTCTTCTGGGTAAGGTATACTTCATTTCAATTCTTTAATTTCTGAAAAATGATTTTTAAGCAACTTTTACCACTGTATAAGCAATAGTTTCTTTTTTAACTGATGTTTAGATAATTTTTACATCGTTCGTAATTTTAAGAAATTAAGTATAGGGGAAAATGTAATTGAAAAATTAGATACAGTTTTCTTAAATCTTATTAAAATGTCCCTTTCTTTTGTTTGCCAGTTTCTTCAGTCAGTAATACCATTCGATGAATTATTCTTGAATTTAATGAATTACTGAAAACCCATTTAAATATCACGTTTGTATAATAGGCTTAAGGCACGGGTCCGAATTGATAAGAGTTTTTTGTTAAAATCTGTTTTTGAGGTATTATTTAAAACCAGGTACACAATTATCGTGATAATCAATTTACTGACGTTTTGCATAGATGTTGTTGGTGACGATGAAATAAACAAAGGTCCGAGTTTGCTATAGTCGTTTTTATAATCGTAGGTACCTGGAACTTAAATTTACTCAATAATAATTCGTATGAACTCACCAGAGCACATGAGAGATGATTACATAAATGGTTGCATTTTCCTATAAATTTCAAATCCATATCAATTTACATGAAAGTATCCTCCATTTAAAAAAGTAATCAGTGTGATATGATGTATTCCTTAAATTCAATTATAACTTAAATTCTGGTATTTCTAAATATTTTTTTTGCTCTTATCGAACTTAAATTGCCTCAATCTAACGTCGTGATAATTCGGAACAGAAATTTAAGCGATTTGGATTATCAAAGAAAGTTTTCCAATTGATGCCCTTTGTGAAGTGAAATTCCGCGTTATGGCCATCTATTCTCAAAGCATCCACAAAAAGCAATTTCCCATATTCCTATTCTTACACAGCGACACTGAAATTATGAACTGAGAATCCAATCATAAGTGCAATTAAGTTTGGGAAGTTGTCGCTTGATACGAATGCTCGAGTTCCACTATTATTTGTACGGCTACCTATCGCCTGAGTTGAGTTAACAACTTCCAACTTGGATTATAACGAATATTTTAACAGTTTAGGTGGTGCACGAAGTGACAAATTCATTTCGCAGGGTAATTCTCGTAAAGTTTATAAGTTGTGACACCTTCAGTGTGGCGACTAATTAATGATTTTGGAATTTTGTATGCAAAACGATGTTACTCACTCGCTGTAACATGCAATTAAAGGATAATAATTGCTTTGTAGAAGTATGATGAAGTAGAAAATGTCAATGAATTAAATTATTATTAACTATAGCGGCTTTTATATCAAATTATTTTATATCAATTCATTTTTTAGTTTAGGAAAATGAGGATGTGCTTGTAATAAAATCCGAACTAATCATTAGTTAAAATGGCGAATGTACGCGAATTTCACTCTCGCCAAATTAACTAGTATTGGTGGTAACTCCATGGCCACGGAATAAATTCGATATTGGCGAATTTTTGGTAAGCCATTTTCCTGATGAAAGATCTGATAAAATTTCTGTACGTTTATTGGTTTTTCTAAAACACATTTATCGTATAGAGGAATTAATAAACTTCTACAAAATAAGTACCGGTAACATTAATTTGAAGATTTATATGAAACTTTTCTCCTGTATGTCTAATCAAGTTAGCTACGTATTCTCCGTAGCCGTCGAACTATTCATTTATTGGACAATGCATTGCAACAATCAAATTCAATTAATAGCCGACTAACTGACTTAACTAATACCTGAGTTAGGCACCCTGAGATAAATATATTTTGCTTTTAATTGAAGAGCAACTCGTTTTATTTATAACCTGAAATAGTTGAAGAAACAAAAAAGGGATTGGGTAACAAATAGGAAAAAACAAAAATATGCTGAATACAAAGAGTTTTTCTTTCTTTTCTTTATTGATAAACTATTCTACCGTTAGGTGTGGAGCTGTGGTAGTGTGGTCCAAAACCGCACTACATTTATTGTAACAATATTAGAAAAAAGAAATACTGTAAAAGATACTATCGTAAACTTCAAGAAAAATAGAAAACGAAAAAGTTATTTTCTCAAAAACAAAACATAATGCGACATTGGAAACTGTCCATTGCATTCCCCGTCTTTTTCAATTTCTTTTACATACTTGCAATTACTTTTACTAATTTTCAGGTACGTAAAAACATATTCTCAAAACGCCTTACCTTTTTAACGAATCATTTCCTAAACTCGTGATAAGCATTTTTGAACTGTTGTAGCAAATAATTTCTAGTAGTATAAAGAATTCAATCTCATATTTCACTAAGGCACTAAGAAAGGCTAGCCAATTGAGTTCTTTTCCATTGTTAATGCATGTATTTTTGCATCTTATCTTTTTATGATTCTGTGATAATTTTTCGTTGTATTTCCCTTATTAGCTCCATAGGTGTCTTTTTAAATTATTATTGCCCTGGACTTTGATCTCAAAAACCTTTTTTAAGATCCACCATATCTGACGAAATAATCTTAACAGAATCTCTTATTCCTTATTTTATCTTTTCTGTTTTCTCTGTATTAATTCTCATGTTTATCTTTAACATCTCATGCGTATAGATGGTATAATTCCTGTATACCACACCCTTGATAAAAAATTTTTACAATTTAATTTATTAAGTTAATTAGGTTATGTAGCCTCTTTATGAATTTTTCTATGATTATTATTTGTTGCATCTACTACCTCATCTATCGCAATCGGTTCTGTATTTTGTTCATCTGGTATCTCAGCAGTGGGAATTTTGTACGTCAAAATCTGACCGCCACCATTTGTATGCCAACATTTGTTCTCCAGGTAATTTATGTTCCCACGGAATTTTCCCTGGAAATTCGTATACTCACAAATTTGTTCGCTATAGTTGGATTGTTTAACAGATGGAGTATAAAACAGTGAGACGTCCCTAGCCGCACTTGGATAATATTTAGAAATTTGACATGCGGAGTTGGCTTAGTTGCAGTGGTGGATGTTTAATTATTTTGTGTTGTGGTTTTATTTTTTGGGTGTCAAAGATATGACATGCAATCTACTTCATTGTTTTATGTGAAGTTTTCATTTTTCACAATAATTCCATCCCATTGCCCACCTCGGCACCCTAAATCCACTTCTCAAACCTTCTAATTCCACTTCCACTTGAATATTAATTCCACTGCTCTCATTTCTTTATTGGAATCTTATTTAACTTCTTCCTTTATCCTCAAGATCCCTTATTAGGAATAAATAAACTGAAAAGCAATAATTTTTCCATAATTATTATTCCTTCTTCTGGAACGGTTTGTTATTAATCTACATATTTCAGTTAATATTATACACGTTTTACTACAAAAATTACAATGTCACAATCGTAATAGCAACTACAAATTGCTTAACACATGATAAATTGGATATATTTTACTTATTTTTTATGAACCTATGCTGCTCTATGAAATTACAAAGTTGAGGATAGATACGGTTATATAGAATGATTTAAAACATGTTTGAAAATTTACACAATACAAAATTGGACTATAGTTGGGCCCCATTTTTGAAGACAGGACGCACTCTGTGTCGCTTCCATAGTTGATGCAGAAATGCATAGATGGTATATTGAAAGTAATGGTTTTATCAATGCCCCAATACAGTCATTCATCACGGGGACCACGATCTGGCCCAGATGCCATTTCCTTTTTCAACCGTTTGGTCGCATTACTAATTTCATTTTCAGTTATAGACTGGAAAACTGAAATACTGTCGCTTATCGTTAATTTATTTCATAACCTATTACAATAAGTTGCATATAACTGCGTATTATTTATGTAATAACTAAAAAATGTAATTACAACTGTACTACCATTCTCAAAACATTTGTAGAGTGTATGAAGATTACATCTCAAAATTTTTCTCAGACACTTTTTGGAATATTCAACCCTTTTACATATACATGAACTGTTCTACAAAATCGACCTAATACAACTCATGGTAACGTACGGGATCAGTTCTAACACTTTGAATCTTTTTTATGTCCAGTAAAATCCGCCGTTTAAGCGTACATCAAGGAGCTGAAATATAAGCTCCAAAGCATGCTGGCGTGGGATAAAGGTGGTGCAACCTGCAGACGGTCGCAAACAGTATTAGAGTAATATATATATATACGTACAGCATGCTTAGACCCAACACAGGTCGTTAATTCTTCTTTATTGTTCTATTCACTTTAATACAACTCCCATATAAAATTAAATCACGCCGCTAGTAGCTAAATTACCGCCCAGGCTTCATAGGAAGCATTTTATAGGGTCCTGTTTTTTTTTACAACAGTTGTTGGCTTTCGTAGATAGAATTAACACTTTTTCTGTCCAATTTGATTTTTAATGTCGTTACTAATCAAAGTAAATATACAAACTGTTTTTAGGTTACTAGGACATAAGACTGGGATTATGAACTCGCAATTAAAATGGGGTACAGTAGAATGGTGCGGACAATATGTATTTTATTAGCTTTGTGTGCATAAGTAAGATCTGATAAAAGCTGTATGGGTACCTTCATGTCTCGTTTAGATTTCTCTTGGAACACAATGATGTGTAATAAATAAAGAGTTTATTTTTGAACTTCCATTATAACGTACAAAGTTGAAACGTGAAAAATTGGCCAATATTATTAACTAATTGTCTTTTATTACTTCTTCAAATGAATATATATGATTACTGATAAATGAGGACAGAAACCTGGCTAAAGAAATACATTACAAGGCTCTTTCGAAGTAATGAAAATAAATGATTCTCTAGTCTGATATTTCAAGCACAAATTTCGTTAAAATTCGCCCATGGAAAAGTTACATTTTTCCAATGGAGCGCGTTTCGTCTAATAATTTAATAAAGATTTTTACTTTTAGAA
Source organism: Cryptocephalus primarius (assembly GCA_963576515.1). Classification (NCBI taxonomy): domain Eukaryota; kingdom Metazoa; phylum Arthropoda; class Insecta; order Coleoptera; family Chrysomelidae; genus Cryptocephalus; species Cryptocephalus primarius. Next base: position 7,972,916 of record OY754936.1, read on the forward strand.
AATTCGAACGTGCTGGTTGTTAATATTTTATATTATTTATGATGGTGCCACAAAATTCCTTGAAAGTTATCAACGAGGTTTAAATAGGCCAACATGAAATTCCTTTTTTCGCACCTTTAATTACTCTTGAATATTAGAGTGTCATTTTTTCAAATTTTTCGACATGGCCTAACAATGATTCGTGTGACAGATATAATTGATAACTAAGATTACTGTACAGCACTAGATAACACTAGATTGTTTCACTTTTGTTTGAAAGCAGTAACATTGTGAAATATTCAATAAAAATATACAGCTACCATCTTACAAGGAATTAAAACTAAAACTATTACTTATACACCTTGTTACTTCTCAAAACAAAAGTAAATTTTGAAACACTGGAAATCGAAATATTTGCGTTATGGCAGAGAAGTGTTAACTTGCTATTTGTATTGACTACAGATTGTTATTAATTACTTAATATTTAATAACTGGAGTATATCATTCATTAAAGTAAAGCACATCAGTTTGTGTAAAATTTCCACATGTCATTAATAATGAATTTAACAATGTTAGTATTCATACACCTTAAAATTCCTCATCGAATCAGTCATTTATTGTCATTATTTTCCAATCTAACTTTGCTGAGTATTGCATCCAGCCAATTACAAGGGTAGAGGAAATTAATAATCAACTAAAATGATAACAAAATGCTAAGTAATTGGGTTATAATATTAATTCAATTATATCGCATTAGTGCTATCATTTTACATTAGTTGGCTATGATGATTTGTTAAGTTAAAGTTGTGCATTTCTATTTGAAGTCATCATCATGGTTTATATTGATGGTAAATTTTAAGTAACCTAAGGATAGCGAATTGGAATTAAGTGATAATTAAATGAATTGTTGAAATTGGAGTTTGAGCTTATTTACATAAAAGTAGTAATATAAAGACTATCCATCTTTGTGATAATATATTATTACTGTTTTCTTTAAAATATAAAGTACTCTGTTTGTTCCTGCCACATTAGTAAGATCAATTTTCCTATTTGTCGAGGTGTCTAATGTATGCTCTGATATTAGTGTATCTTATATATTTTCCCTCTTAAAACCTTTTTCTTCGGATATTTCAAATCCTTCTAAGATATATGCGGTAACGATTTTACGAAAATGCGATCTCGCATATCTCTCTCTCTCGTTTTATACGAAAACCAAACCTAACATGACATGACTTCAGTCTTAGGACCGAATATCCTTCTTAGGTCCTAGAATAAAGTAAACGCGGAGGGTAAAGCTCATTACACTGTTCGGTGACAACAATATCATATTTTAATGACATGGATCGGCTACTGTGGCGTTAGTGACGGTTTTATCACCATAGCGACGATATCCATACAGACAACGACCGCAACAGTTTGAGACAAGGACGGAGGGAGATGGGTATTGAAAAGGGGTGGGTAACGTAATAATCTAACGCTCAAACGAAACCTTATATTAATTAATTTCGTGTACATGCCCCAGTACACCGAGCAAACATGCAACGTTTGTCACTGAAATTACCAACGATGTAACAGGTCGAGACAGTACTAATCTAAGGCAGAAAATGAAGAAAGTTGATATAAGGCAGAATAGTTTAAATGTGTTGAATAAAAAGTAGAGGTACTTGAAAAAAGTTTAATTTGAACAAAACGGTTCAAAGTAAAAGCGATGTTTAGGCCTTAAACCGATGTCGATTTAAATTTTGCTAATAAGTAATCAGGTGCTTTTAATGATTTTTTAAATTTTTCAAAGTTCTTAAACGTGCTTTTAAAACACCTTGTTTAGATCGCTTTATTTTACTGGACACAAACTAAAACAACAAATAAACAGACAGAATTACAGTATACCGCAGATAATATATGTTCATGAATTCCTTTTGTCTTTGTTAAAGTCTCTAAGATCAAAATTGGTTAATATGTCGCAGTTCAAACTTAGCTTGTTTTTGTTGTTTGTAGTTATGTAGTCAGATAAAAATATAGATAAAAATAAACAAATATTTTACGAGTTGATCGATCCTTTACTTATCGCAAATATGAAATGGGCCATATTTAACTTTAATCTGTGTCCTCTTCCTCAAAATTTAAATTACTAATTTCAATATCTTTGTCTTAATTTACATCCTCATCAGTGTCCACTTCAGATAGATCAGGGACAGTAGCATTTTCGCAATTGACCTCTATGTATTTTTTACAAAAAGCATTTAATACTTTTTTTAATACATTTAATACTTTTGTATGTATTGGTGTATTGGTGTATAGGTGTATTGTATGCAAAGGTGTTAGAGTTTTGCTGCAAGCATTAGGATCATCGGATTTCATTGTTTGGATTACTTAAGTCGAAGTCTGGGAGCTCTGGATCTTTAGAAATTGCTCTTGGTTCCGGTTCGTTCCATTGCTCTACATTCTTCGGTGTTTCTCCGGGAATTTGGTAAAGCTTTGACCATACTCATAGGACATTCATCAGAGATTCTCTCTTAGGTAACGTTAATATTATGGAATCGCTGTAGAAACGCTGCACGTAACTCTTACCTGAAAACAGTGTCATTTCTCTTTAAATGGGTAGGACGGTAGCAGCAGCGCATAATATAAAAGTTTCTTTCGTTGGTCAATTTCATGCTCTGGTTCGGTCTCACAGCTTTCCCAGTTTTCCCTTTTAGTATGGTTATCAATATTGATTTCAACAAATTGTTGGCTATCTGGCCAGAGCTCTACGTTTTATTGAATAGTGACTTCACGGGATTTAATTATTTACTTTCTTTCTCTAGAGATTTTAGCGTTTCCTGTAAGTAATCGTACATAAACGTTATCGAAGCCGATAATTGTTTCATCTTCTTTTTCCATATAACATGGAGGACTTTGTTTTCTGTCATTGCTGGACAATTTTCATTTATTTTATCGTCTGTGAGTGGTGAAAAAGTTTATTTTCGTTCAGCATTTTCTTCCATCTCTCGAAATTTGCGTCTATTTTTAGGATCATCTCATCGTTACTGTCTCTCATCGCTGCTTAGCATTTTCTCCTTTCACGTGTCATATGTTTCACAACTAATGCATATTGCACTATGTTTCTGACAAGATCTCCATTTCTCCGCCTTTTTCCGATACTCATCTTTCTTTGGCGTTCCTGATTTTTTCGTTAATATCCTATTTAGCTACATTTCTAGTCTAAGAATTCTTTCACTATCCATTCTTTTTCGATGCCTTGTTCTTGAATACGTTTTATTTCGCTTTAATATTATCCCAGGTCTTTCTGTACCTTTTTCCAATACTACCCACAATACCCTCACCGACTGTATACACACACTTGCTATGAGTTATTTTGATTTTTTACGGTTTTATAATACGTTATTTATGAGGATTTTCATCATATTAATTATGTATGAAAGTTTCATAAACGTAATTACGTTCGCTAATATTATTGATTTAGTAATGCCAAAAATGAAAATTAAAAATTTTATCAGCTTCAGAAATAATTGAATATTGTTTATCTTTCATTAAAGCACAATCTGGTTATGCATATTAAACAAAAAGTAACGAGAAAATCGCTCAAGGGGAGGGTCAGAAGGAATGAATAAATGAAAAACGGGTGATAAATTTTCTTAGGATATGTAATTAGATTTGCTATTTATTACTGTCTCTATCCCTTAATTTACTTACCTTTTATTGTCTCTCTCGGTCTAAACGTGTATAGTTGTAAAATAGTTATTTTTTAGAATTAATTTTTATTCTTTGGCAACAAACATCATCTAGTAAAGTGACGATATGTCGTTGCTGTAATGATTTTAATAATTGCATAGAGACCGAAAGACGTGACAAAAACAAGAACACAAAACATCCAATCAGAACCAATAATTAACACGCAGCGGGACGTAGAGGATCGATAACCCCTTTTTGTTAAAAACTGCACCATCGAGAGGGGTAAAATCACAAGAGGCAAAAATTGTTACATTTTCAATCCATTGAAGCCCTTTTTCCCACTAAAAAGGTATACCTATTGCTTTACATTGAATTTTAACATTCTCTTCCTTTAGCCTGATTTTCGGTTGGGCAAAATTTCAGGGATTAATTTTACAAACGTACGAATAAAATATTTAATAAAATCATATTTCTGAGTAACCATTGCAAGCCAAACAAGACCAAATTTAACCCCTGATTCTGATTTGAAGACTTAAATGAAAAGAGGGAATTTGACGAGTTTAAATGGAGGGTGTTGATGCATGAGCTTTTGAGTGTGATAGACAGGCATTTTGAAGGGGATAGGGCACCTTAGAAATATGAATTCTCGGTGAATTTAAAAACAGTTCTGTGAGAGCCATTGAACAGAGAAATCGCTGTGAGTGTTAAGGACAGAGTTGACAGCCCTATAGATTATCCGTTTTTGTACTAAATTTTCAATTTCTAGCATTGAAAGGGGGACCTTTTTAAATATAAAATTACCTTAACTGCTGGAATCCGCCTGAACCCGTAACGACTCTTGAAAATTAAATGCTCGTTCCGTAAATTTTATGTATAAAATTGAAGTGACTTTTAAATATTCAAATTACCAAATCACAAGAGATTTTCTTTATTACTTTATGATGAAGAATAGCAAGGAATAACTTTAACTCCCGAGACACGTGACTCGTGACAATTAATTGTATTTTTATATTGAATTATTAAAAAGTTTCCAAATTATTGTATTATAAAGAAAATAAAAACAAAAATGCATATAGTTATTAAAATCTCATATTTGAAAATTGTTTATTTTGTACAGCAACTGATATAATGTTTCAAAAGGTATTAATTTAATACCTCAAAAGAGTATCAAATCGCTTTGGTTTTCAATACATTTACTAATACAAAAATTTAAATTGTAATTTAGTAAAACTGATGAATAAATCCGGTATTCTTTATTCATAAATATTGTTAATTGTCGCTGAAGTTGTTAGATTTACAATAAATTATGTATGGATGTTAAAGAATTTATGTGTAGTAAATTACAAGAAAATAAATAATTTTTAGTATTGCAAATAATTTAAAATTAATTCCATAATAAATAATTTCCTATACAATAATAAATAAGAGGGGTTTCTATTTTGAGTATTTTCAGAAGCATATGTACATACGAAACTACCCTAACTACAAGACTAGGCCTGCCCTTTTAGATGTTTAGCGCAGTTAATTAAAATTACTCCAAAATCAGAGTAAAATAAATTATACAATTCGTTTATATAAATAATCGTTGTTTTTAATACAAATTTACAATCATACTTTCAAGCAAGTACATATACAGTGTAAATACACTACAATAACTAAGAATTACAAAATTTAAAAATAATATTAGATTGTGCTGGTAAATAAAACAATTTCACGAATGTACAAGATTCGACGTTACATCTATGCAAATTTGAATAAATGTCTATTTTACCAACACAGGAAAATGACTGAAAATTAGTAAAAAATAAATAACAAAGTTTAGGTAAAGAACAGCGCACTGCGTATTTACCAGGGGCATTACTTTTGCAAAATTTGTTATATACATAACATATATGTACGTCTGTTAAAAACATATATGTACGTTTGTGTGCATTTGTGTGTGTGTGTGTGTGTGTGTGTGTGCGTGTGTGTGCGCGCGCGCCCGCGCGCGCGCGCTTGTGTGTATATGTGTATATGTGTGCTGAAATAGGACTAGCACTGCGTTAAAAAGAAAGTAATTAATTCACATAAATTCAACCAATCCATAGAAATTTCGTAGCAAATATGAAAATACTTTAAAATATTTATTAAGAACCTGTTAGTTACTTACTAGGAATGTAATGTAAATAGGCCCAACAAATTTGCTTTCAAATATAATGAATTTTTAAGATACGTATTTTCAATATCCTTTCATTTTTTAAAAACGTATCTATTAACTTTATTTTTGATTAGATACATCAAGGCTTTTGATCTGAATTAGTTATAGAACCCTTGATTTTCGTATATCAAGTTAAAGCTTATTTTACTACTTTATAATAAATGCCATCTAGAAATATTTTATATAATGTTATCATAAGGGACAGATACCTTTATGCAAAAATTTATTTCAGTGCTTATAACTTGCTTTAAATTGCTTAATGTACCATCTTTTAAGAACTACAGGCCCTCTCGACTTCATAAACCTATAATAAATATTAATCGATAATGGAAAAAGGCTTTGATTAAAACTACGATTGAAAATGCACTGCGACGAGATGGATTAATGAATTGTGCATCATAATAATTCTTTGAAGTTATTTCATGATTTTCAATGCAAATCTGCCAAATCTTGATGAAAAATGAAATTTTAGCTAACACATTTATGTCCCTTTTGTCATTTACATCTTCCTTTCATACATCGATTTAAAAACACCCTATATTTAAGATTTCCTTCATTTTTGAGTGCCTAATACATTCATAACACTTTTTGTGAAATAATCATTTATGTGAATTAACCATCAGTATGAAAACATAAAAGTAAATACGCCATCTTGCGGATACCGATCACTCACGGACAGATCACTTGCTCAATCTGAACATCTTTGGAACATTCGCACTTACCGGGGTAAAATTTTGTATGGAAGTCAGTTAGACACTTTAACGAACTCGGAATTGTCGTATCCTCTAGCGTGAACAAACGATTGTACTATACCTTTCTTGTCTATAGCTCGTACTCGAACATACAAGAAAGCTGCCACTAAACTGGCCACGATGAGTACCAGCAGGAGCATGACTAGTCCAGCAACGAAACTAGCTACCGACATGCAGATTGTTTCTGGATCTTGCGAGGAAGCGGATTGTATAACTACGGTTTCGTTCGTTTGCGCTGCATTCAAGGCGAAGTTCACGTCGCCTGGAGCTACTACTTGAATCGTTCGACTAGTATTTACATCAGTCATCTCTTGTGCCTCGCGTTTGTATACGTGGCTCACCACCACGCTCAAGATCTCAGGGCTGCGTCTCCTCCTAGCGCCCTGCAGCTCTGGTGGCATGTTTTCGACCGACCTCGGTCTTCCCCCTAAAGTAGCCAGATTGCCTTCCGCGATGCTGCTCTTCCTCTTGACGGTGTTGTAGACCCCGTGGTGGCCGGGCGGCGGGGGCGGCGGCAGGTGGATATCCTTGCTGGTCTGGCCGGAAACTTGAGGAGCCGGGGAAGACAGGTTGGGTGGATTCGACGTTGAGGACGAGGAGGCGGTCTGGGCTTGAGGCGCGGGTACCACGTCGGGGTTCGGCTCGGAGTAAGCCCCAGTAGGTCCCGAGGGGTGTCTGGGGTCCGGGAACGCGGGAGGGAGACCGTACTCGCCTGAAGGTGGCGCGCCATACTCGCTGCTGAGACTTGCGTGGTTTCCAAAGTCTCCGCCGTTGCCCAGCGCCGGGGTGCCGTACTCCAAGCCTAGGTGGCCGCCGGCGCACTTGGGCTCGGGGCAGTTGTACCTGCACACTTGGATGACGCATTGGAAATGGACGTTCATCGAGTCGGGAAATTTGAAAGCCTGGAAATAGGCGAAGGAGACCACTGAGGCGGACGGACCGAAGTTTTTAATCTTTTGGAATTTGCTCATTATTTTCGGTCTGACGACGCAACCGTACTGATCGACGAGTTGTATGGGAGCTCTCTTACCGTCGTGGGCCACGCAGTTTCTAACCAGCATATCGAATTTGTTTTCGTCATCTTTAATAGCGAGGACCATCGTCATGGTCTGGCCGATCTTTACAATTCCAGATACTTCCGACGCCCACGGACCTTTTCCTACTTGGATCTGCATCCAGCACTGTAAATTGTCCCCAAGGAAGTTGGCAGTGACAGCGTGCAACATGTCGACTTGGAATGGTCGGAAGGTGACGGCTTTCTCGTAGAAGTCATACCAGGTGCACCTCAGCTTCCTCGCCTGATCCCACACTTCCTGCACGTAAGGGTCGTACTGAATAATTATCGTATTCTCCACATAACTTCCACTCGGGGTCGGCCCGTTGTAACTAGCAGCGTTGTGGTTGGCCGACGAGGACATCCCGCAACTGTTCAGGAATATCTCGAACGTGGCACTCAGATGCCCGGTACCCGGCTTTAAGTGCACGCAGTGCGGGTCGCTGTAGTACCCTTTGGAGAATATCATCCCGTAGAACGGTCGATCGAATTCGATGTTGACTCGCATGTGAGTTTTCTCGCACTGCACTTGCAAGTGTTTTATCTGTGGCATATCAGGCGTCGCAAGTGGCCAGGCTTCATCCGAGGAACCCCCTCCTCCTCCTGCTCCCCCTAGGAGCCCGGCTGGAGAGTAACCGGGGCCGGAAAGTGGCGGGCCGTACACGGCTCGATGCTCCAAGGGTAGGGATGCTGAATCCGAAAGTGGAGCATCGCAGTTTGTTGCCTGTAAGATAAAACCTAGTTAAAATACGTATTATTTAAATGTGCTTTGCAGGCCTTGTGGCCCTAAGACATAAAACAAAGCTACAATGAAATGTTAGAATAGTACACTTCTTTCTTCGAGAAGTCAACACGTCACCACAAAATAACCAAAAAATTAAGCTTATTTGTTATGTAAACCACCTTTCCCACTTCTATAAATAGTTTTGAGTCCTATTTTCGTTAAAAGTTGGTTAAAAACAATTGCTATTCTATTTTCTATAAATTTTGCAACACCCTGTGGTGTTCGGCAGTTACAAGAGCAAGATAAAATTCTCTCCCACTTTCTACTTCTCTACTGATCGATTCTAGTCATCTCATCATATTTTACTACTTGCTTTTATTATTCACTATTTTTTTATCCATTGCGTTATTCAGCTGTACCAGTTCTATCCTTTTATTGAAGCACCTTGTTGCCTTTCTATCCATCGAAACGTTAATCGTTATCATTAGAAAACTTTCCAATGATCGGATTGCTTTAATAGCATTCATTTGCTTTATGGTAATTAGTCGTCGGTGCGGGTACCAGCTAGTTAGGCCATTATAATAAACGGAGAAATTCGACTTTACAATTAAGAAAACAAAATTTATCACTTAAACAATACGTATTTACCCTAAAGAATATGAATACGGTGAATATGGTGTATATGCTACTTTTGAGTAATCCTGTCATGATGTTCGTTGTGCCAGTGTTCGGAGTCGCCTCGGGACTTCTGTAACAAAAACCGTAAAGTTAAACAAGCACCGTTATTTCATTAATTAACATTAACAAAGCAGGGCCACGAAAAAATCTGATTCATTTAATATCACCGTACTGTCTTTTTAATCGGCCATATGGGTTTATGAGCGATTCGAGGGCGTGGGATTACGGGTTATAAACCTAGGGTCGAAAGTGGTTTATGCTTAGAACGCCTTTATATATTGTTTGATTAGAGGGTTTGTATTTGGAAATTCATTAAATTGTATTCATGTGGAAGGAAGATATCACAGCAAGGTCGCAACGAAAATCCCATGTTTTGATATAACTCCTACAGCCATCTAAAACAGCAAATTAGGACGTTAGTATATTGTGATTTTACGCAACTGAATTTGGCTGAGTAGTTGATAAAACAGGGTGTTGTTAAAGATAAATTTCTGTTATTTGGTGTAAAAAGTTTCTAACGAAAAGAGATAAGGAATAAAATTGTATTCAATTTTTATTTAACCTCTAGAATTCAGTATAACTATATCAATCAGTAAAATATGAGTTTTGTACTTTTATATGAATCTATATTGCATCACTTGTAGCTCTCGAAGATACTTTTTATGGTTTGATGTGAATATATTTACAAAACATAAATTTAGACATGTTAATTGTTACGGTTGGCACCATTGTCCATATTACTATTACTAAGTAAGGTATTTTATTAGTGTGTAATTTTAATTACAAGTAAGTAGTAAGTAACAAAAAACAATGAACTGAAGTGAAAACCATTATATAAAAACATGATCCCAAATCAATAGTTATTCAAAATTACATAGAGCAACTGCAGTTATGCTATAAAAGTACAAGCAATACAAATATAATAATTGTTCAATATGTTAATATGTACAATCCGACTTTAGTCTAATTGTCTTACTGTTGCACTAATGCTGCGCAAGTAATTGTAAATTATGTTTAAAATCTCGTCACAGTTTTCAGTTCATAACTTACTAATTGTTGCTAAAAGTTAATTGTAATTGTGTGTAAAATCCTGAAATAATTTCAAGTATGGGAATTGCATTAAGCCATTCATGAATCCCAGAAAGGATCTGTTATAGTTTTGTCAAACTAAAAATCAATTTCAATGGATGATTACCTCAAAAGTAGTATATTTGGCGAGGTGTAGCTTCCGCCTTTTTGTATGATGAATAAACGTAGCGTTGAAATCGCTCTAAGACATTTCCTACAGACTGCACAACGCCTTTAAGAAATGGTTAATAATTGAGGACACATTATAATTTCTCCTTCAAGCAATATTTCGAAAACTTTCTAAATCATAACAGAAAATTAAAAATTCAATAACTTCAACACGTTTAATATGTTCTAATAACAGTCATTTGAAGTCGAGCCAAATTGTGGTAATTTAATGTGAGCAATTTATTGATACTCCGCTTCCAAATACTTATGAACCTGTAAATAAGCACACATATTTCTCTAGCATAGCAATGAAAGCTACTTAAAATCCGAAAACAGCCATTTAACTCTATTTAATTAGCCACCAGCAATTAGTAAAACATTACCAGGGCTAATACTTTCATTTCGTACCTTAGAATGGTTTCCCTCGCTTTTTCTTTTAGACGTGTGCGAGTAAGAACGAGACAAGAAAGCTCACCTCTCTGCACCTGACAGATTTCGACCTACTGACACACTCCCTAAGCACAGTTCAGCAGCCTGCATCACGAATGCAATCTAGTCATTTGATGTTGATATTTTTTATTACCTAACGCTGATTTATCACTGTGCCAATGACAAGAACTGGACAGGTAATGAGAGGAGAGAAATTTTCTCTACTGTTCCTCTTCAGACGACTTGGTGGGGACTCGAAACTAATCGCCAATACATCACAATTACTCCATAACCTTAATACCAGATATTGAACATCAAAAATTCCAAAAATAGGACAAAGCTTGTTAGAGATATTTTATGGCAGAATTAACATCTTTCTATATTTTTCTGCAACTCAGTTATGTAGTATAATATTGTATTGTTTTAAAGATATTTTAACTACTGATGAATGTTTCTCACCGACTATCATATTGAAAAATATAGTTCAACATTAATCCTCGCTGGTATTCTCAAATGTAAATGTACTTTCTCGTCTTGATCCGTTAAACTCCAATTAAAATTGTAACATTAAACGTCTAGTATTTAATTTTCAAAGTTCGTTAAATATTAAGTGTCAAAAATAAATAACGCTTCTCGTTGTAACTAATTACATGGTCTAATAATTGCAGTCTATAAATGTATGTATTTTTTGTACACGTATTAAACCATGTTAGCGGAAAGAGTACTGTGTAATTTAGCTCTAATTTTTAGATAAAACAATTGATACAAAGGGAATGAGGGTGCCTGTTAAATTTGATCTAATATCAACGTAATAAATATGAGATCTAAACCGGACCATATATACGAAGATATTGGAAATTCAAAATTATAAAAATGAAGTTTTTAAGACTAACTTAAATGCAGACAATCCTCAATGCTAATATTAATAAAGAGTATATGAAATTGTGTTATTCCTTCATACACATTGAGGTAGCTAACCCAATTTTGTGTATATGTACTTGGGCCACAACGCTAAGTGAGGAGAATTCAAATTTCATATCCCGTCTGAGTTATTACAGTGAAAACTGGAATCTGGCTCGTGGAAATCGTTTTAGAATTCATTACAATCATCTTATTCCGACATAAATATTCGTATTTCATTTAGCGATGCACCGCATGCATTTATAAGATTAGATAATACAAATAAGTGAATAGTTAGTTGTGATGTCGTGACAAATATGATGTATTGTTTCTACGATCTCACTTTCTAAAACTTTGGAAACAATGACAAAATTTCATTAAGAAACGCATGTCAGGACTGAGTGCGTGCAGTTCAACTCTCTTCCTAAATACAATGGAAGCAAAAAGAAACCACAATCATTAAATGAATTGAATCTTACATTCCATAACGAAGAACGCCGAAAACGTTTATGTTAGTTAGTGAAACATGACGAATAACTAACACAATTTCCAATTCAAGGTCAGTGCATTTTTATGTCTATAGAGCATGCCCAGATTCATCCGTGTTGCATCTCTAATGTTGTCATGCGTGAAATCAAACACAATTAGTTATTGTATTGGTGAAAATTATACGACGGGAAACGATCAACACTATTCCGTTTCCTTTTAAAGATTATGTGAAAGTTTTAACGATGTTCTTTATGGGTTTTGAAAACTGCTACAACGCTAATTTAAAATAAGCATTTTTTTAATGTGCATGTACAAAGCATTAACGGAATAAATTTTTTTACTGAATAAGGAAAACAAGTCAAAGAGAAAAAAAATGTGTCAATTTAAAAAAAAAATTGAAGCTGTAACAATGACATCTGTTTATGAATAAATAATATAAATATGTTTTTAACCTTAAAAGTCACCTGAGTATAGGCCAAAATTCTCTTGGTTAGAATTATTTTGTTACATATTTAGAGATTCAATGCAACAGAGCAGTAATATGTGACCAGCAACAATTTTCATATCAACTTTTAGAAAATGAGATTTAAGAAAGAGGTTTATTTGATGTTTAACCAGATTTATATTAAACAATGTAAATCAAGAGTATTATTTAAATCTAAGGTTAAGAGAAATTTTTGTAGTATTTACGTCTTGTTACCAATTTTAAAATTTTCATGTTTGATGTTCTAAATTCTAAATTTTTTGGCAAGCTCATTTGGCTTTTTACCAAATTTACGTTTAAAAATGTAGACTAATAGAGTTTTATTATTTCAATATGAAATTGTGTGTCTAAGTCTTGTCTTTACGTTTAATTCCTTCATTTAAACTATTGAATATTTTCCATTATTGTTATGTGCAGTAATTTAGAATTTCAGAAACCCTTAAGACTCAAATTGCTATAGTGCACATTTAGTGTTAATATATATTTGTGATATTATATTTGAACCTAATGAATGATGCAAATTAAACAATATTTAGTTGTAGAGTACGATTTAGATGGAGCAATAATGAAAACAATACATCACAAGAGGAGAAAACTGAAGCAACCGATGCATTTTTTTTCTGTATACTATATTTCTCCAATTCGTTATTGCTGGTGGCATTTTTCCTGGTGAAAGTTTTTGATTTCAAAAAACCACAATTCCGATTCTGATCCAATACTCTTAGACGGTAATAATCACAAGGCTTCGAAGCACTTGTTCTACTTTCTAAGATCAGAGGAATGTAGTCCAATCAGAGAGGAAGAAAAACGAACAAGTGGATGTAACTTTGCTCTAGTACCTGCATCTGCATTTCTCCTATTATTTATTAGAGTGCTCTGTATCGCAAGGTTACCTGTTCGAAGTAGGTTCCGTACTTTACGTCCGTTACCGGTTCGAGAACTCCTACGTCCAGAGAGGAAGGAATTCTCTGAGTATTTACGGATGTTAATTAAAGCATTTTACATTGCACTTTTAACTAGTTCGCAAATATTTTACTGATAATCATCATCCGCACTGTAAACAGCGACCTACTTCTCTGACTTGTTGTCGACAACTAGTTAGTAGTAATATTTCTAAATTGTAGATGATGGAGTTGAAGGTATTAACACTTGTGTTACAATAATTTTGTTTACGTAGATCCTAAAACTTCGATTCCTGATTGTCTGCAGATGACGTTGATAAAATCATCAACTCCACTATTTCTTCTTTTATTTCCTAAATTTAACGTAAACTATTTATCAAAAAACATTGGTGATTATTGGACACACTAGCATCAAATAAAAATGAACGCTTAAATGTTTTTATCGCCGTTATAGTGGCACTTGTCAACAATTAAATCTCAAAAACTGGTAATTCAATACATTTTTACGTTAATAAAAGTTTTATGTTACGAAGTCCTCACTCGTCATTAAAAAATTCCTGAACAGTACGGTTATCTAAGAAGACAACGCTACTACTTACACAGATGTATTTGTAGCTGCATTAGTTACGGTAATTAAATATTTACACGCAAAAAATGGCTTTCAGCGTTTACCGAATTATTAATTGATGTCTTATCAAATATCAAGTAATACCGTTGTCGATGAGTTTAATTTGTCACGAAAGCCGAGGATTTATAAAATGAAAACGGATAGTTGAACATGCAAATGTGTGTACGTACATCTGTAATGATAAAAGGAAACATTAAACGTTTAAAGATTGACCTGATATCTCACTTATCGCATAAATAGTGCTTGAAGTTATCTCCAAATTTGTTCATTGGAAAATTTTCCTTTTATGTATATTCAGGGTAAACGCTACAGAGGAAAAATTAATTTCTCTTCTTGTTTTCTCTTCGCCAACAAAACTGAATCGTTGGAGCACGTATTTGACCTGCAATTCGCAGTTTACTTCAAAACTTTTAGTATCGTCATACGTTCTGCAAATCAAATATTAAATTTCGTTTAGTGAAAGAATACCTTTAAGAATGCGAATAAAAATGGTGCCGGCGTAATGGCCTCAACTTAATACGACCAGATATGAAAGGTTTAAAAACTTGCCTCAGGTATGGGTATTTTCCACACCTATTAAACAAAAATTTGCCATTTTGCACTGAATTACTCCTTCGAGTCATGAGCATAACTAAGAGGCATTTTTGTCAAACATCAATGGAAACATATTTACTCCTAGAGTTATTCTAACGTATACAGAAATCATTGCGCCTATGAGAATTCATCAGTTTAGTTGTCCTTATGATGACAAAATATTATTTCATAACACGAAAATGGGAATGAATACCTGCAGATACGGCTTTAGTGATTTTTAGTGTCTTCTTGAGGTGAATTTGAACGAATTTTAAAGTGCTTCAGTGATTTCTGCAAGCATGAAATTTTGATAATCTAATCAAAGAGGTGGTTTATTCATTTTTATTTTGACACCGACCAAAAATACATATTGCGAGTGTATAAAATTTATTGGAAGGCGTAGTAAGTTACTATATATTGTCTATGTTGAATTACTACGAATTTGAATGTTTTGGTTATCGGTAAGTAAATTCGTTTTGAAAATCGATGCGAACGTACATATTTCAAATAATCGATGTATTAAACGTCAATGTGTCCATGAAGCTAATCAAAATTTATTAGAACCGACAGTAAGTCAATAAACTGAAAATTTGGCTTTTGCATTTGGATATTAATATATCATGTATTAAAATCATTGTATTTAAAATATGCATTCTGTTTACGGCTATGTAAGTGAAAGAGGCAACTTCAATTTAGTTCATTAGTTTAACTTTGACCTTCGTTTTAATTTACAATGGTTAAATATATTTGCAGATGGGATTTAAAAAGCGGAAGTTTAGATTTTTAATCTAATTAAAGAGTTAAATTGAGCCATTTCTTGCTAAATTACATTTAAAAGTATTTGAAGACAGTTTAACTGGTAATTTTAATGTTCCATTATTCCTATAAGTTAAACTTGTAGAATAGTCATTAAAAAGTTGGTAATGATATTGCTAAAATTGTTAAAAATATAAAATAAAACTTTCTGTCAGTACATTAGTAATTACCTAAGTTTTCAAAATAACGTTTATAGCTTTTGTCGACATTTTAAGGTATTAAAATTACATTATCACCATATATCATCATTCTGCGTTAAGTAATATTGGTTGCACCCGATTTCAACCAGATTGTAGTTGATCTTAACTTTTACATTTGTAATCTCCACAAGTAACAATTATATTAAACCATTTATTGAAAGTGGTATAACTATAGAAACTCTGACCCACTTTTCTACCACAAAAGTTACTAGACTCAAGAACGTTACTAGATCCGGTTACTCTTCTGGGCGAAAATTATAGCTGTACTATTATTGGATTAATATGTTATTTGTGAACATTGTAAATGGTCAAGTTGGGTCGTTATTGCATTTGGATGGCAAATGCATTGAAATAAATCTGGTAGGTGGTGATATTATCAGTTATTATTAGTTACTTCAACAGTGTGGAGTGCTCGCAAATAACAAACAAAATTGGCAATTAGAATGCAAATTTACTAGAATTTTAAATCTTCCACAAGTCACACAACGTATATTATATTATTATTATCTTATACATAATGTTTGTCAATAAGTCAAAATTAGCTAAATATAGAACATGCACACTCTAACTCCGTAAAATATACCAAAGTATATATTCAATTCAAGGTGAAAAGTTCAATATGGAAACGTGACGTTTTCTCTAAAAAATATAATTTATAATTATATATTTATAATTATATAATTATATAAAGAAACGGGCGTCTTAATTGGAAAATCGGTCTTTGCTAAAACAACTTAGTTAAAACTGGAGTAACTTAAGCTAATTAAATTGATTCAGTTCAAATTATTATGTACAAACCACACAGCTATAACAGCAAAAACCCGTAGAACCATTTTATCAACAAATACTCCATTATGTGTTTCGATATCAAAATAACAAAAATAATGTCGAAGGTTTATTTTAAAGTCGCGCCGAAACCTTCAATAGCGCTTAAGATTTGAAAGTAGTACGTAGTTTTGAGACTTTTCCATTATCCATTATTCAGTTTTGCTGGAAATAAAGTGATTCGTAATTATAAAATTTACTTTAAACATACGTAGAAAGTTCGTGCTGAAGGTAAATCAAAATGTGACAAAGATCCACAAGATTAAAGCTTAAAGGGGCTTTAATTAAAGTTAGGATTACACGACAAGAGTTGTTTGGAATATTTTAAAAGAGCAACCTTAAAAAGGTCAAATAGTAAACGATAATATTATACAATTAAATTATACAAGTGTTTTATGATTTTAATAGGTGTTTATTAGTAATTTTTTATTTAAATTTGTAAATGAAATGATTAAAATTTGCGAGTGATTTTAAATGTCAATAATAAGCAAATGAAATTTTAAAGGAATGCATCATTCGTTAGTGTATCATTCTTAGTAATGGAAAAAATATTTGGAAACGTTAAATTAAATCACACTTAAAACTTAGGAGCCTTAGTTAAATATATTAATATTTTTGGATTTATAACGTGACAACGATTGTGTTATTTTACAATTTTAAATAATTTCAAGACCACTCATGAAAGTCAAATATTACAAGGCAGATTCTTCAGTACAATATTTTGTTATAGGAAAAACATGAAATGATCAAAAACTATCAGATTAAGACATTACTACGAAGGAGATACAATTAGAACTATTAATTTCACAAGCAAGACCAATTATGAAAAAGACAAATAGCAAAAGGCAACACAATAATCATTGGTAATAATCAGAAGACACATGAAATATTTTACAAACTAATTAGATTGTTTACTATACCATACAAACTTTCTACTTTTCCCCTAGTGACCTATTATTACCACTTGAACTAATTACGTATATCAGATGTCTTCGTCAGAAGTCATCTTATGCACATTTTGTGCGTGTGTCCACGTGTGTATGTGTGTGGATTTCGATAATTAGCACCTGTAATATTTATGTGGATCGCGCGCAAGCGTACCTTAAAGAAAGCACATTGACATACTGGCTTGCTTTCAATTCTACTGTGTGCTCAATATCTTGTACACAGCGAGATAAATATAGCTGGTAGCGATTTAACTCGATCCACGTTTTATGTTAAGCTCGTATACTTGAATATACATATGTACTGCAATAGATATGAAGTTTATTAATGAGCTTATTAATTAATATGGTATGAGACCTCACGTATTCCTCTGTTAGAGTTCGAGTGAACATGCAACAGAACCGTTTTGTTTTTAAAACTACCGCGAAATATAAATTCTTTTTCTAAATTAAAGCTCAAAATAATTAATACGTAAAATAAAATTCGAAATTAAGAAATTAACTTCTGAATGTTTTTCAACTTTCCTACTTCGAATTATTGTCATTAAACTCGTAATTTTAATCAAAATGTGAAACTGAATGTTAATTGAAATTTTATAATTAAATTGAAATATTGGTAATATCGAATTGTTTGTTATTTTATAACACTGAACCGAATAAACTTTTTAAATTACAATTCAAACATATCACGCGTTTATTTGCAAAAAATTTAAAAAGATAGTACACATGCGTACGCCTAGGTTTAAAAATTAAACGGTGGATGTCATGTTAACGCGTACATTTACTCAAACTTTTCTTCTGAATGAATATTCCAAGCAATATGTACAAACCACACAGCGTTAACGGCAAAAATATGTAGAACCGTTTTTTCAATAAATATTCCACTATGTGTGTACACGTCTCTTAACAGTTTCTACGTCACAATTACAAAATTAATAACACACGTTTACTTTGAAAATGTTCGCGCCAAAACCTTTACAGACTGCGCAAGATTTAAAACTATTACTTACTTTTATGATATTCCAATTTAGCACATTAACAGATACACCAAAAGAAGTAAATCCTTAAAGAAATGCACTTGTTCTCCACAAAACACTGCCACAACGCAACTAAAAAAAAAAAAAAAAAATACGTCAAATCCACCCGTGCGTCTTCAAAAATTTAACCACATAAGCGTATGCCTGAATGAAAAGTAATACACTTAAAATGTTCCGTTGGTTATATATTCGCGTGAAAGTTAGCCCCACTCTCTAAGGAGAGACACTAGTGGAACATTGTATTAAGCTTTCTGAAGACTCCGGATACAACCTGACCATTGTACATCGAATCCGGATTTTGACGCATTTGATTCACTTTCTTTTCATTGACTCATTGTTGCACAACACTTGCATATCGTTGTCATCCCCTTTCGACATTCCTCTTTGCATCCTGTAAGCGGTTGGGTAATTTTTAACACTTTTGTAATTGGAAATACCAGACAGGTTTTCACACACAACATTTGACAATTGATTATTTTTTAATTTTATACATGTACTATGGGATATAATTTGGTATGTTCGAATTATATGTATTTACTGGATAATTCATTTTTTAACATTATTAACAAGTGGAAAAATATGCAATTGTTATAATTTAAAAAAAATGTAATTAACTTACAAAACAGTTCATTTGAAAGCTACTTATTATGAATAAAAGTAACTTTCTAAATTTTAATACGACAAAGACAAGAAATAAAACATTGAATTTGTAAAAAAAAATATTTAAAAGAAATATCAATATACACGTAAAATTACAATTTTAAATACAGGGTTTTTTTTTTAAATTACTTCTGCTGATTTTCCAGAATCTATTTCCAAATTCTAATGGTTTGATAAACATTGACGGTCTTTCAGTTTTCTTCTTACTTGATTGAAATGTATTTTACAGCTCAATTTTATCATAAGAACTCGAAAACTTTTAGAAAGTTTAACTCGACTGTTTCAAAGTTCTCCAAATATTATATTTACCAAATTTTTAAAACTGGAGAAAACTACTTAAAACCGTTGCAGGTTTACGAGAAATTAAAGATTCTCTGACTTTTATTTCATGTAATGGAAATTGCTTTAATGGCAGGTTGTGCCAAATAAAATTGATACTACTGTGCAAAATTGTAAAAAGCAATTTTTGTAATTGCAGCTGGATTAGGGTAGAAGTTCTCAGGTTTCTGTCACCATCTAAAACTACCTAGAATCCCTACAAATTCATT
This sequence comes from Cryptocephalus primarius, assembly GCA_963576515.1. Taxonomy (NCBI): domain Eukaryota; kingdom Metazoa; phylum Arthropoda; class Insecta; order Coleoptera; family Chrysomelidae; genus Cryptocephalus; species Cryptocephalus primarius. The sequence goes on from OY754936.1 coordinate 7,992,643, forward strand.
AGTAAATATATCACGTCTTGATTTTAGATCCCTGATTCTAGAAAGAGAAAAACCTTACATCTTGCAGTTTATAAGCAATTGAAGAGTGGAAATAATCATTTATATTCAATCGTGACAGATAAACGATAACTCCTGCTTTCACATTTAAGGAGTAGATTCTGTAACAACATATAATTTACAGATTTTCTTGGAATGATCTCAAGTCGATTTAAATTTTCTAAAATTCTTAAAAGTACATTAACTTCCAAAGGTGTTTTAACTTACTTTATAGTAGTAGTAGTAGTAGAATTATTAATATGTCAAGTTGATCCACAAAATGTTATTAAAAGGTATGTAAACAAACATTATTTAAATGGTTAATATTTATTAAGGCAATATGTTGTTTTGCATACATATCAATATAAAATTAATATCTAACAGTATCTTGGAGAAGGAACACCCAGTTAAGGAAACGGCTAATTAAATGTTATTTTTTGCTTCCACTTCTATCAAAAACAATAATTAAGACGACTTCCACGATCTTTATTACATTTAAAACCAAGTCAAGGACTTTAACTTTCTTCCGAAGCTCGACTTTTTTCGAGGTATGTCAGCTAAAAATAGAATAATTTATTAACATAGTATTTTGAGGTGTGAAACGTACTATACAGTTTTCACATACGAATTTTTCTATTTGATACAACTGTCAATATGTCAAAATTATTATTAAAATTATATTTCTGTAATAAACAATTCGATTACGGTACCGTTACAAACTTTTAGTTTCATAATTATAAGAAATAACACCATGAATCTTTATTATTTTCTTTTACTTATAATGTCAGTCAAATGTAGAATTTTTTGTTTAAAAATAAAATATAAAAAGCTCCAGATGAGTAAATTACACTTGGCTTTGAAGTAATGAAGGTGTTTAACACATTCTCCTAAATTCTTTGATGACACCTTTGAACACCTTCACTTAACTTTCATTCCCATTTCCTATTCTTAAGTTGTTACTGCGAAATCACATTTTCATTAAATGCTTGAAATAAACAAATCAACCAAAGCGAATTATTTAATACTGATGTGTATTCAAGCCGCATAATCCAACAACAACAAACAATCGAAAACAAAACCAACTGACACCAATTAAGATATTTTAGGACATACAAGCCACCTCTATAACATACCTCGCTCTGCAATAGGTAGATATACACCAATTTCTCTTCAAATGTCTTTTGTGTGAGTCACACTAAACGACAATTCATGTTTGCAAATTTATTTCACTTTTGAAATAAAGTGTCGTAGGTACTTTCGAACAAGCATAAACGAAATTCTTTTAAATGAGTACATGCGCCAGTAAATTGCATTAGTGAGTGTATTATGTAGAAATTAATATGTAATATTTGGTGTAATTACATTTCGTCAATATCTTAGAGTGGTGAATTACTTTGATTTAATTATGAGGAAAATTAAAATTGACGGGCAATTTTTAACCAACATTTGGTTTTTGCGAATTCCAAAGATGTGGAAAATTAATATGTAGGATTTCTTATAATTTATTATATTTGATCAATATCTTGTAGTGATGAAGTACTTTGATTTGATAATGAGAAAATTTGGTGTTTGTGAAACCCAAATATCTTGAAATGGAAGATATTTTATATAGTCATAATGTTGAATCCAGTAATGCCAATCGATAAATTTCGAGTTTCCTCGAAAATTAGCTTTGCCAAGTTGCAAGGCCTTCTAGGTCCAATATTTTGGGTGAAGCAATCCCAGTCCTTTAAGTTATACTATACTTTCGCTAATATTTTCCATTTGTTTGTTTGCCAAGATCTCACTCGTGCCCTGTTTAGCTTTTTTTTCAATTTCTTATGGTCGTTTTCTTTCTTTCTCCTCGGTTTCACTGTAGCACTTACTACTTTCGAGCTCGCTCTCTACGCTTGTTCTATCCATCAAACTTTTTGCTGCTGTGTTTTGGAGACCATGTCTCCGTTAGTTCCTTTTTAATTTCTACGTTTGTTCTAATTATGTAATCGTCCTCCAATGGTCATAATGTAGCTATTATAATATTTGTTTCAAGCTTTCTACAGCTTTTCACCATAATTTTTGTTTCAGGCTCTAGAGGACTATTGGTATAATTATTGTAGTAAGTCCTTTGCTCGTATTGTACTTATACTACACTGTTTCTAATCCTGCTTCTGTCTCTTGCATTTCCAAAGTCGTCACTGCTTTAAAACTTTTTACCTCCTCATACTCATCGGTTCCAATTTTTTAGGAAATTTCTTCCATTCCCAGTCAGCACCATGACTGCACTTTCTTCAACTATTCTACTCAGTATTTCTTTCGTTATGGTTACATTGTCAACGTAATCGATAACTGACTCTGCTTTTGTTGGCAGATTTTCTTTCTTGATTTACATGGGTAAGTATCTCAAAGGGATGGTTTAAATCCCTAAAAAATGGATTTATTCTGTTATTACATTTATATTCTTGTATTTCTAACTTTTGATATTTTATGGTGACCTTAAAAATTTTCGTCGTTATCATTACTTTTATTTGTTCCAGTGGCGTCATTAGTCGTTTTATTTTCTTAAGTCAAAAGCTTGCTGCATGTTCACAAAAAGTATTTCCTGATCTAGTTTATGTTCATACATCTTTGAGTATTTTATTAATTTGTTGGTCACATCTTTTCTTGGATGTTTCCATGAATGTTTTCTTTTGTTGGCTCTTTCTTCTTCCATCATTTGTTCCTTTTATTGCATCTGTACTATCTACCTCTTATTTATTTATTTCTGTTAATAATATCTTACAGTACCCTACCTAAACTTGTTTATGTTGTTTGTTTTCTACTGTATTGTTGTTTCTTATTCAGTATGCTTTTCCCCCTATATTATCTCCTATGTGAAACGCTTTATATGCACTGTGCTTTAACTTTCAACTATGCTCTGCGTAGGCAACGTACACCTCATGTAGGTATGAATATGTAAATATTTTGCGATCCCGGATCTGTAACGTTCATTCACTCTCGTCTGGATGATTTCATATCTCTGCTGAAATTCTCTTGCAAAGTATTTCACTTTCTCGAATAATTCGTGGGTTTCATGACGTTTTATTTTGTATTTCGTGACACACTTTTCATTGTTATTGTTCTTGTCGCTCGCTTTGTAAGTTTTGTTTAATTGTTCCATATACGTAGGTACGCTTTTTGAGATGATCATAATCAGAAAGCCCAACATTGTTTTACTTTATTAACGAAAGAGTCAGTTTAATTATGTTATTATTAATTACTCATTTAAAAATCTTAATACTTTTCAAACTCGCAATGCCGTTATTGTTTAATTTAAATTGCATAATTATAAATTTAAATCCCCCATTCCCGTATGCAACCCAATCCATTTAGACACGCAATATGTAAATCATAACCAAAAATGTCAACAGCAATTACTGTCGGTTTGTTTCTAATCATGAGTTAAATTCATTCAATTATTCAACAAAACCCCAATGTCCACGTTAAATTACGTGCAATTAAAAACGAATATGAACGTGTGTATGTGGTAATGAATTTTTGATTGTTCGTTGTTTTAGAAGCATATTGGACTTTGAAATATTTGTTGGAATATATGTTAAAATCATACGTTTATTTGTACGTCTATTCATGTGTATCGGTTACCTAAAAACTGCCCTTCGAAGAAAGAAGTAATAAATTTTCATTAATTGCTTTCCTAATGAAACCTTGATTTTAAAACATTTTTTAGCTATTATAATTAACTGTACGTATTTATGTAGTTTGTGATCCATTTTACATTTCTTTAAAAACCATTCATTTTTGTTTTACTTGAAGTTTTAAATTTAACGAGCTACTACTCTGTGTATGTGCCAAATGTGTTATTAAAACAGCTTCCATGGAAATATAATAAATTATATTCCATCTTGCAACTTCAAAATTATTTTGTCCACAGTTACATTTAGATGTAAATATCCTGAAATAATTTATTATTTTTCCTCTAATAACAATTTTGTATTGTTACATTAACTATTGAACAAGGATTAGTGAAACTTTTTTCAACCAAAATAACATTTGCATTAAATGATTAATTCATTGAATTAGTACGTTTTTATTTCTATTGTCGTTTAAGGTCAATTATAAAATATACGAAAATGTGTAAAATAATAGTTCACATAATTGTTAAACGAATTCAAATTTATCAACTATAAATGGAAAAGATCCAAATTGTTAATCCTTCTTCTTTCGTTTCAGAAATTCAGTTTTGCCGAAACAAGAAAAACTTTGTAAAATAGGAAGTAACCCTTATGTTTATCGCAAAGTTATTTAAAAATGTTGAAAATCAACGGTTGTCTTGTTTTGGAACAATTCTAATTTTGCAGTTACATTTATTCAATATAACCCTTGTCATAGTGTTAGGTGCCATTTTATGATTATCGGATAAATCCCATCCTCGTAGTAATTCTTGATTTTTTTTAAAGATGATACTTGGGGTTTTGAAAATTTATTTTTTCCAGTGTCGTAAAAGCCTTTCATAATGTCATAACATCCAATCATAAATAAAAATGTCCTTCAGGTAACCGACACGCAGTAAGGGAAAGATATTTATAAATACATGATTCCTCTCACACTCAGGCATTCTCTGTGTCGTACCATGTGACACAGGCAGTACGTACCTCCTTCATAAAAAAATATCATGGAGAAAGTTGCAAACTCCAAAAAGATATTAGGGTGTGATTCACATGTGGGATACGCATTCTATTATTTGTAAATTAGATTTTTCAGCCCAATTGAATTCATTTCATGTTTACCCATAAATTTGTGATTGAAAATGTGTTTAATGCACGTTTAACACTAGTTTTTTTAGTGCTTATAATTTGAAATTCTTGAGCAACTATCCTAGACTTACTAGCAACTATCAATTAATAGTGTTAATTTATACTACATAGAGAAATGATAGACACGATGAAAATCGATTGCTACAAAACACATACATATTAATTATACGAGCCGATAACCGAACCATTCAAATATTTAATGGCTAGCTCGTTGTAATCACGAAAGTAACCCAATAATTAAAACATTCATACTCTATTTACCAAACCATGCCGCGAAATTATACAAACTTACAACATACAAGAAAGTAACATATTTTAAAATAATGCATTTCTCTCGTTATGTTTGGTCACTCGGTTAGTGTCAGAAATATTTGTACAACAGAAAATATCGCGATATTAAATATTTGAAATGTATCTAGACATACCGCAGAATGTCTCGAATAAAGTGGACCGATAGAAAAACTGACGACACAGTTTTAAGAAGACTAAACACACCAAGTCATCTCAGAAATGTTATCAATCGCGTGTTTAGAATATTAGTATGAGGAATATGACATGATTGGGTTGGAAGTATAGGACGGAGAAGGAAGAAAGAGAGAGGCCAGGGATAAGAGACATCAGAGTGAATCCTGAAATATGGTGAAACTTTAATACAGGAAATTGAAGAAAGAAAACAGTTACAATAGTTGTCAATGTGAACGAAAACATTTTAATCTTAAAGGGTTCTTAATAATCTTTAAAACTTCTAGTTTCTAAAATGCATCCTCTATAATATACATTTCCTTTAAATCGACAATTTTTCGTATTTGGTATTTGGATTTTCTTTAAATTTAAACCGGAGCATGGGAACATAAACACGAAATATTAAGATCTAGTAAATTTTTTAAAAGTATAAGAGTATTGTTTCTCCATGCGTTCTAAATACAAATTCTTTTAATTGCCTTCTCTCACCGAAGTCGAGAACAATACCTTTATAGAAATTTAGAATAAGGCAGTCGACTTGCTTAATTCACACATCAAACATCTTCGTATGGTACTGATTGTGAGCCACATTTTGGTAATAATTATGTTACTTCAGTGGTACGTTGCCACGATTACTACACTTCAATACAAATTCCAATATGCCTAATGGATAATTTCATTTGCAGAATACCTAATAAACTTTTCAATTATAGTATGGAAACTAAACATAAACAGAACTGTGAGGTTTTTACGCGATTGGTAATCTCCAGCCATAATTTTTCATTTGAAATTATTCATAAATTTGTATTTTCTAATAACAATAACGTTATGGTATGAGCAGGGGTGCCAGCAGGATTATTGAGAGGTGCATCTGCATCTCACATGATTCTATTAACTAATAAAATATAATATAACCTTGCATCGTTATAATTTCAGATAACTATTTACACCATTTCAATTAAATTTCGTCAAATTCAAGTTAAGCGGGTTCATATAAGAGTGGCGGAGGAGGACTGAATTCAATAACAACAAATTTTGACAATAACCTAGACGCCATAAGTTTTTATTCAAATATGACTTTGGTATTAACAATTTTATGTCTTAATTTTTTCCTGTGTATTTTCATTTATGGTAGAGGGCTGCACGTGAAGTATACCTTCTTGCACCCCCACCCAGCGCCCATGGGTATCTACCAGGAATCAATCCAATTTAAATTAGATATAATTTTCAGAATCAATTTAACTTACACTGCTATTTTTCCATACAGTTTAGACCTGTCGTGAATTGAGGCCTTTTTGTATTTAAGTAACACCTTGTAATGTACATATACCACTATGTTACATGGACATTTTGTACCTGCACTGGTATTTAGGTGCACTTTGCTTTTAAAATTGAATAACGATTTTTATGAAAAGCCAAACTAACATCTTTCGTTAGAGAGAAATCTCGTACCTTTCCTTAATGTTTACAAGGGAATACACCGTGGGACGTCAAAAACGTTCTTCCGCTTTTGAAGCGTACCAGTGGTACCTACCTACCAGTATGTGTCGGCAACGCTGGGATGGAAGTACCGCATTCAGTGTCAAGCCATGACCTACTTTGAGCTTCCTTTTCAAGAGAAAGTTCTTACGAGATATTAAGTATAATGGAGCATTCTTTTTTCCCTTTTATTTATATCAACTCCGATGTAAGGTTTTATTGAAAATTTGTTGTGGTATAGGAATTCACACTGTGAATAAACAAGTTTATTAAGGTATTATCGTTTTTAGTGGAACGGAATGACACAATCAGGTTAAAATTACGATGTTATTGAGTAGAGTTGATATAGTTTTGTCAGCAGTAGGGAAATTGTTACTTTTTTAGGTGTGTGATCTTGTCGTTTTTGAGCTCTGAAAGTAGTTGGATGTGGATTTAAATTTTCCATAGCGATAGTCAGAACATTTACATTGGACCGGTCTGCAAAATCAACGATAGCTGTAATTTGCCTTTAATTTAGTCAAGCTATACATCAGCACTATGATTTAATTGTGTTATGAGGTTTTCGTTGTTAGTGTTGTCGCCAGGATAAACTTTTTTAGCTACTTAATCGCTTGAAATTTTCTACGTTTCCTCAATTAATTTCGTCGTAAAAATGGAAAGGAGCTTAATCGATAAGTGTGCCATCGGGATACTTTTACTATTAGTGATATAATTTACTAGGCATTGCTTTACGTTTAAAAACAGCCAGGAAAGGAAATAAATCATTATGTACGCAAGCACATAAAACTCCAGCACTATTATTAAAACCACCGAAAAGCATTCCATAAATATAATTTAACCTGAAATAATTGGACACAAGTGGAAAGAGAAACCGAACTGAATGACCACCGAATGAAATCAATAAATTTCGAGAGAGCTCGTTTATCTTCTCGTATTTCTCTCTATTGCTCTAGTCTTCCTGTTTATAAGCTTCTAATAAAACTAATAAGAAAATATTACTCGGTAATAAATTCTTGCAGCTTGTAATATTAACTCGGCACGAACGACCCAAATCAATATCACTTTTGCTGTTCGGAGCCTCTTCGATAGTGTTTTTGTCACACTGACACCTATAAATGTGTTGAAACTTGTTTTTGTTTGTGACGCCCATATTATAAACTATATCCTGGGCCTTTATACGAAACGCTCACTGCCATAGTGACCTATTCACAAGCAACGGACGCCCGTGTTGTTTATTTCATTAAATCCTGCATAATACGTTCGGTGGTCTTTCGAGGCTAGTACCGCTGGTCCGTTGTCGTGGACCTCCACCCAAGCGTCAATAATCACCGTACTGTGGAAGCCCCACAACTTTTTTTGTTATGAGAAGAGAAAGTTTGGCACCTCACGAAGCCATAAGCGTTTCCTTCACTCTGCACTTGACTGGCGCGGGGAAGATCCAGTGACGAAAGTCAAGGTAACATTTTGTCCGCTTTTCCAACCTTCGATAGAGCAACGAAAGTAAATGCTTTAAAAAAATATTTCTCTTTAAAACCTCGACGTCGGTGGTTCATTTCAGTCAACGATGCCGAACGTTCAGTCGACACAATGGGTGGATGTGTTACACACAACTTCGGGCACTTTTCTATGCATAAGTTGATCAGTGAATTGAATAAACCTCCCACAGGGGCTAATTCTTTATTAGATATTATCTAAGCAAAAATAATTGGATATGTCACTTTCCTTTTAATGTCTTCTTCCTGTTAACCACTCCGAACATTCGTTATTCTTTGATTTGATCTCTCCCAGAAGCTAGTTCTGTGTCAGATATAGATTTGGTTTGTATAGTAGCTGATTATCACATTTCTAATGTTGGTAACAGAAATTTGTTGGTGAAAATGCATTACATTGGCTCTTGAAGCTTCAATTATTGGTCGTGGTATAATTATTAATGAACGCGACGTTCTCTTGTCTAATCTGTCCCTGTTAGGTATTTCGTACATATGGTTTACCATATGGTACCATACATGGTTTTTGGATTGGACTGCCAGGACGTCCCATAAAAGCTAATACTACCGTGCTCCAGTCGTCCTACGGTTTTATGTTACTGTAATATAACCCTTTCTGTAAAAAATAATAATAAAACGGACGTAGGTAACTATGTAAACTTAAAATCAATTAGCTTTTAATATGGTCAAAAGAGTGATAAATCTCACAATTTTCAAACTAGCCCCTTATACCTGTTATATGCATTTACATTTGATTTAGTACTACTATTTTGCACAAACCCTAAAGTCACCCTTAGTGACTTCGCATATTTCATTCCAAAGTTAAAGCACAAATGAAGTATCAATCTACAAACAAATAAAATGATATAACATTAGAATATTTTACATGTATTACGGCTCCTGAATAAATAAGACTACAAAATTTGAAATTTTTTGGTGAAAGTTTGGCATATTTTTGCATTCAGTATTTTATAATACTAACAGATGCGCACAATTAATAATCAGCAACTGCTAGCCAAATATGTAAACATGTAAGAAAGGAAAATATCATTTAACGGAAATTAAAGTCACCGTACATACAGTTTTCTTTACCAAAAATGCATTATCGATTACGTAGCAAACAGAAAAAGACCCTTAATTGTCGATCTAAGGTGATTAATTTAATAGATAATAAGTACACTAATGTGAACAGTTTTCTGTTAGGCACTCCATACATGCGTCATTTCTTGATTTGTATAAACCATCCAACAACCCAATTCTTCGTCAGATACAGATTTGGCTTCTAAGAGAGATGACTCACATATTTGTTATGTGGATAAAGGAAATTATATGTTAAAAATGCAATGGCTCATAGAGTTATGATCATTGCATTACGGCAATAAATTAAACTATTAACAACCAATGAAAGGCTAAACATCACGAAAACATTGAAATTATTCCTTCTGCACTTGAACCTCTTTGCAATCATTAGGCTTAATTCAAATTCTACCAATCTAAACATTCCTTACAAAGTTATTTATCTACACAACTTTCACAGGCCTCTTGCAAAGATGTACTAAACTATATAATTGATCGTATCATTTGCACTCTTCGAATGTATATCAGGATATATCGAAAAATTTGTTAGTTATGATTACATTTTATTCATTTATTTCAGATTGTTTTCAAGTGGATTCGTCTCTATTGCTTATGAAGCTCGAGAGCTGTATTGGTGCAGTTTTGGATCTAATGTTTCCGTTAACGGATAAATGTAAGTATTAAAAGTACACATGTGTAATACCAGACATATTTTTGGGAAGTAGGGGTGACCAACTTAGCGCGAAACGTTCCATATAATTTAATTTAAAACGAAACTGTTGCGAGTAAATTAGGAGAAAACCTACCCGAGATGAACGAAATGTGACCACCACGGTAGCCTCTAAAATATGCTTCGTTTAATTGAACAATTACCATAATAATGGAAATAAATTAAGTTAAATTAATGTTAGTACCGAGGCGTATCGATGATTTTAGGTTACTTTCTATACGAATCTTGTGGTTCACAAATGATCGGATTCAACAACAGACGTACATGTATGCGGCTGAAAATTTACAGATGAAATTTTTCCTCTCCATTTTTAGATCTGTACTTATGAAGTCGGAATTAATTTCCCCTTATTCTGATAACAATCGTTTACCTTCTGTTATTAAATTATATGCATTTCATTTCGTTCAAATGCACTATGGACACATTCCTTCGTACAATATTTACATATTAATCTTTACATAAAAAGTCGTAATAACTGCGTGGAAAGACTTTGAAACATGTTCTACAAAATAGGTTTTGAGTAATTCATAAAAATGTCTCATTCTACATGCGAACAATACAAATTCTCACACGCATGAAGGTAAAACTAAGTATTACCACCTAGTGGAAACTATACAATTGTGAAACTAACTGTTCATATAAGGGGCGTTGTTAAAATGTGAACATTAAATAGAAGTAATTTATAAGTTCGATAATAGCGTCACATGTGATTTACAATAAGAATGTCAAACTTCCCCTCTTTCATACATTCAAACAAGAATACTCTCATATGGTGCACATAAACATACATAATATATGTTTCCACCACTACCCGCAATCCTTTCATTCGTCTTAAACATAATCACAAGAAATTTCAACGTAAATCGACTTCTGTTAACGATATTTTCGCTTCCTGTCCCCGGAAAAAAATTGTTCATTGTGCGGGGTTTTGAACAAACATATTTTTCTTCTTGTGCCAAATTATTACCAACATTTTTTAAATTTTTTTTGACTGATTGAACATTGCCAACAACTAATTTTTTGGTGTTTTAACAGTTTTGTCCTCGTTAGGCTAGATATAATGAAAAGAATGAGATGAGAAAATAATGAGAAAATTGTTAATCTTACACTTCATAACTTCATTTGGTCCTAGTTATATTCGGAATACGTGTTTCTCATGTAAATGTTCCACATACATTTTTCAGTCCTTTGTAAAAAGCGAAATTAGACCTACAACAGAAACAGAAATTCTTTTTTGCTTGAAATTTAATCGTCTTATTCTATATTGGTTAGATATCTTCTGAAGACCTCCAGTTACGGTCTATTTCTCTAGCTATTTGGGCATTTAAATCTCCGATTACAAGTTTCTTGGTATTCTATCCATGGCTTCTACATTTTCACAAAATTTATTTGTATATATATTAGCCACGAGCTCTTGTGTACCATAATCTCTTTGATCTCGATTTCAATTATATAATCATTTATAAAGTTTTGTTGTTTACAAAACTAGTTTCAAAGGGGAGAAACCTTGCTTAATCCCTAATACAGCTAGAAAACGGAGCTGGAACAAATGCAGATTGCAGTGAAAGAATTAACCAACATTTGCTTGGAAAATGTAAGCAAAGAAAAGAGAAACCGATTTGGTTAACATTGTAAAAAGCCCTAGAAAGGATGAAGACCATAAATAGAACATAGTAAACAGTGTAAAGAAAATACATGGGAAGAGGAAGGTATTTGGAAGAATTTGCGAGAGAAAAGCAAATAATACATAAACAAGCAACTAAGAATAATAGAAAATGATTTGAACAACAACAAGACTTTAGACTTTCTACTGAGAACAAAAAGACACTCCCCGGGGAAATAACATAGCTAAAAAATATGAAAATTCTGAAAAATGTTATAAATGGTCCCATTTAATTACTTAAAAACTCTGAAAACTCTAAGTATATATTCTAAATAATGTTGAAAACACAAAGTTTCACCAAAAATGAGATTTTGGTACCATTTCGCTCTTTCAAAAATTGAGAAAAATAGATTTGAAACAAAAACATAAAATTATGCCCTACAAAAAAATGAAACCAAATGGGCCGATCATAATTTTTTTCCATTCTTCAAATCCAATCTCGTTCTTAATTTTTCCTGTTATTTTTTGTCAGAATTTGTCTTTTTCAAATGGAAGAAACCTTAGAAACAATTAAAAACACTGTCCTCGATAAAAGGATCTAAAAATAACCAACAGGTTCATTCAACAACTTTATGATATTTACATGTATACCAGGCCTACGTTTTATATGTCATAACGATATATCAGCACATTTTTGCAAGTTCCATAGAGATAATTTTAATAGTTGTGGTGTAACCATGATAAGGTAAACGTCACTTTGATAGTGATAGGAAAACGTGTTAGTAGGTTCATATCGAGGTTAATAACCTTAGAGATTAACACAAAGAAAATACAACAGGAGTATTAATTAATTTAGTTTTAACCGAGCGCAGTTTAATTTCTTAATATTTCTTGATATTGAAAAGAGTTACTTTTCTACATTAGTTTCACCCCTACTTAATCGTCTTGGTGCAGATATTACCTGTACAAGTACGGTAGATTTCTTCCTTTTTCTAGTTTTCTTGTAACAGCATTTTTCTTTCGAAGTCACCTTTCCTAGTTCTTTTGCTATATGTTTTGTGGGGAATTTCCTGTATATTATTTTATACTTCTACTTTCATATTTTAAACATTTCTTCTTAGATCAATTTGACTTTCTTCTCTTTATCTTTATTATTTCTTGTGTTCTTCTAATTAAATACTTATTTGCGAAATTGTAACTGTGATTCACCCATTCACCATTTTCTATTCTCTATTCTCATAAACAACATCCTACTCCTCCAAATTAGAAAAGGTACCTCACCTCTTCCATTGAATCATATACGTTATTACGAAACTATCCGGGTATTATCGCTCCAATTTTCATTAAAATTCGAAGAGAGACGACGAACACGCATAAAAATACCAGTGTTATATTGTCCAAGTCAATAGGAACAAGGTATTGTCACGTACACATCAAAAAATTTACGTCATACGTATATTCCACAACTTTCACTAGCCCCGTATTATTACACCCGGATACGAGAAAGTAGGACCAATTGTAACAAGACATTGTTAATCTTCGCTGCTTTGCAAACAAAATTGTTTCGTTTATGGTTACAATGGTTAATTAAAATAATGAATAACATCACTTTTCCCTGAATTTAGAACACTTGTAATAAATTATAGCGGGTGTAAACTGGAAACATTGAAAATTGACACTAACGACAACAGTTTAATATTTCAACTGTTGTTAATAAATCAAAATATGCAATTTCAGTTTTCCTAATCACGAAAATATCAACGCGATGTGTACAGAAATTTGGAATCAAACAGATACACTCAATCGAAAGATAATGTTGATCAATGAAAATAATTCAGACAGTGGTTTAAGGGATAGAGACCATTACTGTCATTTAGACGAGAACATCTCTGATTGGCGATTTTTCTGTGTTATCAGGAAATGATTTCGTTTAGATTTTTCAACAAGTAGGGAAAAACTTAAGTTTATTATTAATTATTAATACGATACCTACTTAACATCATGGATAAATCTCAAAAGTTGGGTTATGACGTTCAAAGAAGTGGATTGTTCTACGAACATACAGAGTGGTCCTAAATTCCATTTTAATAATATTGCCGCTTGGATTAATTTAGGGGTGTATATTCGTAAAAATTTCCTAAATGGTCTTTAATTTTATATCTTGGACACTTCCACATTAGTTCTGTGGATACATTGTTTACTACATTGGATACTAATATGTTTTCATTGAATAATCAGTTAACGAAACTTCATCCCTCCAGTCGCTGAATACGTCATTAATTTATTTTCTTTTAGAGGTATCTCTTTAAATTTCGACCTGATGTTTTGCACATTCTATCTAGTAATTGTATGGGTATAAAAGGCTGAAGACGTGTGTAGTAGTAGAATACTATGTACTTGTCTTTCATTTTCTGCTTCTTACAGACAAACCTTAATCAACTTTTTTAACAAATAATGCATTACTAAGACAAATTATTATTTCATTATATTTGTTAATAATAATAGTTTCTTCAGTTTTCGCACTGCATTTAGGAATAGTTTGTGATCGCTAGGTGTACGTCCAATAATTAGAGAGATTTTACATATTATGAGAATTTACAAATCTATAGACAAGGCGTAGAGAAATATTCACAGAAAGATTTATGGAACATATTTTTATCAAATAATTAGTGAAGATATAATTACTTTCCGGTTATGGGAGATGCTGTCCCATTTACTTATAGCATTACCGTAGTTAGTATTGAAATTTTGGAACACCCTGTGTCTAAATTTAAACAAGATAATTCAGAAGACAAGCTTTCTAGAGTATCACCTAGTCAATTTTTGCATGTTGTTCAGGAACACCCTGTGTGGTGGGTCTAATATTTTTATAAATATAGAAAATTATGATAGCAAATCGTTTATAACAGCAAGACTTTTCAATATTTCGTCTTATAATGTAAACCTGCGAGCAAACGCAGATACGGTACTGCCTTTCAAATTATTTGAACATACGGTAGGTGATACGTATGTACGATACGATCAAACATCAAGAATTAATCGTAGAAAGTTTCATGGAATTTTTTTTTTACGACTAATTAGTTAAGAAGATATAATCATTGTTCCAGTTGCTGAACACCCTTTGTTAGCTTATCTATCATAATTAGGTGAAGTGTTACGATTACTTTCGTTGTCCCGAAGTTACTTCATCCCAACGACCCTGACATCCAACCTAATCGGCCATCTGATATTTAAATAGAATTCGTAGAAAGCTGACGAAAATTCATCAAATTTTGTTATTGTATTATGTCAAGGTCGACGGACAGTGCATAGAATATAGAATCCGGATGCGGACCTAACCTAGATTTCTCTAGTGTGGTTGGTCATTACATTACGTTACAACAGGCAGACGGTAGACGAAAGAAGACCGCATCATGAAAGTGTAAGAAATCTTTGTGTTCTGTAGCATCGTTGCCAAATTGAAAGCTCGACTTCAATTCCTAAAAGATATTTACGATCGAAACCTGCGCGATGGAATGATGAGATAAAAAGTTTCCTATCGTGGTTATTTTCGGTAATAAAATTGAGTCGCTAACCATGTCTAAAAAGTTCTCCACGACACGTTATCGATAGTCAAAAAATCGTGATGGCATCGCTAACCACATTTATTTCATCAATTTATATGGGATAACAGGAGGAAAAATTTGTACCGAAAATCCCTACATGAAATAAACTTGAATACCACACCTAAAATTTCTGATATTATGATGTTCTGTTAAAACAAGCGCCTTAAAAAAAATCCAGAGCCCTCCAAACATATTTATAATTATGTCTTTGAATTAAACCATGCATAAGGTTTTTTGACAGAATCTGCGTAGACCAAAAAACTGCCAACTTAAGACCAAAGGTGTGATTTATAGCGTATCTTTTGAACTTTGGCTCAATCTACAACATTTTAACCTCTCGTAATCTCAGAACTAAACTTTTATGCCTAGGAGTTTTCTAAGCACATTTACGTTTCTGTTCACAAATGATCTAATATGTTAGATACCAAAGTTTATAACCAAAAATGAAATTTTAACGCCAAAGGTGCGATTGATTTAGCTTGTTTTCGAGTCTAGGTACTTTTGTAACCAGCTCATGAAGTTATAAATGTTTTTACTGTTCGATGTTGTCTCCAGCACAAACTTTATTCGGAATGAAAATGTTTCTGTGGTGTATAAACGTATTCACTATATTTTTTTTAAAAGTAATCTGGCGTACTTGGCACCAAAAATTTAATCATTAGTACGTTACAATATTAGTATCGATGAAGGTATCGGCATTTTGCTTGTTCGATGTTTTTCAAATCAAAACTTTATTCCAAATTCAAATACCTCTCAGATGTTTAAGCAAACATGTTAAATTTATATTCAAAAAATGCCTAGAATGCTGGCCAGTGAGACATATACTGGAAAACTGAAATCAAATTATCAAAAATGTTTAATTACAGCATTTTGTGAATCCAGGGTCAATAACGACCCTGAACTCTTGAAGTTAACACCAAGTTTGTCCTTTCAGTGTTGTTCAATATATCAATGACTAAAATCAAAACACTAAAAATGTGGTTAATATAAACTTCTTGCAGATGTTCATGCAAACTTTTATGAGTAAGCAGTGGCAACGAACATTTTTCTAATAGCGATTTTTGGTTTTTTTGTAAGTCCAAGAAGTTTCTGCCAATTAAATGTGTCATATGCATAAAACCGCGCCTCAAAATCTATAGATGGATCTTTTACACGTTTATTACCGTTGCTTTTTACATTTATTAGATCCAAAATTTTAGATTATGGTATTTCTGGTTCTGTCAGTCTAATGAATCAAGAAAAAGGCTTTCTATATGAAATACATTTAGACAATGGACAACAAGCAGAACATGTACTAGTATAATGTGTATTTACAAATTATTAAAAAACCGAAAAAAGCCATTTTTTAATTTTTTGTTGTAAGAGCTGTGTTAGAACTGTAGTAAAATCAAAACTTCTTGTGCTTAATTGTACATATCTCAAATTTCGTGTTTAGCTATCCCATGTGTAAGTTATACTTTGAACTTTGATGTGAAAATTGAGAAACAATGAATTATTTCTCTAAACATAGTCTTTTACGGTAACTATTGTTGTTCTATTTCATTACTAGTTCTTTTCTAATTGTATATTAGTGGTCATTTGTTTTGGAGAATACAGATTACCGTTAGTTACATACCCCACCCAACGTTGCTATTTAATTTTTTCCTCTGCATTTTGCAATTCGTTATTTTAATGAAATGAATGTGATTGTTGGGAATTACACATATTAGCAGCTCTTATAATATCCATCTTTTCAATGTTTTCATCCAGTTTTAGAAAATTTGACACTTTTATTGATATCAAATTTTTCTCTAAATACGACTTTTCTAATTCGGTCAAAATCATCTATCACATCTATATATGTTGATTATTTATAAACTCGTACCAAATAAAATTAACTTTCATTTATATTTCCGTTGTCGTGTGGGTATTGCTAACATCCACACTTCTACATTTATATTTAATAGATAATTAAACCGTTCCTCTGCAATTCCATTTCTTAATATTCCAATGTGACCCCCTTCTGATTAATTCAGCTAACGCGAAACCGAATTTCTCATCCCAATTTGGTCAACATATGGAGGAACATATGTACGTACACATAGGAATGAAACATATGTCTTTGAAAAACGTACGAAAGTTTTTTGTGATAGTGGCTTCACTGTAATTTATGCTCATTATATATAGAAGTAAAACATTTCTTCAGGCAATCGATCAGCACACTTCGACCCAACGATGTAAACAAAATTAAATGTATTTTTTTTATTTTATTACGCTAATCTTGGTGCTATAAATACACTGTTTTTCGTATTGACCAGCAGCACAGCTTTCTGATTTGACCTTCCTTCCAAACAGTTTATGGACACTACATAGTACCATTATTCAAGCGTTCCACTTGTCTTTGTGTAATAATTTGAAAATTACTTGCCATTTTAGTGAAGTGAGAGGTAATGATCATCTTGTGATAAATTATTCTAAAATGATTCGACTAAATCGTTGAGAATGTAAATAATTGTCTTTCAATCTATTCAATCTTTTATCAATCTAATTACATGCTCAATAAGTCAATTAGGTTTACTGTTTGAATACAGCGAAATTCAGCTGTATTCCAAGTAGGCATACCGATGGAAAAGGTGAAACAATGACGCAAACCTCATTAAACGTTTTCTCTACAGTCTCCTAAGGGAGTTGCAGGACAATGAGAGTGTCTCCCAGTACATGAATTTTACTTTGAAATCTAGTGAACCTTAAATATAAAATAATGGAACTATGGAAACTACTCTCTTTCTGCCTCAAAAGTTGAAATAAGAAAATTCAGTACAGAGGATATACACTAGGTGCCGCTGAAATGTTATACAAACGAGAAAACGTGAACTAATGGATTCGAAATAAATCGATTTAAAACTCAGTGCGTCATCATTTACCGCGAATACTTTATAATAATGGTGTTTGCATAGGTTTTTTTACGTTTTTCTTTCAAATTTTCATCGTATTAGGTAACTTTTCTTATAGTTCCATATTTATTTCTACCTTTTCTGGAGCAATCTTTCCATTTATATTTTTTTATTTTCCTATCTCACAAAGTTTCTGTGTATTAACGTTTTATTTTATTCTCCGCAGGTTTTCTTTGCTGATCCTAATATTGTTTTAATTTAATAATGTTGTTTTCTTCTGCTGTTTTCCAACTTAGATATTTTGTTTTCTACTGCATTTCTGCTACTTTAAAGATGTAAAACAAAATAATGGAAAGATATGTAAAGAGTAAATATGATTCCCAATGTTTATAACTTTTGTCACGCAATTTTACCATTGCAATGCTCTTGCGTAAAGAGGTCCTCTCTAGTTAAATTTATATAGAACGCGCCAGTTTCGAGTGAAATCGATGAAACACTTTAATTACATTTCTGATGAAACTTTAAATGACCATTTGCTAGTTTGCCATCTGAAATAGTAAAAACGTTTAGTGGAAGTGACAGTGTATGTACCTGTTTTGGTGAAATATATCCTAGAAAACATTTACAGCATCGCAATTGAAATTAAGGCATAATTAACACGTTAAGCTACGTGTAACAGGCTCTTTAAAATTAATAATGCCATAATTTTCAGCATGAAAATTCATCAACAGTGTTCCTTAATACGTTAAATTTAAAACATTGAATAACTTTAATATTATTTTTCTCACCCAGCCATACTATACTTCCAAATGGTTTTCAGCGCTTGCCTATAAAGGATTAGTCTATCTATAGTATTTTAATAACTTGAAACTTTGTCCTAGCAGTCAATACACCTTATATTTTATACCATCAGGTTGTTTTTAATGCGAACTCTCCAGCGAAGCCTAGCATCGAATTCTGCCAGATTCTTGGTTGCGTTGCCATGAGAAATATGTATTGTATATGTGTGTGTGTGTATTCTCTCGAACCCATCTCTATATCAATAGATATTAATATCTATATACAATAGGTCTTTTTAATCGTTTAGTTGCTTTCCAGAGAGAATAGTCCTTCCTGTTGTTATTAATTAATTTTTGATGAACTAATTAATAAATTATCGATTAAATCGATACCGAATTTCACATTTTAACTGTTGTTTATAATAATGAAGGCATAGAATAATGTTTAAAAATAATTCAGTATTCTATTAAAACACAGATTACTAAAACCAATTTTAGATGTATGAGGTAGCTTCATTGGCCAGTATCTATCAAAAATCTGGCGTTCTGGTCGACTGGCACTAAACACCTAAATTAAATACCTACTCTTTTATTTCCGAAACGTTTAATGAGTGAAGATAATGAATAAATGAGGTGAAAGTACATACTGACGTGTTTTATCGAGCATCCCGATTCTGAAATGCACTCTAATTCAGTAGAAAATTCGTTGTGTATGGAATGTGTTACCTACCTACTTTTTCAACTCAAACCATCGAGATCTCGTTCTCTTTGCTACAGATACACTGTATTAATGTTTTGATGCTCCAGTTACTAATTAGGCATTATTTAAAGAAAGTTATTACGTGTAAATTTATTCATAAATTTTCCCATAATATGCGTATAGTGGTGTAAAGTAGTGATCAATTATTTGTGTGTAAATAAGCATGTACCTACCCATAAAGACTAAAAAGGATGTAATATAAATTTGTTTAATGCCCTCTGTGGTTAATAAATGACAAATATGCCTATTAGTGATGATTAGGCATATTTATCACAAATTATTCGTGTTAAACAATCAAATAACAAGTGATAAAACGGTCGAACATTCCAACTTAAATCATTTAATTGAATCAATTAAATATTTAAAGAATAAGTTATATTGGTAATAGTACAGTTATAATTGCTGCATGTAGTACAAGTAAACGAGTGTCATTTGCAAGTGAAGTACATACTGTGT
Organism: Cryptocephalus primarius; assembly: GCA_963576515.1. Classification (NCBI taxonomy): domain Eukaryota; kingdom Metazoa; phylum Arthropoda; class Insecta; order Coleoptera; family Chrysomelidae; genus Cryptocephalus; species Cryptocephalus primarius. The sequence continues at coordinate 8,012,780 of OY754936.1, forward strand.
CACTGTGTTAGAGCATTAACTGCGTTGTTTATTTATTTTAAATTCAATATATCTTACCTATTGCTTACAAGTTAGATATAAATAAATAATTCAAATATCCTACATAGACGTGAGGCCGAAGGTCATCTACAAACGGAGAACATCAATTATCACTCTTTGAGCGACATTTTAATAATTCATTTAATCTAGATCCAGTTATTACAAGATTATACCTCGTTACATTTAAGTTGGATAAATAATTCAAATTTCCGTAAACGTAGACATCCGTTAAAATCATGGTTACAGAGTCATCTACAGGTAAAGCACCTACATTCATCACATTCGAATTAAGTATTTATGGCCTGTGTTATTTGCTTCATAAAAATTATAACCCATAAAGTAAAAGTTCCTGTAGAGTGTAGACCATTCAATCTATAAAAATAACACGTAAATGATATGATGTAAATAGGCTTAAGTGATTGTAATAAAAAGGGACGTCCTATGATTAAGGAATATTTCGTTTTGTGATTGTCGCACACAATACACACTTGTTGGTGAACGTTTTGTGCTTTTGAACCTCGATAAACAATGTTAGGTTTTAGAATTATAAACGAGAACTACGTTTTGAAGTCTTTAACAGATCATCAGGTGTGTCGACAACTGAAAATTCTGAGTCGTCTCCATTCACAAAAGAGGTTGGAAGAGGCTTATAAGACTGTGAAGGCTAAGTGTCAATGTAAGGAAAGTATGGACAAGATGCAAGAATTACTTAATAGCTTTGATATTTATAGCTAAAAAATTACCTAAAGATGTTAACCCGAGGGCCGTATTCGCTTGTAATGAACTTGACCTTAAGGAAGTTAAAGTTTATGGATTTGATTACGATTATACTTTGGCATGTTATAAACCATCTTTAGATTTTTTACTTTACAACCTAGGAAGGCAAACTCTTATTGAACAGTACAAGGTAAACGCTTACTAAACGATTCTCCAAGGTTTATTGTAATATATGTTTCAGTATCCCCAAGAAATCTCTTCTTTAGAATATAAACCGGGATTTGCCGTTAGAGGTCTTCATTATGATATAGAAAAAGGTATTCTACTAAAACTAGACTCATTTCTGCAGATTCAGTTTGGATCTATCTATAAGGGCCTTAAACCTTTATCGAATGAAGAAGCCCTTAAGTTATACAAAAACAGAATTATTCCAATAGCGTATGTCGAAGGCCATACCAAATATGCATCGGTAATTCACATTATAAGATATTCTTTTAGTATTTCGAAACCTACTTTTAGTTTTTATATAAGTTGTTAAATAGCCCTATTTTAAACCACACACTAAAAAATATTTTCCAGATGCTGCACCAACTTCTTTTTAGAGTTATTTTTATTTCATTAGAAGCAGAAGATTTGGAATATACCCGAAGTAAACCTTTTTAATTTCTAAAAAAATTTCATTCTCCACACACATTAATGTGAATCATTGTAAATGCTTCTATTAATTTGTGATCAATTGAAGTAGAGCTATTTCACATTTAAATATAGTTGTAGTTCATAAATATAGCAAATAAAGGGGAGGCCACATACTTTAATCGATTGCAATATATTCTACATTTACTCACTTCAGTTAATTCAGTAGAATGAATGGTATGTTCCTTGTTTTCAAGTTGCAATATTTCATTGGCTAAATTAGGTTTAGATTTATTCTGACCCATTCATTTGATGAAATTGGTTAGTTCCTATTTTTAAATTACAATATTACATTAGCTAACTTAAGTTTTAAGAACAGACCCTCTATATTTACTATATTTCAGAACTAATTTGAAGTTGAAACGAGGTCAGTAAGCTTTCATAAATAATGAAATGGAAACACAGTCAGTGGTGGTCCGAGACTTCCAAAGTGAGTGAAATAAGATCACTTCTCTTTGCATCATTATCATACATGCTTGTATATGTTGATGTTATTTTAATGCTCAAATTGCTATAGAATTGTGTGCTGTTAAAAGTTATCAAAATCTTGAATTTAGAAATATGCAGTTTGTTGATGTGCAAACCAGCGTCTATTTTAAATCTCGACCTCTGCTTTACTTCCAAATATTTTCATTTTTAAAGTTAGTTCATTTACAATGAATGGCACAAGAGTAGTTAAATATATTAAAATGATGGAAATTCTCTTAGAATATGCCTAGTCACTAAAAGTTAAAATAACCAATTTTTGAAAATACGCCTAAGATATGAGAGGTGATGTATATCATCATAAAATATTGATAGTCCGCTGAAAATTGTTATAACTCTAAAATATTGAATTCCAAACATTACTGCATAATCAATGTGCAACACATATTAACCTGCACTATGTACCATTATTGTAAATGTTATATCCAATAACAAGAAAGGTGTTTTTAAATGTTTACTGCATACTTTAACCTTTTTTTTTTTTTATTAAAACAGAATTTTAGAATGCTTTTCCATCGTTTTTACTACTGAACACTAATTTATCTTCCAACTTTTCAGGAAGGGTGACAAGTTGTGAGTAGTTTTATTTTTGATTTACTAACAATATAAATACTACACACATTTTTAGACACAAACTAAAAGTTTCCTTGTCACCTTTTTTAACATCTCTTTCTTACATTTTATAGTTAACTTTACAGGAAGGTAACACAAAAATGATACAATTGGCTGACCTTTTCTCTGTGCCTGAGATGTGTTTAATCTGCAATGTAGCAGATTACTTTGATAGGAACCATATAGATTACCACCCTGAAATTTTGTTTAGAGATATTAAGGTAACATTTTTATTTCAAATTATTGGTGCATTAATACTTCATTTTAATAGAGCTCAATGAAAAACTCTCATCCTGTGATGCATAGAATTGTGGCACAAAATGTTTCGGAGTATATAGAAAGTAACGAAAAGTTAAGGCCGTTTTTTGATAGGTTGGTTATGGCTAACAAGAAACTGTTTCTAGTTACAAACAGCCCATATGGTTTTGTGTAAGTTAGTTTCAACGAAATAACGCTCAGTATTCATATTTTTCATTTATTTTAGAAACAAAGGTATGAAATTTATGGTTGGTCCTGATTGGAAAGATTATTTCGATGTATTGATCGTTCAAGCAAGAAAACCTAGATTTTTTACTGATGTCTCCAGGCCCATTAGAGTATTTGATGAGAGAAGTGGAACTCATATCTGGGATAGGGTTACAAAATTAGAGAAGGGAGTTATATATTATGAAGTAAGGATAGTTGACTCAATTAACTAACTCTAGCACAGCTCTTTTAGGGAACTGTAAAGCAATTACAAGAGTTAACAGGGTGGCGAGGGCATCAAGTGTTATACTTTGGGGACCATCCTTATAGTGATTTAGCTGATGTAACTTTAGAGCATGGTTGGAGGACAGGTGCCATCATCACTGAACTAACTGTAATTCCTAAAGTTTTAATTCAATCAGTTTAGTTTCAAAAATATATTTTTAGCATGAGATAGCTACACTAAATAATCCAGAATTTAAAAAGAACGCCAATTGGTTGCAAATGCTGACACAGTTAATAGAAGATCATCAAGACTGTGAAGATCCTGATGAACAAAAAATTTTAGCGAAATGGATGGCAGAACGGGACAAATTAAGGTTAATGAAATGTTAGTTAATGGTTTGAAATCGCCAGGGTGTTGATCAGTCAAGATTTCAAAACTATTGCTTTTATAATGTAATTAACTTACCCAAGATGTACATAACGCATTTGGGGCTTAAAATCTGCCTGTTTCTTCCTATCCTTTGATAACATTAGTTCATGCATTGTTCTCCATTTGTATCCTTCAAGACAACATCTCGTCATGTTCTCCTTGTTCTGGCTTTGTTCTGTTGACGAGTTAGTACTTGCAAATTGCATTACTCCACTTCTCCCTTTGATTTTTAATGTGCACGATCTGTCCATATCCATTTTGAAGTGTGATGTGTATAACGTCTTTTACCAGAAAATTGCAAATCTTTTGCTATTACTTAGACTTTTAAGTAGGAACTAATTATGTACCTTTTAGATACCAATTCCCTGTGTTACTGCGAGGTATACATTGTATATATCTACTTTCATTGCTAATTTAAGTTTACTACTGTTTCCCTTCAATTCAGTGCATCTAGATAATTAGTATAATTAGATCTGACTTACCTTTTGTTGCTCATACCTCGTAATTACAACTTGAGGTTTGTCCATCCTCGTTTTGTTTTTCATGCTCGTTTTGCATCTTTCTTGGTTATACTAAGGTGTACTTTGAATGTAGAATATTTTGTTCTACATTGTGGATCATTTGGACCCATAACAACATTTATAAAAGTGTTTCATTGTTTAAAACTAAACATCCATTAATAAACTGATAGTGGATCAGCTATTTTAGACTTCGTAAGAGAGTTCTGTTAAAATTTCATTTAAAAGGTGTCTAATTTTACATTTCGGTTATATGATTAACACTTTTTCGATATCTGTAGTGATCAGTTATTAATTTGCTTCCCAGGTAAAACGTTGGTATAATTTTGGTGGACCTGGTCTGATTTCAAATCATCTAATAAATTTAATTTTATGAAAATTGCTTTTAATCTATTTTATTTCAGAAATGATATTAAATATGTTTTCAATGAACAGTTTGGAAGTGTCTTTCGCACTTACCACAACCCAACTTATTTTTCAAGACGTCTCTTCAGATTTGCGGATATTTATACTTCAAATATTTCTAACTTGTTGAATTACTCTGTAAACCATACGTTTTACCCACGTCGCGGTGTAATGCCACATGAATATATATCATATTTTGTCTGAGCTTTCGTTTAAATGAATTTAAAGAGAAATGAAGCGACAATGTATTTGTAGTGCCTAATGGACATTTGTAAAATGTGTAAATACCATATATAAGTCTATTTTGTAAGTGCTGAACATCATTTGCTAAATATTTTAATATATAGCATCAACTACTTAGGTATATGGTACGTTATATTTTAATTCCTATTCTATACTTTAATTTTTCTCAAGTTACTGAACGTCTGTTTCATATCTCAGGCTATTCGAAATGCCAAACAATTATTGTAGAAAAATATTTGAATATAGCATATTTCTCTATTTGTCTTTATTTGTAAGCTTTTAAATAATTGATGATTTAGAATTTACAGCTCTCGGTTGTCACTAATGCGAGACACATTTTAAATTATCGAATCTAAAACTAATTACCGTTTAATAAAATCAAAAATTCAGTTTTTAAAAAATTATTTTATTCCAAGTAAACACATCCAAATTTAATACAACTAGCACTGTACAATTTTGAGTAATTTTATTTTTTCCATGTAAAACAATTTGTTACCGAATTCGAATTTAATTTAGATTGGAATAGGTATAAAAAGAATACTATTTTTAAAATACCTATTCTTTACTTAAAAGTATAATATAAATAAGATCAACATAAATATTTAGTTTATTATCTTACAGGATTTATAAATAAATAAAAATTGGTATACATATATACAATATGAACATATCTTACAAATTTCTTAAGTGGTAACAAATATTTATGTATATGACATATATATGTGACATGCAATAATTTCTTACTAGGTATAACATGCAACATGAAATTTGTTAATATTACGTCAATAATTGAGAACATTTGCATACTAGTCAAAGCAATAAAAATGTATTAATTGAGGTCGTATAAGTTGAGCAATGAGTTAACAGAGTCTTTACAAAAATAAAATAAAAAGTCTCCTAGAAAATTGTAGCTCCTTAAATAAATAAATAAATAGAGCTACTACAACTAAGGTACAAATCACTTTCTATATCAAAATATTCATTGAATTACTGAGTGTTTCATAAGAAATTCAATTCCTCTGCTACGTACTGTGACATGGATCAGCTTCAGGATTACTATCACTGCTATCAGAATCTTGTTTACAATGACAGTGTTGATGTTTTTGTTCATGTCGCTTCTGCCGTTCACATTTACCACTTCTGTGACATTTATTACTACATTTAGACCTATATACAGGTGTGACTAATTCTACTTTAATATTAGCTGTGGCTGTTACTTTGGTTGTGTATGGGCCACTAGAACTAGATTCTGGACTACTGTATTCCACTGTAACTTGTGGTTCCACCACTATACTCTGATTACAACTTTCTTCAGTGATCGTTGTCAAACTAGGTTCCCTAGTTGCCTTAACCGAGCTACTACACCGAGAAGGTTTCGAGAAAATTGTAGTCCTAGCAGGTGCCGGTGGAGGTGTAGGAGGGGGAGGGGTAGATATCCTATCGGTGTGCTCGGTAGGTTGAAGTTCCGCTTTAGGACCAATGATTACTAATAATAATGGAAATAATACCATGGAATTTGTTATCGAACCACATACAGATAGTACTAACATAGTAAATATATGGAAATGAATAAACTCAAATTGAGAAATAGCTAATACTGATACACAGATCAGAAATCCTAAATCACCTTTTAATATGGGCTCAGCATTGATTTCTAGTGACATCCTCATGCGTCTTTCGCGATTTCCGATAGCGCTTAAAAACCCAGTCAGTATGAGTAAAATATTGCGAGTGATTATGATAAAATGTATTGCTCCGATAATTCCATACAGAGCATTTACATTGACTAGGCACAGTAACAGCATACAGGATAATATGCTAAACAACGCGCACCAAAGTTTTGTCCACTGCACAAGAACGCAAGCTACAATTGCAGCACATAACAATGTTAAAAGAAACTGTGTTCCTAGCAAACGATCAAATAATAGAAACTGATTGAAGTAGGCGAAGATAAGTCCTACAGGGTAATTCCTTAGTCCATTGTTTGTGAAATTATCAGAAATTTCTTTTATCTGTCTTAAAGTAGTTATAATGGTACGGGTATTATGTAAATCTTTGAGGTAGAATGGCATCTGAGTATGAACTAGAGGTTGTGATTTCGGAATTTTTAGATCAAACTCATTTTTGGTTGAGTAGTACTGAAATGGTTTTGGAGTTAAATTAGCTTGGGAACTGGAATATGACATTTGATCATTGCTATTCCATACTGATAAGTAGTTGTAAAAAGCTTTGGGATCAATAATACCGTGATTAACCAATTTTTTCTTAAATATTTGACTCTTATCTACTGGAAATTCTACCACACCAGTCTGTGCTAGTAACTTAAATGCTAATACTGCTTTTTCAGTGGCATTTGAAAACCATTTTTCACTATTCAAACACCCCTTATCTCTGTTGTACTCAAATTCTTGCTGAAGATCTATCAAATAATCTCTAAAATTTGCCAACCAAAAATCATTCATATTCAAACCACCGTTGGAATCTTTCAAAATATGAGGAACGTTTTTTAAAGAGGAATGATACTCGTGCAGTAAAGGTTGATTGTGTGGATACTCCAACTCTGTTGTTACTAAGTAAAAATTATAAAAGCCAAAAAACTTATTTTGAGCTTCGAGATATTTGTACTCTTGAGTATTTTTTGGTAAGAAAGCTGACACTCTTACATCAAACTCCACCTCCAATCCATTAAATATACAGAAAACTATTAGAATACCATACATTAAACAAATCAGAACTTTTACAAATGGTTGGAGCAGCACTGACGTTGTGTAGTTATTAATACACCATAACAAGAAGCTTTTCTTCTGTATGCAGATCCTTTCCGTGTTAATTAAGTTCGTTCCGTGTTCCTAAAAAAGTTAAAAAACATGCTTCATTACATTTCGTAAATAACAAGAATTAGTATGTGGTGTTTACACGGGGAAGTTTTGTATTGTGTGTTTGAGCATGGAGCATAATTTTCAGAGCGTTAATTCCAATTACAGTAGATTCTCGCTGTAGTGAACAGATTACTGCACAGCTTTGGCAGGCCAAGTTGTATTATTTAGAGTTTAAAAACATTTATCTACAAATGAAATTTAGAAGCTATCAACGAAGTAAATGATAAACAGGTAAATTAGTGCGAAAAACGCAATTAACTTTGTTTTCTTCATTTACATAAGATAGCTTCTTTGAACCAACTAAGCTCTAAATCTGCTATCTGCGTCATAAATTTGTTTTTGGTGATACGTTGAAGTTGTTGACTTTAAAATAAATCTTTAAATAGTTAATCTGAATTGTATACATAATATTGCTGTTTTATATAGACATTATACTAAACTACTATCGAGGCTATGAACATATTTAACTTTAACAATAGTTTTTATCACCGTCGCTAATTTATTGCTAAAATCTAATAAATATGAATCTCTTATAAACAAGAGATGTGCAAATAAGTAGAATTACTGATAAGCGCTGATACACTCCACTCTTACAACGACCGAGATAGCGCATCTGATTAATAGTTTTTGGAAAAGTTCCTAATGTTCATTCTAGTGAAAAACAATGGCTTTGTTTAAGCAAACAGAAAACCACTACAAACATGTTATTCCTATTTGGTCATTTATGTGCTGGCAATAATGCCAATCACCTAAAGGCGGGGAGAAAATGTCTATGTTTGCCTAAACAAACCTATATTCTCTGCTTGTTCACTTTTAGTGGTCTTTCCTAGATTCACTAAATCATTACAAAGAATTGGTCAATTAGAACCTTACAAATAACAGATATGCGGAATTCAAATTCACTAATTTACTGCTAAGTACTGATGTAAATCCCATCAAAAATGACAAAAGTGTGCAATTGAGTAGTGTCGGGACGCCATTAATGTTTACTTTAGTGGAACATATTTGTTAACTACTGAGAGCTCAGTATCTTTTTGATTACTGAGGCTTCTTCCAGATTCACTAATTCATTGCTAGACTGCTAAATCTGAACCTTTTATAAATAACAGACGCAATTGTTCACTACTCAATTATTTTTTACTTGCTCACTGTAGTGGATAGGTACTTTGCATTGTGTTCACCAAAACAAGACTTTACCATATTGGAAATTATTGGATTTTAAAAGTTCACTTACCAGATCAACACTTTCGTTGTTGTTGACTTTAGCTTGTTTGTTCTTGGTGTCCTTTCTGAAGCAGGGAACATCAGCCTTTTGGCACCTCTGTCGAAGGGCAAGAAGAGAAGGAAACATAACGAGAAGGGTAACCCCGTTAAAGACCGCCATAATAGCACACTGTAAGCAAAATACGCGCAACGCTGGTATGGGTAAGATGGCCCCTATGGTAAAAGTCCCCGAGTTGATCAACGTTGTGGCAATGATATTTGGTCCTGTCCGTAATAATACTTCGGGCGGTGAGAGGTACCTTATGTGACTCGATAAGATGATGAACATGTCGCGCATCGCTAGACCGACAGTTATGAAAGGTAACACGTGAGTACTAAGAAGGTTCATGGGGAGACCGATTAAACTACACACTCCTAAAGCTGCGGCAGTCGAGCCTGCGAATACTAACACTCCCAAGGTAGCGAGGGACGAATGGATTATCCATGCATAAATACTGGTGATGGCTAAAATCACGCCCAATTTGACAATATCTGACCGGGAATATTCACTTAGTATTTTGTTTACATTGGCCGTTGAAAATGTCACAAAAACGTAAGGCGACGTCGATGCTTTGCTCTTTGATAACCTGTCCACTTCCTGAAAGAGAACTCAGAATGTAGTTCACGCTTTTCGAATAAGTGAATATAACATTCTCAAAGTACACCAAAATCTATTTCTTTATAATTACTGGTATGTGGTGACGGAAGATGATCTTTTGATTACTTTGAGGCAGAGCAATGTAGTTTACTTACCTCAGAAAATTTTTTCTGCCACGCGTTGAGAACCCGTGCAGCCTTTTCTTTTGTCCATCCGATGTGGTGAACTTTATAATCTCCAACCCAAAACTCGTAAAGTTCGTGTTCTCCCATTAACTGTACAACAGTTTGTAAAGCTTTGGCTTCTATGATATGACCAGATTTGTTCTTCTGAACACCTCCAACGATTAAATCTTCCGGCCAGTGCATGTACTTAGCTGCGAAACCGTAACAACCGCTCGTCAATTCGGCACCAACGTCCAAAGGGCTTGAAGAATTATAATTCGGTGCAGATGTTGGGCAATCCGCGTCCTTGGGGTTTAGACACGGTTTCTCTTGGTAAGCCGTCGTTATTCCCGCACGTTTCAGGTAATCCTCCAAGTAATGGTAATCGAACTGACTCTCTTTTTGCTTCATTTTCGCAATCAGCTCACTCGGATTTAGATTTGTCCATTCCACTTGACTTCCAATTCCATATCTAGTGAAAGGTATGAAGGATTGAATTTACTTTGTTCACAGGAAATTAATATACTATTTTAATTAAGCTGCAGGTTTAAAATTGACAACAACGTTATTTCAAGAAGTTCAGAATGGAAAGTTATACAATCATGAGCTCATACAACTTCAAAATTTTTTTAATACGTAATTACTATTGATTAGAATTGTACGAAAATATTTTTTTTCGAACGCTTTGATGGCTGTATATTTCGCAATAACGTTTTGACGTTTGATACATTTAATATTCATCTATTCCGCAAAATAATTTGAATTGAACTTATTATTACTACAATTGCAAAAGAGAAATTCTACTAATTCTTAGAGAAATTTTAGATATATTGAACCCAGAACATCCAGACAATCCAGGATTAAGCAGGTATTTGGTAAATTCTTGCCTACACTATCTGCAAATCTGATCTCCTCAGAGTTTATTCTATGGGATTATCTTAACATAGAAAAGATCATATGTAGCAGAAGTTGTATTTCAGTGAAGCCATATTGGTTTCCACTTATTTTAATTCTTGCCGAGAAATTGTAACTTGAAATATTTTGGAAAAAACAAGATGAAGTAAAGATGGGTTTGTACTTTCCTACATGATTTTAATAAACGCTTATAAAATTCAGAAAAAATCAGAGAAAACACCAGCTCCCAAATCGTCCATGAGTTCACATAACGTTTTTCACACCAATCTTCATCTCGCAAAATAATTAAGAGTTACTTAATTAAATTATTCTACAGTAATAAAAAGATCAATGCTGCTCTTATTCTGTCATGTATTCCGGTAATGAATTGAAGTGAACTTACGGTATAAGAACGGGGGGATCAGGTCCAAGCAGTTTAGAGCCTTCCCAAAAGCAATCCAGAGGTGTGACAAAAGAGCACGGCATCATCCTCTCGAACATTTGTTCGATGTAGTGCACATCAAAGTTGGGAATGCTAGGCAATTGGCAAAAATCTTTAAGTCGCCAGGTGATATCAAACATCGTCACGGTGACTTGGGTGGCTTTTTGTAGTAGATCCAGATGTTCAAGGAGGCCATGGGGGTGAAGAAGATTTATATCTGGATCGATACCAGTTTGTATAACCATCTGATGGGTGGACAACATCTCTTGGGTCGAAGAATCCGAAGCGGAAGGTTCGGCCCAGAGAAGCTCGATATCGGAGTGGAAAGTTAAACTTTTCAATCCTACCGAGAACGTCGCCATTGCCAGCAGGCAGACGAAGATGAATTTCCCGGCATGTGTGTCCAGGATGATTCCGAGCGAGCGCAGCTGCTTTTGGATCTCCCCACGGACCCATAAAATCCCCCGGTCTCCGGTTGCCTTTCCCTGAAACACACAACCTCGTTAAACCACTATAATTAACATAAACAACAATTTAAAATGTGTTATTTGGCAAACGTAGATTAGAGTCACACACAAAACTCGTGATTAATGGGATACTTGCAGTGTGGTCTCTAGTTTTTGGCGTCAGAGATGTCTAACCGTTAGTAAACACTAGAGGCGACTGTTTCGTATACCTGGCTTCAGCAGAGAAAATGAATTGGCGACCCAACTGTACTAAGTAAAGATCAAAACTATTTTGCAAAATATAACAAATAGATTTTGTGATATCATTTACAGGATGCCCCTAAAGAAACCTTGTAGGTTTCCTTGTAATTGTCTCAGGTTGCATTCAATGTATCGAGGTTCTCAAAATTGCTGTAGTCTTCAGATTTCCCATAGTATGAAAATTGCCAAAGGTAACTATAAATGTCCTAAACTAACTGGAAACTAAGAATTCTCCAACATTTTTCTTGTCTGTTAAAAATAGGTATTAGCGTCCAATATTATGAAGTTGAAAACTTTTTAAGTTAAAATTAGAGGTTCTCAGGTTTATAACGCCGTCTAAATACCCCGAAGCCTTTTATTATTAACTATCCTGAGATTGTCCTGAAATGTTTCAAAGTTCGCAACATTTCTTTGGGTATCCCATATTGTAAGAACTAAAAACTGTTAAATATAAACCTCGAGGGTTCACATGATATTTACATATTGTGCAGTAAAAATCTTAAAGGCCCAATCGTAGCAAATAAAATTGTGACGTCTCAGATTGCTTTGAATATTCTAAATGTATCAAAATTACCGTAGCTTCCAGATTTTCAAAAATGTGGAAATGAGCAAAGGCTATCTATAAATCTTGATGGTTTATTAAACACGAAAGATTCACTAACCCTCTTCTTGTCTGATGGAAAAGAACACTAGTGTGGAAAAAGAGAAGAAAATACCCAAATTAATCATGGAAGTACTAAATAACCCCCTTCAACGTAATTTTCTGCATTAGCTAAAGTTCCATTGTACCGAGAGAAATTGAAAACTTTCAAGTCTAAAGTAGAGTTTCTCAGGAGTGTGATGCCGTCTGTTTCGAAACATTGTAGAATTATCAATAATTATCAAAATTTGCCGTAAATGTTTCAAAGCTTTCAAAAGTCCAGTTGTATTTTCTTAGGTTTCTCCGGTTTTAGAAATTGGTGGAGGCTATGTAGGAATCTGGTAGATTTAGGAGATACTGAAGATGCTTAGACTTTCGTATTGTGTTATAAAAATAAATTCCTACCGTACTAAAGAAAATCCGTAATTGTTGTGTAAAACTTCAAAAGAAAAATTCTTTAGTAGCTTGAAAACTTGGTAAAATTCGTAAAATTATCCCAACTACATTAAATGTTCTAAATTTTTCTAAATCACCGTAGCGTCTTTAGGTTTTCAAAATTTTGGAAAGGAGCAAAGACTATCCGTAAATCTTGAAGGCTTACTAAACATGGAGAATTTTCCAACTTTTTTCTTGTCCAACTGTACCTAAAAAAGTTGAAAAATTTGAAGTTAAGGTAAAGTTTCTCAGGTTTCGGATTCTAAAGCCTTCTAAAAGTATTTAGAAACATTATAAGATTATTAATAATTATCTAAATTTGCTGTAAATGTTTCAAAGTTTTCAAAAGCCCTAAATTTCTCAGATATGAGGAACTAAGGGCTACGTAAGAATCTTGTAGATTTAGGAGATGTTGAATATCCTTAAATTTTTATATCTGGAATTAGACTTAAAAGCCCAATCGGACCAAATAAAGTTACAAGGTATTTAATAGTAATAAGTATAATAGATTCTGTGACATCCCCAAAAAATTTACGAACTTACGAAGCCACAAAACGGCTGTTGGTTGTGTTAGAAGTTTTGGTGAATGTATTCAAACGTTTAAATTTAGCTCGATATAAGGCGACAATTCCAACAAAGAAATTAAAAATAATTTAACAGACAGCATTTATTAGCTATAGTGAGTACATCTGAGGTGTAATACTTTTTATGCTAGTATCGTATGAATAACAATAATGCCGCATTCTTTATGGTGAATACAAAGTAATATTCAATGAAAGACTGGTTTTAAATTTCATCGTAACGTCTTTATTTACTTCTCGTATACAAATCCTGCATTAAAAATTAAAAAGCCAAACAGTAATAACGATCCTTTTACGTAATTGGCGTATTACTGCATCCTTTACCGTCACGAGCTACTGTCGATTTTAACCATGCAGCAATAAAAATAAAATTATAATAACAATAATAACGGATGAAGTACAATAGTTCTACTCTCTTTCGACTTTAATGTATGAACACCACATGAAGCGGGGCGCAAAAAAGGCCAGACCACCCACGTCTCCTGACGCAGAAACGTTAACTTGCCTCATTAAAAAAAATAAACATATAACCATGGAAGTTAAAACATACTGCAGGGCTATAAGATGAACATTTCTTTAAAGATATATAGGGGAAAACGAAAAATAAAGCGCGAGCACACACACACACATACCTACACAAAGCCAAATCAATTTTTCAGGCACACGTTCCATACGACTAATTATGTGTAAATTAACGAGATAAGAAAGAAATTAATTAAATCTATTTACCTAGTAAACTATAAATAGACAACTTCATTTATCTCTGCCTCATTGTCGTCCTGAAATAAATGATAGTTTCATTGAAGCTATGGAAGAAATTACCCAATATTAAAAGATGCGTATGATAAATTCAAAAGGAACGAACAGATAACCGCCGCCGAGGACTCAGTATACATATAACATATTAGAAAGTAGTAACATTAGTCAAGGTGGTTGAGGTGAAATGAAAATGAGACAAAAATTATTCCTACGGAAACGAACATATAACTTTAATAAAAATACTGAAAGTTTATATGCTATTAATAAGTAGATTGTACTAATTAATCACTGAAGGTGATCCACATTTTGCTTGTAGGTATTACATTCAGTCGATAAATACCACCTACCTTGAAAATTTAAGAATTGAATCTTTCTCACAAGTAAATGCACGATAAATTATTGAGACGTGCAGGAATGAATTGAGATTAAACATGTTATTAAAAGTATATTAAACATAAAATAATGAATTTGTTAAAAGATGTTCAGCGTGATATCTTCGAATTGAAGGCGAGGTGTCTTCGAATATTTGAAAAACACTTATTAAAACAATTTCAAAAATTTTAAGTCAAGAAAAGCGGTTTGTTGATGGTGCTTGGAAAATGGAACGAAGAAAAAATTACTAACCATATTTTATGGGGTTTACTCTCTTAATTCATTTGTTAAAATAATTCATCTATTCCTCCTTTTTTATCGAAGATGGACGTTTCGACAGTAATCCTTGTTACAAATAACAAATGAGAGAAAGAAAAGGGAAATTGACGTTTGTGGGGTTTATACATTGTTATGATTCATATCTGCTGTGTTAATCACTAGCCTCTTAAATTTTGCGAAGAACTGAAAGCCGCATTCTTTCCAAATCGACTGTCCATGTTTTCATCAAAGATTAAGATCAATAATGATATATGCTCTGCTTAGGTGTTTGCTGTGTTGTTTTTTCGTTTTTAAACAATCTTTTTGTGTAGCCCACTGCATTTGATGAACTGATTAATGAGAAAGTACTGAGCTTCAAATTGGATTTGCCTAGTGTTCAACAATACTATTTATCGCAAGGTTATGGACCAATGTTGTTAGAGGGCGACAACAAATTTGAATTCCAAAATGGCAGCAGTGTTTAGCTGTTTCAGGCATATTTCCATGTTGATTTCTTTTTCAGGACTTTTCATTCATTTTCAGTGCTTTCAATGACTCGTTTTCATGCTTGAGCGGACTTCCTAAGGCGAAATGTAACTTACAGATGGGCATTATGGTTCGAAAAAAGGGCGCTAACGCCCTAACTAAGGATGTATGAAGTATGTTTATTGTCAAGTTTTTTAGTAGGTGCCTTTAAAAGATATTTTAGTATTATTTTTGTGAGAAACAATTTGAAGGTTCAAGAATGGATGGGTGCGTAAATCCAAATCAAGAAATGGCGAATGTTGCGATACTTAGTATATCTTGAGATGTTAGTTTCGTTGTTTTAGAGGTGTTTGTGTTTAGTGAGGTTTAGATAAAGATCGTTAAGGATGTCGCGGCACGATTTCGCTGTCAAGCTTGCCTGCTTGAAAACTTTAAGTGCCTGAATATCCGGGCGTTAATCGTAAGAATAATTAAAATAATGGTCATAACATTAATAATCCTCAAACTGTATTTAGAAATGTATCGAATACAGACCTGCGAGCCGAATATAGTATGCGGTCGTAAACACGAATATAAATTGCAACGTTAATTATAGGATCCCAGCGATTATTAAAATGTGCAGTCAGATTTGATGACTGTCGGTAATGTAGTAATTTTTCCGATTGGGAAATGGCCCCGGATACAGCCCTGCATCGCGTATGGTTATAATAGGAATATAAAGTACAATGTTAATTACCGATGCAGTCGAGAGCAGTAATACCGCCTCCAAAAGTGTGAAGCTGGGGGGTAGTAGCTCTCGTATAAACACAACTTATTTATAAAATAGGGAATTTGGAGAGACGAAAGACATGGAGAGATGGTAAGATGGTCTATCTATGGCGGGCAGGTCACCCTTGGGACGGGACGGGATGGGAGGCCCGAATTCCGGAAACGGAGAAGAATGAGGAGGGTTCTGAAGAAATAAATGATGATTGATGAGCGGCTGGAGGGATGCGAGTACAGGTAAAACTAAGCCGCGCTAAGCTAGTCTTTCTTAGACCGTAGACCGTAGACCACACACGTAGCGAGGCCGGTGGTCCGGCCGGGGTAGCGTAACGCAGCACATCGCCCACCACACCACACCACACCACACCAGTCACCAGTCTCTGATCAGGTCTGGCTCCGAAATCATCTATCACACCTGATTTCAATACAATACATGCGATCTTTCTTCATTTATCTGTTTAATAGTACGCCGAACGAAACTAATATCGAACACGAAATGATCGACACTTTTGTCGAACGTACGGAATGATTTTTTGAGGAAAAACGACCGGTTCGTTAAATTATTTTCTCCCATCAAACTATCCTGCATTCGATGGAATTGTATACATATGAAGCCATTATTTCATACTTTGTAATGACAGATCTTCAAAGTCGGCATTAACGGATTTATATCATATCTAATTAAGTAGTATCACTGTTTGAAAATAATTACCTGATAAATTAAACAAATATCTTATTCTGCAAGCATGGAAGTTTTTAGCACGAGCTAAAGAAACGTTGAAGCGAGTTAAACGATTATACTTTTTAGCACGCTTTTTGAAACATTGTTACATAATACAAATTACTATTGAATTGTATACAGAGTGTCCCGAATAAGAACGGACACAGCTCGTTACACGGCTGAGATTTGAACTTTACGCATGATGGAGCACCACATTATTTTACTGCAGTTGTTAGAAACTTTTTAAACCAACAATTTCTGAGGGGGAAATAATCGGATTTAATCGACTTTAATTTTCAACGAAGAAAAACTGTTGTGTCGAGAAAATGAACAGTTTAAATAACTTTTTTAATTTCTTATTTAATTCACTTATTACTGTGTTCATTGGATTTTTCATTAAATAATTATTATTGAACCTTTTGCTTAATTTGATAAAACAACTTTTAAGATATTTCAAATGGTTTTGTAATTAGCACTATACATTTTGTTGTGTAGTGAATTAAATTTTCGCATAGAGCCAAATTGTAAACTTATTAAATAAACTGACATATAACAAGTCTTGAAAAGTTTTAAGAATTGTTTAGCCCTCTTACGATATTTCAATGAATTTCTTCTAACGTGTCGTGCACCTAAATGCTTTTATAAGCCAGTTTATAAGAGTTTTTTTTTGTAGATACAATTTAACAGCAGACAGACCAAAAAATTTTGTTTAAAATGGACCAAAGATGATAAAAACCCAAAATTCTAGATAAATCTGAGCATTTGCGTTTTTTTTAAACAATAAAAATTAAAAAATGGGTCGTTTTTCTGTTTTTTTCACCATAGCGTGAAAATTATCGACGGAAATGCAATACGTTGTACGATTTGTAGAGAATTAAAAGATCTTTAAAACGAGCGCTTCTAAACGGTTATCGGAGCATTTTTAACCGAGAAAATTTGAAAAAAAAAAACGTGAAAATGGACCCTTTTTCAAAAATTCACAACTTTACCCAGTTTAAAGCTGAAACGCTAATTTAATGTGAAATGTTAGGTCATTATGTCTACTTTAAGCATGCAAAAGTTGGATGCTCTCGGATGAATAGTTTTTGCCCAATTACGTTATTAACAATATACACCGAAATCTTGCAAAATTCGGGGTATTAACTGAGATGGGCCGATTTTAATTTTTCAAACGGTTTTTGAAAGAGAACATTAAAACCTACAACTTGGTTATCTTCGATTTTCATATACGTTTGGAGAAAAGTGCGAAAAATGGCTTCAAACATTGCGTAAAACGGGCGATTTCACATTTCGAGTAGAGGGGCTTCAAGCAGCGTAAATAAGTGCCAATCTGACTGATAGTTGTAACAACTGCTATTTATCAAATTAAGATCCATCTGACCCACCTAGACAATATACTACTGTGAAGAATGTCGTTCAGCACTTTTTTCTGCTGTGCAAACTCTGAAAGCTACCTCATTCCCCAAATCTCCGATTCTTAATTTTATTAGCTTTCGAGTGATTTTAACCATTTGTTATGGTTCAAGCACTGTACTTTCCTCTGATTTTTGTTTAAATATGCAAACTGCATAATTTAATGTTTGCAGCATGAAACATGACAGATAATCCGATTGTTACGTATCACCCACAACAAGCAAACCATTTGCTTACAGAATACCCATGTCTGCAATTTTAAATGTTCTCGAAAGTTGTTGAAATAATATAGGTACGTCCTTTCGAGCATGTTTTCGTAAGAGAACAGGACGACGGTTAAAATATTGCTTTTGGTGTAATACTCCTTAAAATGTGCTCATTTGGTTAAAAACAACTTCCCACACCAGGGTTCTCAAAATGACCGAATTTCAATGCAGAGTGAACTATCGAAATAAATTAGCAACTTTCCTCTATTTGCATACAATATCTCGTGATGCTGGTTTTCTAATCAGAAATTTAATTGCGCTTATCAGTGGAGATAAATTGTAAAACGTAGCTCTTTAATTAATTCCTTTTCCTTATTGGAATTCTTAAAAACACACTGACAAAACTGAGATAGCGGATAAGGCAAATAAAATTGATATTACATTTTTAACCCTCTCTAAACCATACGTATTCCGTCTCTGAATTAAACCTAATCAATTAACAACTTATGAAAATATTATACAACTTAGATATTTCTAACAAAATGCCAATAATAACTTACAAACATTTCTCCAATCATCTGAAGTGAGATCAAATGCACTTTCAAAGCGGATGTCGGCTTTTGAATTAACTTTTAACCAACATAAAACCACAATAGCCCGGATCACATTCAAGATCGAAAATAGGCGACATTTAGTATTAAGTTGGTTTTATTTTTAACTGTCATTTTGTTACTGCCTATAATGCCTCGTCTTATTATAATTATAGCATCCCATGTAATTCCTTACAGAAGACGTATTTGACGTACAAGTAAATCAGCTTGATAGCTATAAGGGAGGGTGAAACTTATGTATAGCGATATTCTACTGTGAAGCTTCTGGGAATGGCAGATCAGTATCATTTTGATCGTAAGGTTACCAATATGGTGCATTGCTTTTAATAACGAATATTTTCTTTTAAGGTCGCTTTTCTTAAACTTTTACGATTTTACGCGACACTTTTTATTCACAAAGAGTTTTATGGTACTTATTACGTGATTCACTTGATTCGACGTTACTTTCAGGAAATAAAAATTCCACGGCATCAATTACACGTGAAGACATCCTTATTGCGTATTATCGCATTGATTGCCTCGTGGCTGACTTCTTATACGAATTAATAATGGATTATTGAAAATTAATTGAATGATAAATCACGGAGAAACGTGAAAAGCAGCAGAAGCAAGTTATAATACAAATCGCAAACGAATAGCAGGAATACAGTAAAGTGCGTTATGTTTTTACAATATTTGGAAACGACGAAATACGGTTTTACAAAAATTACAACAAAAAAGTAAAAGTTATGATTCAGAAATGCATCAAGAACAAGGGTTAGGCTTGATGTTAATAACGATCAAGATTCTTTAGAATTTTAATATTCTGAGTTTAAATAACATCTAAAGGAGTAGAATATAGTAATGCATAATTTACTGATTTATTATTTTGAAACAATACAATAATAGAAAAGCGGACTGTGCACGAAACCTTCTTTAAAAGGTTTAAAACCGTTCCAACGTTACGGTTCAAATTCCAATAGGATTTAATCGTACCACTTTCACTAATGTTTACTGTAACATTGTAAGACACGTTTTTTTATTCACTCATACATTTTTATCTACGCCTTAATTACCGGCGAACATCTAAATATCGATCAAATTAGGTATTAAGAGCAGAATGTTTATTTACCACTTAAAGTGCTTGTGGAGTTCATGCTCTTATGAGATTATTAATTCGCTCGCCTTGAAAGCTAGAGAAATGTATACAAGAACGTATATTGATTAAACAAAATGTTGACCGTTTATTTACAAACGGAAGTATGCCAGCAATTTTTACACCGCGGAAGTATAAAAGCGTCGTAAACCGAACAATAAACAAGCACGGCAATTGCTAAAAAACGAAATAAAACTCAGGCAACTGAAAACCGATACTTTTTCCAACAATCAACGTCGATGTTAATAGCTTCGGAAATGAGTATTATGACAAATGGCCTTGTCTCGTGTCGAGTAATTCAGAAGCGGTCACAAATTATCGAATTCGCAGTTATGTATGCAGAAATGACTTTTTGATTATTTCAAGTGCTCGTTAGGACAGATTTTTATACTGAAAACAAACGCGGTTTATTTTGTGCTGTACAGGTTGAAACCTCTAATCACATTCGATGTACTTGTAACTACCGAAGCGATCTTCGTAAACGGCCTGATGAAGTATTGTTATGATCACTGTGAGCACAAATTCTGATTAAAAGACTTGTATCAAAGTTGAACAAAATTAACACATCGATATTGATCAATAGGGTATGTGCAGTGATCATTAGGTATTAAAAAAATTGTACGAAAGTAAAAAAACATTTCCAATATTTAATTTTTTTAAATAATTAAATAAATGCGCGTAATTGACGAGACATTAATATAATTTTATAAAAATGCGAAACTGTTACCACAATATATGAAATTTCGACAGGCGAGATATAAAGGTCTTCTACTGGTACTTATCACACCAAATGAGGCAGTTCTGTTTACCTGAATTCACCACAGGGAGTTCGCGTTAAGATCTAATCTTACCAAATAAAGTTTGGAACTGTTGTGTAAAATTAAAAGAATATATTTTAGCTGATTCTAAAGAAACCTTGCGAGTTTCCTTCAATTTATCTCAGGTGTTCTTGAATGTACTTTCTTTCTTGGTTTTCTCGGTGAAAAATGCTCCGATCACCTTTTAGAACCGCTCATTTTGAAGGTCTTCTCTACAAATTGTCTGTATAATGCATTTCCCTCAATAATTTTCACGCTATGGTGAAAAAAACAGAAAAACGACCCTTTTTTTGAATTTTTATTGTTAAAAAAAAAAACGCAAAAGCTCAGATTTGTCTACATTTTGGGTTTTTATCATCTTTGATCCATTTTAAACAAAGTTTTTTGGTCCGTCTGCCGTTAAATTTTATCTACAAAAAAAAAACTCTATAAACTGGACTAGTAACTTATTTGTGGTGGCGGAAGTGTAAAAGCTAAAGCTTTGAAATTTCTGCATTAGGCGCATACAAGTACCAATCAGATGAAATGGCGTCGGATCCTCTCCTAATTTGACATTTGAAAGTGTTGTTTTACTTTCAATTTGTGCGTTAACCTTTAAACTATAGTAAACGTAAATAAGTAATGATGTTTTCAAGATGGAGTGTTCAAGTAAACACCACAATTTGCAATAATATGAAGCCCATCGAGAATGGGGCGACTTCCAACACTACAACTGCGCTACTGCTGATATGAACTGTACTTCACGCGTTTTCGCGCATTTATTTAAATTCGAACAAACTCAAAATTAAAGAGTTCCTAAATACCATTTATTAGCTCTAGTGAGTATATCTGAGAGCTACGCACGATACAAAAATTAAGAAGATACGCAAAATTAATTTGCGTATTTCAAAACGCCAAAGTAACCTTCCATTCCTTCCTAATGAAGCACTTCAAAGAAATAGTTTACTTTCAAATAATCCTTAGAATTGACATTTAACTAAACGTATGTATGACTTACAAACACTTCACATTCCTCTGGTTTTTAACCTACTGAAAAGTTCAGCAAAAGTCGCAGAAATATTGTACGAGTAAGAAAATTAAAATGACTGTTTCTCACAAGCCAAACGAGTACTTCGGTGATGTTAACTGACATATATAATAAATATATTTTCGACATTGAGAACTGCATTGACATGCTTAGGAATAAAGAAAATCTTACATTTCACGTATTATTGTAAGAAAATTGGAAATTGCCATTTCTCACGTGTTGAAAAATAGTTCACTAATACAGATCAACAAATTTTTCTTAATTAAAAGTGTCGGGAAAACTTCGACGTTAACTAGTTAACAGTTCTCAGATTAAAAACTGAGGAGAAAAGCCTAGGGAAAAAGTTACATTATTATTACAATCACGTTAAAATAAACGTTTCATCCATTATGCATACTTCTCAATCTTCTCGACCAAAGCATAGTGACCTTAAGCTAATTTTGTATAAGATTGAATTGTAGATTAAGTCGATTCAAACGATTGTATATTAACTGCTTGCAATCGGTTTAACCTTCCTGTTTCGAAGATGGTTCATTCAAAAAAAGATCGACGTTTTTACGTTTCTTCGAGGAAGAGGTGGAAGTAATTTTAATTCCAAGCCTTGAGGGTTTTAAAGAAGTTATTATTATTTAGAAAAAAAAAAACATGTAAGCAAGACCAAGTGACACCGCCATGTGGGCAAATAAAGGCAAACGTTGAAAGCTACAAAATGCGAAATAAGGTCGTTCCTTATTGCTGTAACGAGTTGACAGAAGGTCAAAGTCACATCAGTTTTAATATTATCCGAGCCAAGAATTTCATTTGTTTTTTACTGTTATTGTTTGTTTAAAGAAGGCTTTTGACATTATTTTTAGCAGGGAAAGAAAGACCAAAAATGAATGTGATATATTCCCTACATTATCTTATAGTGTTATTATTCTCACGCAGCATATACATGCAAGTTCATTCCACTGATAAAAATCAATTTTTCCTCTACACACGTCATCAATTTCACCACACTACTAACAGCTTTGAGATGCCGAGTACAAAACTGCTTTGTTTTGTGGTTGTAAACGCCCAAACTGTTTTGTCTAATAAATCCCGTTGGAGTGAAATTGTGTCGAACCGTTTTCTCAGTGTATCAATCAACATGTGCGATCTAAAAATAAATAGTTTATACTTCCCTTCTGCCATAAATTTTTAGTTTGAGTTTTTCTCGGTTTATTTACACTAACTTTAATTGTTTTATGAAAACAAATTTCCCCTCACAACGCGGCTATAGTTCCCAAAAATCGCTTTTAGGACGATTTTACTTTTATCTAAACTACATTTGAGCGGTAATAAGCAAACTACTAGTTTCAAAATGGGTTAATATCTTTTTAATTTACAATAAAAAACACATATAAGGGTCGTTACTCCTTGAGATTACATAGTAGTTCGTTAAACCTGAATAAATGAAAAATGTAGTATGGTCACTGTTAAGTTTATTATTATTAAAGTTTATAAATGAAATAAAACGAGTCTGTAGGAATATACCGGAACCACCAGATCGTATAAATTTAATAATACCATTACCTTTAATTGGATTTAATAAAAACTTTACGAGTAAGATTAAGATTCAGTCAATAGCAAAAAATGAAGCACAGGTATGATTTTCTGAGTGAATTGATACCCATTCATTACGAGAATATTAATTACCATTCATATATTTCAGTCTTTTACGACGTTTTGATGGTTCTGTCATAATCAAGTGCGCTTATGTTATCTTCTATGTTTCTTCAACGAAACATTTTTATCTGCAGGCATAATATTGATGAATGTTAATAAGATAATACAGATTCATTAGGCAGTCACTCCAGCATTGTTATTTAATACAACTGAATGGTTCAAATAACAAAATACACGAGATAAACACTTATCTAGAGAAAAATTGTAAACAAACTATTTTTACTTAGGTACAGAATAATAAATCTTAATAGAATACATTGTGCGCTTTACAACATAATTATGATGGAATATTATCTAAAGCGAAAAATAAATGTAAGAATTGGCCATGATAGATAAAACACGTATCAATTCCAACAATTTAAATATTGATATGTATTACCGAATTAACCAGATTGGCCCAAATCTAATACATCTCTGGATAATATCAGCTTTATAGCTTTGGACATCTAAGGCGAGATCCATCAAAATCTGCTGCTGTGGGGATGTACATATTCGTTAAAAACAAGGACAAATAAAGTACAGCAAAAAGCAAAGCACAAAAGGTTTGAAATCACATTAAATAATCATCACTTAGGGTGTTATTCAGAATCGGTGCCTAAGATTTTTCTCAACTGAAATAGTTACTTAAGTGAGATGTCGTATTCATAAATGGTCCTTGGGATAAATAAATCTTAACTTAAAATAATTATTAAGTATTTTTTAAGTAAAAATGTTTCCTATACAACAGCATTCATAAATTCTTCTTAGTTCTTAATTTTCTTACATTTAAAATATATTTGAGAAATATTTAAGAATGCAAAGTACCTTCCTTAAATATTTCTTATCTTAAATATCGAGGTTATGTTCGTAGAAGTTGAGATTATAGTAGCTTTAAAAATATTTAAGGAGAACAACTCTTTTAATGTTAAGGGAAACGCCGAACTATCATACAGCATTAATAGAAGTCTCTTAATTATTTTAAGGTGAGAAGTGCCGTTTCTACATTACTAATGAAATTTGTACATAACAAATAGTTCTTACTTAGCAATAGTTTTTTCTCAAATAATTCTTAGCTCAGAAAAATCTCATCTTAAATACTTCTTAGCCAACATTTTTCTCAGTCAGATCTCTGAATGCAAATCGTTCCTTAAAGTTAAGGAACATCCTAACTTAAGTAAGAAAATTTTAAGAAATATTTGAGTATCGTTTCTGAATACCACCCTTAGGACCTAACGCGAGAACCTTAAATATGAATCACCCCGTATAACTCAATGCCTCGATGGGAGTAGTTGTTGCGGGGTGGTTCACATTTATAATGAACATACAAAAAAATGCATCCAGCATAATGAAACGTGGTTTTTATTAAAAGTAATGCAGTCGTCGTTACTGTATTTCGCAGTTTCTCCAAGAATTGTCCCTCTGTGAGCAATTTTAGAAATTTATTACACCTTCCAATTACCTTCGTGTTGATTTCGAAACCTTCCAGATTAACTGCATTAGTAAATGATATTCAAGGCTTCAATTGTTTCTACAATTGCACAAATGTACGTTATTTATTTGGAAGTCACTATTTTTGAATGGCCGTATTTGGGCAATAGTTCAAAATACAAAGTATGATTTTAACAAAATGTTAGATGTTAAATGTTAAAATGTAGAAAACTACACAAAAATGTGGTGAACTGTTAGCAAATTTTGTATATTAATATAATAAATTCGTGAATGAATAGATTACCTTGAACTGGGACTGGGACCTAGGCCGTCTAATTAGTCTGTATAAGTAACTTTAGATCGTAAAATTACCGCCATTTTTGTAGTTAGACAACTGCATCGCAATTTGCAGTCAATTTATAATAAAGACGTTATGTAATAAATGGCAGAATAGATACTAAAATGGTTATGTCACATGCTAATTGGTAAGAAAATAAATAAACAATCTGATACGCCTGAAAAATAAAATTTCTCTATAGCTGTAAATACAAGTGATTCAATCCCAGAGGGGTGGGGACAAAAACTGTCATTGCCTCTCATAATTTTCAGATTTTACTTCTATTTTCGTTTCCAAAAAGAAAATCAAGTAAATGCAATTGTGGAATGCATGTCAATAATTATTCAACAGATATTTTACAACAACCGTTGGAAACATAAGAAAATCTGATAATACTTTGGCAGCTATTGCAAACTAATAGAATAGAGGGGTTTCGTGATTTGATAGGCTAAAAAACATGGGTATTAATCACTTACGTTGACTTTTGTATACAGGGCGGGCACAAATTGCCCTCGAATTTCTCATACCGCAATTTTATAATTTATTCTATTTTTTAATTCAATCTGTTGGTTCGGTTTGAATGTATACATCTTCGAAGCGTGTCTACTAGAACATATATTAAAGAATCTTATGCAACTGCAGATTAAATATGCGTAAAAACAGCTATACGTGCAGACGTAATTATAGGTACTGGTCATACCATTTCAATCTAATTAAACAAAGTATAGGAGAAAGTAAAGTAAAGTTACGTGAATAATTAAGGAAATGTATAGTTTAATGGAAATAATACAATCAAGATTCATTCCGGTTTGGTTAGGGAAAATGTATATCATTCCATTCCACTTTAGATTCTCCATAAGATTTGTACTAGTTTTCTTAAGCAACGATTATGATGAAAATCTACAGACGTTGCTAAATTTCAGTATGAATGTGTTGCACTTTATTGCAATAGCATACTACGAAATACAACACAACTTACAACATTTAAACGCTGTTTACCATAAAGAGGTTTTGTTACAGTCATACGGAGAAAGTAATATTAGGTGAATAGGTAAGGAAATGGGTACAACAGAAAAGCCGCTCGTGTGATGTAGAAGGAATGTAAATGAGGAAAGTGACAAGAGTAAAATGCATAAATAATGAATTCATATACAGGGAGGACAACATAAAATACTTATTAAATCAACAAATCATTGGCATTGCATAGATTTCATCTTTTCACATTATTTTAATATAATAAACTAATGAAACCTTGTTCACAACTAAAAACTGCTCGGTGCATTGAACTCTGGAATAAAATGCTTTAAAAAAGTATCGTAAAGTACACTGTCTCGTTTAAAATTTTAATGTAATTGTAATTGAGGAAGCGGTACACCATTGAAAAAGATTAGAGGAGGAGAAGTAAGACTCGCAGTGAATATTAATAACAATGTTAATTTTCTACGTTCGCGTTTCAAACCTCACACATTGTACATGGTCCATAATAATAACGAATTTATTTTGTATCAACCGAAATGAGACGTGTAATTATTACTTCGATACAATGATTTTTCTTCTGATATTCTATTCGTATTATTTTCATGTTCAAATATTAGAGGAACTGAAAAGTAAGTTATTTATTAAAACCAATTCAAATTATGCACTTAAGAGGCTAAAATAGCTTAGCAGTAATTGAAAACGAAGTGTTTGGTGACTTTAAGGATGAATTTAAGGTTTGAAGTATTTGAAACGAATGGTCATGAAACCAACTTTAAGTAACCCTTCTTTAATTTTAAATCTGATAATTATTTACGAAGCAAATTAAATTTTTGTTGAATATATATTTTTATTTCATTCCGTTGAATTTGTCAATGTAATTAACTTGATACCCTTAGTGTTGTAAATGGGAAATAAGGTTTGAGTAACTGAAAGGAAATAGTAATTATCAAGGTAGAATCAGTCGAAATATTCGACCTAAAAAGTTCGTAACGCTGAAACTATACGTTTTGATAAATGTACTACGAGCTCTCCCCTTGCCATTTGAATTTTGTAGGGTGGAAATCACCCCTATGTACTTGTTATTGAATGCATTTGGGGGTGAGTTTAATGAAGGTACATGAAGTATATGGTTTGGGTCAAAATTTTATAAAATGAAACTTATTTTGGGCGTATTCAGTCGAAAAATCTAAATGAACCCCATTTAGACTGAAGATGCAACATGTAAAAAACATGTTTCGTTTAGGCTTAAGCCTTTTTGACCCAAATTTCAAATTTGAAATTTTGTTGTAACTAAAAAGATTATAAAAATGGTGGTTTCACCTCTTAATGAAAATATCTATTGGCTTCAGTTAGGTGAAAACTTTTAATTGTAATAGTAGTCTACGGAAATTGTAGTTTTGACTTTTTTACGTAAAAAATGTTAAATACAAAAGGTATAGAGGATTTTAATTTCTTCATAAAAGCTACATAACATTACTGCATCAGATCGAAAAACGAAAAGAATTAGGAATTTTCATTTATTTTGACAGGCCGCCATTTTGGTTTTACTAGGTCGATTAGGCCCGTTAACGATCTTAACCGAGACACATATACCAAACTATTTTTGTACCGAGTTACATTTGGATTAGTTAAAAATGGGCCCTCTATCGTGTTTACAAATTTTGTTATACTACATATATGGCCAAAAAAAAACCTAAAAAAGACGGAAAATTCATTTTCGGCTCGCCGCGCCAACGAAAGAGCGGTTCCCCCCACCATGTCACCTCCTGCTCATAGTTTTCGATATGTAGCCTCCATTTTAAATATTATTTGTAGTGTCAGATGCTTGGATCAAATGATCAAACAGCTATCTAATGCTGTTGGATTCATTTTTCAATTGTTCTCAGCAAAGCCGATATGAGTTTTCCTCGGCCCGTATTGGCTCTAGAACTTGCTCTTTCTAGTTCTTCGCCTCGAAGCCGGCTTTCGATATTTTGAAGCTAGAGGTTTGTGCGATGTCCTGGGGACGCTCCAGCTGTAAACGTTTTCACCCCTTTTTTAAATATAATAAATAAGGGGTTAAAAACGTTTTGTTTTCCCTATAGAGTACATGGAAGTCTCCAGAAGGGACTTACCACGTCTCTAATTGAAGGTCTTTTAATTCTCGACATTTCTTGTTTACAACATAATCGTCTGTTCTCGGCCTCCGGAAGCGAAAAATATTTTTGTCGTCTTTGCAGGACCAGCATTTGTTAGTTGGGCAAATTCAGGGGGTTTGTTTTAGTATACGTGTTTTCTATTGGCTACTTCCGACGACTGACACGACGCTCATTCATGCTATAATCTTTTAACGCAATCGGTATTTTTGTCTATTTTGATTGAGGTAATAAGGGTAAATAATTCAAAAATGTGGTATAATCGAAACAAATTCTGAATTTGAACAAGGTAAATACTGTGGACTTTATGAAAAATTGTACGTCGATTCTAGTTCAGTTTTGAGATTTGTAAGGTGAAAGTTTTTAGGTGTAATAATGCAAATGAAAATAGCTGAAATGGGAGATAATTTTAAAAATCAGCTGAAATAGTGGGATTTAATCGAGTTGTCAACTAAATTATTTAAAAATTATTGATCCAAAAATGTATTGTAGTGTGTAATAAGTGAACAAATGTGTAGAAAAGTGATTACTGTGAGCTTTATGAAAATTTGTACGTCGTTCGTAGTTCCGGTTTGAGATTTGTGAGGTGAAAGTTAAACCGTTTTAGTAATCAAGGGGAAAGGAGGTTTCGAACTCGTTTTGGGTGAAGAGAAGAGAAGCGAACGAAGGGTAGTAGGGTAGAAAGGGCATCGTAATTACCTGATCGAGCTGAGCCAGGGCGACATCCGCATCGACCCACCCGGGCCTGGTGTACAGGTCCGACTCGTGCCTCTCCTTCGGCCCCGTCGGCGACTCTGGTGCCGCCATGGAGGCCATCCTCAGCGGGCACGCGGTTCCACCGGGCGCACTCAGGCCCAATCATCGGCGATCCTCGAGCTACACATTTAAAGTCCCCCCTTTTTGCTACCACCCGACCACCTGCACTTTTAATATTCTCGATGCGATTATCATGCTTCCCGTCCTTCACAATTCTTAAACTCCATCATCGCTCAGTAGGGGACTATGTCGTCCGTTCACGTCTAACCCAAAACACAAGAGAGGAGAGACGAGAGAGAAAGAGAGAGAGAAAGGGACAGTAAAGGAGATAGAGATTTTCGATTGCGTTACAGCACGCTCGGATTGAACCGTCGTGGTGGTGGTGGTGGAGGTGGTGCTGCTGTTGCTGCCGGTGGTGAAGATGACGACGATGACGATACCGATGATCGTCTGTCCACTCTGTCCATTTCGGTGGTTCAGGGAAGAGGAGTATGGGAATCGCCGAGAGGGGTTCGGAGCCACCACGTGCGTGACGACGTTCGACGCGGGTTTAAATATATTTTTAACTTTAAAAAATATAACTAGTTTAGTTTGGGCCGTCGTAAATTGTAAATAAACAAAACGTGCGGTGCCTTCAAAATAATATCATTGACCTGCCACGATGCCAGCTTACGCGCTCACACGTATAATACAATAGACATACTCTTCGGCGACGGCGTCGGGAGTTCACTTCGTACACTCACTCTCTATCTTACGGTGACTGAGACTGAGCTGAGGACGACCGTCGAGAAGATTCCATACGCACAGCTCTGGACTGTCAGCCGGCCGTTCATTGTAGTGGTAGTGGTAGTGGTAGTACTTTGTACCTGCTCTCCACCAGGCGAACGACGTCGATGTTCTCCGAATGAAGACCACCCACAATATATGTTTAGAATGTAAATTCTCCAAATTACATTACTTTTATTTTTTATTGTCATTATCAAAGCGATGATACACTATACGGCCGCATTAACATATCGCAGTCGCGCGCGTACACACACACATGCACACGCACTCGTGCAAGGAAGCACTGATTACTTCCGATCAAATTGCATTTGGCCAGCACCGCACATACGTACTTATATGTACGTAATAACGTCAAATTTATTTTTTAACGTCATCCGCAATGCCCGAATTTCCATTTTATTTCAACGTAACACCGGAAGTAAATTAAATGACTGGACCACCTTTGCGTTTCGATTTACTTACCTATTCCTCATCTTATGAAGTCATAGAAATGTTGAATGAATTAATTCACGCTCAATCACAAAAATATTCGGACAGGACCATTACGTAAAGAGCCGTTGGAATTTATTAATAAGAAATCGCCTTTGCTTCGCGCTGTAAATATAACAATACAGATTTAATATTTGAAAAGGCGAAGTCTAGCTGAGCTATTCTTACTTATCCTCCCCCACGTTACTATTTAATATCGGAAGACACAAAAACTAAATTAAAGATACTGAACTGAAATTTAACGGATTAACACGTAAATTTGTTGATTAATTCAAATTAAACTAAAGGGTATAATGGGATAAGATGGTGAAAATTGCCCCAGTCCGGATTTTTATTTAGAATTGGCCACTCGAATTTGAAATTTTTTGAAAACTCCTTCAACCCTAGGTGTTAATAGCATGGTCCTGTGGTGAACGTCATGTTTTTTCGAAAAATAATTCTTCTGCTTTTTGCTTGCTTCAAATATTCTAAAAAAATTCATGAATATAAATTTTTAAGTAGGAAAGCATCCTTATTTTTCCAGATTTTCCCCATCAAACTTGGAAACAGGAAAAATATTTAAATTTTTCAGTGATTTTTTTTAGGTCATGAAGGTTGTATTTGTCTAACTTTTAATAATACTTTTTGATGTATTTGGGCCGGTACTTTCAAAGGTGTTAGAATTACCATTTTTAGACCGGAACATGCTCAAATTTGAAAAAAATCCATTATTTTTCACATTTTTCTTTTATTTTTGGCATATAGCCTCAAAATTAGGCAGTTTAATGGGTCGTAGAACACCCAAAAATATAATAATAATAAATAATAATATTAATGATACTATAAAACATTACAAATTAATATGGATATAGTGGAAGTAGTATAGATAATATATTTTAATTAATTAAAAGCTAAAAACAGTTATATATATATATAGTAAGTAAGGCATTTCTAGAGTATGTTGGTTCCTGATATTTATCGAATGTACACGACCCCTAAAATTTAATTTTTGTTTAAGGTAATGTGGAGTGGAGGTAGAATTGTTATACTCATACGATATTTATACCTTAAAATGTTATAAGATATGACTTTTTTTCCAAAATCGAAACACAGTATTTCAACTGAATCTTACTTATACTTTTGGACTACGTAAGACGATTTTGCCCATTTTTCCCCATATTACCGGACATATAAAATTTCTCCTCTCCCCGTTCTTCTGTAAAATTTTATCTAGTTTTTTAAAATAGTTGAATGTCGTTAGAAATCGATCAGTTGCACTAAGACTCATAATTTGACGTAAATCAATGATTTTTATTTTTTAAACGAATGGTTATTTTAGTCATTGGAAAATCCGTGCTACAATTAAAAGTACGATTTGAAACAATCTTAAGACAGTGTTTTCTCTATGATTATTTACAATTTCCTCTGAAACTTCTCGACCGATTTTGAAAAATTGAAATTCAGTTTGAAAGCGAATGAATTTGCTACGAATTTACGAAGTTACTGTTTATAATAATCTGTAAAATGAGATTTTGTATGAATTGAATGTAGGTTTGTTCATTATTATAAAATCTAACTAAAATCGTCAATCAACCTTTTCTGCCTACGGCAATTGGCGTAATAATAGATAAGTACCTCCAGGTGCCTGGGATAAGTAAATTTTATTGCCCCCTAACCGTAGACAAGTAACCCTTGACCAATAAAATCAAATGCCTAAAGTCGTAAAGCCAGATGCCTAAGGGAAAGCAAATTTTATTGCCCCTAAACTACTGGGACGTTTCTCAGGCCAAAAGCCCGGGGAAGGCAAATTCTATCTCTCAGAACCCATAGACAAGTAACCCTAAAGCCAAAAGTTAAAGGAAGGCAAATTTCAGGCAGAAAACTAAACGCGTAGCAGAAAGCGTGTTCTATCATTCCAAAACTGTAGATGTCAGATAAGTTACTCAAGACCTTTAAACCCGGATAAAACCAAGTGTCTGAGGCTACGGCTACCTGTCTACGGTTGAGGGGTAATAAAATTTGCTTTCCTTCTAACTTTTAGCTTTAAGGTTATCTGTCTACGATTAGGAGTTAGTACAAGACTCTTGGAACTATTTTTCTATGGCTCTTCAGTATATAGAATTTATGAATTCAATTTGCAAATGTGCTGGACTGTTATATTGGATTCGCGATCATGAATTTTCTGTCTCCAGGTTCGTGATCAGTGACTTCAAAAATCTCCATGTAACAAATTTTGCATAAATAAGTCGATTTTCGAAAATCTCGTCCGTCATATTAGATCCGCAATCTTAAATTTTGAAAATCTTACTCTAAATTTGTAAGTAGTGATCCCAAATCCCAGATATGAATTCCTTTATCAATATTAGGGTGAAACTGAAAAAAATCTCAGTAATGTTAGCCGGCGACGTGGATTGAATTTTTGAAATAGATATGGATTCTACGCAGAAAATTAATTTGAAAGTGACCGTCAACTGTCCGATAATAAACCCATCCCCATTAACTGTGTTGTTTAATTAGTAATAATTATGCTAATTCAAAATGCAAATTCATTAAACATCGATTAACTACGTTAAAACAAGTATCCTTTAAGGTTTTTCATTGAGGCGTGTCATATTTTTAATCTAGGGAAGAGTCGTACAAAAGATGAACGACGATTAAAATGGGGACAGCTTTTATCTAAGAGATTAGTACTGCTACTAGTGACAAGACACTTCTCCTCTAGTGTTTCGGCAGTTTGAGATGAGTTACGGCGACCACACATTGACGGTGGTGTCAGTAAAAATGATTAGTTTCCTCCTTAACTTTTAACAATTTTACTTCATAAAATAATTTGAACTCATTTAAGATTGTACTACATCTAGAAAAATAATTGGTAAGTTCACACAGTTGTGTTTAATAGCAATAAAGTAACATGTTAATGTTTTGGTTCTACATTGGATTCTTCGAAAAGCACAGAGCTGTCACGTTCAACGTTAGTTTCTCATGGACGTACATAGTCACTGAACCTCAACCATCAACATTTGGAGGTCAATCTCTTCTTCATCTTTCTTCCAATATTTCGCCGAAAATACTTATGCCTCCACCTCAAGAACTTGAAAGAAAGAAGAAGAGGGTCAATGACAATGGAAGAGGTAAAACGGCTTTTCTAACTTCCTTGCCATAAAAGTGAATTAGAGGCTGACATTGAAAAGAGAGAAGAGGAGAAGAAAACAAAAGAAGAATTTATTCTATTCTCAGAAAAAGCCCCCTACGGGTAATAACGAGAAATCCAATATAAGGAAAAGTAAAAAAAAACTATATTTCAGCTATCGAAGGATCTAAAACGTTTAAAGGAAAGAAAATTAGATTTGAAAAAGAAGCTATGGCATCATTATCAGACGAAGGTCACGAAGAACTGACACAACCTCTATTTCCTGCAATGAACTTTATGTATACTCCCAAGCAAAGGAAGGATGGAGCCAATGTTCCGGTTGCAGAGGCTGGGCTCATCAAGCTTACTTCAATATTAAAGAAAAAGATGACACATTTATTTGTGATTTCTATGGACTTGTAAATGTGCCATATGAAGCAAAGTTTATACAACTTCCTTTAAAATCATTTATTTCTCGTGATTATAGACATAATGGGTTTTTCAGATATAGTTTTAAGTGGAATTTAAGAGAAATTGGGGTAACGTATATTTTACGTCATTTATTATTAGTACTCCCTTTTAGTCGGTGAGAAGGGTGTAGATACGATAACTTAAGAATTATATAAAGGGTTTGGATCACATATAACAATAATGTATCGATAATGATATTATAGAAAGAAATAATATGAGTCCTCGTTTTGTACAACTCTCCTCTACGTTAACAAGCCACCAGCTTCAATTACTAATGATTGCTCCATTACTTTACATATAATATAGCAGCATTATAACACTAGAGCCACTGCAGGAACAAACGAATTCAAGCTTATCTGGTATCAAGCTACTTGCTCTTTTGTACATATTAAAATAAATCTGTGCCAGATATATGCGTATATCTACACAACGTAATTTTCCAGCCGCGTAGCAGCGTCAAACTGCCTTTCCATTGGGAGGGAGTTAGATACCACGTGAATCCCCCCAC
Organism: Cryptocephalus primarius; assembly: GCA_963576515.1. Lineage (NCBI taxonomy): Eukaryota > Metazoa > Arthropoda > Insecta > Coleoptera > Chrysomelidae > Cryptocephalus > Cryptocephalus primarius. Next base: position 8,047,470 of record OY754936.1, read on the forward strand.
GTATTATCAAACATAAAGTAGAGTCGCTAACACTGTGTACATGGTTTCTGGCTGTCCCCCATAGGGTAGGCGGAGCAGGCTACGCCCAATCAGCATATCTTTTGTTTGACTCCTGATAAACTCCTTTCCTTGAATTTCTAATTAGAAATTTCAATGGTATACTAGAGGCACTAGAGCCATGCATGTAAGTTGGGTTGAATTGAGTTGAGTTGGGTATTTCTGCTTTGCGCATATCAACTTCATACTCATCTTATGGTACTGACTTTTAGATCTCTTTACCCCACGTGAAGATTGTTTTCCTCTCACAGAAGTGACTGATCAGAGCAATGGTGGGTATTCCGTCCATACTCTCCAGTAAACCTCTATTTGGAGATGTGAATATCCCATCTCTGTACTTTTAAAAGAAAATATTCGTTCGAGTGTAATGGTGATTAATCTTGTAACTTGCTAAGTAATTATAACTTGCGAGATCTTAGTGTTGAAATAACTAAACTGGATGTTTCCAAAAGTGTTTCACAATTGGGCTAAAATTATTTAGCCACCTACTGCTGCACATTAAAATATCTAAAAGATGTGTCTTTAATATCAGACTAAAAGGACATAATTGCTGCTATAGCATAGGCTATTTTTTGAACCAATATTTAATAAACAAGCTTTCTTCGTGAATATGTAACCTTTGGTCAATATCGTGTATTTCACTGACGACCTTTATACATTTTAATATTGTCACGTGGAATATTAAAGAACTACTACTATTACTACTATACGGTCGTGTTAATGTAATGCACGCATACGCATACAGGGAGGCAATGATTTCTTCCAACCGTATTGCCTTTGTTGAAATAAGGAGCACCATACATACACATACTATGTTTGTAATGCGTTCAGTTCATTTTTAACGTCCTCTGCAATGCCCAAATTTTATTATTTCAACCTAACACCGGTAGTTAAATAAATGACTGGAACACTTGTGTTGCGGGATACAATAAACCTTGTTTTTAACAACCTCGGATTCAGTAAACCACCAAATTAAACTGTTTGGAAACCCACGGGTGAAATTGTATTAACGCAATGATAGCGATTAGCGTTTTTAACAACTTCGTCATCAAATCGTCGGATTAATAAATTCCAGTGAATTCCAAATGACGTGCAATACCTAATTGTAATTATATCTGAACTTCTTGAAAGTCGTTATACTTGTTATTTTTCAAAAATAATGAATGATTTATAGTTAATGAATCGTTACTCAAATCTCTTAAGTCATTAGCACACAGTTTATTTTGACCAATTTTAAGGATTAGAAAGTTTTATACCAAATACAACCTACAATTTAATACCAATTTGTAGCAGTTTTGCATAAATATTCCGTGCTGGCAAATCGGTCCAGCAGTAAGTGGTCTTTAATGTTTACCGTCGAGACATAATTTAAAATCATTAATGAAGTTAGAGCAGAAAAATGAAGGTTACAATTTACCGAAATCGTCTATAGAAAATGAATTTGAAAAAATCGGCATTCCATTAATCAGGCTATTGAATAACACCGGAAAATCTAAACAGGTCATGAACAGTAATTATGACTATGAAGACAAGCGTTACTGAAGTGGTTTTACTCGTAATCGAAAATTAATTAACCGATTTTTCTCCCAAATTTTTTTTACCTTGTATCTTCCAAATGTAGCGATTTTTCAAGAATCATCAAAGAACAAAATATTCATAAAATAGTCCAAGGAATAACCCCTTAAATTTTGCCGAATGTTTACGAAACACCCTGTATATTTGTTGTTTTAGTATGGATTGAATTTTCTAGCCCTGCGAAGTCTCCATCTCTTGACAATATTTACACCAGAATTTTTTGGAATTTTTCATTATTTTGCAGAACAGTTTATTTTCTATCAGAACTACAAAAACTGTGTTAAATATTTTGCATTCGTAACCCTTGCAACATAGACTTTCTCAACATTTTTTCCTTGCTGCTACCATATGCAATGCACAACACACAGAGTGAGCATTTCAGTAACGTTGATGATTCTTGCGACATCTGCTGCTTACAGCGGAAGTCACGCTATACTCGATTATGAAAACGACTGAAAACTAAGCTATACATAACAATGCCACACACTGGTAAATTATAACTTTTACATTTGAACACACAGATGGACCCCTTAAAGAAAAATTTCTAACTTTACTAAGCGTCCATATTTGGTTTCAATCTAGGCGCCAAATTCAGAATAAATTTATAGTACAATACAATACATTACGTTGAAATTATATACCGTAATAATTTGTTATATTATATATTTTTGGCATATATTTCATGGTGGATTCAGTCACACACAGCTATTTCTTGAAATTTTACCGTTCGCCGCTATATTAAAAGCCGCGTGTGGGTGCATATTACTATGCAATTTTTGAAACCATGAGATCATAAAAAATCCTACGTACGAAAAGTTGTATAAGGACCTTTTCTGCAGAGAATCGCATAATCTACTACCTTTCTTATAACTGTTTTCCCTTTATCACCAGATCTCTTGCGCCAAATTGTTTAACCTCCTTGGGCCCGAGCCTCTTGTATAGATTTAGTGCCGTAGGAATTTCGGTTTGGTCTACGTTAAATATTGCATTCTCCCTAAATTTGAATTTTTCTTAAAATTTCTTGGAAACCTGATCTTCATTAAAACTTGATATCCGACTCATATTCGACTCATATTAGTGGACTCCTGTTTTCTTCGCATTACCTCTCTTGAGTTTCCCTTGGGAAATTCATAATACCAATCTTTTCCGGGCAGTATTGTTTGTAATTTATAAGTGTATTTTATTTGGTTGGCTTCAGCAAAGAAAATCCCAATTTTCTGAGGTGAACTTTAGTTCTGTGAACTATATGCTGTTTCAATGCTTCTGGAACTTGCTGCTGCGTGCCACCAATTCTTGTATTTCCCCGCTGTAGAATGCCAAATACTATAACCAGTGGTCTTCCTAATGCAATTTATTTCTGTTCAAAAAGTGGCTGGGGCAACGACTTGCTTTTTCAACAATGACCGGAACACTACAGGAAAACCGGACAAAAGGTGGACTTGCATTATCGCTCGTGAACAAACATTCTTGTCACATTTCAATGCCAGTTTTTGACTGTTGTAGAGAATATGGCATTATTTTTCTAACGATACCCTCATACTTCATATAACCTTCAGACATTGTAAGTTTTTAGGGCCCATTAATATCAGCGTTGAACAAGCAGTGTGACCTATTAACGGCCGAAAACATCACACAATACGATTTATCTGAAATATTTAACAAAGCCAGTGAGTTTAACAAAGGCCCAATCAAGATTTAGGACACGCACCACCGGTTGATGCCGAGTTACCTTTTACACTCTCTTCGGATTAATACCACCTTCTCTTCGACTAGACGATCCAAATTGGCTATCTTATGGAGAAAAATACACTAAATGACATAGCAGTACATCCGTTATTTTAGAAGAGTTAAATTATGTTCCAAAATTATCACAGCTAAACCAGACGCTCAAAAAGACTGAAGTATTAAATTCTCGGCAACTGTATTTTTGTTTAAAGTGTTCTAGATGGAACCTTAAGAATCCCAACGACAAACTTACAAGTCCAACCCTTTGTCATTTCAGAAATATAAAAATTTGTGCCTAAGTTAGCGCCAGTACCCTTGTTTTTTGACTCTGATACCTTTGTTGAATATTTGGTGAATATTTTTTTTAGGAGAACCGCAATTAATACTCAATTTTTAAATCTACTTTTTTCAAGGTTTAAACTTTTTTGTCTACTTTAATTGGATATATAAATATGTGAGCATTTTGGATAGTAAAACTTTTTGAGAAGTCCAAAGCTAAAAAGTTTTTTCTCTTCGTAAATTAATCCAGAGTGTAATACGCTGTCTATCGCCTACTTAAAGACTTTAAGACGTAACCAAAAACTTGATAGGCGACATAGGCACAGTCCAGGTTTCGTGCTCAATTGTGGGCCGTTTCGAAATAACGATTGTTGGTTATTACGTTGAACATGCGATCAGGAGTTGCGCAAACATACACTATGCATTCATATTGATTCGCAACGGTTAAGAACGCGCTTCTCGTCCGGAAGATCAATACCGGAGTTCTTCCAATAGCTGTTGCCCTAGTGTGGTAACATACATACATAGTAGTCGTAAGTTCTCAGCCGCGTCCGTTGCTAGCGCAATTGCCTTTTGCCCTGCGTACTCGCGTAGGGCGGTAACACATACACACGTGGCTGTCGTGTAGTGTTATCTAATTCGATAAGTTCCCCCAGGATGGGATAGCATTCGCACTATTGCCGAAAAAGAATTAATTTAAGGTAAAAAACTTCCGAGACGGGAAAATTTTTTAGTAGTCAGCAAAATATTTTCATTTGCCTCATTCGCATGTGCGACGCTTAACTACTTTTTTTCGGCGCAAGCGAACTAGGTACCTTTGTACAAGTTGGTTTATTTATACATATCTCTTTTTTTTATAATTTTTATTTGATCGTTATACACAACGTAAGTCTTTAAATCCAAAATCGATAGTTCCCCCGATTTCCATTCATCCAGTCACATGTAGTTTCCGACAATTTCATTGTACTTTTCCATAACTCTTTATATTTTTGCATTCGCATTCCAGAATTACGCCTTAGTCATTCATGTTTTAGAGACGTTAAGAGAGTAGAGCGAAAGTGGCGTTAAAATTTCATTCATAAAGATAAGGTTTAATGTCGCATTATTCCTCATCATAACCTTTTATTAAACTGAAGGATCTATCACATCCATTAAGTATATAGACCTTATGTACGCATGTATATATATAGACAGCTTCATTCATAGCTGGTATTATGTAATGAAATCATTCCAGATTAGAGCTTAGCGTTTCAGTTTGATCGTAAACGCGGTTGTAGTGATAATTAATTCATGTTAAGTATTCACGTTGGTCATTTCGGACATGTAAGTACATAAATACGTATATAGTTTTGTTTCGGGCACGTAATTTTCTTCTGAACGTTAATGTAGGGATTTTTTTTATGGATCTCCACTTAGATACCGATCCTACCATGGGTCAGTAATGGGATTACATTCTCTTCATAGCAATGAATCACGTTTGCTAATAATAATTCCTTGAATTTCTATACTATAATACGGTTTTTGTTGGATTTCGTGATTTTGGTCACATTTTAACACTCCCATTTGATTTTGTTTACGACTGATGGAAAACGTTGATTAGCACAACACGCAACGATAATTTTTCCCCTTTTCCAGATAAGGTTATATTTTTAAGCTGCACACGATATTTATGGCAGCACACTGTTATTAAGTACTTTGTCGCAGATTAGGCGACTGAAGGCAGTTAGAAGATGATAGATCCATCTTCTTCTGAGGAAGACAGCGAAGAAGATCATGGAGCAGGTCACCATGTTGGACACCACCAACCCTCCCACCACCATCACCATCCCTCGACTCATTCGCACCAAGTAAATAAAGTAAGTATATTTTGCACTGTTTTTAAATCAATTTTTTTAATTATGATTTTAATAAATTTTGGTTTTTAATGTTTTTAATTACGTTACATTATTATCTATGTTATCAATTTTTGTTGAATTATCTTTCAACATATTGGGTCATTATTTTTGTGTTGACTCGTCTTGGCAATCTACAAAATAAAAAATGATTTGGTAGTGTGTCGTGTTACAACTTATTCTGTATATTTTGTTTTAATCTGGAATCATAAAATATTACAGAACTGAATTAGGTTACGTCGTTTTTAAGGAGAAGTAGGACAATTGCAGTGATTCATTATTATTGCCCTACATATGTGTTTCTAGGTGTTGAACCTGAATTCAGAGCTCCCTACTAGTAGTTTTGTAATTACAAACGGTTGTTTGAAAAATTGTTCAGAAAATTAGGAAAAATGTGATTTGCCTGTAAATAAGTTCAAAGGTAGTGAACTGTTTTACTAGAAAATTATAAAATTCGGCATAAACTAAGGACCCCTTATTTTAAAATCGCCAGTTTTTCATTATCACATAGATTTTTACAAAACTTAACGTAAATATAACTGTGAAAATAGAATTTTAAGATCTTGTTACATTTTGGCCAATTTATTTTTATAAAAACAACGCAAAGGTGGACATTGTTTTGAGCTATACAACAACACCAGATTCCTTTCTTCTCATAGAGACTTTGAGCAAAATTTCTGGCGTTACTAGTATAGAATACATACGTAATAATATTAATTTGGAGGCTTGAGGAAGGAAGAGGAGAGGAGGAACGTTTGAGAGGATTGAAGAAGGTATGTAGGTTTCCTATGGGAAAAATGTTTGTTTACAAAAAATATTTTTCTTGTAATTTTGATCGTTTGTTCCATATTTTGCCATCGGATATACGAGGCGTTTCTCTTTTGTTGTGAAATATTTTATGTCAATTCCTTCTTAAAAAAAAGTAGGGGGTTCTATCAAAAAAGGTCTTCTATCGAAGTTGCACCGTTTTGAATAAGTAGAAAACATGTAAGGTTTATTGTAGTCGTAAGAGAATCTCGTTAATATGTTTAAAATCGTTTGGTAATTTAAACAACAAAAATGCAGAGAATAATTTGAAAATGTATTTTTTTAACAGACTACTTTGAAAATGAAAACTCTCGAACAGTTACTCCTCACATGGAAGAGAAGGTACTTATCGAAATCGTAGTGGATGTCTTCGCTGTCATTAAACATTAGTCACTCAACAGTTCTAATTTTTTGTGAATATATTCAGCGTATTCAGGGTTTTGCGCTGCTAAATGCGCGAAAACAATAAAATCCACCATTTTCTGCAAACACTCCCCTAACAGCGCTTAAAATTTCAGCAATATTACACCATATTACTTTGCAATATCACAATATTGCACGCTGTATTGCTACAAGTTATCTAAGTTCTTTTTTAAATATTTCTTGCTCGTGCTTGTAATATTGTGAAATGTTGTTAATGTCATAAGATTCTCCATGACTATAGATGATTTACATACCCTTATCAATAGGTATGCAAAAACATAAATGGGTATATATATATCCCTATTATCCTATATCAAATCTTTAAATTTCCTGAAATATTAAAAAAAACTGCAATTACACATCAAATTCCTCTTTTTCCTAATTAATTTCAAATGAAATAATTACAAGATTGAGTTACATATTTAGCAATTTGAATGATTACTAATCAATTTCACAATATTATTTAATATTACTGAATTTCTTTACTGTTAATTTCTTCGGGGTGGTGGTTGCTTATTGCTTTATGATAACGTGCAATACCAATTACCATTTCCTTTGCACCTATGTGTGCACATTATGTTACATTTCTTTAGTATCAAATTATCCTGCCTGTTGATACACCTGCCAGTTTTAATATTTGATACAACTATTAATAAAATTCTCAAGGGCGGGCTTTTGATCACTTTGGAATATGTGTCGATAATCCTCTATTCAGTGAGTATGAGATATATAGCGCCGAAAAATGGAAATGAAATTTGGTCAAACCTACGAAATAGTTAAAAATATTATATAGGAAAGAGGGTTGTAAAGTTATAGTCTGTGCCTATATTTTCTTATTTTATTTTAGATCTATTTGGGAGTTATTAGAGAACTAAGTGTGTATTGCAATTTTTTAGGGGCTAACCAATTCAAATATCGAAGAAGTATGTTTCTTTGTAATTTGTAAGAGGGTGCATCATTAGATGCTCCAATCAAAGGCATTGTTTTGCTTTTCACCAGTTTAATAAGACAAAGTTGAAATTTCCTTGCTACCTAACTCCCACGTGCTTCCTATCTTTCTTCATTTGAACGGTATAATAGCAGTTTTTTCTAAGTTAATTTATTTAATTTAGAGATTTCAGTGTAAAGCATCACCGGTAAACACATGATAGCTTGTAGCTTCGAAACAAACAGTTTGGTCCCAAAATTGATATCTGGGGCATAACACAATCATTTGCAATGATCTACATAAACGCTATTTGCAGATATCCCATAACCTTTATCATCTCAATGGAGTTTCCTTGGAGGCAACTCTTTTGGTACCTTAAGATTGCTGTGTTAAATTTCCAGACCGAGTCGTCCCCGTACCACCACTCCCATGGCTCCGACGTGGGAAGCGGGAGCTTGGAGATCCCGGTTAGCAACAGCACGAATGTCATCCGATCTCTATCACCAGCCAGTGCCGTCTCCGCGGAAACCCTCAGCCACAGCATGGGATCGTCCCGAGCTAACTCCTTACCGAGACCTACAAGTCCATCGCCTTCAGTTGCCTCTGAAAAAACAGAAGTGGATCTACAGGAGAAGCAAGAACGAGAGGAAGAAGAGAGGAAGAGGAGGATCCAGCTTTACGTTTTCGTTTCTAGATGCATAGCTTACCCGTTCAACGCCAAACAGCCAACGGATATGACCAGACGGCAGACGAAGATCACCAAGCATCAACTAGAGACCATCGTCAATAGGTTCCAGGTACGTTGGCTACGCAGGTCAGTTTTCGGGGATATCACAACTCGTTTGCCGTTGCAGAGCTTTTTAAAAGGAGAAACGCAAATCATGGCAGACGAAGCCTTCCAAAACGCCGTACAAAATTATTATGATGTTTTTTTAAAATCTGAAAGAGTCGTCAAAATGGTTCAGTCAGGCGCTTGTTCACAATATGATTTTAGAGAGGTATTCAGGAACAATATCGAAAAGCGAGTAAGGTATAGCAATTATTACGTTAAAAACAAAATACGTGCTACTAATAACCGCTGCTATTTTAGATCATTACCAGAAATGGAAGGTTTAAGTAAAGAAACTGTCTTTACATCCTGGATGGCCAAATTTGATTGCATCTTAAAAGGTAAGCATTATGTTAATTCCGGGGCTTCTTACTGACATATTAAACTAGGGATTATTCTAATTATGCTTTTTCTCCTAGTTACGGACGAAGACTCAAAACGGCCATCCAGAATGCAACAAAATTTAAACTCAGAATTAATTTTGTCAAAGGAACAACTTTACGATATGTTTCAACAAATTTTAGGAGTGAAGAAATTTGAACATCAATTATTATTTAACGCTCTTCTCGTAAGAAGGCTCACTATTCAATTATTGGCGATGTGAAATTTCACCTTAATCGTTTTCAGCTTGATTCGGCCGACGAACAAGCGGCGGCCATTAGAAGAGAACTCGACGGCAGAATGCAAAAAGTTGCTGAGATGGAAAAGGTACGATTCCTTTTGAACCTTTTTGTAACCCACTTCTTTCTTGAACAATTTTTAGCATATTTATCCATAACACTTACACCAGTCAATATACACTTACTGTTTACAAATCGGAGCCAATAACAAATACTAATTAAAAATATCAAAATGTTTGAATGAAAACAGTGTACATATACTGCTTGTGCATTTTAGTTCTATTACAATTTTGCAGCGAGAAAATTTTGACATGACAAATTTATTCTCCAGATAAAATTTTTAACAATGTTGAAATGAAATAATGGATAAATATGCTAATAATTGTAGCATTTGTTTGTTTTGCTAGTGACTTACATATTTTAATTTGACTACTTTCAGAACCGAAAGTTAATGCCGAAATTCGTTTTGAAAGAAATGGAGTCCCTTTACATAGAGGAATTAAAATCATCAATAAATTTATTAATGGCAAATTTAGAGTCGCTGCCGGTGTCAAAAGGATCCATGGATTCTAAATATGGCTTACAAAAACTTAAACGCTATAATCACAGGTTGCATAACCATAATAATCCGTATAATGTGAAGCACATACTGATGAATTATGTTACTTCTTTTAGATCGCAAGGATCTTTAGCAAAACTTGAAGGAGATTCGGCAGATAGTGATACACAACTAACAAAGCTTGATGTCGTTTTGACTTTTCAACTTGAGGTAAGGGCTCTTGAATTGATAGTTGCATGCAAATAATAAAAGCCATAAATCTACTGATATGTTACCACCCCTATTTTTAATACCCTGTCGATGGTTTTGAAAAAGCTTACTTATAACTTTGTAATGTGTACCTGAAACAAGATTTCTTGAAGCATGCTTTTGCTACAACAACTGAAGCATTCAAGTCCACATCAATAAAGCTAATCCTTATGCTTAAATGTTTTGAAATAATACCTTTACAGCGTGTTTCTTTGGTTCACATACACGTTTTAATTTTCTACTAAAACAAATGGTATCATTACCTTACTAACAATGAAACAAACCAGAACATACATTGTTACTGTTTTGGAATAAAAGGCACGCTGTAAATAATAATGAAATTCTGAAATTTTAGGAAAAAATATTTTACCAGTGGGTACGTTTTTCATGATAAATTAATTGCCCATTTCGGCACATGGCAAATTGATTTGTTAACCCTTTTGCTTTATTATCATTATTTTAGGTTATAGTTATGGAAGTTAGAGGTTTAAAATCATTGTCACCAAATCGTATAGTTTATTGCACAATGGAAGTAGAAAACGGTGAAAAGTTACAAACTGATCAAGCTGAAGCATCTAAACCCATGTGGGACACGCAAGGAGATTTTTGCACCACTCATCCATTACCTATCGTCAAAGTTAAATTATATACGGAGAATCCCGGAATGTTGGCGCTGGAAGATAAAGAATTAGGCAAAGTGATATTGAAACCTACCCCTCTTTCCTCAAAAGTAAGATATCTTTTAAATTTGTTCATTCCGATTTGTTTTCTTTGACTACACTCTTATCATTTACACATAACGCAATACACCACTCAGGTTGAAGCACTTTGTCATAAAATCAGCTTATTAAAATTATTATTTTTGCTTATGCTTAGTTTAATTTGGAACAAGTAAAAATAACGGTAAAACCCTCCAGACTCTCTTTTACTAATCAACTTGCTTTTCATCCCTCCATCTTAGGAATTAACGATACAATTTTCAGTTATTCAGTTTTAATCTCACGTTAGATTATAAGTAGCACAGAACAGCAACAACACACCCGAACACAAGGAGGAAATTTGTAAGGACTTACTCATGTCGTATATCCTTTGTTACTGAAATCGTATTGTTATAATAATGGATTTTTTCTAAATTTAGGCACCGGAATGGCATAAAATGACGGTTCCCAAGAACCTTCCTGATCAAGATCTCAGAATAAAGATAGCTTGTCGAATGGACAAACCATTGAATATGAAACACTGCGGTTATTTGTATGCGTTAGGGAAAAGTGTTTGGAAGAAGTGGAAGAAAAGATATTACGTTTTGGTTCAAGTTTCTCAATATACCTTTGCAATGTGCAGTTACAAAGAAAAGAAATCTGAGCCATCAGAGATGATGCAATTAGATGGATATACGGTAGATTACATCGAAGCCTCAAGTGGTGAGTATCAAAAATCAGTCGACTATGAAAACATAGTAATACCATATTGTAAAGTGAATATCTGAATTATGGATTTCAATCGTAATTTCCTTCATTTAAACATTATCATGGGTATCAATAGCAGTGATACGATGTTTCCCAGAAATCTATTATTTCAGATATTACAAAATCACCATGTCTCAAAGATTTCCTAACGAGTATCATTTTTTTTTAAGCCAACTTGATGGTCGGAATGGGTAAGCGTAAGTCACATCATTTATAATATATTTGAATGCATATTTTACGTACTTAAATGATGATTTACAGACCTAGAAGGTGGCAGATTCTTTTTTAACGCTGTCAAAGAAGGGGACAGTATCATATATGCTAGCGATGACGAAAACGAGTGCCATCTATGGGTCATGGCGATGTACAGAGCTACCGGGCAATCCCACAAACCCACACCTCCCCTCACCCTTCAAGATAAAAACTCGACAATATCCAAGATACAGGGAGGTAATTTGACGAGTATGTCGCGTTGGCGGGTTTAGGTAATGTTATGAGTGTGAATTTCAGATGCAGATAGAGCGAGGAAGCACGGCATGGAAGACTTCATTTCTGCGGATCCCTGCCAGTTCGATCACGCTTCGTTGTTTAAACTTTTACAAAATCTTACGTTGGAGTATAGACTGAATGATCCTTACTGTTCCTTGGTGAGTTTCGAAGAAAGTTTCAAAAGACGATTTAACCTGGTTTTGTAATAAATAGGGATGGTTCAGTCCTGGCCAAGTTTTTGTTTTGGATGAGTACTGCGCCAGATACGGAGTGAGAGGATGTTACAGACATCTTTGTTATTTATCAGATCTATTAGATAGAGCGGATAAGAATATTATGATAGATCCTACGTTAATTCATTATAGTTTTGCTTTTTGTGCTAGTCATGTACATGGAAACAGGTTAGTAAAATTAACCTTAGGGCTTAAATATACTGATTAATTGATAACAATAGTAATAACTTCAGACCTGACGGCGTTGGAAGCGTTACACATGAAGAGAAGGAGAAATTTCAAGAAGTGAAAGAGCGTTTACGAATTTTGTTAGAAAATCAAATAACTAATTTCAGGTAACGTCCATTTGGCATATTTAAGTCAACTTAACAGCAATAAACACAAATATTACATTTATATAAAAACTGAAAATTTAGCGTCACAACCATCTACAAGATACTCTTCAACTGATAAATAATCCCTGATTCAAACCATATCCGTAACCCATATTTATATTTATGAAGTTATAACTTAGGTAATTATGTTTTAGGTTCTGTTTTCCTTTTGGTAGACCAGAAGGTGCTTTAAAAGCAACTCTTTCGTTATTAGAAAGAGTTTTAATGAAAGATATTGTTACTCCAGTGCCTCCAGAAGAAGTACGTGGTATGATTAAGAAATGTTTAGAGACTGCTGCCTTAGTTAATTACACTAGATTGTCGTCTGAAGCTAAAATTGAAGGCAAGTTCTTTTACTGAAAAATACTATTAATTCTTCACACCGTAAAGATTTTAACCCACGCATATTCATTGTTGTTTACGTTAACTTGTGGTAAGGAAACTAAGTCAATTCGTTTTTGTAGAAGATTTGAGAGGTGAGACAATGGTATCTCCGAGTAAAAAGTTGGATGACCTAATACATTTAGCGGAGCTCTGCGTAGACCTGCTCCAACAAAACGAAGAGCATTATGCAGAGGTAATTCACGCTTTTTACAATACGATTATCAAAACAATATAACGTTACTAAACCTCTAAATCCCTTTGATTTATGAGAATTAAAGTCAATTATCATATCCCAATTTTTCGTTTGGATTTATTCAAAGTTTTCAAAAACGACAGCACAAACCAATCAACGAAAGCAAATTAAGGAACTAATTTCAAGCAAAACTTTATTCGAAATACTTTTGATTTGATGATTGGGGTTATATAGAGAAAATATTAGATTTTTGATTTGATTGATTTGATTTAATTGATTGGTTTGAGATATTTTAAGCTGGTTTTTCTACAACAGATAACCATTAATAGTCATTTAATATAACTAATTTTATTCAATATGCAGTGTATATAATTTCGCATTTGGATTTGTTAACTTTTAATAAACAAGTTGCAAGCTCCTGTCGCCATTTTAAATATTTTAAAATTATTTTCGTTTTAGTTTGTTTGTTGTTATCCTAAAATTTTGTTTATACATGATATTGGAACGATTAACTGTTTGTATAGCGTATTTTCTCCTTTCAAAACCTGAAGTAATGCTAATTCCATCATTTGTGAATATGTAATGAATGGTCAAACACAAAAATGTAGTTGACTACTCTATAACCTTTTTTTTTTTTTAGTTGCCAATAATTGAAACTGTGAATTTTGTTTTCCATTAGCAACAAATTGTTTTCCTTTTTTTCTTTAATTTCGTACGTGCCTGATCAGTTATGAGAAAATATAAGAAACATTATATAGATAACGTGTATGAAAAGGGCAATTCTAAAAATCTGTGAAGATTGCGTTTGTTTCAAATTTTTAAGTACTCTGTGTGAAACGATGCTTCGGGTGAAAAGTCTCTAAAGTGAGAAAATGATTTTTCTTTGAATGAGTACACATCGCCCTTTGGAAAAGGGGTTGAAGCTATGTCTATCGATAAATAGTGTCTGTTGACAATCATTGATTTTAACTATTGAACTTCATTTTGTCATATCTCAAAGCATATTCTCAAAAAAAATGTAATATTTACTGACTTTTTACCTGAACTTGTATTTTGAAAAACTGAGCGAATGAACTATGAGGCTAATCAAACTACAATTATCTTGAACAGTAGTACTTCAGATACGCACCTATTCACGCATAGATAACTACAAAGGAAATATTTAAAAGAGTGAAAAACTAGAGGTTGTGTTAAGAGATGTTATAATTTGTGACGCTGTGCTGGTTTCGTATTGGTGTCAGCTACATTTGAACTACTCCAACATAACCAATATCATCTAAAAATTAATAAGTATCTAATTACAAAGTAATATGACTAATCTCAAGGCAATAACGACTCCTGTGATTTCCTTACGGGTCCTGTTAAAATTGTACAAAACTAAGTTTTAATTTCAATAAATATTGAATATTACTGCACAGCAAGCCTTTATTATAGTTCAAATTCAAAAACTAGGACAGCCGAAGAGAATAAAATCAAATATTCTATACATACCCTTAGTGTATACAGTATCCATTGGTTACTTTTGGTTTACATTGGTCTTAATTATGTACTTCGGTATACGAAACGATACAAAAAGGAATTGGGCGTGTCGGTTCGTCAACCCGTTTGAACCGAAGCTTCTTACGCTTTTAAAAGCTTATGTAGTAAGTGTGAATGGCTAGTCCGCTAGTAGGTAGCTAGCTACTTTGTTCGAGTTCAGCAAGAACTTGGTTCAGAATTGTACTGCGCACGCGAATTTCTAAAATATTTGTCGGATTCACTTTGAACCAACCGGTATTGACGAGTTTCATAGAACTGTTTTAACTGATATTGGTACCACCCTCTGACTTCGAACTCGTTTGAACATAACGGAATTATTCTGTGGTATTAGCAATGTTATAGGTTAGAGGCAGGCTTTTATAATGGTTCTATAACGATTATAGTTTTTAACTTTAGAGCCTCTGGTCCTGCGCAATAATAGAACAGTTCTGAATATTCTAACTCGGACAAAGCTAATGACGCTGCGATAGGGGACCAAAGAGAATAGAAAAGGAGAGTGGTAAAGTCCGAGAGCGGAGAGTTTATTGTGCATCTGTTTAACTTTCGCTTTGGTCTCCCCTCCCAGTATACACTAGGAGAAAAACTCGAAGCCAGATTAACAATTTTGCGCTACGTCGATTTTTCTCCTTGAAACGAAAGCCTGCCATAAGAAGCTTCACTTCAAAAATTTGGTACTAAGAAGGGTTTGAACCTATATTTCTTGGTTTCTAGACTAATGTGAAACTGTATTACCAATAAAATTTGATAAAGGTGTAATTTGTTGTCTGAATCGGTGAGGGTTAAAGTTGAATTGTTTTAAAAAATTGAGGTTTTAAATCCAAATTACATTTTTTTGACACAAATACAAATCTCAATTGGTTTAGAATAAAATTATTAAGAAATAATATAAGCGAAACTTGAGTTGTGCGTGAAAAGGTACTTTGAAACAAGTTCAACCCAGTTCATAGAACAAAACGCATTCTTCATTTGAAACTTATAAACGGCGACAAAAAATACAAACTTGCGACGTTATTTTAGAAAGAAAAAAAGAAAAACGAACTTAACCTTTTTCTGTGTAAACTGACTTACTGTTGTGTGTTATTCTGTATGTATATGTAGCAACTGCGCAAGGCAGACCGGCAACCTTCAACACAAGCAGCCTCGGCGGGCGCTAACAGTAGTTCGCCCGCTCCAGGCACTCCTGGCGGCCGTGAAGCCAAGCACCAAAACTCTGTGTCTCGCTATTGCATGCCTCAGCATGCCACTTACACCCCACCAGATCCCACGGCACGTACATCTATCTCTATCTACTTTATTCTTAGATCTAGATCTCTTGTTTTATCTGCTTGGTCCATTTTTTTTACTGCGGTCTATCTACGACGTCCAATCGATGCGATTCGGTATCTGAATCGATATGGTCCCCGATATCAGTGAACTCTACATTTGCAATGATTAGATATAATTCGTATACAGTATATTGTAACAGTTGATGCTAGTTTATGCGCACTAAATACTAATTTATTTCCCTCTTAACGTTAATTTATGTCGCGTGTCGAAGTTCGCCAGTTCGTTTTTCCTATCACCATTCGTCAGGCGTCAAGCGGTTTGAACATAAATACCCGTGGCTTTGTTTCAGGACAATTCTAAATTGCTTTTCTATGTTATTTATCAATTTGGATTCTAAGTTGTAAACTCAATTTAAAAAATTTTGAACTGCCAATTTTCATTGTGCTGATGCTTTTTCTGTTTGGGGATAAAAGAAGTAAACTTTTAGTGGTAGAGATCTATCAATCTTAAAAAATTAGTTTTTATGGAGATCGTTTGAAACTCACCAAATTACTTTTCTAAGGTATTTATGAGACACAACCATCGTCTTTAAAATACACATTCTATTGAAATATAAGGAAACTATAAAACTTCTTAAAAGTCAAAGATATTTCCTCGTATCCATTATTAACAAAAAGTGATATGTTTAACTATCAGTTATATAAAAATACAAATACTTCATATCTGCAACATTTATCTATACATTCTATTTCTGCCAAATGTATCTTTACCCTTAGGAGATAATTTTAATATATTGTACAACGGTATCGGTGTCAGTATCATTCAAGTTAAGGTACAAATTTTTGTGACTACGTTCTGTTTTCAAGTGTCGAATAACAAACCAAAATTTTACGAAATTACACATTGTATCAGACCTATTTCATAACTTCTGATTATTGTGTCGATGTGCGACAGCTTAGTGTGCGGCAGTAAATCGCAAAAGATGTAGTGATAATTTTGTGGCAAGTTATACATTACGGTTGCTATAAGACCCACATAGTATGTATTCGAAAATTGATGAGAAATTTTTGAAAAGAATGTGTTTATTGAGCGATGAAACAAATAGGGAATACAACAACATCTGTCGGATATATGTTTACATGCTCCACAAACGTGGGACTTAGAAATTATACATACACGGTATTTCTTACAAAAAGAAAACTGACAGTTAACAGCTACTAATTTCCCATCACACATTTATATTATCACATAATTTCCTCTCCCATTATTTTAATAGTATAGGTTTGTTATACATCCCCGTTGAGCCCAGATTTCTAAGAGACCGATTGATCTCTACCACTAATTAATATAAATATACGCTAACCTACCACATTCATTTATTCCGAAACAGCATACATAGCATAAGCTTTAGGAACTGACTAGCAAATCCCTCATACATAGTGAACAAATTTTTAAATATGAGTGGGACGCTCCTATGTTACCTTAGGGGTCTTTCATATACCACATAACTTATCCAAGGGAGGTTGCTGAAGGAAATCGTTTGCCTATAATAGACGATTTACATGCTAGGATAGGTTCCCTTGTCATTCAATCTGATGGCTTAGATTGACAAAAATGGCTAAATTTGTTTTAGTAAATAATTTTGTTTATGTGCTTTATAAAAAACACTTCTTCTAGGGAGAGCGAGGTCTGGAAAATAGGTGCATAGACTATTTGGGGGAAAGGGGAGTTCAAAAGTGACAAAAAGCCTACGTGGTTTATGTACGCCCCCTTATTGCGTATTGTGAGTAAATCTAAATGTTTTCTATTCGTATCAACAAACACCTATGAACAAAAATGTGTTACCTCGTTCTTTTACCTGCGTTTCTTGATTTCCATACTTTTATCCCCTTTTCGAGACACTTCCGATTAATATCTGTATCAAATATCAACACAATAAATTTACAACCCCAAAAATGTCTTGCTTGAATCGCTTTGACTGAACGTTATAGATAGATCGTCTTTAACACTGAACGAAACTAAAATAGTGACGTGTATATCAGATAAGTGACGTGTCTGAATACAAAATCTCCTGGGTTCCGAACATTTCTCAAAACGGGCTTGCGTAAAGATGTCCAAATGTTTAGTGATGGTACTAATTCAAATGACTACCGAGTTATTTAATCAATTTACGAAAAATACTTCATATTTTTAAAGTTGCTGGTTTATTGAAATTCAAAGAGGAATTTTCTTTAGTTTAGGGGGATTTTTATTTTATTTATACAGAATTCTATTTCGTTTTTAAACTTTTTTAGAAAACTAAGAATTGTTAACATTAACAATTAAATGCGTGGGAGAAAGGAAAATGAAAATTTAATATCAGTTAATATCAAGTAGATATCACGTAGTACATGGTAGTATTTTTTTTTCTTACGTAAATGTAAAGATAAATGAACGAAAAATGCCCGTGAACAGTAAATGTGGTATATTGGTTAATATGTTACATGCACACATTTAGTTAGTATTATAAGAAAATAATCTGTTACCGTATCCGTAGCCTCATCTACACTAGGTATACCGCTCTGTCATTTGGTAGCAGCAGTTGGCAAAGCTGAATTTACAAAGGCGAAGGGTTTGCCACTACTTTCAAGTGCCGTTAAGAGAAATGATCGATTTTTTGACACCTGCGTGATGCAAATTTCCTCGAGCGTTTTGTTTTAGTTTTATGATCAAAAATAAAAATGACATAAAATGCGGATACGATCTCAATTCAAAGATATGGTTGAAAATAGAAAAATTGGTTCACGTTCAAAATAAATTTTAGTTTTTTGAAATCGATACAAGACAAACATTAATAGCTTTGTTTCATAACTAGTAAATTAAATTGTACACACCTACATGTATGCTGTGTTATTTGCAATACTGCTAATGAGTAATAATCAAATAATAATAAATAAACCAATGTATGTATTTGTCGAATTTATTGTTGATATCTTGGTAATCTTATGTTAATATTTAAAACGGATTTCGAGAATGCTAACAAAGCATTACAAGTTGATCAGTTATCAGCAATTACAATTTTTGAAACAAATATTTGAAAACTGTACCATCTATTTGACCAGAAAAACCAAATTTTAAATGTAATGAACTAGCAACCAAATTGTTTATATCATATTGCGTTAACAGTATTGCTAAACTTGAGTTTTATAAATATAAACCAATTTTAACAAACCTCCATTTTTAACTGAAATATAACTATCTAATGCGATAATCTAAATTTGTCTGAATGACTTTTATTTATAGTTTATTCTCTTATGCGTAACGGTTTCATATTACTTGGCCTTCATGAAATTCAATTGTTCGAACAATATTTCATATTCCAACTCGTACTCATATCATACAAAACTGCAGTAGTTACTTTATTTTTGTTGCACTAATTAGTTAAGTAATTTAAATTTCTAAAATAAATTTGTAGTGGTTTTCATACGTATCTTGAAAATAGCAAAATACATTTTATTTAACTGTCGCACTAAGAAATATTTCACTGATTGAATATACTCTGTTTAATTGGTTTCTGAAAAGTGAGAAATGTTAAAATGGATCAAGTAGAGTTTCTAAATAGGATTTCTTAATGCTGTGTAAACGATGTAAGATTTATAAGCATTGTACAATTTGATTTGTTGTGAAATGTCTATCAAACATTGATTTCTTTAATCAAAATAACTTATTTAAACGAGATAATGAAATATTACACAGTATATATATGTTAATAACCTGGAAGGGTTAAATTTACGTAAAGATATTGCGTAAGTTTTATAAATCGTATGTACTTAAGAAACAGGTGCCGACTGAAGACAGTCTGTCACTAAAACTATATACATTTTACTACATTAACAATTAAATAGAGCGGATGGCGTGCTTTCCTGAAAATTTACAATTTAAAAGCAATCGTCAGTTACAAAAAGCACGACACTAACAAAACGGGTAAAAATCTTCGCACCCTTCCATTTTTCATTTTCCTACCTCTTGATGTGTAATGTTCGATCAGACATTTTAAAAGTATCTCACTTTTTTGGAATTATCTCGTTGACTTTTGAAATACTCTCCAAGCAATCGAAAGAAACAGTCAAATCATACAATCACAAGATAGTCAAGAAGTTCATGTTTTTAAGGGTACTCACCATATTATATCGGACCTCTTCTCTTTACCAATAGAATTTGTTTCCACGTTTCCAATTTTACTTTTAGACTTTCTTTTAGAAGTTTGGGAAAAATAATGTAAAGCACGATGAAGTGTGGGGAAATGAAACGAAAAATTGACATTTTGTTCATATATTTTTATGGTGATCTGTTCTGTAAACCACCAGTCATCTGAATTTTGGCGAAGGATCGGAATTCATATTCTTTCCAAATCCAAATTATCTCAACACGTTCTACCGAAGGCAAAAACCACGATATCCAATGGGAACGCTCAAAAGTATTGTTTAAAAACGAACAAATTCAAACTTCGAAGATTTAGTGCCAGTACACGTATTTTCCTCATTGGAAACTTGAATATAGTTTGGTGTAAAGTCGATATGAAAAAAGAAGTCACTTCCGATACACCGGGAAATTTAGAAAGGAACTTATTAACACAAGTTAAAGTCATAACGACATTTCAACATCACTTATGTCAATTTGATCTTTTATATATCTCGAACATACCAAATGAAAAATTATATCCTTTTAAGAAATTAAAGAGATGAGACAAGCCGCTTAAAATATGGCGAATACCCCTAAAATAACGCTTTTTGCTTAATACAAACCATGAAAACCTGTGAAAACCTTTTGTATATGCATTCACTGTTGAGCTTATTCATCAATCATTTCTACGTTATATTGGCCTTACGTCAATACGATTTTGGTGTAAGATAAGTTCAATAAAACAAGTTGTCAAATCAGTTGAACGATCTGAACTCAAGTAGATGTGAGATAATTTTCTTAGTTGAAGAAAGTGTGACACGTTTATATTTTTTGATCGAATTTTACACGTATTTGCTAAAATTGGGGCTGCTATTGCTTTCTCTACCTATATTTGTCGATCAATCTAAAATTCATTAACACTCAGGTAGCGTTCTACGGAATGGAACGCCGATGACGAGACATTACACTGAAATTGATTTATGAACGCTTCAACTTTACCAAGAAAATGTGAACCTGATGCCTCTTGCTTGTCAATGTAGTATATTTGTTGTATGTTTTTGCCTTCTGTGGACCCCATGCCGGGTACTATTTCCACTTGTGTGTCGCCACCTCAGTCAGCGCCTGATAATAACTGCATGGTTGTATCGATGTTCCCACAAAACGACCTCTAAATCTCTATAGCCTCACCTAATGTTGATTTCGATTACACAGGCCTTCGCTTGGTTCAGCGATTTGCTTGTTGAACACGCTGAAATATTCTGGTCATTGTTCGCCGTGGATATGGATCGAATTCTCGCCGAGCAGCCTGCCGACACTTGGGATTCCTTTCCTCTGTTTCAAATTCTTAACGATTATCTCAGGGCTGATGGTGAGTAAAGAAACGTATCTCTTTAATTCGGTGATGTGTCTCATACGTTTTCCTTTAGATAATTTAAAAAACGGTCGTTTCCATCAACACCTGAGGGATACTTTTGCACCTTTGGTGGTCAGATACGTAGATCTTATGGAATCGTCCATTGCTCAATCCATTCATAAGGGCTTCGAAAAGGAGAGGTGGGAGATAAAGGGGTAATATCGTTATGGTGCATACTTTCCTGTTAAACATAAAGTTTTATTTCATTAGAATGGGATGCGCCACATCAGAGGACTTATTTTGGAAGCTCGACGCCTTACAGTCTTTCATCAGAGATTTGCATTGGCCCGATGCTGAGTTTAGACAACACCTCGAGCAACGTTTAAAGTTGATGGCGTGTGACATGATGGAATCATGCATACAAAGAACTGAAACAGCTTTTCATCAGTGGTTGAAGAAATCCGTTACTTTTATATCAACAGATTACGTAATACCTTCAGAAATATGCGCCATGATAAATGTCATCTTAGACGCCAAAAATCAATCTTTGAAACTATGTGCGGTAGACGGAATTGACTTGGTAAATCGAGTATGAAGTAACTCTTTTCGTCCATTTCTATATGTAACATTTCAGCATCAGTACCACACAAAAATAGATGATATGATAGAAAAAACAAATGCTAACATGGTCCAAGGTTTGATCAGCAAATTGATGTCTGTTCTAGAAGCGACTTTATCAAAATTGTCTAGATACGATGAGGGTAGTCTCATTGGTTCCATATTGAGTTTTACAGTAAGTCGTGCGGCATGGAAAGTGCTTTTACTCAAGCGATTTTCATTTCTAGAATGTATCCGGTTCTGGTAAAGACATGGGTCAAAGTTATGTCAACTTTGCACAGCACAGCATGGACCTAATAAGGAAGTGGATAACAGACGAACTGTGGATATTAATCTTTTTCGAACAGTGGTATACAAGTCAGATCAATATGCTCTGTAATTGGCTGTCCGAACGGCTAGATCATACCTTGCATCCATACCAATGTACGTGCCTTGCTCATATTGTCAAGGTAAAGTTCACAGTTTTGTCTAACTGGAGAGAAGATGACTGATTCTTTTTCAGAAACTATACTCTGATTTTGAACTTCAAGGCGTCATGGAAGATAAGTTGAATTCTAAAGCTTATCAGACCATAGCTCAAAGAATGCAAACCGAGGAAGCTACTTGCGCTCTTACGATGGGACAAGCTGAAGGGTAAAGATTAAGATCATTCGTTTAAAAGTCAAATAGTATTTACAATTCTTAGGAGTTATTATTATTCAGCTTTCCATCTAAATGATGACAGTATATCTGTCATTTCGCATTGTTTATTTTTAGTGGCCTGGAAGGATTAGATGAAGAGGGTGATAGTAAAAGTAAAACAAAAGTAACTATCATGGAGAGCCTTAGTGGGGAAGATGGAAACTTTGTTTCAAACGTAGGAACGATGATCGGAGGAAAAGTTGGAAATATATTCGGAAAAGGTCTAGGAGGGATAGGTTCTAAGTTAGGTGGGGGAGCGGGCAGTTGGTTTTAAATTTTTAAGTTTGCATATATTATATATACATATATACAGAATATATATTGAAAGTTTTTGTTTTCTCATAACATTTGTTATTGAAAAATTGGCCTGAATAGTGAAGGTCATTTTTTATAAAATTTTTATCTAAAATTTTTGTAGATAACTTTTTTCAATTAATAATTAGCACTAAGTTTTTTACATGCTATCATAGAATCATCGGACGCAGCAAAATTGTCACTACATTAGGCCTTAAAAATTGTATTGTATGGAATTATCAATAGGTTTTAATTGCTGTCTCGAATTCTCTTATGATTGCCTTTGATTTTTTTAAATAATGCCAAATGTAATATTAAAGATAAACAAAAATCCTTACATTATTTTAAAACGATGCTAATATGCCACGCTTTTTTATTTTTTCCAAACTTTAGCGTTTCAACTTTCATATAGTTATTGCACTGGATAACGTATATTGAATTAAATTCCTAAAAACAAATACGCGTAACTATTCTTTTACTAGGATGCGAAATCTAGTGCATTAGTAAACACTTATATAAATATTTAAGTTCTAAACTTATAACACCACTATAGAAACACTATAAGTAGGTAACAAAGTAGATGTAATAACATGACAAGCAATAATTAAAGTATCTGTAGTTACTAAATATACATATTCACGCGATATTTTGAATCAAATACATTTTATTTCACAGATGATAATTAACTGCGAATATTTTAGTTCCATTAGTTTAATTGGTCTACCACAATGGCATAATTTGAGTAACTCGATTAGCGAGCTCAAAGGTCTCTCAATTTCATTATACTAGTTTCTTATCTTATTAATAATGGAGTCATTAAATTATCGGTTTATTTGACTAATACAAATGCATTAAATTATGATTCAGAAGGCGATTATGCATACCGTTTCGTAAACTAGAATGGTTGCCTTAAATTCCCTTGAAATATGTATAGTAATAGTGCATATCTGGTTAAATTCCATAATGATTATTAGGTGTCAGTCTTATTTTAATTGATTATCACCTAAAAAGGTAAATAATTTGATTCTAAATATAACACCAACTGTTAGTATAACTATCTAAACAGTTTTACTTCAAACTAACTTAAAACGGGTATATATGTAACGTGATCCTTAATGTAACACCAATTAAATGTTTGTATTATTTTGTGTAAAATGAAGCAAATTATGTATAAATAATTAACAACAGATATGCACTATTTGTAGAAAGAAAATCCCCGTGTAATCCTATGTAACATTTGTCGATTACATGAGTTATTAACATATGCGTGCTGGATATTTACTACCATCCATGAAATAAACTTAAGTTTATTAAATATTATTTAGTTAGAAGCTAAACACTGTTAACTCTGAACTTAGTACACGTAATGAGCCTTATATTAATTTTAATTTACATCAAACTACAGGTTTGAACATGTTGAAAATTAAATCAGATACACAGGAGATCTGAAATAGAAACCTAGGTGACGAATGTGTATATATGTCTAATCGCTTTGGGAATCATTTTTTAAACTTCAAACTGAAACGACTAAGATCGGTTTAATTTCGATGATTTTCTACTCAAAAACTTTGCTATCGATTTTACATTAATGTTTAAAAGATAATGTTATAATATAATCAACTATTTGTGATATGATATGTACAATTAAAAATTTGATAAATCTTGTTTGTTAAAGCTTTCGAAGTGCTTTTGCCAACTGTGATGAAATCGATAGCGTTCTATAAAAGGACGTTGATATAAATTATTACTCATACTGAGAAGTGTTTTCGACATTATGTACTTAATGACTCTATCCAGTGCAACATCTTACTCCTCCTGTAGAATTTACTCTATCGTTACCATTTAAGCACACTGTCGATCCTTCGATTGTTACTAGATATCTTTAAAATCTGTACTTGCAAGCATATTTTCATATTGCTTCATGCTGCATCATATTGTGGTATTAAAACCTAATTAAAATTTAATGCTTCACGTGCTGGCATCACCTCGTATTAAATAAATATTGCGATTAAATGAAGTTACTATAAAGTCTTTGAAATTAGATTTGTATTAAAATTTCAACTGTTATTGCATGCAATCTTAATATAATTATAATTCTTGAAAAACATGGACAAGTACAAGTAATTACTTTAGGAAAGAAGCTCGTTAATAGATAACAAAATATAAATACATAAATAAATTTCTGAATGTTTCATCTAAAATTCTTATTACAATTTTTCACTTAAATAATATATGTATAGAGTGTTCTCTGTAACTAAGTTTTCTTATTAAACTTATTAACAATAAGAAAAATTCAATTCACTTTATAGTAACTGAAGATTGTTTCTTAATAATGAATGAATAATATAATGGGTCTTATGGTTATATTCTCTACTTTATTGTAATTATATTTAAAAAACCTAGTTGATAAATGTTGGGCCTGTGATGTCATCAAAAAAGCTAAAGAAGTTCATAATTTTTAACGCCTATAATAATTTTCATATTTACAGGCCGTATAATATTATTTAATATGTACTTATAATGAAATACATTTGAAATATTATTGATATAAATATTTTATTTCACCTTTTCCATTTGTCGTGAAAATTTTAATCTTACGCTCACAACAAATGGTATGTTTAATACTATGTTATACCCTGCTGCAACTATACGATTTTTAATTTGAAATGTTAAATACCTTACAGATAAATACAAACCAGTAGTATACTCTTTACATATTTAACCTAAAACAACTGAATAAAAAACCTTACGCCATTTAATCATCTATGATGAGAAATTGTCGTCTCACAACACGAGAGTGAGAGCAACATCTGGTCAATACAGCTATACCGGTGTCCATGGTCAGATTTATGTGGTCTTAAAATTGTTATATTTATAAAATTGTCTTGGATTGATTCTGGAAAGAGTATATCTACTTTGTAAAAGTACTAACCAGATGTTTTAGATGCAATTACATTATTAAGGAAGGAAGGTAGGTGAGAACGTACCCTTATTCTTCTAATTTCGTTTTATAATATTTTTCTCTGACTTTAAATTTATTGTTATTTATTTCATGCACTACACGGTCTTTACTTAATAATTTCTTATTAATGATGATTCTGATAACAATTATACTTAATTAAAGCAATTTTTTGATAGCAATTTTTAGATATTAGACTTTTAAACAGCAATTTGGTAATACCAATTTAAAAAATAAAACAGTTGTAGATTTATAATATTTTATTTACAAAATACAAACATTATTATTTCTAAGTAGGTGTACTAATAAAAACGCTAGTTCCCACCTACATAAAGAGATACAAACTTATAAATTAATAAAATTAATTCGCATTGTGCCCTTAAATGATGCCAAATAGAAATGCATAAATAAATAAATAAATAGTTTTTAATGTCGTAAATCCAAAATGGCAACTGTGTTTTAATCCACAACATTTCAAGTGTAATCTAAATGTAAATGAACTTAACAATAAATTAAGTAAGCTAATACTTAAATGAAATGTAAGATATGTTTAGTTGAATATAGGAGCAACTAACCTATCGTTTCCTGAAGCTTCATAACTTTGCCACATGAACAATGCCAAAGCGAGCCCCTTCAGGCCAACTGAACATTCTCGGACATTGTTAATCACAAAATAAACTAATTAAATGCAGTCAAATCGTAATTTAATCTATTTAATCCCAAGAGACAGTTTTGGAGAATTGTACGACTTTCTCCCAGGGAAATGGCGGATTTGCCAATGTCTTGGAGAGTCTTCTAGATTCGCGATTCTCGTTCACGCACATCATCCCAAAAACTCGTATCCCAGGGACGCTGGCGTAGGTGGGTTGATCATGGGACATCGGTCCATCTGTGAAGTCGAGTAAATAATTAAATATAACGTATATGGTAAAACAAGTGTAGGTACTTGCAAGAAGTTTTGCATGAGAAAGTTTAATTTCTTTTTTCAAATTTTAACATTTATCCTTATTAAGATGCAATTAATGCGATTGTTAATTAAACTGGAGAAAAACTAGACACTATCGAGCACTCTACAAGTTCAGAAGTACATTAATTTAAATTTAAATTTCTTCTTCTCTTACTTTTGCAATGTGATATTATTTTACTCATTCCATCATTATCTTATTTCAGTATTATTAATTAATGAAGTAAAATCAGGAAAAATCTGTTTTAGCCCGAAAGTGGCGTGAATAATTTTTTATTATCGTAATAAAGGAAAGATTTTCTACACCTTATATGAAATATGTGAATTCTAATAGCGTATATAAATTATCTTCTTTTGCTATTTAAGTAGTTGACCCAAATGAATCAATTATTTTATGCACATTTCGAAGTGGAGGAGCCTTGACGCAAAAGCTTGACCTGAAAGTCTGAAACACAAAAAAACTTTTCTTTGCCTGAAAAGGAAAGCCTAGAAAGATGTGCTATAAGTAAATAACTGACGCTTTAAATGGGAAATAATAGTGAGTAAAGCATGCCATAGAGAGAAAAGAATGGAAAAAGTGAGAAGACATTTGCAGAGGAAA
This sequence comes from Cryptocephalus primarius, assembly GCA_963576515.1. NCBI lineage: Eukaryota > Metazoa > Arthropoda > Insecta > Coleoptera > Chrysomelidae > Cryptocephalus > Cryptocephalus primarius. The sequence goes on from OY754936.1 coordinate 8,074,989, forward strand.
AGAAACTCAACTTTATAACTCATATATTTAAATATAAGTAAGTGGGTGCTGAACTTAATTCGTAATTAGTCTCTTACCTAATATGCTTGTATCGGAGCATCTGCAAATAACCAAATAATGCGATTTTCCCGTTCGGACATTTTGTAAAGCCAAAAGCGACCAATCCTTCGGCGAGCGGCATATTCTCATATCAGCTGTCGGTTCGCAAGTTTTAGCCAACGTCAGGACACGCTGAAACAAAGTTTTCAAAAGAATTCCATCGATGCAACAATAAAGAATGAAGACGTTTTGTATACCTTATACCCACAATGGTTGAATCAGAAATTATAATTTAAAATAGTCGGACGCGGTTAGTACTGAATAACAATTGAACTCGTTTAACTGTACGCAATAAATATTGGCCTGTCATTTGCGAACTAAGGTTATATATACTACGTAAGCGACCACACATTGTCTAGGAACGTTCACAATTTATTGCCAATACTGTGAAAATATTTCAATTAAACGCGTTTTAGCGTTCCGTACTTTTTCTACGGGTTTGTAGTGAAATTATCCTCCGCCGTTGTATTGAAATAATTAATTTCATGAGTAGGAGATTTTACCAGTTAAATTTCATTACAGCAGTAATCGTTAAATTGAGAAAATGAAATAGGCAATGCATTCTAAATTAATTGTGCTTTGTGTGAAACGAAGGGTTTTTTACACTGAAGCTGTAGTTAATGGTGTGAATCAATATCCATTAACTTGAAAAATTACACTATTTTGCATCAAACACTAAGATAGTGCGATCTCTCCTATTTTCTAGCTGGAATGATCAAATTAGTTCCAAATGTTACGGAACACATTAATTAATTCACTCAAACGTACGTTCAGAAAAATTACCTAAACTTACAGTTAGTTCATTAAAGTTTATCAAGTATGAAAGTAATATTGGTTGGTCGTAACATCTTGCTCATTCCTAATAGTGTTACCTCTACAGTAGTTTGGAGAAAACTCTTTGACTCCCAGATCTAGTATGCGTTTACTAATATTTGCTACTTCTACCGCTTTGTCCTTCTTTCAAGTTTCTCTTTACCTATATTTTACCTATACATATGGGCACAAATTTTTTGGACTGTGAATTATATTGGTCTTCTTTTTAGTACTAGGCATATTTCATATAACAATTCATTACTTTCATTATGTCCTGACTAGATGAAGCAGATCTTGTGTGGGTCTCGGTATGTGACTGCTTTCTTATCATTTTTAATGTTATTATATGTATTTCTATCTCTAGACTCAAAAATCTAGGTACACTTCACTATTTTACTATATTATATTACCGCCATCTTTTATTCACATTTTATAAATAATAACCACAACAGTTATGATCATAATTGTATCATTTTTTATAAAGACTTGTAACATTTGAAAATGAAAATCTATAAAACCCACCTCCCAAATGTATACAAGTAGGTATATTTACATTCAGTTGCAAATAAAATGCTGCACTTTCTATGCCTAACTAATAATTGATGTCTTTCTTTCACTTCTGTAACATCTTTAAGACTAACAAGAAATTGTTTGGGAACATCGTAGGGAATCCATTCTTTGACATTTTCACCGTATGTTTCGGATCATTGTTCTGTTGGAAATTCAATTAATCTTCCAATTTCAAGCGTTTTATATATGGTGTTCATTTTCTCGCAATATTTGGAGATCATACCTATTTTTGTGAAAAATTTGCATGACTGCTGTACATTACTACTGCATAAAAAGTTAGATTTACTATTGTACTCAATGAAATAATATTAAAATTAGTAAACGTCATTTTCTAAAGTAATTACAAATATAGTTTTCCGACTGGTTTGCTCTTGGAATTTTTTGAGCACATTTTAAATGTTGGTTACTAATTTTTCCTATTTCTTTAATATAATGTCTTTAACATTTATAAATCAGTCACTTTAATTAATATGAATGCACACTTTCTTATAGTACATATCACTTATTTACTCTTAATTTCAGTTGAGCCGATTTATTTAATTACCATATTTAATACGTATTAATATTATTTAATCATATTATAATTGAAACGAATATATTCCTACACACATTTATTTGCCTTCAAGTTTTATAGAATAAATATTTTAACGAAACTGGCGATGTTTTCGCTTATTTTCTTACTGTTATCAGCATGACTCACCGTTGGCAACCGTTTTTGTTCCCTTTTTTTCGTAGCGCTCGACCCATTGAGAATAATTTTACTACTTCGAAACGTTTGAATGTAGTTCGAAGTTTTATTTGCAGGATGTGCTCGTAGCGAAACGTTTCGTTTTGAATCTCGGAAGTGTATTTGTGTCGAATTTTTCGAAAAATAAGTCGGTGCGCGGGATTAGAATTTTCATCCTTATCCTTACCTTATTGTAAGCTTATAATTTTTGCGGTAGCAGCGTTCGTTATAATTATTCGGTAACTTTATTAACGCGATTAATTGGTATTCAATTGTGATCGTAAGTATTTAGTTAGATTGATATGTTTGTAATTATCAAGCGACTTTTTCGTGTTATTCACTGATGATGTAAGTGCGAATTGGTTCTTATATGCTAATCACATTTAAGGTGATTACGTAAATTAATTTTAAATGACATTTTGTATTTTCTGGTAGTTCAATGTTAATATTCCTGATATTATTGTTTCAGACAATGGTAGTGGCGTTCACCTAGGCAGGAGGGTAGCAGCAGTGGCTTCCCATCTCCACGTTATCGTCAGAGGGTTTGTTTATTCTTTAAATCATTTTAAAAAGACAAGGTTACTTTCCACAAATATATGTTAGGTATTTCCATGATTTATGTATGGTTTTTCTTTTTTATACTAAAACCTGATAAAAATGAGAGGAAAATACCCAAATAAATCATAGAAATACGAAATAAATCACCTCAACAGAATTATGTATATTATTATTATTATTACTGTTACAGGTGAGTACTCTTATTGACAATGATAGCAATAATAGAGAACTTCGTTTATAAGTCCAGGGAGCTGTTTTAAGGTTAGTGTTTTTTTAATCAGTTTTCAAGGATATTTGTTTTATTCCTGTCGACACTTTTCAATGACCGGGGGATTTTCCTGCAAGAACAACGACGCAAAAAGAGATTTCTAATGATTTTTTAGGCATCTCCTATTCATTAATATTCTTTTATATTTTCAGCATTAATTTTTTATTTTTTCTCATCATGAATCAGTAATAATATTTTTATCGGCGTCTTTTCGAACAGCTATCACATTAGCACCATTTGCTATATTAAAATATTTTAAAAGCACCAATAACACCAATTTTGCTCTACATGTTTTATCATGATGCAATGTTTTTAATGTTAACTCCTTGATTTGACAGCAGCGAGGATATTGTTAGGGATATTTGTTTAATTAATATGTTTTAATGTTAATACATTTTCGTACACTTACTAGAACGCAGTTGACCGTATCGAAGTTTGTTCTAACGACTTCAAACTTCAAAGAAATCGTAATATTACTATATATTTTGGTTTTAAAAATATTCTGAGTCGTCTTATAGATTCAGAAATATTATTTAATGTACTGTTAATCAAAAGTACTTTTTTGAAATATAAAACGTTACACAAGTAGCTAAAATTAACAAGAAAGTTACAGCATTAATTTTATTAATTATTTGTTATACAGTTGTACGGTCAAAAATTAAAATTAAGAAGCAACTTTACCTCCTATATCTTTTTGAGTTACGTTTTGAATTTTACTACTTTGCCTTGGATCTGTTATATTCCACGATTTATTTACATACCTATTTGCAAACAGTTTTTGTTTATTGGTTAAGGCTCAATTATTCGTCGTCGTAATACTTAGGTTTGCTGTTGTAAATGAACATGTAATTTCGGAAAATAATGAAAAGTTCTAGAAGAATACTAGCTCCAATGGATAGGTCATAATAACGATGATACTCATGATACAATGAAAGATAGAGTATGATACGTAGTCGTTCGATATTGGTCTGATTGGTGTATGTGACGTCACGATATGCGTTATTTACGACGCGTTTTAACACTACATGATATAATGTCTCCTGACTAGAGATTTTTTTGTATATATTGCCAAATATTTAGAATAAATGAAATATGAATGAAACATGAAATACCATTTACAATAATTTTTAAGCATTTTGGGGATATTGTGTTTATAAAAAAATTACACTGATTTCAAATCGCCATTTTTTTTGTAGAAAATAATGTATAGTCAAATGGGGAAGGAAGGTTAAGGGTTAAGCCTTAATATATTTATACGAAATGCCATTTAATGCTAAAATTTGTACCATTTCATCAAACACAGTATTCAGATTTTTGTAAATCACATTTATTTTACACTTACAGAACGTTTTAAATAGTTCACTGAATTTTGATATAAACTATCATTTGTCAGTTTGTGTGTATTATGGAATAAGTTTTAATAGTGTTTCAAGATAAATAATTATAACGAAGTTATGGATTCCCCTAATTGCCTAAATCGCGCGTCTATCAAAAATCTTTTCCACAACTAAAGATCAATTCGGAATCACCGCTTATATTAGATTTGAATGAGACAAATTAAAGTCAACATCTTAAGATTCTTCATCTAAATTCCCTGGAAGTACTCCTGTCTGAAGGATCTCTTGATGTGCTCAGATTCAGCTGATGATTTTATGATGACTCATCATACAAAATTAAAAGTTATGTCAGTTCCTGAATATAACTTGGTTACATCCTACTGTTGATTCATGAGGAAATAATACAGAAATTTATGGGAAAAGTGGATACCAATTGCAACAGCTACATATTTGTCACTTTTTTGTTGCAACGAAGTCGTTGTATATGATTTACATATATTAATCCCATAACATTTTTTAGCAATTTGTAACATATCTTAAATTTTGGTTTCCAAATTTGAGTTTGATTTATTTATCTATGGTGATTTTTACGTTAACTACTTAGACAAATAATCACATCACAAACTATTGCTAATTGCTAATTAATCCTGAAGTTATTTACACTGGTTAAGATATCTACGATAATGTTGGAGCTTTTCTCAATATTCTAGTAGATGAAGTCAATATGTGTTTTTCGTTACGGATATGTTCCAAAACCATAAAATCTACATAAAAACTTGCACCACTTCAGAAATATGTAGCTAGCCAAGATTGCAAAGATTACTATCAGTTATGTAAAAATTTAAATACACTGGCCCACTTTGTGCCTACAAAATTGCTAAATATTTAAAATAACTAAAACACTCATTTGGTATACTTTTAAAACAACCGTTTACAATATTTTTTAAGCATTTGAATCCACGCTTTCCTTGCAAAGAGAACGTAAAAAATTCCATTGATTTGAAATCGCCATTTGCTTGTAGAAAATAATGTATAGTCAGAAGGGGTCAGAAGTGGTAACAGTTAACTTAAAAATCTATTAATTGTCTGGACTTTAGTTAATAACGCAACTATGAATATATGAATGAATACTAATGGTTTATTTAGGAAAAATATGAGTGGTTACGTTATGGAAAATTGTGCAGAACAAAGGTTCATTGTGGAATGTCAAATTTAAAGAAATTCGATTTTTATCCTCAACAACTTAAAACAATTCTTTCCCAAAGTTTAAAAATGTTGATTCTAAAACTTTGTATGCACTAAACCCTTCCTTGAAGATTCAAACGTAATTTTTTGCTACTACTTCTGCCATAGAAAGTAAATCGAAACGTTATGTCGACTTAGACATTTTTTTCATTTGTGTACTTTAAGTACAAAAATATTTTTAATAATTTTAATAATGATTTAAAAATGGCTAAAAAAAAAATTAAAAAATCATAATTTCATCATAGATCTATCAGTCTCGACTTTGGTGATAATATTTTTGATTTTTTTCAGTAATTATTTATAGACAATTGTTAAATTTTACATTGTAACACATGTTTAATAGACGTCAGTTTCTAATGATACAGGTCTAAAATGGAATATATGAAATTTCAATTCACAATTTTTGGTGGACGCCTACTCGGAGATACACTGTATACTATCAAAAAAAATTACAACCAAAGTCTAATTCTTTTGACCCCTACAATTGCATCTATATTAACAAAGAACACTTTCCCAATTTGTTTCCTTAATTACAAACTTGACGCACACTCTTCAGTTGTCTTGTTCAGTTTTCTGGTTTATAAAATACCAAAAAAATAATATCACTGTACATAAGACGTTATTATTACTACAATTTTATTAAAATAGTTACTCTCGTACGTCTACCATTGTTTATCAGTTCACTTGAAACTAATTGACGTTGAATTCAGCCGTTTTATGAATTAATCAGATATACCCTTCGGTTATAGTCGCTTGAAGTTTTATAAGTCGCCGGTAGAACCTACCTTAGATGTTTTGTCGGTCATCAATTCCGTAGTATGCTGATCGTCGGAATTGAGAGACGCTGAACAAGGGTCCCTGTATCTTGAAGGACAGGCACATAGTGGTTGTGTCCAGTTCAGACGTACATAAACTGCGTTACAAACCTGAAATGTACAAAGATAAGAAGTAACGAATGAGCGTTGCTTTTATTATGTTCTATATTAAGTGCCTACGTACATCGAGGAAACTCCTCTTACTAGATTGCTTGTGTGATTACTAAACTAGAAAAATAATGAGTTGCGGGAGAAACGACCTTCTTGCAGGCGCTTAAGAGAGATCGAGCAGTCATATTGCGAGAAATTTATTAAGCAATTTTCCCTAGATTTTAAATTTATTGTTGAAACTAGTAACTTTTGAAACGAGGCTGATATAATGGCTCGTATCCAAAACGACAAAACATATTGTGATTTGAAATCAGGACGCATGCACTACATTTTCTCATTTTCTTTTTTCATTACCTGTTGAATAGCGCACTCCGGTAGTAAGTAGATATGTTGATTGTGTGGATAGTAATGATATTTGGTCGGTTTCACCAGGACTGCACTTGCGCCAGCTGGTAGAGGAAGAAGATTCTGCAATAACAAGTCATAATTAATATCTAAGTATGTTACCGACATAAATGTCGTTATAGCGAATTAATCGGACAGTTCGGATGTGTTCGTGCCACTAATGCAATCTGCATGTACCTCTTACAGAGCATCTATCAGGTCATACTAATCTTCAACAAGCTACATCAAACGTAATTATCGTTTAGATCAACGCGCAGCTTATAAAAGATGAATCGTGAGTAAGTCGGCCTTGGTATTCTTCTATTTTGCTAAATCTTCACACAGTGGTATCGCTATAGGAACAATGCAGCAGGATTTCAACCTCATTATGTAAACGTACGAAATTTCAAGAGACATATGCTTGTTATTGATGCATCTCATTAGTGTTATCTTAAACGGTGACCAAAGTTAACGAGAATACATATTTTGTTGTTTTAAATTACAACCATAAGATAACGTTACAAAAATTCAATTTTATGGAGGATACACAACAGCCGTTACTTAACATGAAATGCATGCCTGAAAAATATTCGCAATGTGTTGCAACTGTTAATCCGCTCTTTTGTGCCTGAGTGCCTACACTACTCAACCACAAAAATATTACTTTAACGTCTTCTTAATGCAGTACCTAATACTGTGCAAACACATTATGTTTTATAGTTTAATCAAAATAATGTTCTAAGAGATTGTTCACCTGGTGGAATGATGCTGATTACATATTTCAACAAAACTTTGTCATTGGCGTATTTCCGCATCTTACGATAATCTTAATACTCTAGTACAGTGAATAATTGTAAATTATTTTTCTAATATTTGTGTCATACATAATATCATGTTGCTTTAAACAAAATACAACAAATACCAAGTACGTGTTTAAAATTTAGAATTAAACCCACTTAGTATTAAGGTGATAAGCACCCTATGCGTTCGGTACTCTTTACAAGTACATAATAAAAAATGTGACAACTTCTATTTGCTACGTTAAAAGAGAAATGAAGAAGGAAAGTTGACAGAATAATATATCATAGAAATTTATTCGATTGCGAGGTATGAGATACCTATATCATTTCAATTTATTGTACATGTGGGTTTTTAAGAGGGCTCGTATATATTCATGATTTTCAGTAATGAACGTTTGTTTCATACAGCGAGAATGTCAATTTTTGTAGAAAGTACAATAAACTTCTCTGCATATGCTATCGGATTGTTGGAACATTTTTTGCCTGGGTGTACCTGGTGTTTTTGATAGTCATTTTAGTACACTCTCCTAATGCCTAATAATTTAGTTTCACGACAAATTTGCTTGATGTACAGCTGTTTGGCTCTTCTGAAAATTCTTTTTCTAAGTACATCCTTGTAATTCTTTTAAATATACAATAGTTCTGCTATTGTTTGCAGGTTTTTCCAGGATTGTTTTGTATAACTTTACAGAAATGCTTAAGATGGTAAATTCTGGACAGTTATAGCAGCTTGAGCTATCTGTTTTTCTTAGGAATTCCTAGGAAGTGTTAGGTATTTTTCCTTTGATTCATACCTTATTGAATTGTCCATACTTTAGGAGTTAGTGTATATTTGTCTAAATTTTCTAGCCATTTAATCGATGTAGGTGAAATACCACGTTGACCAACTGATTTGCTTGAGACATATTTGATTATTATTGTCCCTTTCTTAATTTTTTTCCCTGTTAGACCTTGTGCTTTCATACAGATTTTCCAACATTTTATTTTCAACTTTTATTATTTCACATTTTTGCAAGCTTTTCCTTAATATTCAGAACTCAGATAGAACTATGTACATGGATAAATTGTAATGCATTATTTATTTGGATGAGTTTAAATCTAGGGTGATTTTTCTTTATTAACGTGAATGTATATTTTGATTGCAAGCAATACCATAGTTTAAAAACCAAAATTGCACCATTTCGTTTATGAACTCTGTCAAAAGTTATCTCTGCGGTATTGCTTTAGTGCCCATTTTGAAAATAAATCGTTAAATTCACACAATATTAACCCTGTTATGCAAGTGTGTGCTGCCCCTTAATATTTGGGTAAAATTTTTTTAAAGCACGGTTTCAAACTAAATCTCCAATTAGTAACTTCACCTTAGCTTCACGTATTTCATGAATAAATGTTTCAATCAACAATAAAAATTAAATGTAGGTATTATCATTCTCAATGACATCAACTGAGGTTGACATTTTAAGTTCATAGAAAACATGTTTTTGCTTTAATAATCTACGTTTCTACGTTCAGTTTAGGTAAGCTCAAATCAGGACGCCAGACATTATTGTTAATTATTAATAAAACAACTGACGTCGACAATTTTGGCAATGCAATCACTTTGTCAGGTATATTTGATACTTTTTGGTTAACGGGAAAAGTAAGTCAATTATTATACCCTCTTTCTGAATATTTGAAATCCAATGAAACGTGATTAATTTCTCAAATTAATGAGGCAATTATTTTAGAAGGAGATTGGTTATTAGTGTAATAAATTATTTATCTGTGCATATTAATTAAGAACGAATGAATGCAACTTTGTCCTTTATTAAATTTTCGTTATTTATTAACAATGCGAAACTATTTAAGGTGTATTGTGTTGTTAAGATATTCTTGATAAGTCCCGCCTCTGGCTGAAGACGTGCATTCGCCTTATGAAAGTGCAACATCATTCCTTTGCATTGTTGCCGACTGATGAATTTTTTTTTAAATAATTTAACGGTGCACTTCTAGTTACTTTCCCGAGTTTTTTTACGTTGCCGTATATAAGTTTAATCACGAAGGTATTTTGTAAAAACTTGTGAAGAAGAGGGAGAAGCAGTATTTGCAGCTTTAAGCACGCTATTTGTACACATTTTCCACAATGTGAGACGTGTGTTATTATGATATTTAAATATTAGTCTGTTATAACATTTTGTATACTCAATTTAAATTCGCTTGTTATCACTTCTGAAATAAGTTATTAAACAACGTAATACATACAATTCACCCGTACTTCCTTATAACTCACCCGATAATGGTTTTCTACATTTATTACTTATATTTTCTTTATATAAAGTTTAATGCCAGTTGTGCTCTTACAGCTACGCCTGCACTAATTATAACCGAACTAGCTTGGCCAGTTTACATGCAAATTAAGACCCTTACATGTGCACCCACAGCAGCTGGTTCCACTGGTTAAGTTACTTGTATTCCATTATATTGCACCAGAACCCTTACAGCTGGAACTATAGTAATAGAAACTGTAACAACTCGAACAGCACTCATAGCTGCTGTAATGATAAAGTCGCGACCTTAGCAGTTTAGCTGTGTATATAAATGTAATTCATTATATTAAATCGAGATCCTTAAACCTGGAACTATATAATTGTAACTAATCAGTTTGAATTGCCCAGTTAACTCCTAATCAGATCAGTTAAATCTACACCTACAATACTTGTAACCTTACCAGATTGACTGGTCATGCAATCCATTGTATCAAGTGGAGACCTTTACAGCTACAAATGCAGTATCTGCAACCATACCAGTTTAGTTGATCACGTTTACTAGTCAGGAGCCTTAAATCTGCCTCCACAATAACTGAAAACTTGAAGCTGTAACCTTACTTGATTGACTGGCTGTCTTGCTTGCAATTTGGAGTAAACCAAGATCCTTACAGCTGTGCTTATATTAGCTTAACCTAGCTAGTTCGATTGGTTGTAATAATGCAGCTGCCTATTAATTCGAAGATCTTCAGAAACAATGACGACTCATGGACAAACCACAAAAAAGTTATTGGTGTAGTATTTTTAGTATGAACATCCCAGATCGCTTCTGGTTTTACTCTTTTCCAGAAAATTTTGAAAGTTCGATAATAAAATTGAAATTTGTTGTTATCCGTATGTTTAACAATACTCGAGTCCGATGTTTGAGTTGAAGAGCTATGTTTAGCTCATGAAAAAGCTCATGAAACTCAAAAAAATTGGACCCAGTAGTATTTAGATTTCAACCAATCTGACTCCAATATATCTATCATGGAAAGTGGAATGCCTTATAATAAAAAAAAACACATTTATGAAGAACTTTTGAAAGAAGATGAACATGCATTCTTTGAGAGTTCATGACCCCTGTGACCCTCCCTTCTTGTATTCGTACTTGTGTTTCTCTAAGTAACAACGTGAGGTATTTATTTCGCCCTTTAGGTAAAAAAGTCCTTTAGCGTACGTAATGGTTCGATACGTTCAATTGCAAAAAAAATGAATTAAAAGAAAAGACGTGCATTGAACATTTAAACGGTAAACTGATTTGCTCTCGGTACTGCTCTAGGATCAATGCATTGATTGAGTATACCGCAAATCATAACAGAATTGCTTTTCGTGACGAAAACAATTTAAATAAAGCGGCATAGCTATAGTACGGGAGCACATAACACAAATTTCACTCGTCTGAACAGGCGTGTATGTGTAATAGATCTATAACAGATTATTCGATATTCGATTGAAACCGAATTTGTGCTTATATTGCGAATGTATGCGGTATGCAGCATATGCTGTAGGCCGAGACCGTTTAATTTAAGACAGTTTTGAATAGTATGAACAAGAGATAATTTAAAATTATAAACACTATAAGTGTATACAGTTTTTTTCTGTAAAGTAATTACAGAAATCCAAATCTACCGAATCCATCCAAAATTAACTAAGCTATCTACCGGTGGGCCATGTGGGCAAAGCATATGGGCCCTCGGTCCTGAAAGGGGGACCAGCAAAATTTTTGAACACAAGCCTAATACTGTGTTATTACGCCATTATAGGAAACTCCCAGAATATTTCTTCGCCATGATTCAAACATCCTGTTTTTTAGATCAAAACGAAAAACCTTCTTGATTCTTTTTGAAGCCGTCTAGGAATATCTAGATTTTTTCGATCATCCTCGAAGAATTAAAAAAAGTGAAACTTTCACAAAATTTCTACGGCACTTTCTGTTACTTCAGATTCTAGAAGAACTTGTCGAATTTGTATTCTATACTCCTTGTAACATCTAAAATTATATTGAAATTGTTTGAGACTTTCGTAAACTATCTAGATTTGGTCTTTAGCGGCCTTCCGCTAGATCTAGATCTTTGGCGGCAATTTTTAATGCTGAAGGTTCTAGCTGAACTTCCTTATAGATTCTTGAGGTTTTCCAACGTTTAGAATTAAAACCTACTAGTTTATGATTCTCATCTCATTCTGGTCTTCCAAAATTCTGAAGGAATCTCTGTAGTTTTTCTTTAGCATTATTCAAGTTTCCTATTGTTGGAAATTATAACGAAAATTGTTGAAAGTTAACCTCTGGGGTTTTTAATTTAGATTCCTTCTAAGCTTTAAAATTAAGACTCAGTTGTTTAGAAATTCTGTAAACCTTCTAGTTTCTTAAGTTCTAGTTTTTAAGGTTTTTAGCGTTCAAAATTTCAATGAAAAAGTCAGGACTCATTGTAGATGTAGTGAGTTTTTTTCTCAGTAAGGCGAATTATGTTCATGGATCCTATTGGTGTAGATAGGACGTTATTTTCTTTGATTTAGAGCTGAAATATCTAATTTTAAACTTATATTTTAAATTTTAAAGACGAACCTTAGGTCACTTTTACATAGTTAATTAAAAATTGAACCTGTGCTATGAATGAACGATTTGTAACGGCTGAACTAAACTTTTGAAGTAAATTAGCATGAAAACAACTGCGAAGCAACAGTAAGTAGTTAAAAAATTATCAACCATTGCATTGATTCCACGGTTTTAAATTCTAACCGCGAAAGAAACGGAAATAAATAAGGCATAAAAAATGTCCTTATTTTTATCGAAAAGGCGGCAATTATTCATTTCCAATCAGTTTTTAACATCACTTTTTCGATTATTTTGTTGTAATCCATTAAGTCCGGATGACTGATCATCGCTGACGGTTTGTGAATCTTCTCATCATTTTTTACGATGCTGATAATTTTATATTAAGTACAGTTCAGTTTTAAACGGATTTTCTCGCATTTATCGCGCTTCTTGTACAGCAGAATTCGATTGATTTATTATTATTCCTTACATAACGCCATTTCTAGGAAACATTACAATTTATTATTGTATTACATGGATGTTCGGCGGAACAGTGCGGAAATAAAAGTTATTGTAACGTAAGATAATGCGTTGAACAGATCTGTTTCATCGAAGTAACAACTACTTTGTTTTTTAAAAAAAAACCTTTCGTAACGATTTATTCACTGGTCGAGAAAAAGGTGGAAATTGTATTCGTAATTAGCTGTCAGAGCTGAGTAATAAATAATAACTGCAAAAGGAATTTACGTCTGTTTGGCTTTTACGGCAAAGTTTAAAAACATGAGAAGCAAATAAGTTTTCGATTTATCACACAACTGTCTAATTGCATTGCACTTCCTGTTACGTACTTGACGATCTATGTATGTCATTTCTTCTTTGATATGAAAATAAAACTGATGCGTTCCATGTGGTTTGCTTTGTAGATCAAGTTTAAAAAATAGTGGGAACGTCTACTTTCTGAATCTCACTCGTTGTTTAAATAATGCGTAGATTCATTACCTAAAAATACTCTCATTGTATCAGCGTTACATACACGCTACTCATCGCTAACTGCGAATTATGATTGCCGTTAATCGCGCGTTTCAAGTAAGAAGGAAATCCACCACGTCAAAATTAGAGAGGGAAATGCGAAATCTTCTTCATCGACACTTATTACGTTGCAAATTGTAAATCTTTCGAGGAGAATTATTAAGATAATCAAGAATGCGCAAATAATAGCTTTTCGATTAAGTGGACGCTTAAAGCGATTGCACTTTTTCAACCGTTGCAGGACCGTTTCTTGCTGTTAATTAATTTTGTGTTAAAGTAATAATATGCTTTCTGTCGACAGTGATCGGTTCGTTTCTCGCTGTTAAAACATAGGAAAGCATTACGTGGAAACTTGTTAATGATCAATAATACATTCACTAATTTAGAAAATAACATATAATTCAAAAAATATTTTGTCTAGCATGACGTGATGAAAATTGTCTGATTAGAAAGTTACGACTACATTCATACTTTTTATTGAACTATTGTGCCAGCTTAATCGAAAGACAAGAAAGGAAACGCATTCGTGTAGCTAATACCAGTTAGTACGTCAGGTTTGTAATTGTTATAGATATCAATTAAATTGTTAGCTCATTTTAATTCCATCAATGTAGAAGCAGTTACACAGTTTTTGACGCTTCAGATGTTATAGAGTTTATTATTAATCGGCACAAGCGTAACAATTTTTTCATTGAATATGGTTTTCTTGATTTTGTTCCAATGACTCTTACGAAGTGATGCTTACAAAATAGTCCAGAATCAAGTTGTTCATCTTATTTCAATTCAGTTTACGTAAAAGTAATTACAGAATATAATTTAGCCCATTTCACTTAACACTTACTTGATATTTGATTAAACAGATATAATGTTTAACTTCTATAACCACAAATAAAACGAAATTGAGGTCATTTATGGAGGTCCTCTCAGACACCAAATTGTGGAAAATTATTACCCACAGGTACACAGATTCGGTTGTGGCTGGTAATTTCTTTCCCATTAAAAGAATTATAACGTAATCTAGGCTTAAACAGTTATACCGTTTTATCATATTTTACGACAAAACAAACTGTACTTTATGAAGCACCGCAAAGGGGATACAATATTTTGGAGTAACTTAATTAGATTTATGTTAATAATGTGTCCGTTTTTGATTGGGTATGCTTGAAAGTTTTCATGTAAACAACTACAAAGTGAACTTAAATTCTTAACCTCGTGGTACAATTTTTTTGAAAGAACTGATTACCAGATAATTTAAGTACATTCACTTCTCAGGCTTATCTTGTAAAAATTAGTCAACGCCTTAATAACGATAATAACCGACAATTTTGTTCATGCGGATAAAATGTAAAATGAAGTACTTAGTGTATATAAAAAAACTATAGCAGATAATTGCCCTATTTGAGATACTGCCGATTTCCTTCGATCCAATTATATGCCAAATCATCCTGTTTAATCAACGTTGTTTTAATATATATGCGTATTACTCATTGTGCATGTGATTGTCCACGCAATTAAATGGTGAAATACCTCGCTTACATTTTTATCATAGAAAATTTTAAAAACTACATTGCTTACAGGTTTTGTTGAATTTTAAAATGTTTCAATATTTATTTCTGTACTATCACAGAAAAGCTCTATTCAGTAATTTGATATTTATTCTTAAATATGAGCTTACATACTGCTAGTGTCCTTCTCGTATATACTGAGGCAATTATCGCTGCATTCTTGTTCTTCGTCGCCTTCTAAATTTCTCTTTTCCATTGTCCGTCGGATTCCTTCATTCCGTGATTGTCTTGGCCTTCCTCTCTTTCTTTTGCCAGCCTGTCTCAATTCGTATACCCTTTCGGGTCATTTCTCATTCTCAACACATCTCCGAATTACGTCATGTCTCTATCCTATCTACTAGAGTTTTCTTTGCATCCATTAGAACTTCATATGAATATTATGATGGTCCATCTCAACCCAGGAATAAATCTTTTAAGACCTGTATACCATATCATTTATTTCACCTTTTCAATTCTTGTTTCAGTTCTTTGGGGTTACTTGGATATCAACGTAAGGATCAGACGTCTAACTACTTTCTTTCCTTGCTGGATTTGCTGTTTCGTTTTCTGTGTTTTAAATGTCGTTTCTATCATTTAACGCCCCTAATTATTTGAAGTGATTTACTTGTTTTATCTGCATAGTCAGAGTTCACCATTATATAATTGTTATTGAAAAATTGACACACTGTTGGAAACCCCATATCTGATGTTCTGCATATGAGAATTTTATCTCAATGGTAATGATTATATTTCCAAATATCCCAGGTTCTCTCCTAGTTGTGTCTTGCCAATATTTTCTGTGCTATTAGCAGTTAACTGTTTCTACTTCCTCCATATATCAATGGGTATAGATAGTATATCTTCTTGCTTGAATTGCTTTTCTTTAAATTCGTAACTACCTCCAGGTCTCTCTCGATGGAGTTACTCCTGTTAGGCTTTATACTTGTCCACATTTTTGTTTTCGTTATGCATATCTGCAGTATTTGATATCTTTTGAGAAAATTTTCTGTTTTCGATTTCTTGCCCATAAATTGTTCTTTGTTTGCTGAGTAAATTATAATATTTAGATTTATATGTTATGTTTGTCGGTCATAGTATATTTATTTTATATATTTACGTCCACAGTCCTTTTCTTCGCCAAAAGTTGTCTCACATGTGCACTACGAACTAAGAAAATCTAAAGGTTCTGCTCTCATGTAAATGTGGAAGACTATAGTTTGTTACTATAGGTACTCTAAGAAAAGAGGGTACTTGTTTACTCCGGAATAAATGATCTCAGGAATAAAGATAATGATACCAAGTGCCAAGTAAATAATTGACAGTAGAGTGCTGTGAGTTTTTCGCGTGTTTATCGTAGCTAAAAAATTTCCGAATCGTGTCTAACAAAGCAGACTATTTACGCAAAACAGTAAGAACGGAATGCGCACGAGAATAACCGTTTGTCATAAATTTACTTTTTCTAGCAAACAACCACAATCACAAATTCATTGCCCATTTTGTGAATTGTCGCTGTGGTTTGTGAAATGTTACGTATGTAAGTGGTTCCGGTAACCTACTTGCCAAAACACTTTGAAATTGATTCTCACCACAATTCAGACAACTAGAAATTCCTGCTTTAAATATTTTCGGTTTTATCACGCAATTATTGACCTGCTTCGATAAGATTTCTTTAGACGTGCATACACCAAATATCTAAAAACTTGTAGTAAAACCCAAGTTATTGGCAGAGTAACAATCCACTCTCGATAATAAAAAGGTATTATGCGAAACCGATATTTCAATAAACCAAAGAATTGCGGCGAGCACAGCAAATTGTTTTTAAAAATAACTGTATTTTTGCATTTCATTTCCGCCCATGAGTCGGGATACGGAGTGTCTTTATCTTGCTTTTAAATTTATTAACGCACAGCAAAACAGTTAATTAAACATAACAGCCTTCATTATTTTCAATATTCGATACGGTGTGTTGTTACTTCATTATACGAGACGTTACATCAAATTTATGTCCATGCAAGTGCATTAATACCAAAGTATGGTACGTATTGTGTATAAATTACAAGTTAATCAAGTTAGGATATGCACATACTTGGAAGGATAACTCAGGTGAAAAAGCCGTTAAACCTTGTTAATTTGAATCAATAAAGAGGAAAATTTTTTGTAAAATAAGAAGTACACAACTATTAAAACATTATTAAACACTTGTTAATTGAATTCGAATGTAAAAATACGTAAGTTACATACATTAAATTAACGTCTACTTGCAATAAATATAGTTACTGAAAGGGAATGACCCCATAAATAGCATCCTCTTATATTACCAGGATTTTTTCACTTTGTACTGTAAAAGTTCAGTTAATATATTCTTCACAATTTCAACCCATGTTTAACTATTATCTAATGTTATATTATAATGAAAACAATTTCGAATTAAAATTTTAATTCCATGCGTAACGACGTTATTGCTACGGTGATCGTAAATATACAATTAAGAATATCCTTTTATATTGTGCAACGGTAATTGCTAATAAAATAAAGATATTGCATACCATACTTTTACATCGATATGCATTTAAATATGAAAGAAGTAAACAGAACCGAAACATCTGTTACAACATGCATCCTAGATTCAATTATAACAGCTGGTACCCAAAAATATTGACCATTTATAATTTACGCAGTAGTTGTAATTGAACAACGGGACGTTCGTTTCTCACGAAGTAAATAGAGCAAAAAATTCGATTCGATCTTAAACTCTGTAAAATATTCTGGCTAAATCATAAGGAGCAATTTTCGTTTCAGGTCATGTCGGTTTCAGATATTTATTATGTCCATATCGTATATGAAACTATCGTTGGAACTGCTGATTTATGATTTACGCGAGATTCGCTTAACACCTTTTATGGAAGAGCATACCGAACACGTAATTTATTATTTTATTTATATATACAGGAACCTATATATTATGGATGCCATGTGACAAATTACTTTTAAATATAATGACAACGTTCGTCTTGTATTTGATAGAAAGCTAATTAGTAAGTAGTAAGAGTTCCTATCATTTCTTTTATGATGTTTTTCTACTTTTAAAATACAGATAAAATGTGCGCTTAATACACAAATTTACGGTTTGGTAACTAACAGTTTTACAACTTTTTCAACTTTCAAGAAAATGTCGCTTTCATTTTGGCCATATTGTGGGCACCTCATCTTGGACCCCTGAAAGCTGGGAAAAATTATAATTGCCTACAAACCCCGACTGAAGAACGACATTATTCTAACAAACATCGTAATATAAAGGACGTAGTGACAATGCTATGTATTTCTGGTGTAATAATATTCATATCACTTGTAAACGAAAATCATTTACCATCAGGAAGAGCCGCAACATTCGTACGCGTCTATAGCTATACACTTTTTCGGTGTAACTTCCTCGTTCGTTAGTTCCGTGAGACACGTTTTGTTATTGGCGTAACGAAAGTTTAAATTTTTCGGTAGTAAAATGCCAATAAAACTTAAAATAGCGATATTCAGTAACGACGAACAAGAATAGAATTTTGAAATGTTAGTCATACACCTACTCGAGTTGTGGTAACTTATTTTTACAATGCATTACACGAAGTGCCTTCTTAATATTCCGTGTAATTAAAGCGAATCTTCTCTGAACAGACTAAGTAAGCAAATTTATCTGTGTAAACCTAAAATTATTTAGTCACCAAAGACTAAAACAACGAAACTTCATTAATTTTCAATTTAAAATGCTTTATATCGCTTGATTGTTGAATTGTGATTCTAAATTCATCCCGAATGGCATGTGAGTAAAACATGCTCAGTAAAGCGCTTCACTTTTGGTTGATTGCGTCTATCTCAGCTACAATTTTCGTCTCTGATTGATGAAATCCACGTGATATAACTGTTCATTTTTTTGGTTGCATTCCAGTATCTGTACGGTTATCGTTTGTTAATTTTTTTTCAAACAAACGTTTAAATCGATTAATTTTTAAATAGTTTATTTCTTGTCTTAGTTGTTTCGTGAAATTGTTTAAATTAAACGCCTACTTTGCTTCCACTTTTATTCTTTTAGCTAAATTTCTTCCAGTACCTCCAGTAAAATTATCGTCCAGTCGGTCGGCCAGTCCAGTCGGTGCAAATAGATGAAAGTGGAAATCTAAAAAGCTACTTAATCTCTTCTTTATTATGAGATGCCTTATAGCTTACGGCGTCTGCTGGAGCTCAAATTGCACCCAATTTCTTCATTTCTTGTTTCTTATTATTTATTTCAGTTCACTGAGAGGTTTTCTTTTTCTGCCCCACGTTATCCATTGGTCTTTCTTGGTCTCCCCATTGTTTATTTTCAAGTGTTTTTGATTTGAAACCCTTCTTGTTTTTATTTTGGGTTGGTTGTAAGCGCTTGAGCTTCTTTTATTACAGTTATTCCTTATGTCATATTTTCTACAGTTATCGCTATTTGCTTTCCAAATGCATCCATTTCCACTACTATTACTCCACTTTCATGTTTTTGTGTAAGTAGCCAGGTCTTACTTCCATGTAGTATGGGGTTTTAAAATTTGAAATTGGTCTCTTTATTCCCTTGTTCTCGCTATTATTTTATATATTTCTTGCAATTATTTCTTTTTAAAGAGATATATGTTCTCCACAACTTGTCTTGATTCATGCTATTTCTTTTTAATTCTTCCCAATATACTGGTTTTACTTTTTCACCCCTTGCTAGGCGTAAGTATTTTTGTATGCTATGTTTTCAGTAGTTACATATTTCTTCCAGGCTTTTTTCTTTCCTGTACTCTTTTACTTCGTTATTCTAACATATAGCAGCTCCCTGAACGGTCTTGCCAAAATATGGAGAAATATAGCAGTATCTCAGATGAACATTCTGAAATTTTTAAGAACACTTATATTTCCCATTCCCCCAGAGACTTGGATAGTGAAAATAGCAATACCATATAAAATAGATGCATTAGAAACGTAAGGCACACCTGAGATATTTCAGTCACATATTCAAAAAAACAACACTCGACTCGAAAAAATAATTTGGGAAGGAAAGGGCCTAGAGGACCTATGACGCCATGGACGCAGTTACAAAGATATATCTAGTAAATAAGGTAGCGTGGAAATATTCCATTCGAAGAAAACAAAGACGTTCACATTTAAATATTTTGTCGTTTATTGAAAGATTCAATCGATTTCGTATTTAAATCCCATGCTTACTCAAAGCTTTTCGGGTACTTATAACTCCTGAATATGCTTCCATGCTAAAAATGGTTTCGTGTCTACGTCTTCCACTTCATGCTATTGATGCATTCAGCAAGAAGTTTCATTAGTTGTGAATCCTGATAGCATGAACTCTAGTCGTGACCAGCGATTTACTTAATATATTCCGTTGTCATTTTATTCTTATACTATTTATATACAGCGTAACAAGTCCTTTGTTTCAAAATTCAAACACTATCTATTTAATCGTGTCCACGCGTAAAATTAATTTACATACATCGGACACGGGGAGTAGTACCAGTGCGTCGCTTTGCGCTTCGAAAAAATTTGTTATTACATATTTTTTCTCGTAGCAAAGCACGAGAAAATTTATTGTTAATTAACAACGTAACTTCGAATGCGTGATTATGTCCCAGAGGTTCTAAATAACCGGTCGGAATAAAAAAGGAGGCGATCTTGATAAAGCAACGCCTAAGGATAAAGGAATTAATGGCTACGTTTACTTCCAGACGAGGTTACAGGGGTGTTTTACAACACGGTACCTCCACAATGAACCGTAATGACATTTTTATACGTGTGAGATTATTTGATAACTCGAAACTTAAATTTCAAACAGTGTTGAAGTACAATTGAAATAATTGTGGTTTTGAAACTGATACTGCAGTTGATTGTTTTAGTTGTTCTTTACAGTCTTTTTTTTTTTAATTTAATGTTTGATCCGTATTGGCTACCATAATCGTTATTTTGACTAATTTTCTCAGAAGGGCTCTTTGCGCTTGTGAATTTTCAGGTTTTTTTTTTTCATTTTTTCCAAAACGACTTTACATATTCTCACTAAATTTTATATCTGAATTACTACATTAAGTACCTATAAGTTTTGTTCGAATCACTTGTTGTCTAAAGTTGCCCTAAAGGCATTTTACTCTTTCTGGTTTTCTGCATTGTCTAATACTTATAACTTGCATTTGAACCATTTTTGTCTAAAATCTCCGTAAAAGACACTATACTGTTGAGAATTTCCTAAGAGCTTTTCAGAGCTTGAGAAAGTTAAAAATG
The DNA here is from genome assembly GCA_963576515.1 of Cryptocephalus primarius. NCBI lineage: Eukaryota > Metazoa > Arthropoda > Insecta > Coleoptera > Chrysomelidae > Cryptocephalus > Cryptocephalus primarius. The sequence continues at coordinate 8,096,389 of OY754936.1, forward strand.
TACGAATATATTTAGCCTGTTGTTTCACCTCTCGGACTTACAAAGTCCTCTTTGTCTCTGACTGTCAAAGAATCAAAGGAACTAACCTTTGCATTAAGGCAATATTTACACCCAAAGTAACGAAAAAATAAAATGATTTTAAATATTGGAATATTTCTCTTGAGGACGGATGGCAACATTTGCACCTCATTCAGAACATTTTTCAAAATAGCTTAGTACAATATATACTAGTTATTTTTGTATAGTAGATCATTAACTCGCGTACACCATCAGGGTGAATATCAAATCTGGAATGTTACATGTACGAATTATCGAAATGCCGCTGCTGTAAGAGCAAATTACACTCGAAACATTTTATCATCGCCGGCCTGCCTTCAGACCACTACTCTCTTATCTCCATTGTTTGCCATTTGGTCGCCGCTGATGGCGACATTTTTCCTGAATCGAAATGCTGAAAAAAGCTGCAATCGTTTCGAATGATTAAGCTCAACGACGAACCAGAGAAAGCAAACGCAGAAACTAACAAGAGTAAATGATTTCCGGTTCGGTTAATTGAGGTGTGTAATTAAGATTTGCATACTCTACGCTATGATGCATATCGAAGTATAACGACAACACCGGGAGCAGGAGTAATACCTAAAGTTTTTATGCGCAGTTCATTTGCCTTAAGTCATTCCGACTCGAATGGTTTTTCTCAAATCGATTTAAACCAAGTACTTCACGGGAAGGTTTTAATGTCTCATCTCTATAAACCTGAATCGTGAAAAGAGCTTAAAAACTAAATACGTTTTAATTGATGATGGTCAGAACGTTCAACAATTAGTATGCTAATTTTATTCGTGGAGAGAACGCGAATCGTGGATATAAATTAAATTAACGATGACAAAGTTGTGACAACTTGCATGATAACAAAACACCATTTGCCAGTGATAATGGCAGACGGAGTTTTATTTCGTCCAAAATAGTAACCGATCTTTCAATATTTAGAAACTAACGAATTCAACATTATTTACCTTCAACAGTAGTACTTTCTAAATAATATTTTACCAATACATTTCGAACCGTTTTCACCTACGTAACTGCTAAATTTTCTTTAAAACTTCATAAGTCTTTTTTGAAGCTTACTTCGGTTTTAATATATATTAAAACTTGTTTCTGAAGTTGCGGAAAATATAAGTTTATATACTGGATTAACGATGATAAAGTTGTGACTCCTTATATGATTAAAAAAATTAATAAATTAAAATTGGAGCAGAAATGGAACTGGACAATTGACCTATGGGAGTTTCATTATGTGAAAGAAAAATTCCTAATCCGATAATGGTAAATTATGTAATTACAGAGCAATAAAATAATATTCTCCGACAAACACGTCGAGAAAGACAAAAGGACAATAGAGATTAAAAATCGCAAATAACGCCAGTTCTAAAGTGTGTTTATGAGTTTGTCGTAACCGATGATTATTTTATATTACAGTAAATAAAACTGCGAATAAGGAAGACATTTGTAAGAGTGCCGCTAATACAGAATAAGAAAAACAGAAATATTAAATTTAAGCAGCGGATTGAAACCTGTTTAAAATAAACTAGTCGGGAAAACAGATCAGATAGTTCTTCGGTTCCCGTAATATTTTTCCTACATCAATGTGATGAATGTTAAATTGATAGCATTATCAATTTTAATGGTAGGCATTGCATTGCAAATCAGTAACTTTAAACAGCTCGAAAGTTACATTCTAATGCAAAAAGTGTATTTCCGCCACAAATAATACATATGCATAAGACAGGGGTGTATAAAACGACAAACTTTTATTCAAATTAATAATTTGCCTACATAATATAAACATTATTTACGCGGATGTGATGCAATAAAACCTGTTTTTTAAAAAAATGTTTTAACAAATCATTATTTTGCGTCGCTAGGGTAAAGCGACATTTATAATGTGTAATGTGAATTTCTATGGCAAAAACCGTTCGTTTATATCACGAGGCAACGAATATAATTCATCGAAACACGAAGATATATGAGTAATAAATAATGTTGTCCAGTTTCATAGTTCACGACTCTGTCATGAAGAAGTTCTCTTTGTACCGTATTTTCTGGGTAATTTGGCAATCAATTATAGCTTGCACAAGCATCATTTTACAACAAATAATGGACGTAAGTAATTTATTACACCTTTGGTTGTGGTGTAAAAAATCGAAAGCGAAATGCACTCACTACACCGGTACGTACGTACTCATATAAATCGTCTTACATTCACGACACAAAAACTAGAGAAAATATACCTAGAGGCTAATACCTCATTTTGAGAAATAATTTAAAGCCAATAAATAATCTGAACCAAATTTAATCACGTCTAAAAATTTAAATTTAGTCATGGTACGGTAATGTAAAAAAATCGAAAATAATCGTGAGAAATGAACAAACGGGTTAGATATGTACCGCTAGCTTATTCCACGAATTATCTCCCTAATTTGATCAAGACGTCGTAAGAATTTCTGTGTAAATAGTGTCCAATTAATTTAATTAATATCGCCGAGAACGATTAGATGTTGATTGGATGATAATTAAATGGGTATTGTTTGGGATAAATTATTGAGGTAATGAACCATGTTTATTGCCGTTAATCATTGCGGTAATCAATAATGTTCCTACCTGTGAGTAAGACTGAATATGTATATGGAATATGAATCACGAAATTAAGGAGGTCAGAAATAATCTTCACGAAATACCATTCTTGCAACTGATTTCTTCATTTTATATTATTGACTTTACCACCTATTATGAGTTTGTCTTTTCAGTAAAGCTCATCCATTATGCATTAAACTCCAAGCAAACTTTATTATTATTTTATAATTTGAATGAAACTATATATGCTGTATGGAACCATATTTGTTCCGGAGCAAGAAATGAAAGAAGCAATCACCGCCAGAAGAATATGGAAAAATAGATTAGAGATCTTTAAGGATACACCTGGAAAAATAAAGACTGCATAGGAGAAGTGTATTGGCACTTGGTACGCAATAGAACTTAAATGGTCGAGGGCTGTAAAAATCTCTGCACGGGAATACCATCCAGAAATGCTACAGATCAAAAATTAATCCACATTGTGGGATTTTAATTTAAGTGAAATGATTAAAGGCAACATGATAAGTAAGATGCGTTGTCCTGCCCCAAGAACCTCAAAAATACGTAATTGCACTACAAATCGCTCAGAAAACAACCCCAGGCAATCACTGGAATGGCGTTAGCGCTGCTACACAAAAAATAAATTGGCCTTTACTCTGATCGTATACTTATTGTGCAGTTACAAGGCAATCATCTTGTAATTAATATAACCACAAGTTTATGCATCTACTGCTAAAAACCTGACGCAGAAGTAAAACAATTTTATGAAGCTCTGAACCATGCACTCGGTTAAAGCGAAGAAAAATGAAACAACTTTGATAATTGAAGATTTTAACACCAAGGTTGGATAAAGCAAAGTGTACCTAAGACGTCGACGATATGGTCCACGTCGTCGTAAGAACCGAGGATACTGACTTGTGCAATTCTGCCAAGACATACAATTCGTCATCATGGATTCATGAATCGGTCTACCACCACACAGATATGTAATGTAATTCGAAAGCAGGAAAGAAAACCGGAGAAGATTCAGAAAATAGAAAATTAAGTGGTTGTTTGTGATCCAGCTGATCTCAATAAAACTTACTAATTGCAAACAATATATTTGATTTTGAAATATATACATATTACATTCTAGGAATATAATTTTGTGCCATCGTTAAATTTGTACGTGGTTTTTCTGATAGACTGACAACAATCAAAACATTTGCATTTACCAATTACAACCAATATTATCTAGCAGTTGTTTATATAATTTGCACGTACTTGCGAAGTAAAACATTTTTATATCCATTTAAATTCGAAACTGCAATGATTGCACATTCTTCAAGTTCATTTTACAATTATCTTACACTACACGAGCACTATTTAACTTTTCTGGCTGTATTATTTGACGTTCATTCTGAAATTACCATCGATGGCACTCCTTTAGTTAACACAGTTTAAGGTTCACTGGTAATGATCACATTGATGACCTGATTACCTTCATATTTATTGAACTAGGTTCGAATGAGACAGTGAATTTGTTCAGGAAGCATGTCCAAATAGGAACAACTGTGAGAAACTGATACTAAATAAATATATAATTACTTAATGGAAAATTGACGTAGAATTTAAAATATTGCCTATGGAAACAGCCTATGGACACCAAATATAATGATTTAAAAACATATTTATTGAAAATACAGTTTCCTTAAAACTTGGAATGAAAAGCTAAATTCTCAGTAGTGATCAATTGGAATATGTGATTTTAATCTAAAGAAACTGAATGGATACCTAGTCAGTTTCTTATAATTTAGTTATATTAAAATATACTGGTCTTATCCAGTTAATACGAATTATTGCGAGAGAAGTATAGAGTTGTACAATTTTCCAGGGGCTCCAAAACAGCTCTTGAAATGACTTTAAGACATCTAACTTAACAGGTAATTTTGCTAAAAGCTAAACTTTTAGAATAGCATGGAAAGATTTGGTTCAGGTACTCCTATTTTTTGTTACTTCGAATTTAATTTATAAAATGTATGCAAATGTAACGAATTTCAGTACGTTTAAGGAAGCTTCTTTTACTTTCTACAGTTTTCTTGAAAAAAAATGAATTCATTTTATTAAAGTTAAACAGGTACTGTAATTCAGTTCACTTACTACCGATAGGACTTGTAGCGTATTAGTAAAAGGAACTGATATTCAATCCTCGCGCAAATACATAAAAACATAACGATTTACATATATTCCGAACGTGGCTTTGAATTAACCTTTACAAATCTGGAATCCGTTCTAGAGTCTAGACGTTCTTAAGCCGTTTTCTTAATTAGTGTCCTTCAGACTACAGGCGCATGTTTATGGTGTCTAGACACATTATAGGGTTTGTAACACGAGGTTTATGGCGTTACACCCAATTAACAAAATTTAGCAAGTCTTGCCGTAGCACGACCCAAAACGCCCCTTACGCAGCTTCCAAAGCCTCCAAAGTTTCTGCAATAAAACCTCCAAGGTGACGTGGCATCTCAAATTTCAACACGTCAGATATGCCCCAGACACGTCTGAACCTGACCATATCTGGATCATATTTCTTCTGCTCTCATTGGTCGTTCGCATTCTGCCATGTTTGCTTTGGTTTTTGAGCAGGAGAAGCGCAGTTGTGAAAAGCCTGAGTGACCGTATAGAGCGACTGGTGTTAAGTTATTTGACCTTGCCAGTCTATCACAGTTTTAGTTCAGTTTAGTGATTGGCGGATTAAATTATTATTTTATCTGTAGTGAAAGTTTCTTGTAGTGTTCAGAAAGTTCATCGTAGATCGTACCGATTATAGTGATCTTCAACGAGCAACTGGCGGTGATGTGTCATGGTAAGGCCAACTTGACTGAGGTGTCATAACAGATGTTGGTTACAGCAATATATAATTTTTATTTTCTTGCTAAATTAAAGTAGTATTAGAAAACTGAAACGCTAAAGTGCCTTCTTTGCGCGAGTATTAATGTATGTTAACATAATCGCATAAATAAGACAAAGTTAAAGGATGAGTAGAAGTTTAGAAACTGCAAGAATGAGGAGTAATTTTATATTTTTTCATTTAACGTTTATTCTACAACACTCCAATTTTAGTGTTCAATTAATTCCTGAATCTTAAATTTTAAAATTAAATTAAGCGCATATCACATCCTCCCAGATACCTAATGCACTATGAATTACACCTTTAATTTCCCATAATTTGAATCTACTAGTTGGATATCAATTATTAAAGTTAAGTTTATTAGAGATGAAGATTTTCTCCATATCCCTTATGTATGGTGTATGCTGGTAATCATTTCGAATACGAAAGTACCAAAAAAATACATTTCTAGGGACTTTTTCATTTAAATCTGAATGCGAGAAATTTAATTCCCTCGGTTTTCGTGTATTCGTCAATACAGAATCAAATAAAGCGTCTGTCATTTGAAAAATCTGGATGACTTTGTCTATTACAACATACAGCAGGAAAAAATTTAAATGCACCACAAGCAGATGAGCTTTGGTTCAAATTGATATATCTTTATTATTTAAAGAAAAAATATGAGTTAAATTTTTTACTTTTGAAACACTTTGTGACATGAGAATATTACATTAAGGAAGAGAATAGAAATTGTTAACACTTCAGTGAATTAATTCAGTTTTTGTGACAATAAGTCTTGTAATCTTACTGAGTAATTATTGTACTACTTTCCTTCTTTCTTTCTTTTATCCTCAATTACTTCTTACGATCATTTGTGGGAACTCTCACTAAACAATTATATTCCTAGTATGTTATATACATATGTACCAATTTTGGATAAATTTCGAATTTTTTCGTAAAAATTTGATATCAAAGTTAACTGTTATACTCCTCTAAAAATCTTCAGTAATCTTTTTTAATACATATTCACTTCTTCTCTTCTTCATTGTCGCATGATTACGAGGTATAGATACTCTGGACGTCGTGTTGTTCTCGTTCGCTTTTTCTGTTTCAAAATCGATGTCAGTGATCGATTATTATATATTTTTGTTTTCATTTCTATAGTCTTGTACTTGTTCACGCAAATGGGCTCCCTCAGTCTTTATTTTTTTAGTTGTCTGTTTCTTCACCTTTACTCCTATGTTACTGTCAATGGTGATATCTATCCTTAGGTGTTTAAATGTCACCACCTATTTAATGATGTCTCTTCTGCTTCTAATTTACACCTGCGAGGTTCCCTACTAGGTACTAGATCGTCCTCATTATTGGCTACCATGAGTGCGTCCTCCACGTTACACATTGTATTGATCTTATATGGTCCCATTCTACATCCTTTACGTGTTTTCACCTCGAATATTATTCTATTCATTATCATATTGTGTTAGGGACTTAATGAGTCTCACTGTCGTATTCCTCATTTTAATGATGTATGCTTTGTTCACTTTTTGGCATTATATTTTGTTTTATTGTCCTTGTTATGTTCTCAACTAGTCTGGTTGGTCTGTCGTTGACCTTTTGTATGGATCCAGAATATATTTTTCAGTGAGTCGATGGAACTTTTTAGGTCCACAGGACGAGTATTCTGTCTATCGTCTTTTCCGCTATTTATCTAACATTGAACGTTGCATCTTCCTGAATATTTGCTTTTCTACTGTCTCTATTTGTTCGTCCAACTTATGTTTTATTATTGCCGATAGTAGTTTGAGCGTACATTAAATATGAATTTTTCTGGACAATTTCTTGGGTTTTTCTATCCTTAAGATTATTTCTTTTTTATTATTTGCACTTTATAACTTTCTTGTTAAAAATTTGGTGAAATGTTACGTTCACTGTTTCTCGATAATATAATCAAGGCGTGTATGGTTCATGTCTTCCTTTGTCCTTCTTTTAAATTTCCATACTTTCTTTTCGAATAGTGTGAATGAATTTTTTGATTGTCCTATTCCTTCTACTGTATTGTCAAAAAAATTTAAGAGTCGACGCACGTAATTCAATTTGCTCATTGTGATAAAACTTTTCTAAGCCCTCTGGGTTATTACATGCTTCTATTGCAGCATCCTTGGTGCATTTTCTAATTTTACTTTGAGATATACGTAAGTGCTAACATACTACACTTCGTAGGTGTAAGTCAGGTAACTGCGTTACTCAGTTTAACTCTAAGGATTATCTTATTCTGAAACAAAATCGAAACCGGTTTGCTAAAATGAAAAGCATAGTACAGAGAAGATTCTTATATTTAATCGACATTCACGCAAATATGTCTCGACGCAATGAAACGAATAAGAACTTATCTTCCCGTCAAGATTTACAGTACTAGAAGGTATGTTGGATGAGACAACTTTGTTGTACTTTGTTTCTATCGAAAAATGAAAATTCTAAACAATGCTATCATTGTTAATATTATTTATTCTAAACTAAAAAGTGTTATGACTGCAATTTGAAACAGTTATAAAAATGCCTTCATAAATACTTTTAGAAAGTATAATTAATTAACTACGAACGTCAACAAATACGTTTTATCTACAAATTTCATTTACAAACCAATGGATATTGTAATAACCTAAGAACGGACCTGCTATTTCATATATTCCTCTATCATCAAACATCCTCTACTTGAATGAATTATTCATGTTATTTTCTTCTTCGTAAAAGAAGAAAAACTATAAGAGTGTAAAATGAGTATCCCATAATTTTGACGAAGATAAATATGATATAACTATGGTTAGTTAGTTTTGTTGTTAAAAATAAACGCGAATGTGTAATTTCTGAGTACATGTCAGTTCTGTTTATCGTTAGGATTAAGATCGGAATCATTGCCATTTAGATTCGCTGATAGAAACATGGAACTACCCTAATTGTAGAAGTTTCAACCAATTTTGTAGTTGAAATAGGTATATGAACCAATGGTTTCGACGATGTACACTGGTATGTAATTTAATACAATGTTTCTGCCCGGCAGTTCTTTGTCAAGAGTTTCATCTGAATAATATAACGAAGATGAACGTATGTAGTTATCACCGACACGTAATTTCAAAACTTAGAGTTTGTTTAAACAGTGAGAACACTTTTAAGAATTCGATCTAACGTTGAAATTATCGTTCTATTTATTTTTGGAAGAAATGTAATATTAATTTTGAAATTAGAAATATTAATGATTAGTTTGAATCGGTGGTAAACCTTTAGTGGTATCGGTGGTATCGGTTGTAATTTTATCGAGTTTAGGTCAAATCAAATTCAGTTTAATTATACTTCTAACTACTAGTTACTGAATATTTTTTGAACTATTCATTCGCCATGAAATTATTGTTGTAATAATTCAAATTAAAATAGAAAAACATGAGAAGTTTCCAGAGTTTCATTAATTTTTAAAATTAATTAGATGTCATTAGACTCAATTTAAGTGCGTTTTTTTTTTTGATACTGAGTATAAACTAATTCCATTTAAATTTTTATTAGTTTTACCGATCAAAATGAAATTATTGGTAATATGTTAAATTTAATATCATATTAAAATTCGTAATGGTATAACTCTAATTGTCCACTGAATAATATCTTTTTAATTTTTCTGTCCTCTTCATGGCGCGAAATAAAACTATTGTTGCAATTTAATACAATTTTAGAAAAGTAAGATTAGCGTAATTGTACTTCTGATTATTGAGATTTTTCAATAATTGTCATAAAATGTAATTACACCAATATAATGGATATCAAAGAAAAATTAAATCCAATTCATATCTAACTGAAAGATAATATAACATTTTCAATGATTTTTACCAAAATAAATTATTGTTTCCATTTAATTCAAGCAAACCAAACTACATTTGAGAATCATTACATTTCTAGACTTTACGATAATATCCTTTGTTTTTATTTTTTATTATCACAATGACAATTTAACTTAAATTTAACTACTACGATTGTACTTATAATTGTTAAGTATTTAACTATTTCTCATTTGAAATTCGGTTCAAATTCCGTTAGAATTGATTAAATTAAATTGTTTCACACTTCTAACTACTGGAGAGAGATTAAATATTTAAAGCTAAGTTAAGTAAATATGAGTTTTTAATCACTGACCACATTCTGAATTCCATTTACACTGCCATCAGAATATGTTCAACTTAAATTATTTCAATGTGGTGACAACGAAAGAACTGTTTTACTATTTTGGACTATTTCTTGTGATATAATATTTCTGTCTTAACTTCATGAATAAAATTACGAAATATATTTAAAGCTAAACTAAAATAACTACAAGTATATTTTTGGCCGTGGACTTGTGTTTGTAGTTCATTTAAAGTTGTATTAAAATTGTTTTCAATAGTGTTGGCAACTAAAACATTTTTTATTTTTGAATATTTCTCGCTGCATAATGTTATTGTTATAACTTTAAACCAAAGTAGAATTGGAAAATTATTAGAATATGTTCAGATGAAATTATTTTATAGTGGTGATCATCAAAGAACGATTTTGTAATATTTCTCGCTGTTTTAATTTCGTGCAGAAGTAAAATCGAATTCAAATAAAACGATTTATGGTAGTTTAGATAAATATTTATGAATGAAATTCGGAGTTTTAATATTTAAGGCTAAACTAAATAACTAGGAATCAATTTTTTATTGTTAAAGAATCGGTTTCAAAAAAAAAAATAATTGAAAGCGTTGACTCCTAAAAAACCACTTCATTAATGAAATTCTGAAATATATTTAAGGCTTTTTAATTGGTGAAGAATTAGTTTTAATGAAATTCATTATTCCAAAAGAAACATTTTATTATTTTAGAATATTTCTGGCGAAGTAATATTGTTGTTTTAACTTAATGCATAAAAAATCGAACTGGTTTCAGATCAAAACAATTGAATATAATTCTGTTCGGTAACATAAATTAAAGCAAAAGTCATGATTCAAATTCTAAAGTATAGAATAGTAAGAACTAACATAGTATGGTAAGTAGTATAGTAAGAATAACATAGTAAGAACTAAACTAACTACGAATATGTTTTTAGTTGCTGACTACTTCTATAATTCCATTTAGAATTTCATTTCAATTTGTCTGAGTGAAATTCTTTCAAGGTGCTAACTTTTAAGAACCATTTCATTATTTTGAGTAATTTCTCGCGAAATTATTACTATTTTAATTTTTTGCAAAAGTTAAGTTGGATTTAAGTTGAAATAATTGTACATGTAAATTAGGAATAAATATTTCAAAATTCGATAATACTAGTTAGAAATTTAAATTTCAACTTAAGAACATTTAAGAAAATTCAATTGTGTTTAAGATATAATAAAATAAATAATTTACATTCAAATAATTTCCAATTAAATATCTGTACCGCTCTTTGTTTGTTGTGTAAAGCGTGTAGTCTTTCTTTCGGTGCAAGTTGTTACAACATTTAAATACGAGGTCCTTAAATTCCATATGACGTAAACTTTATCTAAAGACCCAAAATACGAAAAGTATAAACATAAAGACCTTACCTGGCTAATGTTAGACGAAACTTTAATCTGCAGCTTTTCTCTTTTATTGAGGTAAAATTCGTGTGGCCTGCTATTATCCCTCGATTGAACGGTAGTCCCGACGTTATGTGTGGTGGTGTCATACAGGGTGCTAGCCTCAGGAGTCCCAGTGCTACCCTTGTCGTTAGTGGTGAGTTCTTTAGTGGTGGTAGTCGAAACATTTTCCGTAAGGGTCGTCCCGATCGGCGTAGCGCTGTCCGATTCGGGGGCGGCGGTTTTAATTTCTAACATAATTCTGGCGGGAACGAGGGTAGTCTCCCTACCGGATCCCGCCCTGGACTGCCGGAACCAATTCCTGAAAATTTTTCCAGATTCGTCCCAATATTGGGAGTCTGCGATCGCGACACAAAACAGAACGAAAAATAAAACCGCCCGCATTTTAGAAATAGGGATTGTTACACTATTGCGATTTATTGCGTTTATTTCCGCGACTTTTCCCGCGTGCGTCCTTGGATACCGACTGAGTACTGAAACCGGTGGTACTATCGGAGTCTCATAAAGGTTTGTACCGCGGAAGAAGCTTCTTGCACACTGTGTACGATGCAAGTTCTTGCCGAAGAATAACCCACTTCCTAACTAATTGTACCGTATTCAGATGAGTCGATGACAATCTACTTGTTTCCTCGCGAATCACCCGAAATTATTCTTTCGTATTGGGTCCTCGATCGTCGTCTTGTGGTTTTTCGATTTTCCCAGCTGTAATGGCCGAATCACTTTTTCTCAAAAAAATTTTTAACAAAACCATGCACCGTTAATTTCCAAAAGAAATTATTAGATGATCACTTATCTTCGTATAAACGTCCTAATACGCATCTCAAACATATGATATTTACAACATCTATCTATCATCAACTTTTGAAAGTAGTTTTATAAATATTTACATTATTTTAAATTTATTAAATTTCTTATTGGGTGGAAACAAAATTCTCCACTTAAGCGCTACAGACTTAAATTTTAATCAACGATTTAACGAAATTAACGTCGTTGTTTCAAAATTAAAACCAATTTTGAGTGCACACACTTCTAGTATTAACATTTTTAGAATTCAATCTATGCAACATAAATGCAGCAAATGTAAGGACATTGAATGTACATAAACACTTAAATTTCCAGGGAAAAAGGGAAAAGGAAGGGGAAACCAGTCGTCAGGTGTCGTTTAAATTTTAATGTATCAGTTTTAAACAAAAACATTTTTCATCGGTACTGCCTTGTAATTGTCAAGTAATTTTTTCTTTTTTTCTGTTTTCTGGTTTCTGGAAGTGAGTGAAAAATGGATATAGCAGTTGAAAAGGCATATTGCCACTGTGATAACATGTGGCATGCTGTACGAAACACAAAGCCTTCCAACCGAGGCAACATAAAATATAAAAGCGATTTTTAAAGCAACGTTCACCTCTCTTCTCGGATGTAAATTACACCGAAAGCCATTAGTGGCTTATCATATTATGATAATGGAGGGATGGTGAGTCCCTTAACGGCTTATGCAGATAAGACAGAAATCCCATAGAAGACATTTAATTAGTAGTCTTAAATAAATGTAGTTATATCTAGAGAAATGTGGCATTTTAAGTCTTAAAACTATACCTTATACGGTATGAGTCGAAATTAATTTTATATTGAATAAATAAGATTTATTATCAGCTTTAAATCGTACCTAAATTATGTTATTGATTAAATTATTTGGTCAAATCTGCATAAAAGCCTTCGAAATCGTCTTTTTGAGTTCTTTATCTGAATATCTCACTCGAGATGGTAAAAATGTAAATTATAAGTGCAACTAGAAAATGTTATATAATAATTTTAGTTTATAAACTGCTCAAATATTGGTAGAAAAGTATATATTATTTTATAATAAAATTTGCTTACAGGTACAACTTAGTACCTACTAAAATACATATAATACGTGTAAAATAATTTATGATTTGGGCAGTGGAGTATATGCAAGCCTGCTAGACAGTCTGCTAGAAAATCCACAACATTTATTTGATTCAAATTGAACCAGTTGATGTCTCTAACAGAATCTTGTGTTTTCTGGTGGATTTTGTTGAAATAACTCCCTTACAACCCTTGTTTTTTATTTGTAATTTAATTTTATATTTTCAGACGAATCGGTGATAATATTATCAACACATGAAGTCTAAAAGTTGAATAACTGATTACTACAGTGCAATCTTAGATGGGGTATGACTATCCAGAAAATATCAAAATATTTTCCAGTTTAAACATTTCATTAGTGTTTGATTTGAAATCGATATTGAAATAATGAATTATTACGAAGTGCTTCCCTCTTTTTGACACGTTTGTTATGGCATCCTCAAAGTTATTCTTACCCAAAATTTCTATTACACAAAACTCACACGTATCTTCAAGCCGCAGTCCTGCACATCCACTGCCCGAATTTTTGTTGTTTTTCTTTTATTTTGTTATTATAGATTAGAATATGTATATAATCATTATGAATGGATTATAGAAAGATAGTATAGATTAAAAATTTAAGCCATCAACGAAATTTTTACCATATTTATTATAAGTATTGTCCCAAAATGGCTAGAAATCCACTTAGTTCTGATATTGAGGATTGTTGTTACTCTTGTATCATTGAATGCTGTCCTTCACCCTTGAAAAGCTTAAAAAAAATTTTAATAATTATATCTTTCGTCCACAAATTCATAGACAAAAGAGTGTCTGATGGTATGGTTTTAGTTCTATAGAACTAATATATTTGTCCTTTCTGGTATTCATTCTGATACATTTACTTACATCTTAATTGCCACTTCGTAACTGTTCGTAGTGGTACTTGGATCAAAACTAGAAACCACTTGTAGTGTTAAATTTTGCTTTTCACTTCTAACTTGAGTGGGTCTCTGTTTATAGATTGTTCTTGAAACTCCTTCTTTACCGTTATTTTTATTGTTTGCTTGTTTCCATCTTATTAGGTAATACGTTAGAGTAACAAAGAATTACACCACTCTGGTTTTAAATAACCTGCAACCTGGTTCTCGTAAAGTTTAGTAAATTCAGAATATCATCTCGCAGTAGTTAAACTTTGCTGGTAAATCTGTAAAGATGCAAAGCCCAACAGAATTTCTTTTTAATTAAAACGATAGGTTGCTCCACTTAATGTTACATTTATTAAAGGTTTTAATAACCACACTTGTTCCTGGTAATTTCGTTACATTTTTGTTTAGGGACTCCACCATTCTCTCATTATCATAATCCCATAACGCAGTAATAGATTTCGGTGCAGTTTACTGTCGTTCAAGTGCAGTTCCATTACGGCAACGTATCGCTTTAAAACTTCCTTCATCTCTTTATCTTACGTTCCTTCAAATAAAGGTTTTAAGGCGACATGTTGCATTAATGGAATACACATACATTTGCAAATTTTCGTCAATTACATTCACAAACAATTGGGAAAAAAGTAAATTACCTCTCAGTGATTTGATGTGACCGACAATGTATTTCGAAAACCCGTTAAGGAGAATATAACGGTTTTAATATCAATAAATTATTATTTAAAAAGCTTCATTAAAGCTCTAATTATGGCAAATATCGTAGTTATCTTACAAAAATGATAATATGCAGTAGTAACCAAATATAGCGAACTAAATCTGAACATGACTATTTCAGGCAAGGAAGAGAAATTTAAATGGAATTTATTGGTATGAAAGGCGAAAGGTTACGACGAGAGAATTGCAGAGCAATAAATCGAACAAGGATCTATTTTAATTTAATTTGTGTTTTTTTTGTACATTCCTCGTTTGATGATCTACAAAGGAAATTACTGTTACCGTCTACGCAATTTTAGTAAAATATCTAGGTTAATGTTACAAAATTTGTTTTACTCTCTGCTGACTTTTCAGCGATTAACGATGAACGCACTCTTCTGGGCAAACTTGTCTAACTTTACTTTTTCTTCGTAATTGCTTCACATTTGAACTAATTCGTCGAGCGGGGATTAAATTCTACTACTCTATCGAAATAACAGAAATGTATTGTGTTATGGGCACCACTTCTAAGCAGATGACCTCTGGTTTAAATTTTAATTAGACTACCTTTTTTACCGAAAAAGAACTGGACTTGACCTAAACAACTAATCTAACAGTTCACACAAACAGAATACGACAATTTTTCTGGTCTTGCGTTATACTAAAGTAATGAATTACAACGGTGTATACATGGAAAGCCTCTGTTAACAAGTTTAATTCTCGTGGGATAATTTTAACACGTTACTAAGAAAATTGGTAAAGTAATTACTATTTAAGTACTTAGTTCAGCAAAACATGTTTTGAAATAACTATTAATTAGCGCAATAATTAACGGTTTTTTGCACGTATACATATTGGCAAATATACCTCGAGGTAAGAACTGAGGAATCTTGAATAGATTGTTGATTGCATTATTGCTTGTCTACTGACGAAAAATTACAACGAAAGCGACAACCAACAGAATTTAATAAAACAACATCTAGTATCAACTAGATTAAAAAAAAACAAGCACATAAAAGTAAGGAGAACATGATATACGTAGAAAGAGAAAAAGTATAAAACATTTCATATTATTTACACAGCATAAAATTCTCTTTCTAAAAATGAATCCACAAGTTTAGTAACAAATTGATGTTAAGTACTTTTTAACTAATTTCGTCAATTTCGCTATTTCCCAAATTCTAAATTGAACGTTTTAGTGTCCATCGATATGAACGTGTGTACTTCCTCTTTCAGAACTGTAATTGTCGTAATAATATTTCCTATCATTTGCTAAACCTCAAATTTCCCACAAATATTACATTCCACATTATAAATTTACTGTTCTAACACAACGTCATATGTTAAAAATTTTACGATTGCTTATAGCAAAAAAAAAGTAATTACAAATGGCAATTATCAACTTCCCATCAAAATTTTATCCTTTATACTTCGTTATAACTATCCTTACTAAAGCGAAGTCTGGTTAAATCAAATGTAAAGAGATGTGAAGCGTTGATTTATCCTCAAGCGATGGGTATTATAACGTATAATGATAAACCTGTGTCCTTGGGTTAGCAGATTGGATAATCTGTCCTGATGTTAGACACATTTTAATGCATTCCGTGCATTATTTATTGCCCATATTATCATAGATTTCAGGTTGTAAACTTAGATCAATAGGCAGATTAATTGATTGTTCTTACGTAGCTTTGGAAATTATAAGGGTAAACATCAAAATATATACATTACTTAATATCTACAAATATCTGTTATATGTACATTCCAAATACAAATACAAATAATGTACAAATAAATTTCCACTTGGTAAGATGATTTACTTCGTGTTCCATTTGAAGTTTCCAGTGAGCGACTTCTCCATGTAGTATACATCGCTCGGGAGAAAAGGTCACGTCTTCCTTGCCCTAGTCAAAGGCCAGTGAAATTGTCATTTGGGCATTCAGAGCAAATTTGGCGTCATTTAAGTCACTTGTCATTTCATGCTTCGTGCTAAAGGCCTTTGATGACCATAAATGCGGTTTGTTCAAAATCGCAATAGATTTGGTGCAATACTTGATATTAAGTTTAACACTTTTATACTGAAAGCAATATATTTGAATGTACAAAGTGTATCAATAATCGTCTTTGTAGACTTTAAATATATTTTGATATATACTAACCACTATAAAAATATCCAAACCTACGTATGATCTTTCCATTTGATTATTATGATTTAATGATTATGATTCATCCATCTGTCAATCGTCTGTTCGTCTAAACTTGCAAATTGCAACTTATGATAGTCTATAAATTATGCATAAAATGCATTAAAAGGAATCAGGTTAAAACGAACATTTCAAGAGAAATGAAGAATAAACATGTGATATTCCAACATACCTCAGTTCAAATTTGCAATTTCAAGATATGACAGCATATAACAATTAGATATTCGAAATTATCATTTAGTAGTTTTAGAGTTAAATTTGTACTTCAAGAGATGAATAACATTTCGATTGTGCAGCAATTTCGACATTCGCTAAAATTACCGAAATCCAAGTGGAAGAACTTACAAGCTGTTTGTACCATCAAAAATACTATCAAAATATGCTAGAAAAAGAGAAAACCGTTCATATTAATTTGAGCTAAATATAATTTTTATACTGATTTTCGATGCTAAAAATATTTTTTAGCAATGTGAAATCCCACTTCACTAAGATCCGAATTTTATTTACTTCCATTTATGAAAACTATGAAGTTATCAGGGCAGATTAAGCAAAAGTACTCCTACCGTATGATGAATACTTAATTTTGAACACCCTACGTATTTATCACACCAAACATATATGCATTCTTGAGGTCAAAGATATAAACCGCACTATATAACGGAAATTTAAATAAACGCCTTTATATTTTTATAGGCCACGTGATTGATTCTCTGCAAAAGTTGCCTAATGTATTCGTTAATTTCACAAAAAAATATGTAACAGTAATATCCAGTAGTTTAAGCGGGATATATTTTTTTCTAAATTGTGTTTGTGTATTGAACTGTTAAACTAATTTTGTGGCTTTACGACGTGAAATTCAATTAGAGATTTCGTTTTATTATAATCGTAATAACACAAACCTAAATTTATTGGTTTGGTATAAGAAAGCGCAAAATGCCATGAAGGATCCATTGTATATAAGCACCATATTTGTACGACAAATGTACTATGTGTGACACTATTAGTAAAACGGTTTTTGATCATAAAGTAAGGATAAAAGCTATTACTGGAAGTACATCTATCATCATGCACTTAAAATAACGACTTAAAAGTTCATACATTAAATCTCCATGTGACTTTACCAAACGAAATATTTAATTTCACTGCTACCATACAGGCTTACATAGAATGATACAAATTATACTTTTGTTATTCCAGTGCATGTTACAAATTTCAGTGCAGTTTCTGTGGGAACGTCACTTATGATTAAAATAACGTTAGTCAGTTTATGATTTGAGTAAACCCTGTCATCTTAATTACAGCAAAGTCAATACTAAAGCTTTCTATGCGCTGTCGTAAACCGGATAGAATTAACAAATATATTTTTTAAAATTTGCAATGCATATTTACTTTAACTTTTTAATTAACATTGTAAATAAACCTCCTTCGGTTACAAAGTGTTTTACTAAGGTTTCCATGTATAGCAGATTGGAATGATATTGGTACGTAGGTACACGACATTAGTAGTGTTAGTTGTATTCGTTATCGTTATCGGATTCGTGAAATCGTTATTTCCAAAAATTACTAAATTGCAAAAACTATGCTAACAGTTTGGAATATTGGGAAGTACTCGTTTCATAGTCCTTATGTATTGCATTAATGCTGCTTCAATTTAATACTTCTCCTCTCTGGTGAGATGTGTTACACCGTTAGCTTTGTAAATTTATTTATAGACTTATTTTTGGCGAACTTAGACTATTCCCATGTCTTACATTTTCATTTGTAATGAAAGATTCATGTTCCATATTTTTACTTATTAGTTCTATTGTATTAATTCTTTTACATACATATTTGCACATGACTTCAATTTTGATTTTTTAACGAAAGCTTTTTCTATACGAATAAATGACATAAGCTGTTTTCGATCTCGACAATGTTTTCTGGATAACTTCTTGAATTGTTAATCTTGCACATATATGCGTAACATAAGAAAAGAGATATTGGAGTAAGGTACAAACAATAAAACTGCCAAACCTTTTTAGATTACTACTTTTGCAGGTTCAAGCAGAATAGGCGCGCTAGTGTGCAAAATGTATCAGCCGTGCCTCGTATTTCAAATACCGTTGTTTCAATTTCTTCAAAAGCTTTCATTAGTGTGCTCAGCAAACTAATGCCTCTATAACTATTTCAATTTTTATTTCGTCTCTTTTTGAAAATTGGTAACATCAATCTTACTTGCCAATCAATTGGTGCATTTTCGTCGAGTAATCTCTTTTATGTAGAATTGCGATGGTAAGTTCTATCTATTGAAATTAGTTATACAGGTGTCAACTTGATCAAAATTTTCATTCCAAAATACTTCTACTCGTATTAAGTAAATAAATAAATTGGCATTTCATACTCTATCTGTATTTCTTCGTTGTATGATAGAGCCACTTTAAATTAATTATGGAACAAAAATAACCTTTTCCTCAGTTTTCTATATGATCTCAATTTAACTAACAAATATAGCTTATACTAACGGGAAGATGGGAGGGCAAGATGCCAGCTAATTTTACTGGGCTACATTGAAGATGTATTCTAATACATTCATATGCAAGTGACTCATGTTGGTTTTAGACTAAAATAATATTTCTTGGGAATGAGGCTTACAACCTATTGCATAATAACAGTAGAAACCCTCCATACTCTTGTCCGTTTTAATTATTGTACATACAGTGTAGTTTAATATAGTTTAATAAGCAGAGAATTAGTTTATAAACATGTCTCTTTTCATATTACAAAATTCTAATTACAATTTGCCACAAACACTTAATTAGTACTGGCCAGAGGGATACTTCGCCGCAATGGCGCATTACTCATAAGTAAAATTGTACACGTTTTCTTTAATGCAGCTGTTGCTTCTGTCAATTGTAAATAAAGATAAATCGGGACACATTATGCTTAAATACATTACTTTCTATAACTCCTCAGTTGCTTCAGTTTCTTAATAAGCTAAAGTTAGTGATATGGTACTTAAGGCCACTTTAGAGACATAGAGACAATTCGATGATCGTCTGCAGATTTTGTGGTCCGTGGTGACAAAATTGGAAATACTACGGTCTCCATGAGCCGTTTCTTTGTGTTTTTGGTTACATGTTTGTCAAGCTATATTTTGAATAATCCACTTAGGGCCTTATCGCTTAGCAATAAAGTCACCAACTAATATTGTGAAATACGTCACGACTTTCGACATTGCCACGTTAATGTCATCGTAAAACATGGGCAAACAGGAATAATCTTAAAATTATTGTGTCATCACCAAGAACTGTGGCTTATGCTGTCAAAATGTTGAATATTTTTGAAATGTAATTTGAATAAATTCTTTCATATAACTTGCGTAGTTCGCTTATGGGGATAGTAGGTCTACATGACTTGGGGTCTGAGGGCTTTATATAGTTTTTTCATGCGGAAGAAAAGTAACCCAAATTGAAACACTCCTGATGAAGGCTAAAGAAGTTATGTTGAATAACTAATTCTTTGAGATAACATTGTCCAAAGTTTTCCTTTAAGGTTTAGGTAACAAAATTAATTTATATATTGGCATTTGAAAACTAAACACTGATTGAATTTTGCGTCACCATTAGTCACTGAAAATATGGATTTCCATGGAGTTACACTGTAATTCTCCTTGTACACCTATCCTCCAAGAAAGTGTTATCCCCCTGTAAAAAATTCCAATGTAATTGCAAGCGCACGTTACATTACACTACGATGATAGATAGAGGAAGATTCTCAGAACATGTTTACAAAAATAAGTGTTATTTGTGGCGGTACATCGGCGTAGCAATAAAGTGAAAATGGAAGTTTCGCACTGAACTAAGGTTACATGCATTTATAGGACAGTTATTTTATTGTTTTTGATTAACGTTGCAATAAATATAATTGCTACCGCTTGGCTGAAATTCCTTCATGCACTTTAGCAAAAAATATTTATTTCTATTAGTTTTTCTCCGACGAAAATAAAATATCGAATGAATAACAGTATAAGTGTGTCGCTTCGGCACCTAAAAGTTCAGTTTTCAATTACTCACGTTCTGAAAAAAGTGAACTCAATACACTTTAATTATTCGACAAATGTAATGTAATTTAAAAAGCACAGGAACAGCTACGCAAGCGTAATTATTAAATCTATTAAGTGGCTTATTGAAGTTCTTTCTTTTGTTAAATTATAGCCATTGATATTGTAAAGTAGGTTCTTTGAAGCACTAGTATTTTTTACGATAATTCAATATATTAATCCATCACACTCAAGTGAACGTAATTATCTGCTGCATATTTTTTTCACGTTTAAAATTCAATCTATTCCGGTAACTCAGTTATTCTCAAACGGTTTAATTTGAGATTTTTTCAAAAAATTGTGCGTTAAACGTAATTGTTTCCGGTCTGAACCTTTCTCCGGAAAATAACGCATAATGCGACAAATATCCGCATTGCGTTAACCAATGATCAGTTGTGTTTTGAACCACGTAGAAAAATTTTAATTGCACGCGAGAAACAGATCCGATCAAATTTGTAGGCCGTGCGCGGTAATTACACCAATAATATCTTCGAAAAATCGAAAAGTTGCTGCGCTACTTGCCTAAATGTTATATTTTCCTATCCACATAGCTCTTTTAGTGAGATCGTTTACGTAGGCGATAATGGAATTTCATTTGTGAAACAAGTTATCATTTTACTTACCTACATCCATCGCTAGTATGGTTTTTCTTATTTTTCTTTTCATCGTAGTGCACATAACTGTTCTTGGAGAGAGTGGGTGATTAGACTGCCACTGCATTATGCCGAGGTTTTAATTTGCAACTGTCATTAATAACTTCTGCACCATCTAGAAATGACTTAAGGATGTGCATCCTGTTCATAATTTACAAAGATACTTCCTTCAACAGTGACAAATCAAACCTATTTAAACATTATTTAATATCGTCGTTAACTATCTAATCGTATTTTTACCGAACAGGTTTTCAAGGAAGTTCATATAACTGATATGAGTGTCGCTTAATCTTTTGTTTTTCGTAATAAATCTTCCATTTCTATTTTATTTGTATTTTGTAAGCAGAAATATAAATCAAAATATAGAAAAAATCCAGTGGAAATGTCTCTAAAACATAAAACTTTAACTTTTGAAAATAACCGATCAGTACTACAGTATGAACAGATTTTATTTTGTAATTCAATAAACGACTTCTATGATACGTGATATAAACGTGAATAAACGTGTTCAATAAATCTATTCATATTTGTTTGGATAATATAGATTATAAAAAGTTTCTAACACCTTTTAGAAACTTCAAAAACCTATTTTTGTTAATATAACTATTTTATCTTTTATTTTTTATCGTTCAGCATAGAATTTACTCTAACTATTTTAATTAAGTAATTACCTGATGGTAGAAGTCCACAGCTCTAGAATGTTGGAACTTTCTTTATCATATCATATCGATATCATATCACTTTATCATATCGAATTAAGTTATATAATAGTTACATAATTATATTAATAATTAATATAATATCATAACATATTATATTCTCTTATTATAATAAGAGACCATTTGACATAACAATTTGCTCGATTTGATGAAATGACTTCCAAATAATTTTCCTGGATTAAAACCTGTATCGAACTAGAAACTAGAGACTTTTTATTTCAATTAAGGAATTGCTCTAAGGTCTCAATTAGGCACTTTGACGCTTCCAATGATCCTCTCGTAATAAAGACGTAATCCGTTATTCTCTCGATAGAGGCTGCTCAAAACATTACTGAGACTCCAAAAGCTACCTGAGATGGCTGCGTGCAGGCATACTTTTGCCAACCCTTTTGTACATCTTATTTCAACAATTGATATGTTCTCTGACAAAGGCAAGTGTGTATGTGTCTACTATCCTGTAGTCAGTGATGAGGCGGTACTCTCAATCTTCTTTTTACTGTATGAACACTGACTTTTCTTACGTGAGCATGCCGGAGTCTGTCTTTAAGCAGTCGAGTAAAGCATTTGGGGTTAGAAAAAGGTCTCGGTTCACCTTTTTGGTCCTGCTCTTGCTCGTCTATTAGAGTAAACTTTTGACGTGTCCTTTGAGTAGAAGACTATTTATTCTCTTAATATAACAATCTATAACGGTCTCGCAAAATTGGTTAGTTTTTCTGACGCCAAATGTAGAATCTATAACCGGTCAATTGTCATCAAGGAAACAAATAAATTAAATAAAAATATTTAGTATCTCATGTCCTTTCCTGCCCTTCACAACGTAAGTTCAGTTTAATCCTGCTGTTATATAATCAATCCAGCGCTTTTGAGGGAGTCTCACGTGTCTCCTTCCACCCCCTAATCTTCAGTATGTGATCTTGCCGTCCCATATACTCCTGGCTTTTCCACATGACCGGTCCACTGTCATATCAGTTCTGTTACCCTCGGGATATTATTAGATTCGATTTATGACTGTTTTAATGATGATTCGCTCTTAATTTATTTGGTATGAATTTTGCTAGGATCCATGTTCCAGTCCATTTATGTTTACTGACGAGTTACAAAGGATTTTACCAGTTCTACAGGTATTTTTATTTCAATTGTATCCATTATCGGTCATTGGGCTTTATGTAATCATAAGTGGTAGAGTTTCTCTCCCATTGCTTCGTATATAAACGTTATCACCTTGACATGTTTGCATGACAAGTTCCTTAGTCATATATTCGCTTTAACATCAATAACATCAATTGCTGCTCTCAATTTTGCAGTCCTCCCATTTCATAAATCTCGTTTGTTTCTTTGTATTGTAAAAATCTAATTTGATTGTCAGAAAATATAAAATTATTATTATTTGGATCTACTTTGGATTTATGCAACTTGCCATTCAAGCAGTTCTGTATTTCTGTTTCTCATTACATTTCATTCATTCATAGATTACCAAATGGTTGACTCTAATTTGTAAACTGCGTCACTAACATTTTCAGATGCATTGTTACTTTCGGTGAAAATACCATTTAAAATGATTTAATTGGCAACAATAATATGAGGCATTCGCCAAACACAACAAGTCTTGTGTATTCGCCAAAAACCCGCACTGCTTACGTATTCGCCAAAGTATTCTTGCTGCGTCGTTCAAGTAAAATTTGTTCTTTCGTCTTTTTCACTGTAAATTAAAACTGATTATTATATAAAGATCATCATAATACTTTGCTTCTGTAAGAAAACACTACCAAATGATGAACGCAATATGGTTTTATTAATTTATTTAAACGATGATTCCACCCCTTTAAGGCATTATTATTGCGATAGCTATGTTGAAGATAATTCTACAGTTTTTTTCCCTTTCCTATTTCGGAAGAAATTGTGTGCGCTTTCTGGCCATTTAAACCACTTTTCACTGATAAACAATTTGGAATTTCTATCCCTAAGCCCAGCTTGTGATTGTACAATTTCATTGTTAAAAATGTTTGACATAGTTTGACAATGTTTTTTCCTTGACATTGAACAAACATTGTACTTTCATTGCTAAAACGTTAAGCTTGCCGTCTCTACTTACTTTTTAAATTTTTATTACTACATTACCCCTGCACTTTTCAGATTTTTCATTAATGCACATTTGAGTTTTTATTAGTTTTTTTTATACAAAAACTAACTTTTGTGTGCAATACATAGCCTACCCTATATAATTTCAATCATTTGGTAATCTCCCAAAATAAAATTAAGTTTAAAATTATTGATCTACCGCCATCATCCTAAAAATTATGTTAAGAAATGTATGTACCTACCTATTTAACCATTTTACTGCAACCTGTAACCCGAAATCACTTGGCATCAATTGTTTTATTTCTGTTTGTAACATATTACATTCCTCTACCTACTCATATGTCTCACTTCTAAGAAAGTATATACATAGTATAGAGAAAAATTTACTCTTTCTACGCGTTATACTATTATGTTTTTCCTGTAACATCTCTCTTCCATCAATTATCAGTTCAAATATAATTGTATATGTACTCATCATTCTTACTTAGCTCTCTATTACACCCCAATGATTTCTTTTTTAGAATACTGTAGTCAGAGTATCTCTGTATAGAACCTCTCTCTACTGCTAGCTATTGTCGTTTACAACTTTGGTTAGTGCGACAAATTTATTTTTCATTGCGTGTACTTGACACGTTTAGAACTAATTGTCATCGAGTATGTCCCCAGGTACTCGATAAAGCGATGTTTGTATTAAAATGTAATTACTGTAATTTGTAATAACATTGTAGGGAGATCTTTCGCAATCAGTGGTTCTGTTATACAATACATTCTAGAAAGAACATATCCCTGGGAACTGTCTTTTGCATTAAGTTTTTTTTTACTTTTCAATGATTCAAGTAATTGTTAATTAGACCTCTATTATGATAGGTGTTGTGGTGTAAAATAATGAAATAAAAACCGACAAAAAATAATTTTATATATATTTATAAAAAACATAAAAAGTCTGATTTCTAACAAAATAGTAAACGAGGAACTTCCCAAGAAGTTTTACAATCCTTACCTCATATTAACTAACAAACATATAAAAGTGTATAAAATAATTATAAAAACAATTTAAATATTTTGTAGATTACAGTTACAAAAAATAATACGTAATAACTCTACTTTGGTGCTAGTTAATAAGCCAAAGGTCAGAACGGACAAAAACCGGAAAACCAATTGGCTAACAATAAGAATTTGAAACAATTGACTATTCCTAATCGGGCCAGAATCGACGCTAGGCGCTATGCACAGCCCGATATATTGCACTAATGGTAACTACTTTTATGTAGTTAACACCAAGAAAGTTGATGTTAACTTCACAGTGTCAGGCTTCTGATTGACATATCAATATTATATTGATTGCAGTCCTGGTCCTTTCACAATCAAGATGTTAAATAACAAAAAACCGTTTAAAAATGGTTATAAAATGTAAAAAATATAGTTCCAATAAATACAGAGCTTACATGTTAAAAAATATCAAATGATGCAGCTAGTTTGAAATTATCTAACTGCACACAATTATATATCTCATAAAAAGGATAAAAAGTTATATAATTAGATAAAAATGACAACGGTCTACAGAATATGATACAAGTCGGTTCATCCACCGTATCTATCGTTTACTACCCCAACTGGGCAGGCAAGCAAATGTACAAACAGTAGAAAAAGGAGTGTAAATGTTTACAAATCATATTACTCATTTGTACCATGTTGTAGATGGTTTTGTCCAAGCGACGTGACAAGGCGACAAAACGTATCTCTAATACTATCATCTAGAGAACACACCATCTACGCAAGTGCCAGACTAATTACGGTGAAATCTTCATCGCTTGGCCTATTTACAAAATTACCTAGAGGACATTACATTCCATTGTATTCAAACAAGATAAAATTTTACTAGTACAAGATGCCATATCGACTGGCCTGCTCCAAGAGATTATTGCACACATCAAATCTTACTAACCATCATTTATAACTTTACCATTAATTCCACTTTTTATGTTAATTGTATAAGTTTCTAATTGATATACATATAATTAATATATACTAATATACACTCTGAAATATATTTAATACATTCATTAAAACATATCACACAATTAAATATTAAATGTAGAACAGGTGAATGCCACGTGATTGGCATACAACTAGCACTAAGCGATTCAATTTCAACAAAGCTAATATGGTCTCCAATTTCATTTTGATTCAATTTAAAAGCGTTACATTTAAGTACATACACGAAAAAACATTATTAAATAGGTTAATCAAAAGTTCATCACATTTATTTTATTTATTTAATATTGGTGCTACATCATATATTAAATTATACGAATCTGTATCATC
The DNA here is from genome assembly GCA_963576515.1 of Cryptocephalus primarius. Lineage (NCBI taxonomy): Eukaryota > Metazoa > Arthropoda > Insecta > Coleoptera > Chrysomelidae > Cryptocephalus > Cryptocephalus primarius. The sequence continues at coordinate 8,123,047 of OY754936.1, forward strand.
ACGCTAGCTTTTACAATTTTCATAAACTATACCTAAAAATAATTAGACTAGAAACAGAAAATTGTACATAACAACTGTTCGATATCCAAACTGAACATTTCATGTTTCAAAAATTTAATACTCCGATACCAGCCAGATGTAATGCTAATCAAGTTCATCACTTTAACTCCTGTATGCTCTTAGAATGTGAAAAGGTTTAGGTTAATAAATCATTGAATTTAAATGAGAAGAATTTAAGAAGTTAAATCACTTCGTATTTCATTGTAATTTGAAAAGCGACAAAAATGTTAAAAAACAAAATCAGTAACAGGTATAATGAAAGTAATGTAAAAACGGATATCGCTTATAGGTTATCTAAAATTGCGGAGTGATACCCTTGATTTTCTGTACCTTAGGTACTCTTAGTCTACAGTCGAAAACAAATTAACACAATTATAGACACCATATAGTCACGATTCATGTACTTTAGGTACTTGAACATACCACACTCAAACTGACTAGATACACTAAACAATACAGTAAAGCCTTGGGCGTTTTATTACACTTCAGTAAATGTAGTACACAGATCAGTTTTGTACACATTTGGTTGATTCCTCCAAAGAGATGAGTAAATAAATGAACAATCCCTAAGTTAAAATGATTTGCAAGCAATTACTTAAGGAGTGTAAATAAAGTAGTTACTCCATGCTCTCAACTAAAAAGGTAATTAGGGTATATACACGAGTCACAGATCCAATACTTTTATGCAAATCCTAGATTTTTCCTAAAAATATTGAATATATCACAAACTTTTCTCGTGAACAGAGAAAACGAATAAATGCATATCACCTTAATGACCTTGCTAATTGGAAGCAGAATAATGCTAATCTTTGAAAACATGAATTAAGGTAAATTAAACATATAACTGGTTACGGTTATTGTACATATTTCGCTTGCTAATGGTTTATATCTGTAAGAAAGAGTATCTGAACCCTAATCCATTTCATAAAAATTACTTCAAAGCCTTTGAAATGCCACCAGTGTGGTATGTAAACCACATGATCTTGTGGTTTATCCAAGATTTACAGTTATATAGATATTTCAAATTATTTTAAGCAATTTTGATGAATGGTTTTTCGTTCTAGTATTCTTTCTTTCGCTTATTTAATTTTTAACACCAGTTAGTTTCTAATTCGCAGTTTGTCACATGTACTAACTTGCTTCTTCAATTTTTATTCAATTCTAAAGCATAAACGAGGATGTCATTAGGAAGTGTTATATGGAACATTATGGATATAAAAATTACATTCAGGTTCTACACTATCACAGTTTAGTAAAGTATTCTTATACAAGGAGAAAACAAAAAATATTGTAAAATAAATCTAAAAAGTTTATATTTTATATGAATCAATTGAACTGCTCCATGTAAATTCAGCAAATTAAAACTCTTGGAGGATTTTTACTGAACAGTTAACAAATTGCTTTTTAAGATGAAACCGAAAATATTAAAAAGTATTTAGTTCTCCTAATTAGATTTTCATTAAAATTTTTGTCAAAAAATAAATTTTATTTGTATTTTCAAACACACTTTTAGTGTCCTTTTCTAAAGACAATAAATACTGCGATTATAAATATATGTATATAATATGTATTCTATATATCTACATATATACATAACCACAATAACTAAATTGTTTTCATTCGATAAACACTTAGGACTAGAACGTTTAACCATTATTTAGTTGAATAAATATAACTTAAATTTCTTTTATATCTATGTTAAAGATATTTAAATTATTTAAAGCTTTGATTAAGCCTTTCTTTAAAATATTACCTACTTTGGAAGAATATCTTCAAGATATTTGGAGACCCTAATTAATTTAAATTTTTAGATAATGTACAAAAATTATAAATGATGCATTAGTTTCATCTAAACTAGATAGAGATGTGGCAATAATCAATTGTAATAAAACTGGAGACCACAGAATTAAAGGAAGAAATCAGGTGTAAACGGTGGATAAATAAGCTAGCTAGTTGTAGGGCCGGTCAGGTACTTGAGGCTAAGTGGTCGCCAGATGGAGGCTCTTTCTTGTGCAACCTGACAGTTACTCAGATTACTTAAACCCATTGTCAAAATTTATCACATTACTAATTATAAACATAAACTGCTCCAAGAAAGCAATACCTAGTACATTATAACAGAAATTTTATTATTTTATAACAAAACATTATAACATGGAGATAATGAATTTTACAAGATATTAGTATGAAAAAATAATTAATTGCAGCCATCAGTAATTTCGGTCATGATCAAACAATTTGAATATTAACAGCATCAAATACAAACTTAGTTTAGTTGCACTTATCTAGAGATGTTCACAGATGTTGCTCGCAATATAATTATTATCGCTGATTGGACTGTCTTAATGATGAAGGGCTATTTTAAATTAGGAAAATTAATTTTTTTAAAACTCACTTATGATAACTTGTCAAACAGTATCATGGATATTCTAAACAGAAACTTGTAACTTTAGTCACTCACAGCCAACTACTTTGCATGATCTTATCATTAGTTGCACAAATGGTTTGATAATGCAAGAAATCACAAAATATGCCACAATTACAATTCTGAACTTTAGAACTATAACAAAATTCTATTTATATATATATGATATTTGGTCAAATTTATTACTAGGTATTAGTATGTACTTAAGTCATCATACTGATGGAGTATGTAAAGACATATTGGCTACGGAGAATTAATATCTAACTGTATTTCAATGACTAGTTTTGTTATATTGCAAATTACTCAAGTAGACAATATTTACCCTAAGAAACAACCCTCTATTAAGTGGTTATCATGTGGTTCATTACATTGGAAACAGTAGTTTTACTTCATTAAAAAACAAAATGGTTGCTTACACTTCTAGAGCAATTCATTCTATATGTGAAACATACTTCTTAAATAAATATCAGCCACAAATTAGGTATTACTATCTCAGAATAAAAAATTATCACACACAAAACTTTGACAAATGTAATATAAATATGTAGTATGTATAGATGTACATACTCAAGGTTGACAGTCAATTTTTGCACCAATATATTTGTTAGTAACTCAAAACGATTTAAAAATATATTAATTACTAAAAAACAACAGACCAAATTTACCCAATTTGAACGAGGTTAAGTCTGAATGCACCAGAAAAACCCTTTCCTCTGTCCAGCATTGGCTTGAAAATTAGACTAGTATTTACAATACCCTGAAAATTACGACAGTACTATGCCACAATTTTTTGGCAGCACATCATCTCTATAAATTGCCTTGTCTATAGAGCAAGTACATAAAATATTGTATTAAGATCAACAACATTAAGTTTTTAAACATTTAGATAGTTTGAAAAACAGGTTTGGACATTTTTTGTACATATTATCATTAATAAATTTCGATACTTTAGATTTATGTAAAGCTGGGATATGAAAATTCTACCAGCAAAACGATGCTTTCAATTAAACTGGAGTTAGTGAATTAATTATTAATAGTTTGATTAACATAATTTTGCATGGAACTTTTTACATAACAAAAATTTTAATTCTGACAACATAATTCAAAAAAAAAAATAACTTTTTATATCTCAACGCAATGTTCTTTAAAAATTACCAGTAACCATTTTCAAACCAAAATTTTCTGATTTTAAAATCGTTTGAATCACTCATCCAGTGACACTACAAATTTCATGTAAATTCAAAATATCAAGATTTATTGGATATTTAGTGAACGAAAATTGTCCCAGTGTTTTTTGTTTGCTAGAAAGACCTAAATTTATTTTAAAGAATATTCATGCAGTATGACTAGAGAATGTTTATATATGTAGTAAATGTATAAAAATGGATTATCCATTCTAAATGTGTAGCTGTAGCAACAACACTTATTAATTTACCTTTTGATTGTTCAAAGCCGATCAAGTTAAAAATATTTTTGAAATTTTATGTAGTCACTCTTAACGCTGGTTCAGTGGAAACAACAGCCTACCATTGGGCGCCATTGAGAAGATATTAAAATGGTTACATATATCATAAATACTTATAATTGCTACTATATCATTTTGCCTAAGCGAAAAGCAGCCAAACTGCTTCCACTGGTGGTATGGTAATAAGCTAAAATGTGGAGCAAACCTTGGCTGCAATACTAAGCACGTTAACACCAACGAAATGGCACAGCCCTGGGTCGGTCAGCACCTTCCTTAACCAGAGGTTTATGAAATTCCCGACCAGGTCGTGAATGAATGGTTGCCCAGCAATGCTCGCAATAGTACTAAAACAAAAACAAACTTTAGAAATCTGAAATATATAAATTATGTCACATGCCATAACTACTATATTCTTCTAAATTGTCATTTTTCTTTGTATTTCAAAATAAGAACTATTTTAAATATTTGTAGAGCATTTACACTTTATTTCTGTACCATCTTTGGAAAATGTTGAGTGAATGAATGTTGAAAAAATGATGAATAATAGCAATAAAACTTGTTGAGCATTAAAAAAACAAATAATTTTTTACAATTTCAAGACACAAAACTACTGTTATTAGTTCATCAAACCACACTCACAATAAGAAAAGAACTGACCTAATCACTTTTGAGTAAAAAACAGTATAACCTTTAAAACCTTGTTGGAATAGAAGTTGGCACAGGGCAACAGGACAAATGAGATCATAACAATCTGTTTTATACGTGGCCAGTATTAAAGCCCAAATGGAATCAATGGTAAACCTCATATAACCAGTAGTGCGAGTCCTTTATGACTAACTAAAAAGTAACATACCACTTAAGTGTAAAAATACATGAAATCATGTATCATGTAAAATATTTTGGGTAGTTCGGTATGTCCTACAGTTTAAAAATGAAGGCCTACTAATAATTTGCTTTTACTATTATTATTTGTGATCGGGCATATCAATGTTAACTACCTATTTCAAATGCTCAACAAATTCTACAATTTTTCCAAAATATACTTTTCCAAATATACAAAACAAGTATCTTGCAAAAATTATCTAAATATTGATAGGTCATGTGATTCCTATTTTTAAAACCTGGACATGTGGTATGTTTTTCAAAAGGTATTACACAGCTCTTCAACTTTTGTCTAGCTGAAAACAAAAAAAAAACATGTCGTTTAAGGTGCAGTACATAGAGATTTTGAAAATGGTTAGAGATATGAATTGTATGAAGTTAGAGTGAAAAAACGCACAATGTTTGGAGTAACTACAAGTCGATTTTATACTTAAAAAATGTAGCATAGGTTAACTTAATTTTTTGAAAAACATTAATGTGTGACATTTGAGATACTTTTAAAAATATTTTACCATATTGGTTTGCATACTGTGTACATTTACCTGTAAACAAGTAACGTTTGCACAGAAGAAGGGAGCAAATTTTCCACCACAGCGCTGCCCTTGGCATTCATCGCACATCTGGTCATCGAGTACATAAGGCTTTACTTCCACTCTCTTGTCAATGTCCCCATGTTGAAGCTGCACAAAACGAGCACTTATCGCTGCTATGTAACTCTGCTGATTGCTAAAAGCAACTCTGCCAGCTCCTTTTGGGTATTTCAGCTCTGGGTCAGTGTCTATCCCAGCATAGCAGACACCACCATAGAGTCTATCCATTATCATTGCTAGTTCAACTGAAAATATGCATTTGATTTATAAAACAAATTGGAAATATATTCAAGATATATATCCCTTACCAGCCTTGAGTGGTCGAGGTACACCCCCAACGAAAACAGTTTTCCGGGGGTCTAATGGCATAGAAGCATCTAACACGAAATCAGCATCTGATAATCTCCAAGGTCGTATCTGTACAGGTTTATCTTTGATTGTGGGTGATGACACGCATAAATACAATTTATCTTCGTCAGTTATACAAGCATCTATCAAACTTTGAACTGAATTTTCGTCCTGAAATAATAAACGATTGTGTATACTAGATTTATAAAGTATAAAAAATTGCATTAAGGTGAAATAGAACGATACATCGACACATATGGCAGATGCATCAAAATATTACTGCATTATGATGGATCTAATCAATTGTATTACTGGGCGTTTTCATTATAGCACTTTCCAATTGTATACATAGAATTGTTTGAAAGCAAAAATTAGTCTACTAACAAAATTGTAATTTTTTCACTCATTGCACATTAAATGAGCTCCAATGAAATATATGCCTAAATATTTTTCCAAGAAGTAAAGCATATTTTTGTTGCCATTTCCGTTTTGCTTGAAGAAATGTAGACTCGTGTTAAAAACAAGATGAAAGTGAGTAAGTCGACATAAAAAGTATTTTATTTATGAAAAACATAGAAGATACAAATGTGCATAATTGTTTTATTGTTGTTAAAAAATTATTTGGCACAAAATATCATCTATGCAGCAAGATTTTATTTGAACAAAAAGAGTCTACAGTGCCAGGAATAGACTTCGCACACTTCCTATTGAAAATCAACCCTAGGGGTCAAATCAGTTCAAAATTTATATGTTAAATAATTGTATCCATTTAAAAATACCTTCTATGTCAACTTCAACATTCCAATTCCTAAATTGTCTGGAGCGAAAGTGGTTTTGTTAAATTTTCCAAAAATTTTCACAACTAAATATTATTATGAGTTCCTTGAATGTTTTTTAGTTTGAAGTTATAAAACAACTGTACCTCTACTGGTATCTGTGTTCAGATTCCCTGATCAATAATTACCAAACACATATACCCTAATAAAATTTGTGAAAAGAAGAAATACCAACGTACTAAATTCAATATATTGCGCACAAAACTGAAACCAGTTTGAAACTTACTTGGAATAAAAGAAAAGCATATCCTTTAGGTGGAAAGTACGATTTACTTTCAGCTTTGTGTGGCCAATCAACGACTAGAGGGCCGAATCTTCTAAAACTGACGGTAATTTCATCCTCGTCTATGTCTGGTGGGAGGCCACCAACAAAAACTTTCCTCGAGAATCTTTCACCTCCTTCTGAAACCTGCGAGTGAGGTGAAGATCTCGAGGGTGAACTCAAACTTTGGTTTCCTAAGGTACTATCAACTAAGTGATTTGGTTCTTCCAAAAGAACAGGTCCAGCCTGGTCATCTATACCAGAATAGTATTGTGTTTTTCCTAAAGCAAGAAATGAAATTAGGTACCCTAAAATTGAGTCAAACTTGCTTAAGTTTAAAGTCATTTATAAATATTTTAGAAAGTTAACAAACTGTTAAATTTAAGAATTTAGTGTTATCCAAACGTACATTCGACTAATAGAAGTTCAACTTAAAGAAGTTAAATGATGTTTAACTACTGAAGTCTTGTATTTAATGAAAATAAGATAATTTTTCACTTACCATGTAATTGTAGTGAAGAAAACGTAGTTGTATTTATAAATCCTGCAAAAGAACAACATGTCAATATAAAATGTAATTGCTATACAAATAAGATACAAGCAAATATTTATGGCGTTATTGAAATATTTCAACCTCAGGAAGAAAAAGAAGAAACCTCCTAAAACACTTGAAAAAAAATCAATATGGCTTTAGCGACCACTTGTATTTATAGTTTGCACCTCCTATTAATGGGCTTCTATAATTAAATTCAAGGTTGTCACATTGTTGAGAAAAATTTAATGGTAAAACGTTTAATAATTCATGAAAATTTTCTATTCCAGAACATTATCATTATCATGTCAACAGTCACCATGGCAATTGTAAGCAATGTTGCACATTTATATAGTTATTGTGTTGATATATGAAAATAATTCCCACCGTTTTCCGAAAAACCACAAACTGTACATTATGCATTCATTACCTTTTCAAGATATGATGTCCCAAAAATTTAAACCAAAATTCGGTCGTTCACGTTCAATATCACTAATTTTATCAAATCAAATATTTGGTCCTTATAGGAATACCCGATTCAAAGTTTTATAATCCTCTATACATCATGTTTATATTTAAAATTTCTATAAAATGATACGTGGGGCTTAAGTACTTTTCATTGGAATTCTAACACTCCCATTGCTTTCCAAAAAATTTCAGTCCGTATGCAGAATGCCATTATATATGAGTAGTTTGCTTTTATAAAATTGTCAATCTTCGCAGTGATTATTTTAAAATGCTCGTTTTATACAAATTCCATATATAGACATACACGATACATATACTTTCATATTAAAGGTAGCACATCACGGAATACAGAAGAATTCAAGGTTATTTATTATGTATTGAAATTTATTAAGTACCCTATTACACACTTGTTATTAAGAAATGTCAACAAACTGGCGACTGAGCAAGTTTTTTTGACATCTAAATTGTTATCAGTAAAATTAATATAGTTGGAAATAATCATAATGAAACACTCCAACTTTCAAGTGTTCTAGATTAAGCAATGTAAGCAACTATTTCCTAAAATCAATTTTAGGAACATTTTCATTCAATGAAATATTAACATCACCATAGTAATCATTCCCAAGAGGCATTACCCAGTAGTTCAAATTTACGATTCATACAGTAAACTTTGTAGCTGTTCAAAGAAATTTCATAAGGTTTGCCTCATTTCAACCATGTTTTATTAAAGTTAATGACATGATATTCACCATCACATATTTGTGCAACAATTGTCTTTTCCAGAGTTAATTAGGTGTGATAAGTCTTGTTTGAGTTGCCTTTTTTGTGTAGGATCTGACAAAATTTTTATATATTTGAACCCATACAGTTTTGAATTTTTATAACTTCCCATTATTTTCGAAACACAATTATAATTTCCCTTTCGTCTTTTACACTATAAAACACATAAAGAAATTGGAGTCAAAAAATAACCTACCGGACTGTTCGATTCAAATTAATTTTTACAGTTTACTTCTCAAATTCAGTTCATCGTTTCATTCATCAAATCAATTACATCCAACTAATGATTTTAAATTTTGAAAATAATGTCAGTGCATCATTGGAATACATTTTGAACAATTTTTATCAAATTTTAGTTTGCGTTTGTCGATGTCAAACTTAGTTTGGTTTTAAAAGTAGGTAAAATTGCTTATTACTTAAATAACCATTAATAATCGAACTGAATAATGTGATGGTGAAACAAAGATCAACAAATAGGATGAGAAAGGAGAAAAATATCCAAAACGTAAATCCATAGATAGACAAACTCAAAGATAACTACTGATACTAACTGGTTAATGAATAGTGAATTGAAGGTGCTTTAACTTTGCTTGGTATGTTGAGATCAATATGTGTACAGCACAGAATTTTGTCTTTGTCACAATCGGTATGATTTCATGTAATCATTTGAGGAAATAGTAAAAGTTTGGAAAGGCTTTACATGAAATATAAAAGTGATTTTTGAAACTTTCACATTATGATTTAGTGACCACAATTAAATAACAACAGAGACCAAAGAATGCTGGTACCAATTATTAAATATCGTCAATGACTTCATCTTCGACTGCCTATCTACTTATTGGATTTCTAAATATCTTGTTGCTCCAGGACATTTGTTTAGGCTTCGTCTCATTTGACTTCTGTTTGTCCTTCCAGAAGTAATTGTAATTTTTCTTGGTATTAGCATTAAGTATGCAATAATGTACTTGTAATAGGTTTGTGCTTTTTAGAAGTTTCTTGTGGGGGTTCTGAACTAAGTGGGTTGGATTACTGTTGGCTTCGGTCATGAAATTGATTTTAATTTAATGTTTTTATAGGAGAAAAAGGAACATTAGCCACTATAATTTGCATGTCAGACATCTTATCATTTTGATTATACAAAATAATACAGTCTATGGTCAATTCACATTTCAACCAATGACTACGTAGTCTGGATTGGATGGACCAACGTAGTCCATGATTCAGCCTCATAAAGCAGTAAAAGTATAAAATATGTTTAAATGGTGTTGTTATTTCTTACATAAAATATAACATTTTGTTGAAAATGTGATTACCAATCAAGGGAACAACATATGTCTCGAAGGCTTAACACTAAGAAGCAAGAAAAATAAATTGAATTGTTTACATACTTGAAGTTTGAACCTTCACTAATTAATGAAGTTAATAGAAGTTTTAGTAAAATTAAACTGAAACCGATATTCGAGATATTGCACCCATTATAAGATGACCCAGTGAAGTTGTGAAAGTTAGGTTAGAATTTATTCACAAACAGCTACACCTAAGATATTAAATTAATAATTACCTGCCCGATTGGCCTGCATTAAGTTCAATTTAAATAGATATTCTCTTCTTATTACAGTTCGAATTAATCACGATATGTGTCCACCTGACTTCCGCGATAGTTTACTGATTTGCATTTGTTTTCCATTTACCTCAACGCCGACTTGATTTATCGATCACTGTTGAGTAAAACGTAAAGCGTTGTATAAAATGGCCAAAAACTTATCTGCATTAATATTATAACACCGTCACTAGCATAACACGTTTAACTATTACGATACATTTTACATTTAACAGGTCATCCACCTTCACTTATCGAACTAGAGAATAAAAGGGTGGGGAAGACTGGTGCGAACAGTCGATTGCACGGTGTGTGTGTGTGTGTATGGCTGTTACACTATCGATAAGGTTAAAGGCGAAAAAAGAGGAAACGATCAATAGGGAAACATTGAATTGTACACTTTTTAATAGTTTCGTTCCGATACGCACTACTGAACGCTACAAAGAGTGTATACGGAAATATTCGTATTACGCATGTCAAGAAATCAGTTTCGAATTGACGTTCCTGGAGCACATTTTCCTGGAAATTGTGCCATTTTCACCATAACACTACAGAGATTCCTTTACTTTGTAAACTACCGAATCAAAGCAACTTTTTCAACTTTGAATAATATATTATATAACTAACCCTTGTTAATGTATTAAAAGAAGAGAATGTACAATTAAAAAATTACTAAATATATACAGAAAAATCAACATACATATTGTAAAATATCTAATCCACCTGATACACGTGGCATAATAGGGATCAACTTTTGCCAAACATATCGATCATACATACAACTTCAATGTATTTTTAGTTTCCTATATCCTTCTCCCATCTGTCACATTTCAAATCGACATATGTAATAATACTTTATTTGCAGAAATATGCCATTAACTCATTTAATGCATTCATAGTGAAAATACATAGATTATTCTCTCAATATTTCTTTGTCTTTCTGGGCATTTCTCCCATTTGCCACATTTCCAATCAAATAAACCAGTTTTACAATAGGTTTGTTTCAACAAAATGTTGAGAAGATTGTAATAATGAGTTTGTTCAAGCAAGCAAAAAAACAGACATTACGAACATGTTACTTTTAGTTGCCTGTTACTGTGCTGCCATAATGTCAATGGGGAGGTGGAGAGGAAGAATATGTGCAAGCGACTACAAATCATATAATATGTTCAATATATGATCTGTTTGCTTGAATCAACTTATTACCTCTTCAAACAAAATTGTTTTAATGTCCACAATAACGAAAGATCTGAGGGTATTTCGATACAAATAAATTGAGGGCGTGATTTATTATTGATGAGTTAAGATGAGGATTTCTAAAGTTAAATTTTTTTGGAATACCACATGTTTTGATTTATTTATAACTGTTTTGCTTTTGTAAATAATAGGTATTTTGTTAGCGTGAGTCCTGTTGCGTAATCACACATTTGCGTGGGTTTGATTGTGGACGCGTAGATGGGGTTAGAGTGAAAGGGAGGAGAGAGAGAAAATGGAAATACTAAAAAAAAAAAAAAAAGTAAAAAAAATAAACATGTTATTCTTGAAAGAAAATTAGAAAAATTAGGAAAAAGGAGTGAAGTAATTTTTAAGAGCGTAACAAGGATGAAATTTAAAATGGCACTTATTTATATTAGAGATCATTTTCGTGTAAACAGTATTTGGTCTCCTAAAATTTATCGGGTTGATCATGTAATTAACAGTGCAGTTTTAAATTTTGTCCTACAATGTTATTGGTTAGGGACTTACATTACAATGGTCCGACATTAAGCACGCTAAACCTTTACTTTTATATCATCTAGCCTTGTAACAGTAAGACAAGTATAAGCTTAATTGCTGCTAATATGTAGGTTCAAAACAATTGTGTAACTTTTATAAACATCCAAATAAATCATTGCCTAATTTACTCTGAAACACTTATACAATTTAGATGAAATATCTCGCCAAGAAATGTAATTCTCGAGATAAAAAGTGGTGTCAAACAAATTAGACGCAGTAAAATGTAACCAATTAATAAACAGTGATAGTAAGAACAATTAAGATAAAGTTATCTCAACTTAACAATGTCCATAAAAATGAAGTGCAATTTATTTAACACTAATTCATATCGACAGACCATTTTATCTTCTCAATGACCTATTACTAATCTGTTGTATAGTTGTAAGTTGTTGTATATAAATCATATAAAACATTTCAAAGTTTAAACGATAATTTCAATAATTCCGAATTTAATACATTTTGAATCTCGGAAAGAAATCTAATGCTTCATATTAAAAAACTTTTTTATTTGCTTAGGCAAACAATAAGAGCTGCTTATAATTTATAGGGTTCTTGGTTACCAATGCTGGTTGTACGAGGTGTGGCTATAAAATAACAAGACTAACGCCGTAAAACATTTTATACGTATTCAGTTATTACCTTCTTCAATATACACCCCTCCTCTATGCTTAAAACGCTCCATACGAATTTTCTCTTGTTCGAAACAGTAGTGGTCTTTTTTCTGTGAGTTTCATAATGCGACAGTTTCTTCTTTCAAAGCTTCAACGGTCTGAAATCTTACCCCTTTTAATGCACATTTGATCTTAGGGTGCCGGGTCAGGTGGATTATTATTAAGGGTATGTTTAGTAAGCTTTATATAACTTCTTTACAAAGTTGAGCAAAAATTTGACGTCAGTCAGTTTGGTAAAGAGTTTGACTTTCAACAAAACAGTGAAGGTACACCATGAATATCGAAAAAATAATCATCCCAAGACAACGTAAGACTCCCAGTGTCAAGAAGTTTCTAGTCAAGTGTAACAAGTGTTAGACTATCCTCCTTCTTCGCCTGATCTGGTACCATGTGACTTATCTGTTGAGGCTACGTAAGCGGTGAAAGAAAAAGCAGCACAAAAGAAAATTCACATTGAGATTGTAGGGATAGATGCGAGTTGTATATTGAAGGGGGTAATAAATAAATACATATAAATTTGAAATAAAAATACTAACAGCGTTAGTCTCATTGTTTTATGGCCACACCTCGTACAATAAATTTTCTTTAATACTCAATAATTAAATGACCGTACACATTACAAACTGCATTTTTGAAGAAAATAAAAAAAACCAAACTTACAGGGAAAAAACTTGCTTGAAACATTTTTAGTTGCTATACAGGCAGGCATATTTATATAGTAAAATTAACATGAGTTAATTGAGTGTTAATTAATTTATTATTATTTATATATTATTATTATATATATATATTATTTATATATTATAAGTATTTTATACGAGTATATATTATTATATTACATTATATTATATGTGTATATATTATTATATATTATAATTGTTAAGTACTAATCGTTAGGGACTATCAGTACTTGAAATTCTGTATATTCCTGAGGCTTCATTACCGAAGACACTTTTTTACACGTTGTTATATACGCACTAAATTTATCAAAATTATTGTTTTTACATCTTTCTTTTTATAAATAAATAAATAATTCATTTGGCTAAATAAAAGCACGTCAATCAACACTAACATGATATTTTACACAATACGGATTGCAGAATTTAGACAGTTAATGTTATGAAACCGCTACGTAAGCAACACGTGTTTTGGTAAACCACAAATTGTTGCAAAAATATTGTTTTTAATGTCTATTAACTGTAATAACCTTGCAACAACGCCAAAAATAAATATTGACGATATCGGCAAATATAAACAATACTCAAGCTACTGTTGTTCACCTCCCCTTGCACTTTTTCACTTCAACAATTTTGTAAAGCGGAGAGTTGTTTCAAAACAAATCTGTTTTAAAGAATGTACTAATAATAGCCTAAAATGACTCGAAACGACATTTATATTTATCTGCTAGCGATCTATTTAGAAATAAAGCTGGAACATGGCAAATTATTAATAGAAGTAAAGTAAACAACTGAGTGAGTGTTGTTAAAAAATTGATCAAATGCTAATCGCATTATAATGACGGTTTAATACGTCACATAGCTATGCTATAGGAACAAAGTTTGCTGTTAAAAATAAAGACTTATGCCAAATTTACACAGCCGATACTAAAGTTTAAAAGTGATCGGAGCCGTAGTTAGGATTTGGTAGGAAAAAAGCTTTAAAATGGTGAATCTAGTTTATAAAAATGATGAAAGTGGAACGGCTCCGTAAAAGTAAGTATATGGCTATGAAAGTAACCACAACCTATGATTTTTCATAACTTACATGTATTTTTAACTCTTTATTAAGAGTTAATAAACTCTTATTCTATATTGTTATTCTATATTATTCTATTTTATTCTATTCTATTCTATATTCTATTTTGTTATTCTATATTAAGAGTTAATAAACTTTTAAATACACATGTATTTAACTCTTTTACAGTTTTGACAGTTTTACAGTGTGGCAACTCTATAGTTTTTGTCTTCATGCCCTTGCTACTAGGGACTTATAGTATATATCTGTTGTTTTTAAAACAGTCAAATAGACATAATGCAAATTGTCTAAAAATAAAACAATTGCCTTGTGAAATGGTACATTTTTAAAGTCTATAAATTCTATAAAGCACACTTCATACAACAAAGACTAAAAACAATGGTGAAATAATAGAAATAAAGAATTACGAGATTTTCAAAAACCTTGTGAAATTTTATTGCTTTGCTCTTTACCAATGTATTTCATAAAACAATTTCTCACTCATCGTAAATAAACAAACAGACGGGATAACAAATGAAATCAAAATAAATATCCTCTAAAAATGAAATAAAAAATAATTCTTGTTGTCATTCTTACCTCTTTGTTCTTCGTTGTTATAGTTACTGACAAGATTCAAAAGAAATTTCAACAATATGACAAAATATTTTGAAATCCTACATATGGCACGATAAATTTGGAGAGAAATATATTATAAGCTTAAGAAAAAGAACAAATTTCTTGTTGGAATTTTATGAAAATTTGTAAATTCGCAATAAATCACTACTACATTCATTTCCAAAATAATAACAAATGTGTCTTCCACGGAAGAATTCAAACATATTATAAACAATTTTTTTAGAAATTTTATAAAATCCACCTAATTACAGCAAAAAAAATCTAAATAGTACAAGGTAATGTGTTAATACTAAGCGAAGGTGAATCACAGCCGGGCTAAAAAGCAATTTGAAATGGGGACAGGCAGTGCAAACAGTAAGAGTTAGATCAAGGTAAAGGTCAATAAACATCAGTGTTAAATAAACCTATTTACAATAGACATTTCGTAATACTTCATACACAATTATTATTTAGTGGGAAATAAAAATTCTATTGTGAAAATTATCTGATGAAACCCGATGAAATGAAATACAGAAGTAAACAAATGTGTTTTAAAGCGTTTGAAATTATTTAAAGTTTGTCCAACTAAAATAATTGTATCGGTACTTTTGAAAAGTAAAGCTAATTTTGACGGAAAATTCCAAATGCCTGTCCATATACCTGTTGGGTTCTAGTCGTTTAAGCGTTATATGTAAGTTCATTAAAGCAAATTTGGCCGCATTACGACATCTGATCTTTATTCATAATAGAGAGCCTCCTATCATAAGCACAAAAACCGACTCCAATCGATTTTAAGCCAGTGTATTTTTGATATTTCCTCACGTGGATAGTTTCATAACAGAAAACAAATCAGTTCATGCGATGGAATCAGTATCGGTTGGAAAACATGTTTTAGCGTTTAATGTAGTTTTTCTTCAATAACTCGATTTAACACTCGAATTTTAAAATATTTTACTTTACTAAAGTGCTTCTGTACTTAAACAATCTAAATCCATTTGAGGTAATTCCAACAGTTCTAAGAAATGATTCGAACATATTATTGCTTATTTCAACATAATTTTAAAACATATTCTCCTCTTAAACTTGTACTGATAAGACTTTAGCACCCATTGTTCACGCACTTGTTTATCGCGTGGAAATCTACAGAAACGGTAATCTGAAATTACCTTACTTGTTATTCTTATTACTTTAACAACCCTCCACTGCACAGTGCAGCATAATAAAAAATTTAATTCGATATTTTTAACTATGTTTTATTAAACGCTGCGCAGATTTATCAATAAACAAATTAAATAACACATAAACCACACACTAAAACTTTGAAAGTTTGAAATTTGACTCCTGACACCATGCGCCTGGGTTTATCTTCTCGAGTAATAGTAAAGTATCATGGGGACACACCAATAGTTTTCCTCATAAAGAACCAAATGAGGTAAATAAAATAGCATTTGTCTTTGACTACAGGTCTAGTATAAAGCAATGTAATTTCAAAAATGTTTAGCTCAGTTAAAATAGCATCGGGATTTATCAGACCTAGACTAGTTATGACCAGTTCAAAGTTACTTCATAACCTGGAATACGAAGTAGTGTCTTACTTTGACCACAAGAGGAATGTACGGAATTAAGTATAAAAAGACCTATTTTGCTTTGCACGAACGCATTTCAATAGCCTTCATTATACTGATGAGGATTTTAAAAAAATGAAGCATCAAAGTACAATATAATTAAATTGTGTACATGCACACATATTGCGGTCATTTCTTATTGAAGTGTATTTTACTAAACTCAATTTTATGAGACATGTTTTTCTGTAAATACCATGCAGTGAGAAATTTGGTGAGAAAGAATTTGTATCGAAACCATCAGCATTAAAAGGTGAAAACAAAATAAGTTTCCATAGGTCACATGCATGCACTAACGGAGTTGCGATTGTACCGTACCTGTACGCCCTATTTCCATTTCAGAGAGCGACCCGCGGACTTTAGAAAAAGGGCGAGGGATATCGCTATAGTATCGGCAACATCGTATCTCAAAGCAATCGTAGCTTCGGTTACTGCTGATAAGTGAACATTACATTCTCTCCCTCAATTTTGCCCCTACTTTCTGCTATTCGATCGATAAATATCTGAGTCGCTGTCATTATAAAACGTCGGCCTAAAGTATCATACTTGTCGGTCACAGACGCACGAGCTTTGCGCATTGACGTCATCACGTAATCAGTTGGCAAAATTTCATATGGGGGCAAAGCGGAAAAGCCGTGTATTTAAAACTGGACCAAATCAATTAATTCCGAGATTGTTTGAAAAATCCTGAAAATCCAATTTAACCGAACCACATCGAATTTTTCGTCGATTTGCGGTCTCACAGCAATAAATAAAATACCAACACCATTTCAAAAGAATGGTCTGAAAGCACTCCCAAAACGTTGTTTTAGAAGATAATAAAGTCAAGTTGTAATTTCAAAAGAAATATCACTCACGCGTAACAAACAAAAGAACGTAGAAAAAATTAATTATACAGTAAAGTAACAAAATATTCAGCGATGCAATGAATTGCATCAAAAACGAAAAATGAATTGTCGCAATCCAAAGCGCTTTCCTACCACAAACGAGGTAAAAAGTCCATTTGCCTTGTTAAAAAGTTATTTCTGATTATATGTCATTTGCAAAACAACTGATATTTATTTTGGCAGCCATACAAAGAAATGGAAAATTATGAACCTGCCTTCTGCTAATACAATAATTGAAACTTCGTGCTGCATCTGTCAAGTCGCCATAAAATTATTAATAAACTTCCTACTTCTACGCCTAAAAATAAAGATGGAAACAAAAATCACACCAAGGAAGCATACATTACTGTAATAGTTCCACACCTGGAAGCGTGACGTTCACATTATAAGCAACGTCAGTCGTGAGCTTGTAAAGGCTTAACAATCGGGATTTTTCACCACTTCTTTAGATGTTTTATGAAAAATGGCGAATGAGCAGGCCATGCCAAAAATTCGAAAATTATTAGCTCGTAAAACTCTCATACATTAATATGATGCTAATGACTATTAATATTATAATACTAATACAAATATTTAATATAGTATTACCAATGACAGTTGTACAATTCCTTCATTTTAAGATTTAAGACCTAAGTATATATTTTAGTGAAAGTATATAATCATATAATTTTTAGTTTTAAGTAATAGGATATATAATAAAGAGGGTTATTATTATTGTTTTGTTTTTTGGTGATTACAGTTACCAGAAACGCGATGCTCACTTGTACCTAAAAGTTAATAATTTTAAGAACTACTTAGTTATAAGAGTCTTACTTTAAACTTAAAAAGTAGGGTCGGAAAGTGTTAAGTTTAAGTTATATTTTGAATTAAAAATATCACTAAATTATATTTATTTATCGCACTTAGTTACTATACTGCAGAATTGTAGATTTCAGTTTCAAAAAGATATGGATATTGCAAATAGAAGCTTTCTAATGCTTAAGCTATTTGCATTTAATTGGAAAATAAATTTAGTGGCAAGGAATTTTCTGCAAGAACAAGTTATCACAGAAAATTACTTACCCGTGTCTACTCCAATTTATTTTATTGTTGTTACCTACTTTTTTTACTAATAGATTTGATAAGTATTAAGTAATATTAAGCATATGATTTTTGTTGTTTTGTTCCATTAAATACGAATTTTTTGGTTGTTTATTGACCTAAAATTTGATACGTACCAACAAATGAAACTACTTGTTGCAACAATTTAAAATTTCTCACGTAGTTTTGCCATGCATTACAATTAAAACTAAATAAGGCTGTTTGCTAATTTCCAGTATTTCACCACTTGAATAAGAATGACTGTAACCAGGCGCTCAAAACGATGCTTTTAAAATTTAAGCACGATCATACAGACAAATTAATGACGATTGCAATTAACAGGTTTGACTAAACCTCATTAAAACTAGTTACAAATTTTTCAACGTTTTGGATGCTTTTGGTTTGGATAATTTTTGAATAAAATGGAAATTCAGCAGATCAGCCATTTGTGATAACTAATAATTACCCAATGTGACCAGGTTTCATGGCGTTTATAGATGCAACAATACAATTATTTACGCAACACAATTATAACAAAACAATTGCTGTAACAAAACAACATTTGTTAGGATTTACTATTAAGCTTGGTTTATGTTTATTTCATGTAAAACGAACTTGGATATTCTTCTTGTTCCAACAAAGGCTTCACGTATTTATTGTAAACAGCTTCTAGTTCCAACCAGTAACTGAAAAATATTATAAATACGCTTGTAACCTTTCGTGTATTAAATTAAACTTCTAACTATAGGCTACATAAGCCCATATGTAGGAATTAAATTTAGAAGTGGTGTGTAGAAGTTATTTAAGAACACTTACAACTCAATTTTAGCATTAAGCGTAGCACAAGCGAATTCACACAAGAGATTTCAAATTTAGAACAGATCTAAAATTAGATATTTAAGCCTTGCCAGTTGTCTCTAATATTCTTGACGGTATCCCATTAAAACTAAGCTAATTTCTTTTTGAATGTTCTTGTGAAGATGGAATACTCAAGTAAGCTATTAACGTTTCTCTAATATCACTTAGAAAAAGTGAAATGTTATGGAAGTTATTTACAAATAAATTAAAACTTAGGGACAAATTTATATGTACATCTGAGTGTTTGTGAAATGTTATGGAAGTTATTTATAAATGAATTAAAAGTTAGGGACACATTTATATGTACATCTGAATGTTTAAGTATAATACTAATGTAGTTGGAAGGTGCACACTAGGTTCAGAATGGAAAACACACGATTTGGTAATATCGTGTTACAATATAATGTGATATACTAACATAGCTTGTATGGCAATTAAATCATTAGATTCAAAAAATATTATAGCTTCATATATCAAATGTGCGTGCTCATGTTCTACTTAATCTTGTTCAATATGAAGGCATAGTGCCACAAATAGTAATATTAACAATAATTTTCATATTGCGTCAAGTGTGTCTACTTAAAATCACATTTTTTTATAACAGAGTTAGTAAATTGCATAGGCGACGTGTACTTATGGGTTTTGTTCTTATTTACATCAACTTAAATGCATTGAATTACACTGGCAATCAGTTACCTAGAAATTTATCTGTTGTTTACTTAAATCTACTCATATGCGTTTATATTTGTTTGTCAAAGACACAAGCTTACACACGAGAGTATCTGAAAATTAAAACGTTTGCA
Source organism: Cryptocephalus primarius (assembly GCA_963576515.1). Classification (NCBI taxonomy): domain Eukaryota; kingdom Metazoa; phylum Arthropoda; class Insecta; order Coleoptera; family Chrysomelidae; genus Cryptocephalus; species Cryptocephalus primarius. The sequence goes on from OY754936.1 coordinate 8,143,341, forward strand.
GACGTAAAAAATCTCCCATACCTTGACTGTATGTTTGATAAAGCTGCATATAACACTGCACCATAAATAAAACATTTTGAACACCTTATGGCGTGTTTAAATGAAATATATAAGACCCGATAGTATTAGAGGCATTCACGTTTGGTAAATGCGTCCAGCGTTGCACTCGACAAACTCTAAAGCTCCATCTGCACACCTCGAGGTCGTGTGACGTCAGTCTCACTGTGAGTGATTTTTAGGTATAGTTTTGATTTATATCCACAGCATATAATGTATGTGTGTAAACCTAAAAGTTTGTTTGTTTCGATAAGATATGTGCCATTCAGTGAACAAATTTTGATCACAACACACTAAATAAATACGAGATAAAACAATGATAACAAAAGAGAGAAATAACATATTCAAGTCTAAATTCGTTAAGCCACTGAAGTTAGCTCGGTCATTTTAATGTTTTTAAAAAGTTCTGTGTTGTATAATAAGTTGTATAAGTCTGTAGAAGCTCTACAGAGCCTTTTTACAAAAATTCTGACCTAACTTCAAGCATAAAAAAATAATCGAAAACCCAAACAGTCAAACGTATTTTTCATAGATTTATTAATTTTTCAACGAACTGTTTCAAATTAAATTTATTTCATGACTCTAATTGTACCACTTACGATTGATTTCTCTTTTAACACTATGAGTGGCTAGTGACAACACAAAATTTTAGCATATAGTTCAAAATCACCCGTGAACCATTTATTACACAAACATCATACGATAACAACTTGTAAATGGGACTATGTACTAATTGTAACAAATTATTATGAACACATTTATTTACAAACACAGATGACTAATTGCAATGATTATTATTGATTTAGTTTTCTCGATTAAACATTAACTATCCTTTACAAAGGTTTATTGTTCCGAATTCTGCATTTCTAGAAGGAATTGTTTAATAGTGCAGTGCTTATTGCTAAATGCTTATTTAACTGAAAGTATGAATGGACTTCAAATTACCAATCAATTAAAAATTTGAAGTTTAAATTAAACCATTCAAATTTCCTAACACCGACTAAGACCGCCTACAGCCCCTACATGTTTGTTAGTAATTATTTAACGTTTCCTTGAATGTTTCAAAATTCCCAACGTTTCCGTCATTCCTTAGGTTTAAGGCCTAATATCAAATAAAATTGTTGCATAAAATATAACTAATAGGTCCTGTAATAGCCTTGAAAAGTTTACGAACTGCTACACTTATTTAAACATCTAGTTTAAATCGATATAATTCGATAATGTACACTCAAAAATTAATGAAAAAGTTTGCGGATACCATTTATTACATACAGTGGGTATATCAAAGGTATAACTATTTTTATGCAAGTACCATAATGGTGGTACCCATGATATCGCCTTATGATATTTAATGCGTTATTTGCATTTAAGGACATATGCATTTGTTGAAATGTGGTGAAACAACTCATAAAGTACTTATAGAGAATTATAATAATTTTTCAAAATGTACATATTTGATGGAGCTCAACACCCGTTTCCAGAAAGCTTATGCAACAAAAAGAAACTAGTCAGGTATTTCATAACACTGGGTTTTTGAATACATAAAGACCACTCCACTAAAAGAATTTGCATTCAACAAAAAATTATTTAAAATCTCGTTCTCCACAAATTAATGGGAGAATGTGATCAGGTCCTTCAATTTACTCGTAAGTAGTACCAATTTAAAATTATATTTACTCTTACAGTTAATGCTTTGTTTACTCGTGTTGAAATACATACACAATAAACTCTATACGTCACATAGTATTATTACTCTCCTATCTTACTAATGGTTTTGTTATTTATTAATTCATGGATTGCAGTGATTCATATTTATGGACAATTTTAACTCTTATAAACAAAATATTTTTTCCAAAGAATGACGAATTTTGACTGAAGCTTCAATGTATTATTGACGTTTACTTGAAAAATCGAAATAAACAAAACTTTGGCTTTGGAAAAACAAATCGAACAAAGCAAAATGTTTCAAGCATTTTCTTAAAAAATTCCACAAACAAATCAAACTTTTGGCATCAATAAAAATTTCCAGAAACTTAAAAAACTGGAACGAGACTTTAATTTGAACGTCAATCAAAAACTTGGCGAATTAATGAGAGATAAAGGAGTATAACGGAAGTTTAGCTTGTAAATAAAAAAAAATCAGGAAGCGTGTAATTCCAAAATGAAACCATCACGATTTAACACAAGTCAAATTTAAATTCACAGAAGCAGACATTCTGCACAAACTTGGCATGTAAATTTGGGAATAGGCGAGTGCTGCAACTAGAACATTATATGCTTATTGCATATAAGATTTTTGCAAGGTAATTTCTGTCAACTGCAAGCCAACCCGAGGGGTGAAAAAGGAGGTGAAATTTATACAAGAGTTACTAAATAGCCCGAAACTGGAAACTTGGTGAAGGCATAGCTTAAGTTTTAGATGCTCCATAGAAATAAGAGCACACACATACACACATGCGCGCGCGCACCGGCAATCATCGCCAATCATCGGTAATCTTCATTTTAGAGAAATGTCTAAGTGTACGTATGTGGTCCACTTTTTTGGACTATAAATGCAGAAACTGCAGAAAAGCTGAAGCTTTGTATTTGTGCTTGGTCCCGTGAAAAATTAAATCTATTCGATGTTGGTCAAAACCATTTGTATATATATTTATTTACTGTTTAATATATATTGACTAACATAATCGATATCTTGATTGATTTTTTTCTGAACGACTTTTTGCTGTTGTGACTTCAGTTTTTCTGAATTTTGTCCAAAATGGCTTCACGTATTCTTATTAGGCTTTACATCTGAACTAGTATCATTCATACCCACAGTTCTTATTTGAAACATTTTTTTCTAAACGTGCCTATACGACACTCTACTCTTGAGAATGCTAAATTTTTCTTAATTTTCTCCAAAATATCTCGAGTTATTTATTTCAAATTATGCAACTTGACTTGTCTATCCAATACTTATAACTTTCATTTGAATTTTTTTTCTAAAATAGCCCTAAAGGGCACTTCAGGGTAGAATTTTCTGAGAGCTCGTGAACTTATACAAAGCACGTGCCTCGTATGAAATTTATACAATGAACACACCGTTAATTTTTCTACTGGTCCTTGTATTGCACAATGATACTCTAAGAGCGATTGAACCAAGTCTGCGTAGTAATAATTAGGGGTTGGAATACAATACTTTAACAAGACTCTTGTGTATAGAATTGAATTTGGCATCTTGTTTATAAATTTAATATAACCAGTCACACCCAAAGTTCCATGTAATGTAAATGGTTTGCTATATTAAAAGTGGATTACATTGGAAACATTTTGAATAGCTTTTGATTACTGGGGTGAAAGTAAAATGTATTTCTGTTATTTCAAACAGAAAATTGACGCAATTGAATTAAGTGCCCCATCACATTAAAACTGGTTCAGGAGGCAGAAGCAGTACAGGTCGTAAAACCTAAAAAACATCAATCGAATTACTGTTGTAGAAAAGTAGAAAAACGGTCCTTGAACGCAATAATGGTTTAAATTTGGCAAAACATATTTAAGTACGCGCTACATATACATATACAAATTTTTCCACTCCCTAGTGATGAGCTATGTGGGTTTCTCTTAAGGTATAAAAGCAAATGTCAAACCGACCATTATCTTCTTGATCCCTACCCTTGAATGGTAATTTATGTGAATCACATTCATGGCAGAATTCACAGAAACTCTGAGAAATTAATATAGTAAACAAATTCTTTCCAACAGTAAATAAAAAATCAATTTTCAATTCTGACTGCAAAACAATAAGTATTTAACGCAAACCAATTGTAAGTAAATTATTAGTAATTAGTGTTGCTAAGTTAATTGCATTGATTCGTGGTTGTTCTAGTAATAGAATGTCAGGATTGTTTCTATAAATAATATATCAAAGTACTTCACATTCTGCACGAATGTATTTTTAAATCATCTAATAGACGATTCGCCTGTTTGAGTTGACAATTTAACATCGAAACAATGAATTTGTAATCTCAGATTGCGTATTTGTATTGAACTTTAATGTAACGGAGAATAACGATTCGGGCCAAAGGACAAGGGGGAATAAATCGATACAGGTAAATAAGGACAAATGAGAGAATTTAAACTGTTTGGGAACGAGTTATCATTAAGAACATCTACTTATTCACATGATACACGCATTGTAGCGTCACGTGTAGTGACATAAGATAAAATAAAATGGTTTTTCGATATCCATACATATGATATCGTTGTGGAAATATTTGGTCGCGTTCGGATAAGATTATGATACGCGATTAAAAACGAAATTTGCGTATTACAAACGTTGAAGTTTGTACCAAATGTACGGCGGTGAAGTTAAAAATAACATGCGGCTGTATGGTAGGATGACATGAGTTAGGTAATTTGCATAGGGTACTTTGTATCAGCGAGGGGATATTGCGAGATTCAATCATGTGATAGGTTCAAAAAAATGCACGTTTTATTAGTAGGATTATACGCCGTGAGGATCTACTGTAGGTGCAATATGCGTGCGCAAGTGTCGCTTCAATATAGCGCAACACGGACTTTGCGTTACTTCTGTCATGTGCTTTAATATGAGGGCGATCGGTAATGGGTATGTTGGATGATGGATGGTGTGTGTCGTCGTAATGACGTGGTAGGTGATGGTAATGAGCGAGGGAGTAGATTTACCTTTAGGCACTGTATTGAAATTAGTCAGACCCCAGGGGGTGGTTGCATCGACGGGGGATGATCCGTACGCCCTAAACATCACTGTTCAACACAAGAAACGCGGCCGTTTTTTCGTGTTCGTGCGTCTCTCCCTCTCTCTCTCTCTCTCTCTCGTATCTCTCGGTCGTCAATTTCTCGTTCTTCTTTCTCTCTCGTTAACGGGACGGACGGACGGACGTACGTACGTACGCTTGACGCGTTTTGCAAAGTCGCTCGATCACCGCGATATGCCGCGCACGTTATCAGAGCGGTCTGTCCTCCTCTTTCCACCGTCTTAACGTTCCTACTAACCCACGTTTTGATATCACTGTCCCGTCTAGGCTGGCTGAATTTGAGGTTCGTGTTCGGAACGTTCCTATCCTACTCTAGAACGCAATTACCGGCCGTGTTGCCGGCTCGATCTCTGCTTTTTTCCTCGGCGCGAGCGCGAACCACGAGCCCCGTCGTCGTCCCCGTCATGTGAGATACGTATTTTCTGTCACATTTCAATTCCTCCCTTTCGTCCCCGCGTCCACATCTGGCGAGGGGACGCATCTTCCATCTTCCGCCCCCGGCGATGGGGGTGAGGAAGGGACCCGAAGGGGGATCGTTTCTGGTCGAAACGTCTTTAGGTGTCGGTCAAATCAGTCAGAAACGTTGATTTTCGACTTGTTCCATCTGGGCCAGTCCACATGGAACTCCACAGAGACTCTACACTTTTCTCTTGGATCTCATCATACTTTTAGCTGACATCCCTTCGTAACTCTAACGGGTCGTGGTTCAAGAAGTTGTACAATTCACTCTTCTTCATTTCTACTCTACATTGCGACAACTTCTCCATTTAACTACATATACAACACTGAAGGACCAAACATTTTTTAAAGTTTTAACAGAAGTTTTTGTTTTTGGAACGCTAAGGCAATATATGTAGATGAGTTTTAGTGAATTTTATTACGATACCGATGAAAGATAGGTACATAAAGTTAATTAAAACCACATACGTGGTATGTCGTCAAATAAAAGATACTACATTATATCTACATAGAATGTGGTCACATAAAAGAATGTAAATCGTACACCGGTTGGCCTACCGAAAACTTACCACCCTAATTTTTTTCTTTTTCGAGTAATAGATATTCTAAGTTACAATTTCACAAATACTTATTTTATATTGTCAATAATTTCATTATAAATGTTATTGATTATTTCATTAATTTTTTTGCAATAAAAATGTCCTTTTTCTCTACACTTATTTTTTACTTTGGCAGTTCCATTGAATCTGACGTCATTTTACAACAATTGTCCACTTGTCCATTAATGTACAACTATTAAGGTATCTAAAATTATGTTAATGTTTGGATAACTGGAACAACATTCGTTAAATTTTGAATCGAACGCTTCACAAGCTTTAGTACCATAGTACAAATTTTCTGTTTGGCAAGCCCAAATTTTGGGTGAAAATTGTAACTTTTATATAAATAACGCCCCAATTTAATAAATCTATCATCCTAACCTGTTAAGAAATTATATAATTCATCATTAAAAATAGTTCTACGTCGTTTGGATTTAAATATGGCATTCCAAAAATAGTCCTTACGTACTGTCCTTTCATAGAATCGTTATCCTTATATAGGGATAATAAAATAAAAATTTATTTTTAGAATGTAAGTAAAAACCGTAGTAAAGATTGCTTCAACTTCGTTTAACTACGTTGCCATTATTCGCTGGACGTCAGGGTGGACATTTTCAACATTAAATAGACTAAAATCTTCTGATCTATTTTGAAATTCCAGACGTTACTAGTGGGTGACGGTGAAAGGAGAACTTAGCACCCTTTAATATGATGTATTACTGAATGCTCCTTTCCATTTAAAATTTCAGAGTTAAATGTTATCCCCGGTTAGGGGTTCTGGTTGAAAAGTTGAAAATACCAAAAAATGTATCCCCTTCACAAGTAAAATCGACGGGTCTGAACGTTTTCCACTTCATTAACATGAAATTCCAAACAACACGTTGTTCAAAAATTATATCCTCTGAATCTTCCTTACTTACTCTATTTCCAGCATTGTCTGGAAGATATATTTTTACTTGGATAATTTAATTTTCCTGGGATTTTAATCACATCGGCAACCAATAAGTCACACCAACATGAAATCTTTGTAAGCGCCCCTACAATTAAATTGCTTCAAAAGCCAACGCCACGCCTTCGCTGTCATCCGTTGGTCAAGCTATTTCCCCCATTTCTCTCTTGACTCATTCCCCAACCCTGTCGCTAAACACGCTGCACACCGAGAAGAAATCAGTACGAAGCCACGTAACTGCACGAAGAAGAAGACGCGTAACAGGCCTTGTGGATCACTCACGTCACAAAAAACATTTTTGAAGTTATTACTTGCAGAAAATGGTTATAATTTCTTCTCCCGTTGACCATGCAGATTTCATACCGATTTGGTAGTTCCTACTTACAGGACAGTTTAATCATTGTAGGTGTTGTCGTTTTGAAAGCCTGCCCAACTATTCCTTTAAAGATTTCAAATTTTCAGGTTGGATCCACAGACAGCTTATTTTAAATGGCCCCTAGGAAAAGTTCACAGGTATCGAATACTATACTTTTGATTTTAAAATAAGTGGGTTGTGTCGAAAATGACATTTTAGCTTTTTCTTCGTATTCTGCTCTAAGGTTAGACGAAACCATTAACGATTTTTTAATCCTTACTGATTCGAACAGGCAAACACAAAATAATTGAGCCATGCAGCAGTTTTCTTCGTAGCTTCGTGCAATCATTTTAAATTTATCTCGATATGTATCTTTGTTTGAAATAAAAGCACTAAAAAGTCCTTTAGCGATTAATACATTTTAACAAATATAAGAGAGTAACTAATGTGTTTCAGCATGTAGTTAAATACCCGTAAATTTTCTTTCATGTAGGTATGAATAAGTAAAATAAAAATAGGCAATTGGCAACATTGAGTAGTTGGTAGTAGAGCAGTGGACGTTTGATTCATAAAAGACTGTTGTTAAGTACAATACGGTCGTTATTTATGCAACCAGTGAAAAAAGTATTATTTTTTCACGAATAAGGAAGTCACATTACAATTGCACCCAAAGAAATTTGGTCAATTTTATGCAATATGAAAATACCGAATAAAATAGCACGTTTCATATTGGATGAAATTCACAATTGCCGGCAATTATTCAAATACCTCACGATATAGAACGTAAATTAGACGGAAAAAAGTGGAAAAACGAATCATTATAACACGTTTTTTAGATTATTCATTTAGTGTGATCGTTTAAGTTTGAATGTGAAAATTAAGGGAGTACGAATCATATTCAGTCTTAGTTTAATAAAACATTTGAAGGTGAACTCAAGAGTTGAAATTTAAGCGAGTCCTGTACCAAAACAAATCTTCACAGCAAAATACATACGTAGTTTTTTTCACTATAAAGTGATTTAAAAATGGTGCAATTCTATAATTTATCGAAACCACTAAAAGCCTGCCGAAGGTCAACCAACCTAGATTTTCAAAAATTTTTTGATTGCCCGTTACCTTCCAAATCTCTCATGTCTCGATTGTTCAACAGACAGACGTAAAGGATTTTTTCTACGACTATTGCTGAAAATCGATATTGTACAATCTGTGAATTAGTGAAAGTAAACTTTTTTACGTAGTGTGCGCGACGAGCCATTACATTCTATCGAAATTAATTATATTTTTGGCAAAAGCGGCAAAAATAATACATTCTCAGTTGCGAATCTTAAAAATTAAAGTTTAAAAACGTCATGAAACAGGTAAAAATAGACCTTTTAAAGCCTGAATGATATACCTTCTTTTAAACTAATTACTAGATTTTCTTTACAAAACTACCGAGTTTATAGTGTAGCAAATGAGGAAAATAATCTAATTTAACTTTATTACGTTTATTTTCTAAAACTATCTAAATGTTAAAAATAAATGTAAGCAAATAATGTTCAAAATAATGAAAACTTGCTGTTAATGTGAAAACTGATAAAACTGACTACTTTACGTTATAAGTACTTATTTCCAGTCATTACTTTAACGTCTGTTTAAGTTGTATCACCACTTATACGACATATTACATATATATCAGCTTTGGTATTTGTTTCAATTCACTGTCATAAGCGTCTTAATTCTAAAAGTTAATTAAAAAATTTTTATCAGCACCCCCCCAATCCATCAAGTAAAATTTTTGCTTCAAATTATTATCTTGTAATCCTTTTAAGGTAAATCTGTTAAAACGAAGAAATGAAACAAAGTAAAAAGTAAGTGATCATACGCAACTTCCCTGTCAACCTTCTTGTTATTCATAATTTTTTCTAAACGATTCAGTTAATCTATTTTTGAACGAAATGATTGTTTTTATGTCTGCAGTTTGTCAAATTCATTCTTTCTCCCGTTTTCTTAAAATAAAAAAATAAACATTTGTTTTTCTCGATATCATTGGTAATTGGTATTCACGTCGTTTCCATTTATGGAAATATCATCCCCGTACGTCAGATACAAATGAGATTGATAGGTATTAGCTGCAATTAGCAGCAGCTGTTTTAATTTCAATTAAGTTCTCTCTGCGTGTGATTTCCCTTCTGTTGCGTCAATCGGAGATGTCTCGACTAAATCTCGTGAAGTTCCCAGATTTTATTAAGCTTACGTAAATTACGTTTTGCATGTATGCTTGGATATGCATTAAAAGGGATTTCGCCACAATTTGCATTGAAGGGGGAGATAAAGGCTAGGTAAGTATTGTCAATCTGTCAGTTTTTCTTATTTCTTGCTGCGCTTCTACTTTTTGCACTGCCTACTCTTCAATTTTTTCCATTATCGTTACATAATTACTCGCAAATTGTTTCGTCTTTCTCTTACTGTAGATTGTTAGGTTAGTTTTAAGCATAATTTCTTCCTTCCATATTTCCAATATAATTTTGTCTCCTCAGATTGTTTCCTCCCTCTTTTAGTTTCCCGCTATTGTATCGTTTTCAGTTGTGATTTGTAGTTTTAGGTCATTGTTCTGATATGTTTATGCTAGATAATTCTACGTTTCACTTTCTACAGCAACTTCTATTTGATGTGGCCTTTACATCTCAATAGCTGCCGAAATGTTCTTGTAAATCATGTTTTGCTGTCACTCTTCTTCCTTCTCTACCGTTGTACCAAGCAACATTTCTTTTCTTTCGTGCTCCTTATCTTTTCTATTCTGAATTATTTTTTGTGTTTATGAATGCCATAGTTGGATAGAAATGTTTTTTCTCTCAGGGTAGCGAGAGGTACCAATTTACGATCCTGGTTTAGGACGTACCTCTTCAGGGAACTGGCGACCCTGCCCTTGCGAGCCCTTAATTTCTCCTACGCCCCTTTTCCTGGAGAAATTATGTCCCTTACCTTTTCTTCCTGGTCCACACCAAATTCTCCTTTCCTTCCAATTCACGTTCCAATATGTCAACTCGAAACTCGTGAATAAATTTTTGAATGTTATTATAAAAACAATAAGTGCGAAATAGTGGCAAAATTTTCTTTTCTTTTGTTAGGAGTTACTAACATATTGAATCCCCTCTCACATATCATGTGCCAAAAAATATCTCACCACGGGTTTTAATGGTGAATTTTAAAATTTACGTGTTCTCCTTAAAGAAATTTTAATACCCAAAACCAATTCTTGAAAAAAAGGCCACATGCGATAATAAGATATAAATGTTTACCAAGTTCACTCAACTTCATCAAGTAGGTCAAATTGGTTTCCTATGGTTTATTTGCCTTTACACGATTAATGTTGTAATTGAAATTGAACGTACGTTTTAACTAAAGTCGCATCAACAAGTTTTACATTTTTCATGAACTTATTATTGATGAAATTTTTCAATTGATAACATTTCGGGTTGATAAGAAACTAATTTTTTATTCATTCAATGTTTTATATAAATAGTAATAACTAATTACCCTGTTAAAAATAATTCAATTCCTTAATTTCTAGCATTCTGGCATATTAAATCTATATCGCTTTATTTAAACCGTCCCATAAAAACAATGAATGATGTCATTGCGCACTTTTGGCTCTTTTTGGACATTTTATTTTGTAGGAAACCACATTTGCACCTCCTAACTTTTCTCAAAATTAATACAATTTTTATGTCACATCATTATAAAGTAAATACAAATGTTAAAAGATGATTTCATTTTCGTTGGTGCGATATTTCAAAACTCCGACTTTTCAGTGTAGATTAGAAGTGCCTTTATGGTTTATTCGTATCGTTTTACGACTTAATATCTGTTATACTTGCACGTATTTTCACGAATCTATTTATTTCGCTAGTTTAGCGTTCTTTAAAACAATTGCGATGCCAACACTGTTGGTAAGAAATCATTGACACTGACACTTATACTCTTTGCATAAACATACATCAGAAATAGTAACTTGCAGAATAGAAATTTCGATAGTAATCGTGTAGGTAATTTGATGTAATTGTATATGTTGGGTTATTTTATAGAAATTTCTGAAGTGCGGTGAGGTTATGTTGGGCGTGAACTCTTCTTTAAAAACTTCCGTTGTTTAAAAATACCTTTTATTTTTCGAAATCATTCCCATTTACCTACTCACTTAATCTTGGAGCCTTTTCGTGCCAATGGTTTTTCCGAAATCATAACCAAAAATATAACTCGCTACCGGGCGTACCCAGAATCGCGCCTAGAGGCAGTAACTTAGTAGTATTACTTTAAAGTATTACTTTCGAGGAAAGGTGGATAGTAACACACAATATCTTATAAAAGAAAGTAGCCGAAAAGATCGAATTGGGCTATTCTGGATAGTTTCTTTAAGGAAGGGGGCTGAAGCCTCTTTTTGTCTCACTAGACGGGCCTGGCGACAGTACCGTAATAATAAACAATTCAACATTATCCAAATATGTTGCATATACGGTTTACATGAAATTGACTACATTTTTAAAAAAAATCCGAATATAATTCCTCATTGCAATTATCAGATTCTTGTGTAAAAATTACTAAAAATGTATCTAGTGTAAAGGAAGTAGCTGATTGTCAGTGTCTTTAGATGAACGCATCTCTAATCATTACAATAACCATTGTAGTCCTCTATCATTTCCTCTTTTTATCATTGCTCATATGTCCCTCGGCATGCCATGTAAGGCATTTACAGTCTATATGACAATCTTTCTGGTATTCTCACTGTAGAATTCAGCGTTGTATTTGAAGATTCCAACTAAATTTCCCGGTTTCTCTCGACAGTCTTGCTTCCCCTGGCATGGGTTGGCGATCTATAGTTTAAAATCTTCCTAACATTGTCCAGTAATGCTCCACTATTGATACCATTGGTTTGCCTCACCAATTAAGTTCGCCCAACTGCATGTATATAGTGTCTTTCTCTAGTCAATATTTTTCCCCTCTCTGTGAGTCGTTGGATGGTAAAACATTATCAATTTAAGGCATTCGTACATTGCCTTATTGATATTCGGAGACTGTTGGTTTCAATTACCCTTAATTCAAATATTTTTCCTGTAACATTTGTGGACGTGAATTTGTGTCCTTCTGCTCGAAATTAACGAGTATTTTCTGTTGAGCTGCAGTTAACAATAATCACTACTGATGTAATTGTTGACGAGTCACTTTCATTGCCTTGTTCCCTATTATTCCCGAAGGAATAGAGGTTTGGGTGTCGACCTCCGATGATATAAAAGCACCTTTTTTAGCTATAAGTTTCCTAGTAACTCCCTTTTACAACATAAGCCATGTGGTAACACGTGAAATGGCGATGAATTTTCCAGCTTTCGAAACGCCTGCAACATCACCTGGTATTCTAACAACGTCGCTGGTTTCCCTTTATAGAAAACTTAAGAGCAGATGCGGTGTGTTTCGGTACCGCTGTCGTCTACGTGGTTTTATTTGGTGAAAATGAACTTACGAGGGATGCACGATTTTATATGCCTCTATCTTATTGCAAAATGTTTGCTCTTTACAATTTCGATTTAGGATCCTCGGCCTGATTAACATGGTCAGGTACTTTTCAGTACCTTTTTGATACACTGGTAGGCATTTTTGCCATTACAGAACAGCTTTTTTCTTGTCCGAATCGTGGTTTTACCTATTCCAGCTGTAATACTTCTATTTGAAGCCCAACACTTTCATCGGTGTCAGCTTGTTTTCTTACCTCATTTTCGACGCATATGAAAAATTTGATCCTTAAAATCACAAGAACGTACTGAGATAAACTTTGGCAAAAATTGTGTACTGAAGCTCTTCTGTTTTGGATTGCTCTTAAAAGACGCTATTTTCTCTGTTATTATCTTTTGTGTTAGATAACATGTATTCTTAGCAACTTATTCATCGTAACTTTCGTACTTGCTTTGCTATGGGTGGAATCAGGCAGGATCATGGAGAAATTTGTTAGATCGTTGTCTTCAAGCTGATCAGCGAAAGTCTATATATTAACGAAATCAATAACTTCACATTAGTTTTGGTTATAAAGCTAAGTCTTTGGGGTGTGATTACTTAGTACAGCTAGTTGCGAAAGGGTTGCTTGATAATCATGCGTGGAATTGAAAGTTGTGTGTTAGTGGATATTATTAAACATACCTGCACCAGGGTAACACCTCTTTACATCTATGCGAGCATAGTCACACAAGTATTTTCAGTTTTTTCTTAACAACCTAAACCATCTTCTTTGTGTAAGTCAGTTTCACTTGCGCCATCTCGATATTTCATCTCTGAAACGTATAAAGGTAGTTGAATGTGACGCTTTTCTGCTTAATAATTCTATTAAAGTTCTTCTTTTATTCATTTTATCACCAAGAAAAATGCCATTTAGTCGATTTTAGCCAAAATTAGCGCAGTATTAATTTTTTATTTTTTATTCTTCCACCAAGTTAAAATAACTATAATTAGATGTTTAGGTAAATTCAGTTCAAACAAATATAGTTTTTAAATAAATGTAATTCTGTTATCTTCGTAAGAATTATAATTTTAAGTCATCATGTACCACTTATATCCGACTGGTCATGCTGCATAACCACCTAAAAGCATTTGTATGTAAATACAATTAAATGAGCGAAAAATGGTGGAAGTGGTAAAATATACATATTACAAAATACAATAACATTTGATTCTTTAAATAATCTAAATTAAACATGCATTTAATTTTTTATTCTTTTGTATTTCACAAAGTATGCAAGTAATATTTCCCAAATACATTTCTTTAAAATACACATTCAGTAGTTTTACATTAAGTGTTTACCATAAAATCATTTCTATTAAACTCGTACTTTTCTTAAATTTAATAATTCTGTACCAGAATATGTACGATTTAGTAAAATTCCTAAGAACACAACGTATTTTTTGTAGTTATTCTCCAAACACCATAGCATTTCCTTTATTTGCAGGCTTACAGAGTATTTTGAAATTCAGTTGTATTTAAAAAAAATTATACCTTGTTTTTCTCACGCTATTCAACCATTATTCCCGAAGAACGTTTCCATTCACTAAATTTTACCTAAAAACTCAAAACCAATACAAAAACACTCTCTGTGCACAATAAAAAAGGAAATAAACGCTTCATAAAATTAACAAAACAGCTCAAGTAGATTAACCTAACCAAACCGAAGATGATGATCAATAAATCTAATTTAGCTTGTAGTAGTAGGCAAGTCACTTCAATTTATGAACAGTAGACTTCCTATCTAACACCCATTAAACACCACAAGGCTTCTACTAAAAAGTTGCATCTCCTCGTCACTCCAAAGTGACTGAATCAAGACAAGAAGACGTTAAGAAAATCATCGAAGGAGTCATTAGGCTTGAATTAGCAGTACCTTCCAAAGTGATATATAAAGAGTCATCACCTAAATTGTAAAATATGTTAAACGGTGAAGTTTAAAAAAATGAGTGATACAAATCGAACTCGAGAACTTCATTGCAAGAAACAAGCGTCAAGTGATATTGAAATACGTAAACCTTCGTAAGGATTATAGCAGGCAACCAGTCACGACCGATGCTAATCGACTTATCACTGACATAAAAGCACAAAATCTTTTCACAAGCGTTAGCTAGTTTGGTGCAAATGAGTCCACAGTACTATCTTAACCAGCTCTGAATCATACCAAGTCTGATCGAAGAATTCTACGGTTGATTACTAGGGACGCTGTCAGATTAGCATCCATATCGAAATCACTTCTTAAGTTGGAAATGTCATATCCTTTCCACGCAATGCTGTTTCGAAATGTGTTACCATTAAACTCATAGCTAACTGAGGCGCTACTATATCATCGACGTTCGATATTCAAAATTGTACTCATTCGCGAATAAAGTGAATGAAGTAATGAAAGTGACTCATGAACAAATACATCAGCAGTGGTTAATGTTCTCTGCAGCTCAACAGAAAATACTCGTTTACTCCAATTAGGAGGACGCCATTACAGATACACAAGTACTACAGAAGGAATGTTTGAATTGGGTAAGATTGCTACCCAGTACCTTTGTGTATCACGTAATACACGACTCTCAAGAAGTGTCTTTATAATGTTTTTGCAATCAAACAACTTATACAGAAAGGAAAAATGCCGATTAGAAGAAAACACTGATTTGAAGTAGGAATGGCCTTATTAGTAAAAGAAAATAATGGTGTTCATTGTGCAGCCTTACTGAGAAATGTTACGACGACTTCAAGTTGTAGATTTCTAAAACATGGCTGAGAAGTGAGGCATGTGAGAAACTGCGAAATATGTTTGTACATCGATAACAACGTTAAATGCCTCTGTAAGTATACCAGAAAAAAGAACCCTTCCCAATACATTAATTATTAGTAGACTTAATGGTAAAAACTGAAGCCCACATTCTAGTAAGTAATTGAAACTAAATTAATCATGGATAGCTTTAAAAAGAAAAATCCGATTTAATCTATAGTTGAAGTTTAATTCAGAATTGGGCACGCTATGGGGTATTATATATAAATTTTAAAACAATTTATAAAGGTGCCCTTAGTGTGAAATCAGCGAATATGTTACTGTCAACCGCTTTCATATTGAAAGAAAACTATTTCCCTATACCATTGCATCGTACTTCACAACACAGGACGAAAACAGTCCGAAACCAAACGATCTCTGATTTCCGTGGCAATACTGAGTACTAACTCATTTAATTATCACGGAATCAAAATTCACACTCTGATGATTTTGTGGGAAACTTTTAAGGGTAGTTTGTACTAGTAATACCATGGAACTAACCGTGTCAGTTATGTTCTATGCTACTGAATAGGGGAAGGGGGAGCTAGGTTCGATGTTATTTGTTACAGAGTTGAAACATCGATCCACGTAACTAAGGGCCGGGGGTAATAATGTCATGGGTATGATTTGTTGATATTGGTCTGTTAATTAACTGTTATTGCACTAGAAGCATTTTCGTTGTTGCACGTGAAAATGCATTCTGAGCAAAATAATATTTTATAACAGAACCTCATTAATATCAGCTATGAGTATTTAATAATTTTGTTCAAAAGATCTCTCAAGATTTCCTGAGCCAGTGCAACTTTTTCCAAATAATTAAAAGAGGTTATTTAATTCCATTCTTATCACGAGACTGGATTTAAGTAACAAGAGTTAATAACATGAATAACGGATAAAATTTGTTCAAGAACAAAACAATGATCTCCAAAACTTGTCAGTAGTAATAAATACTGGCCGGTAAAGTTCGAGAGCAAGTTTTTGTAGTAGTTTTAAGGGAGTGTTTTGATTTGTATTGACAGCTAAAAAAGTAGTAATAAATAACATTTGTTCAGGTACTCTACTAAAATTTTTCTCAAAACATGTCAGCATTGTCATACGCCGGATAGTAAAATTTCTGATCAAGTACAATATTCTACTAGAAACCTTTTGAGGCTACTTTCCAGAGTTCAGTTGGATTTAAATAAAGTACTTGGATACTAAATAAACAGTATGCCTAATAAATACATTTGTTACAAAATTCTAGTTAGTTTCTTTTGTCAAAATATTTCAATGGTACCAAATGCTGGCTAGTAAAATTCCTGAACAAATGCAGTGTTCTTTTAGTGGTTATAGGCTGGGTTAGATTTAATTAAAGTATGGTACCTAAGTATCTAACATGAGTAATACATTAGATTTGTTCACGAATACTGGAACAAGTAAGATTCCTGAGCAAATGCAATGTTCCTTAAGTAATTAAGAGAAAATATTGTGATTCCTCTAATTAGAGTTGGAGCAGTTTTAATTAACGTAGTATAAGTAATTGAACTGTGTAATAAATTAGATTTGTGCAAGAATTTTAGTCAGTTTTTGTTACAACATGTCAATGTTAACAAATACAGGGGCTAGTAAAATTCCTGAGCAAGTGCAATGTTCTTTTAGTAACTGTGAGGGGATGTTGTGATTCTGCTGTTAAGAGTAGGATTATATTTAATTAACGGGTAGTAAGTAAATAACGTGTGTACTAAATTAGGTTTGTTCAAGAATTCCACTCAGTAGTTGTCAAAACATGTCGTGAACAAATACTGGGACTAGTAAAATTCTTGAGCAAATGCACTTCAAGTAATTATATGGAGATGGTATAACGCAGCTGTTAAGAGTTGAATTATTGAATTTGAATTTGAAATATCTGAATGTGAGTCGTCTCGATCTGTGGCTATTCAAATTTTTAAATGAAAGTGAATTTTAGTCATGAAAATAACCAAAATGAAGGTTCAAAAATAACTGTCACTCAGCTAAACACGTTCGAGATGATCATAAGTAAATTGTTACACGAAAAAAACTACCAGATCGTATCGGATGTAAGCATCCGGATGATGTATGAAAACACTCAAAATTGTGTAAGAACGACCGATCTTGGTACTATTGGAAAGAAGACACTTTTGCTAAATCTTATTTTGTAACCACCAACTTTTAAGATACTACATTTTATTCAATGTGCTCATAGACACTCCCTCAAGGAACCCTTGTTCAGTGTGTTCATCGATGGATGTTAATTTGAAAGATCAGAAATGAAGCAAGCTATTTGCGACAGTGCCAGTGAAAAAGTGCGTGTATCGTGTACCGTAAACTCATTGAAATCCAAAATCGAACATTGCTCGGGCAGTGAGAACCTTGCCACAATTAAGACATGTGCTGCCAGAAACTTAAGCGCCAAGAAAGATGATTTTCTATCCATTCTTCATGACGAATGCCAGAGGTGTTGAGGTGCGTTACCAGAACTTCTGAAATCAGCTGCTGCTCACTATGAAAACCAACTCCTTCCTAGAAGCTTTGAAAAGCTCACCCAGTTTAAATGGGAGAGTGGCTACAAGAGAAGATGAAGAAAGTGTTGAACGTTAAATCAAGAAAATTGCGTCACTGAGCGTCGGAAACTGCAGCGCTGCTAAACGAAGGCACGTGATATTCTCAACTGGTTGACTAGGCTGGTCATCATGTCCAATAAATTCTAAAGGTACGCAATATTCTGTTTAATATTATTATTTTTCGGTCATACAGATTTGGTAAAGTTTGCATTATAATTTAATAAATAAATACTTGTGAAGTGGTATACAAAGGAATGAATATGCATGATTTTTAATACAGGAGCCTAAGAGACTGACGAGCTGATCTGGGGATGGTGCGTTCAGCAAAAGCAGCACAAGATGGGTTGTCATCAGTAATCCTTGTAACTGACCGAACCATGGAGCAAGATGTAAGTCCAGCACGACAGATCAGGTTTGTAAGCAATGTTCGGTGATACTGAATTTTGCATCGACTCCCGCAATAAGTATAAAATGTAGTTATGTATTGGTTTTGAGCTGTAAACATACCTAACCCATGTTCAATAAGTAAGAGCAATCACTGAAATGAAGTATGAGTTTTTCAAATTTTTTTAAAACAATCGGAAGCTAGAAACGCCTTACTTTTGGAACACGGATTGTTGTTAAAGAAGAAGCTGTTTAATCAAATATTGTTTAAATTATGAGTAATAAAGATTATTCATATATAAAAACTGTAGGTCTTATTCGTCTATTCCTGCATTAAAATTTCGATGGTTAAGCAGCATGCGGCCTTGACTAAAAAGTATTATAGAATGTTCTCTCCATAGAGCAATAGCGGAATACAAGAAGACAAAATTACATCTTTCGATCGTTCTTCTTATTGATTCGAAAAGCTATAAGAATAACGTCCCTTCTTCTAAATATAATTTACAAATGTTCAAGGACTTGCAAACAGACAAATTTTTATATTTAATTTAGTTTTATAAAAATATAGGAATAGGAACGAACCAATATTGAGATAATCACAAATGACATTTTGAATGGTTATAATTAAAGGCCGGACATTTAGGCAAATTCTAATTTGGCTTTTTTAAAAACCTTATTTGGAAAATTTTGCCATTTTCAAGTAGGTGTCTTGCATCTTTTTTAAATTATATCCACTTTTTGTTTCGTTGTATTATGTATACTTCACTAAGTACCTTACTTGAGTATATATTATAATCCTTAAATATTTAACAAAATAAAATGTTTTAAACTCAATAAAAACACAAAATGCCCAAATAAATATAATTTTGTACTTATCACAGGGATCAAATATTTTTTAAAGATAAAAACTTTATCAAAACATTTTACTTCCTCTCATAAGTAAAGCAGGGTTGCATCTTTTGCATTTTTAAATGTCCAAGTATTTATCTTATAATCCCACTAAAGCTTCCTGGAATTTGCGAACATTTCAAGGAAAAGAAATTCCCGTCTACATTTAAATGTGGGTCGAGCTGAACAGGAACCGGCTTGAGATTCCCGGAATTTTCATTTAACCATTTGTTATTATTACGTTCTCAAAGATTAGAATTCCATGAAGAATCTCGTCTCTAGCGCCGGTGTTTTGTTGCTTTTTTAGCGATTTGTTCCAAGAAGGTTTACCGATTCTAAGAGGAAATATGGGTTAAATTTACTCGGCTTTTCATTCAGGACCTTCTAGGAAATTAGAAGAATATTCCACGTAGTTTCGGTGAAATATATGTGAAGTTTTATGACGAATAAAAGTTATTTAATGATTTAAAGCGAGATGTCTTTGCTGGTTGTCATTATTTATCCAATAAATTAACTTTTATTAAGAGAGTGTAGCACAAGACTGTTAGGCGCTAAACAAAATAAAAACAGATTAATTAACGTACCCAAGGGGAAATCCCAATTATAATCAAATTATAAATTATTATTGCACGTTATTTTCTGGAAAATCTGTGCTCTCAAATTTTAGAAATTTTATATCTAGAGGGTGTGAAAAAATCTCACGTTAATTTTAAGCTGTGTAACGCTATAGAGATGATACTTGATACAGAGGAAAGTTGTTTTAGATCATCATATTTTTGGTCCTCCCATATGCCAACAAACTGTGTCGTTCCTTATGCGGGACACCCTGTATATAATATTTATTGTTGTAAGGTACATGTTTATTCAATACAACTTCAAATGTAATGATAATAAATTAAGATTTTTCGCTATACAGCACCTAACATTATAGCAATATTGTAAAACATTGCAATCTTGCCCACAATCAAAAGCAATAAAAAGAATTGAGTATATTTGGTTAAAAAGATTTTCTGTGTTAGCAATGGCGCATCTAGCTAAAAGAAACTTGTAGAATTCTATTATTTGCAATTAAAGCGAAAAGCTTAAAGATTTTACTTCATACAGATTAGGAAAATCATGATTTTTCAGGTTTGTCGGAGAATTATGAAAATGTAAAACTTCTAAATTCGATTTTAGGGCAACTTTGGTCATTTGAAGTGATAGAATAACCTCTGAAACTTGTGTTACTGACTTTATGTGACGTTTAAAATTAAGATAATTGTTTGGATCTCACGTACCATGATTACCTTTGGAGACACTTTTGGATTTTGGATACACTCTTTCCAGATTCTTGAAATTTACTAACGTTTAGGATTAAATGAAAAAAGTTTGGAAAAGTTGGAAAAAGTTTGGATCTCACGTACCATGATTTCCTTTGGAGACACTTTTGGATTTTGGATGCACTGTTTCCTGATTCTTGAAATTTACTAACGTTTAGGATTGAATGAAAAAAGTTTGAAATTTCCATAAACCATCTAGATTCGATTTAAAACTCTTTCGTGTTTCAAAATTTTAAAGGAACTGAAAGTTTTCTTTATCATGATTCGTACTTTCTAACGGTTAAAATTATACGGGAAAGCTTCTACAATCATGTTTCTAAGACCACTTGAGAAAATTATACCCTTTCTGTGGTCGTCGAATAAAACGAACCTTTCTACATTCGATACACCTTCAGTAATTTACAGTGCTACACAAACCTCTAGCACCTTTTTCCAGATTTGTTCTGGCGTTTAAAATTAAAATAAAATTGTTTCTATTTTCTGTTAAAATTTTTGATTTATTCGAGCCTTTTAACTTGTAAAGGGACCTCTAGAACATGGCCCAGACCTTCTAGAATTTTAGATCAAAGCAAAAACGCTTCTCAATTATACTCGAGGCTATTTAGGAAAATCTAGATATGTTCTTGGTCCTCGGAGAACGTAAAAATATATGTACACATCCTAAGTTTAATTTTGAGGCAATTTTTGTGGTTTAAGATTTCAGAAGAACTTGGGGAATCTCCAGTGCAAGCTTATATATGGCATTCTTAACTTATTTGTGTCCCATCCTATGTTGTTCCTTGTTTTATTACATTTTGGCTAAAGTCGGCAAATGCTGTAAATTTATTAGTGAAGAGTTTGATATAGCAAACAAATTGATTTCTTTTACTAAAACGATGAGTTTACATTTTTGATTATTGCAGCGATTGCTGCTGCGAAAGCTGCTTTGCGAGCATCTGTTTGTAAGGAAAATATTTTCCTCAGATATCCTTTTACATATGTTATGCAGTTTATTCAAGAGAAATTTTATTGTCAGAAAACATTGAAAAATATATTATAATTGCCTGGGGAGAGAGAGAGGGAAACAGAGAGATCCAAGTTCGAGTCCTGGTACGAAGTCGATTAATGTATGATTAATGAACATATTTTCATAATTTGATTGAGAGATTTAGCCTCTCCTTCTTTTCCATTTATATGGAGATTTATTTCTTTGTATTTCTACAAATTTACCTGTTAAAAGCTGCACTATATGGCAAAGGAGGTGAGAGCAGAGTTTTGTTTGGACCATAGAAACCAAATAATGAAACGTAGATAGAGGATCGTAAAAATGATTTAAGGAGAAACGTTTCAGTTATAAAAAATATTATGGAAACGACCAAATGAACTAAAAAAATCCTGTTTCTGAAACGTTTGTTTCTTCAACGTTGTTCTCACGTTTGATTACTGAAAGACTATGTTCCAAATGAAATTTTTCTGAGATATTCTCTTACCTCTTTAGTTAGAAGGTTTTGCAATCATTGTCAACGGTGTGTTTTTTCTTGTAATCCTACTTCAACATTCCAACCTGATGATGTTCGTCGTCGGGTCTGAAACTTGTCTTCAGTGAACATCTGATGTGTAAGTATTAGGTCTTCATCAGAAGCACAACACAATTGACCCTTCTACATACTTTCGTTACCGATAAGGATAATATAGAGGTTACAACAAATACGTAGGTTATTCGCAGGCATACGAGTCGGTTTTCATTATTAGTAATTGAATGCAGAGCTCAAGATTTGGAATTACTCGACTGTCATTAACATTAGCTTAAGATTTAATAAGAACTTCATAGGGCTCGCTAAATAAAGCAAAAATGTTACTGTATCAAATTTAAAATTTATTTCAAATTTATGTGCACATACAGATACAATCAGTCAATAAATCTCAGATGTCCCGAATCATTCGTCGACGGAACCTATTTGTTAAATAGCATCCTGATTACATTATTTAATGGTAATATTGTCATGTGATGTCGTATACATACAGTAGATAGTAGAATTAAACTTGACGTTTACACCATTTCATCGATCAATTTTTAAGATACATCCTATTTCTCCACATATAAAACTTTTGAATTTTTACTGGGTGATACCACAACAAGTCTTCGTCGCTACAAATTTAGGATTTTTTCCAGAAATATTTCATCGGATGGTTACAGGCGAACATTGTGTTAGTGGAGCTCCCTGCATTCACATACGAAAAGTTTATTTCGGCCTTTGAGGGCCCCCATTAAGGTACAACAAAATAAAAAGAATGCATTGATGAACAATCAATGGAAGTTTTGTAATAATGAAAATAAACCACAAATCACTTATTTTTATTTTATATAAAATAATAGAGAAATGTACATTATGTCACAGAGTACAAAATATAATTAAAAATATAAATAGTAATAGATACAATTGTTAATAATAACGTAGTGTTTTAATGTGACTACCCATAACTGGTAGAAGGAACTCAGACTCAGGCTGCAATGTACTGATAAACTGGCAATTCTTTACCTAAACATTCAATAATCAACATTTTTATTTCATTTGACTACTAGTATCAGTACAAATGTTTAATAAGGCATTTAGTTCCACTGTATGACATACTAGTAATATCATTAATAAACAAGTATTTTAGACTATCCAAATGGAAAAGGACTAGTTTTTCTTAGTCAGGTAAAAAATAATTCGCTAAACTAGAAACGCTTATTCTATAGACCGAACTGCTTGATTTGTTAATAGGTAGGCTTCAACATCTAGTAACACTATCTTTGGTAATTTCAACTTATAGCTATGTTAGGTCATAAAAATAAATTACGACTGAATAAAATCAGATCATTTGTAAAAACACACTTTTTCAGAAACTATACATTGTGTCCTTAATGTTGCTTTACCTCTTAGGACACTACATTAGAACACACTTTTTCTTTTATTTACATGATTTAAATAAATTAGTTGAAAGTTCCAATGATACCGAATTTGATTTTTGCAAAAGAAATATGGAATTCGAATCTATAGTTGTTCATCTTATATGCACAATAAATAAAAAAGACCAAACAATTTAAAACGAGTAACTAAAGTATAATTAAGATTCTTTGCTAATGTATACGTATTCATATATTAATGGCAGTTCGATTAATTAATTTCTTTGGAATATACATAGTGACACAAACAGGAGACAATTTGGCAGTCTGCAATTTATTATTAGGTTTAATAAAAATAATACTGTATGGATGCATATGTGTTTAATGGCACAATTTTTGGTATTTTGAGCATACTAGTTAAAAACTGCCATCAACATGCATTCTTTCAAATCAACACTATTTTAAACAAAATTTCGATCAGGTGTACTTATGTTAACTATAATAGCCTCAGTGCTAGTAAGATTCTAACCGTTACTTACTAACTAAAACAAAACAGTATAGTGTTTAAAAAAGTGAGTGTTAGCACTGATTAGAATGTTGAAGCATGTTGTAATTATTTTCAGACATTGCCTCGATTTAAACGATAATTAAGAAAGAGTAATATAACGTTTACATTCCATCATTCATTTCTAATGTATTCCCATAGAAGCGCAATGTAACGTAAGTTTTGTAATACCATAATTCAATCCAAAAAATTGGATATTATCACACAAAAGTAATGATGATCAGATCTTTGAAAATAAGGATAATAAATAAATAAAAAGTGATATGTAGCTAGCACTGAGGTGTTGTAGTATTATTAGTAGGGCAGCCACTGACATAACCATTAACTGTTGTCATGCCGACAACTCCTTCAGAAATACTGGGGAACCGGTGGTGTGTATCAATATCCAATTCATCAGAATTTTGAGAATTCGAAGGAGTATATCCCGGAAGTCTGTCTCCGGATTTTCTTAGAGGAGTCACTGAAGGGTCGTCCTATGAAGTAAAACAAACATAAGTGAACAACAAAGTAACAGTCAATTTAAGTATTTTTAATCCATATGGTATGAAGCAAATAGATACAAGGGTAAAACAAAAAATATGTAAGCAAAATACTTAAGCAGCATTCTCACTCTCTGTTCTCTGCTTTGATAAGGGAGACCAGAAAATTTAAGGGACACTTGTACACAAGATGATGGTCACAAGGTTCATGATGTCCTAATATTCTCTTAAATTGCACAAAAACTGCGTATTCTGTTCGAAAGTATGTCTTATTAATTGAATCCTTTCTGCTATAACCTAGACCTATAACCCATTGCCTAGATGCAATAGGTTATACAAATAGCAAAAATCTGAAAAGTGAGAATACCGATTCTCCTATTTTGAGAAAAACTCATGAGAGTAGTGAACGAATCCAAATACTAGAAATCATAACTTTAATATAAGCAACAAAAATTTCTATCCACGCAACAAAGTAGGAGAAACTTAAAAGAAATGTTTCAGAAACCTAGAAGAACTGTATAATTTGCGAACCTATTTTTCAATATTTTTTCAGTGTTTCATTATTTAGTCTTTGTTTTTGCTTTCTGTGTTCGAACTAAACTTTTTTGAAACGAATTTCGTACTTTCGTACTACGTGGATAGCATACTTTAGCAGTATATGAAAATGTTCTTACGGTATGACTGGGTGAAGGTGTGGGCCGTGTTGCTCTGGCTTCCACTCCAGCCGGACTGTTGTAGAACGAAACTTGTGCGAATACGGGGCTCGCATCATCCAATAGTAGTTGACAAAGTTTTAAAAAGCTGGGTCTCGACGACGGTTTCGGCTGCCAACAGTATCTCATTAACGTGTACAGTTTATCGGGGCAGTTCTCCGGTCTTTCCATTACTCCACCATCGATAACGTATCTCAGTACTTGATCGTTAGAGAGTCCCTGGTATGGTTGAGATGCCAACGTCGCCATTTCCCACAGTACCACGCCGTAGCTCCAAACGTCGCTATTGCTAGTGAATACACCATCTTTTAGACTTTCGGGTGCCATCCATCTAACCGGCAATAGACCTTTTGTTCCTTTCCTGTAATAATCAGTTTCGTAAATATCCCTCGTCATACCGAAATCACCTATTTTCACGGTTAATTCTTCTGATACCATACAATTCCTGGCTGCTAAGTCTCTATGGACAAATTTTTTCGCGGCCAAGTAAGCCATTCCATCAGCAATTTCGATAGCCATCTGTAAGATTTGTTTTAAGGTAGGAGGGCCTCTTAAAGTGGGATCATAGTTTTCGACGTCTGGTCGATGTGACCGAAGATATGACTTTAAATCGCCATGCGCCATGAGTTCCATGATAACAAGAGTTGGTTGTCCTTGCGATACGACTCCAAGTAATCTGACGACGTGGGCAGTATCAAACGCTTTCATTACGGAGGCTTCATTTAGGAATTCTAATCGTTCTCTGTTAGTTGCATGTTCATTGACTGTTTTAACGGCACATTTTATCGACGATTTCCCTTTTACATCTCTCGCAAGACCTTCCCACACCATACCAAAGCTCCCTTGACCCAGCTCTTTAATGAGGTCGATTTTGTCACGAGGTACTTCCCATTCGTCTGGTACATACACACTAGGAACGTATTCTGGATTCACAGATTGGATTAACCGTAGATTTTCCTTTTCCTTCTGGTGTTTTTTGAACAGCCAACCACCGAATATAAAAATCTGAAAGTAAGAATAAAGTAGAGATAAAACAACAAGGCATAAAGCTGATTTCACTTACACAAGAGAATATAAAAAGTATCAGACATATTATGAGAACTGCATTTGAAGAAGGTTCTGGGATGTCGAAGTAAACGTAATGAGAGTAGGCACCATTGGCGGCAGAAGAAGTAGCCATCACCCTTAAACTGTAGTTGCCCGGTAACAGCTGCGTTAGTGTGTAAGTCATAGTTTTGTTTGTTGCATTTTTAGCAACAATGCAGTAGAAACTCGCCTAAAATTAACATTTCAATAAATCGAATTCAACCAAACTGAAATACTAACATGTTCGATATCCACTCGATGATACTCAACCGTATAGGTCAGGATAATCCCATTTGGATCCTCTGGTTGATCCCAGGATATAGTAACACTGTCTAAACTTTGGTTTTTTATTTCTACGTTACTAACGTTGTCTGCTCCAGCTGTAAAATTGAGTGATTTGTCATGAAACTTATATGAAAAGGTATTATATCTTACATTTTAGTAACGTCCTGTGAGTTATATCCGCACTTGCACTACAATTTGAGTCTTTGTCTTTCCTGGTGGGCCGATTCTGACATGCCTCCACTTTGATTTCGTAAAGGGAGTAGTGGTGTAACTTGTCGATATAAAATTCGTTTCCTTTAACGACAAATCTGAAGGACTGCCAAGTGTCAGTTGCATTATCGGTTACATTTGCGACAGTGTTCTGCCTTATGCTCTGAGAGTAATTATCGGGAAATGTATTGTTTTCGACTGTCGTCTCCCTTTTCCTTCTTTGATCAGGTTGTCTAAAAATAGACAGTGTTAAACAACTCGTATTAGAACGCAGGTAAAAAATACCTTTTCTGGTAAACTTGATTTTGTAGTTCATCTTCAAATTTGATACGTTGTACTTCTTCACTTTCGTCGATTAACAATCTGGTGCTCCCTTTTCCATCACAACGACAAGTGTCGTTTGTCTTCGGTGGAACAGTAGTAATGGTTACTTGTCGTCCTTCTTGGACGATAGCTAAAGATATAATAGATTAATGATATAACTGTACTATAATAAATACTAACGATACAAACAATATTTAAATTTAAATACTTACGGTCTTTGCAGTAGTTCCGTTCTTTCGAATACATATACGAGTGTATTTGTCTTTTGCCTGATACAATGTAATGGCTTATTTTTCCATTGGGGTATGCAGGTGGCGACCAAGTAATGAATAAGGATTCACTAGTGCTGCTCGTAACGCGAAGATTTTGAGGTGGTGATGGTGCTGAAATAATTTCATTAGAATACAAAAGACCAAGCTTAGAAAATTACTTACTCGATGGGAGTGTTGTAAAATACTGAATGTCACTTTTGGCACCATTAGGTTCTGAAGCAATGGTATATGTTTTCACGTACAAAGCGTATTGAGTGTATGGTTTTAAATTTGGCAGTAAACGGTTGATCTTTTCTTCCTGCTCTTGATAACCCACGTCATATACGTGCCAACTTAAATTGAAAGGTTAATATTTCTGGTTAGGAGGGTAGAATTGAGATTAACTTACTCATCTAAACCACAAGCGTCTCTTTTGTCGTATTCCGTAATATTTTGATAGGGAGCTTCAATCCAGTATATAGTGTACGCCAACAGTTTTCTCTGGTCGTCCATAGCAAATTTATTCCATTCTAACACCACCTGTTTGTCTTCTACCACTGTTACATTTACAGTTAGTTTTTTAACTCGACCTAAAAACAGTATTACAAGTAAATTACACAGCTGGGAAATATTTAAAGAAGTACTTACAAGCAATTTTGTCGCCATTTGAATTTTTAGCGACCTCTAAGTCATCGGGTGCTGGTAGTTTTGCTCTGTCGCTGAAGTTCAGAATTTTATAATAGCACAGTTTGGGATTGAAATGAAAGAATAGTTTTCCATTTCCGATTTGGACAGTTCTGTTGTCACTCCACAACTCTTGTAGGTTCTGGTTGTCTAATACACTAAACACATACTTATTGCTATCCAGGATGTCACCCCTAATCTTTGTGAGACTCTTGAAAAAATTTAGGGAAACTAATGAGAATGACCTGACAATTTTCAAATATCCAGTAATTTCTTCGATCATGCTGAGATTATCTTCCATTTCAGATACAACGTTCGCTGAAAGCATAAGTGTTCTTTAATTTGTCAAATCTAAAGTCAAATCAATTACCACCACCCCGAATTTGTATTTCCAGAGGACCTTTTATTTTGGTACAACCCCTGAGTTGTTTAGCTATTGTGACGCTATCTATGTTGATTCCATCGCATTCCTTTGTACATCGCCCTTAAAAGCATAAAAATAGAAAAGGGTTAACGTTTCACTTATAAATAATATTCACCTCCACAGGGTTTACACTCATGTTTTTGGTTATCCGCCATGTAATTGCTGGGGCAGTGAAGAACACAAGATTCATTTTCGAAAATTTTGAAAGGCTTTTCAATGTCGATAGTAGATATTAATTCGATTGGCTTTTCCATGTTGATGCATTCATTTCTGGAAATGCATCTCCTATCGAGATACTGGAAATGATAACAAAAATTATTGGCAGGAAAGTTAACCAAGCAAAAATTATAGCTGAAGTGAATTCAACCAGTAGAATGTAAAAGCATTTTATATAATTACTTGTTAGTGTAAGTACTAACGAAATCAACATACCCTATAATGACCTTTGGGGCATCTGGACATACACCGTTTATCTTTTCCTTCCCCCATGGTTAGGTTTCTACAAACGATGCATATATTTGGATCTTCATTTGTACAAGAGATGCATGATTCATTGCAACACATTCCACGATCGTTGCAGCTCCCGTTGCACTTTTCAGGACATACTTTTTGGCAGTGATGTTTATTCCAGCACAAGTATCTTTCCTTTTCGAAGCCATCACTATTAGTCTTGGGAGCTTTGGGACAAGTGAGAGGAATACTCTTATTACCACTAGGCACATGTTTAATCGCACTAGGACACACTGGGCATTCGTTTTCGGGCTTAAGACTTTGTATAAAGTTTTTGTCATCTCTGGCTATTAGATCCCAGTTAATGGTCCTAACGAAGCAGAGCGCTGGGTTTTTATCGATATGCACGGCCCCACGTGTGATCTCCCTCAGAGAGTAAAGACCAATCTCTTGTAAAGATGACATTTCGAATATCGTCAGTGCCGTCGTGCCCAAAAACCTATTCTGCCCACGAATAACGGAAAGGTTAGGAAACAACTGACCTACGCTACGAAGTCCATTCACTCTATACATTAACAAATAATCAGTTATTTCAGTCAAGTGAGGAAATTCGATCTTCGACATGTCCGTGTGATTGACGTTGTCGAATAGGAGGATCTGAAGGAACCCTTCGATCACTGTGCAATTTTCCAACATCTTGAACTTTTCCAGTGAATTTCTAATATCCATGCTGGAACATACTGCAAAAAGGTAACGTGTAGTTTTCAATGGAAATATTTTTATGTAAATTTGACAAAAGTAGAATATGAGATGTGAGAATAATTTACTTACTATATTTAGCGTCATTTGAGATATCTTGTCCGATCGCATGACCGACATATCCAGATGTAATTAATACCAGTACGAGGTAAAACAATGGGTTATTGGCGGGTTCGACTGAAGACCGGCGCAAGGGGGCCGTTGGGGCCAAGAAGACGAAGGCCATCAGTGGAAACGCTTGGGTATGGGTAAAACTGCTAATCGAGCTGTCTTACTCCGACCCCCACTATTAAAATTCGTTAACAATCTTATTCCGAAGATTGACATGTTAACTCCCTGGAGTAATCCAAAACGGAAGCTACATCTTTCTGGTGAATCTGAAACAAAACACAACAAACCTCAATTGCCTCCGTGTCTTCATAAAAAACTTACGGTGAGATTTTACGACTGTGTCGAAAAACCGCCACACATATCAGAAGACCGTAAATCTCTTCTTTAACAAGCTGGTCGCTTTTTTTCAAAGGCACGCACTAGAAATCCTCATTTCTAGTGAAGTAATTATTACTTCATAATTATGCTTTTCGGCCTTTGATAAAACCGACGGGCTTGTTAGGGAGACATTTACGATGTACAAGTGTTTGCTGGTTTAAAGGAAAGTAAATAATTTACCTAATTCATGAATAAAATTAGATTTTCTTGAGGCGACAGAGACCAGATCTGCCACTTTCAGCCCATTTACATAAATACCTAAGTAGATTAGGGAATTCAGGGGAATTAACACTTTCCCTCTGGCAATAACAGAATGCATTTTATCAAACTAGTGCTGTAACCAGGTGGTGTTTTAAATTTTATGACTACTTACAAATCATGGGGTCCCCCACCAATCGTCTACTTTTGTCACTTCAAAATATGAGGAGTAAAAGCACCGTTAAGGTTCCTTTCAAGACGTATTCTATTAATACTTTTCAGGTATAAAAAATACATTTGTGAAACAAGACCAGAGGCAATTGAACTGATATTTAAACACGTGGTTTAACTTTAATTAATGGGTACAAGCCTTATTTTTCTGGGAAATAATACGCTCTCTGAATAAATAATTAACGGTATTGTTAACTTTGGATAAAAGTGATTTGAAAACAAATAAAATTGAAATTTGACGCGTTTAAGCATTAAACAATCACTCTTGAAGGAAAACTGACCGTATATATCACGCTTATTAATATTTATTGAAAGTACAACTTACATTTTTTCAACCCCAGGCATGACATCAATAATAAAATTGTTATAAACATTTTTCCATTGAATAAAATGTTTCTTTATACAAGCAATACAATGTTAATGTTGTGTAATAAAACTAGGTACCTTTTAATTTCATAATGTTGAATATTTTATTTATTTTTAAAGTGAACCTCCTCTAATAAAATTAATGCAAAATTAATGTTGACCAGTTACAATGTTTTGAACAATTCATGTCGTAGTCTACCCTAATGCCTAATTACTTATTTTTTTTCCATTTTCTAAATCGAAATAATACCATAATAACTGCTACCAATAATGAATAACGCCATATAAAAATTAATTGTAATCATAAATGCAGTATAACTGTAAAGTTTCATAGAGGGAGGGACATCCTGTTATATCGTATGATTCTTTAAGTTTCACGTCTTTTCACAACACAGAACATCGGATGAAACTTGTGGCCATTTTAAATTTTTTGGGAACAATTAAGTTGTCAACAACAAAATTAATGTTCGTATAAAACTTGAACCCATTACACAAATGTTTTTAACCAAACTATTGTATTGGTTTGTTACTTCAAATTTCATGTGTCAGCAGAATTTTTTAACTGGGATATTCCATTGACGTATATTTTGTAATAATATATGAGTCTTTAAGGTTTATATTCACTAAGTGGGCCCTGATTCTTTTGATAATACAAATCGCAGATTACAGCTTCTCGCGGAATCTGTAGCTGTAGATACTTGTGTCTAATAGAAACAGGTCTCTTCGTATTAAGTATTGTAAACTAATCAATCAAGTCGATGAATGAACAAAATTATTTAGGTTCGAAAAATACGCGAAATGCATATTTGCATATTTTATTAATTGAAGCAATTCAGCGTATCTATTAATTTTTTTTATATCTCTGATATTCGATCATATAATACGATGTTTTATTTTTAAAGTGTCTGTTTTCAACTATACTTTTGCTTGAACGAGATAACCCTTTTACATAGAAGATAACATAATTTGCCTAATGATAAACGTGATTTGATTGTTTTCAAAAATAGAGAAACATTTGTAATTTAAAAATTTTTTACATTACCTTTCGATGTCTAACATGAATGTGAGCAAACTGTAACCAAACAAAGAAGACCCGCGAGAACTGTCCTTCCAGAGTCAATTTTAACAAGACGAGATCCTTAGAAAATCCTCTTGATTTCTCAGCAGATCATTTACAAGTTATAATTATCATTTGAACGTCGCATTTGTAAATAAATTTAGAAGGCGTGGTAATTAAAAAAATAACAAATTTTACATATTACAGCATTTTTGGTAGTTTTCCTAAAGCAATAAAAAATTGAAGAGAGAAATATATCTCCAATGTTATTAGATGAATTGAAAAATGAAATTCAAGATTACAGATGTCATACAGATCTCATAGACCAAAAGAAAAATGTTAATATATCAAATTGAAAACGACACTTAATTGCATGGAAGTTGTTCCAAAAAGTGTTTTAAAGTTTACCTGCACATATTGATACTTTTTGTAATATATATTTTCTAGTAATTATACTCTAATTTATTAATGGTAAATATTATTGTTCGATTTCACCAAAAATCTTTAAGTTATAGTAACCTAGTAACGATACAAAATTAAAAAGTGTGCAGTTTGGTTGCTGCTTCTTTATGGTTTTCACTGACGGTTAAAGTAACGTCATATATGGTATTGTGACGCAATGTCTACATAATTATATTCCTCTAATTTTTCACGCCTACTGTAAACAATTTTACTTATTCCCAAAGGTATTTATTTCATCTGAAGCCGTTTGTGCAATAAATGTGTCGTCGTCGGCTAATGTAATACAGGTCAGTCTAACAATTCGAATGATTCTTTTAGGGGGTGGGGATAAGGTAGTCAAATTGACAGATTTTTCGTGCAAAATACGTCACTGTATTGAATGAGCCAATCACAGCTCGAATATTCGTTATACATCCCCCACCAACTCTAATTTGTGCTTAGATTATGGTAAAAATTTTATCCACATCAGGGTTAAATGACGTTTGAACCGTCGTCACACCTCATCAAGTTTAGATATGAGCTACTCGAGAGTTCGAATAAAATAATTATAATACATAGTTTCCTGAAGACCATACGTCTGGTGTATAATAGAGACAGGACTGGCCCTAACATACTACCTTGTAGCACACCTGCTTTGATCTTTATTCTCAGGTTTCTTTGTAAAATATCTATTAGATATTTCTAATTTCTATAGTCTTGTTAATCTATCAGTATTGTCTGATTTCAATAGTTAGGGTATGTCGTTTTTGCAAGTATCCCTTAATCCTTCATCGAAGGCCTGGGTTAATAAGATTTGCAGATGAGATCTTTATTTCTTCTAACGTTTTTCGTGAAATTTCAATTATTCTACGCAGTTAGTCTCTGAATCTAAGCTGGTTAGAAATTAGATTTGTTTCGTTTATAAGCTCTAACCATTATATCCTAAATATTTTCAAGTAGTTTCGACAAGACAGGTGAATTACTACCAG
This sequence comes from Cryptocephalus primarius, assembly GCA_963576515.1. Lineage (NCBI taxonomy): Eukaryota > Metazoa > Arthropoda > Insecta > Coleoptera > Chrysomelidae > Cryptocephalus > Cryptocephalus primarius. Next base: position 8,176,863 of record OY754936.1, read on the forward strand.
TTTCCACATCTTTGGCATGTATTTCTGTTTAAAATGAGTAGTGATAATACCTTTATAGTGATGAGATGAAACCTACAAGCTTTGTTTGCATTATTTTATTATTTCTGTAGAAACTTCTTGTGAAGCTACAAGTCTAACTGCAGTTTCTTGGTAATTGCGCTCAATGTAGCATTTCATGTTATTTTCTAAATGGTCAGCAAAACTGTTGGGCTCTTGTCTCTTTAATCGCTTGGTATTTTGTACAGGAAATCCAGATTCGTTTAATATGTTTAGGATCTCTTCTTACTTGACGGTCACGAGTAATATATAATTATTTTACGTCAAACTGATTGCTGTCAACTGTGCATGCGTCTATATAAATCTAAGGAAAAATTCACGATCTCTTCTTTTTTCCCTGATTTAACGATACTTTCCTATCAAAGTGTATTTACAGTTTTATAAGCTTAGCAAACGTACAAAACAACTAAATTTACTACAATGTCCTTGAAAAATATTTACAAGCTCGTGTCACCGCCTATTTTCATGAACACATTTTTTTGTAGCTGTTTATATTTGCACGTGTTTTTTTCTCATCCCGCTCGATCGAAATTAAATTGCTACGGTTTAATCACGCTGTTCATAAATTATATTCTTGGCGCTTGTTCCAAAGTTTATTGGGACAATGTGTATACATACGAAGACGGCACATAAGCAAATAACAAATAACGCACCAACATTAATTGGTATATACGTAGAAATCGAACATTTAAAGCCGAAGAACGAGTGACCTCAGAGGCGAGAAATACGAATTGGCGTAAGTCATTTTCTTTTACGGCTGTCATTAAAAAGCGGAACCTGAATTGGTTAGTCCGTTCCCATTCGCGTTTTTATTGATGCGAAGAAGCTGTACTGAAAAATGATCGAGAAAATATCGAGGACCAATCGATTAACGGAGACATTAAAAATTATCGGACCACACGTAATGTTTTAAAACTTTACACGCATCCAACGATTTTTGAAACGGATCTCTCTTAAGCATACACCATAGGAGCTTTAAATTAATATAAGTTTTGATTTAGTAGAAAATTAGTGGGTATTACGAGTCCGGTAAAGGACATACCACTTCACAATAAATCATTCCTCCTTTAAAGGTTATATCGTTATGTGATGACAGTTTTTCTTTGTATGTGTTATTATACCGTAGCACATACTATACCAATTATGAAGGAAAATGAAAGGAAAAAGTGGAAAAACAGTACTACGAATCTGGTAGACGAGAAGGTTATAATCGGTTAAAACGACTCTACAAAGAAATATCTAAACCTATTCAAAAAGACATGTCACATAATAAAACAAAAATATTTTGGATAGAACAAAGAAGTGAAAGTTTGAGAGAGTGATAGAGAAAAAGAATCTAGAGGAGAAAGGAACAAATAAGCCACTGTGAATATGGCATACGACTAAGCAAACTATGGTTAATAAACGAGACGTCTTAGGGGACTGTCGCAGGCATTTAAAGGTATAGAGTAATGAATGAATGGTCCTAGCCAGGAAGTCAGTAAGCTGAAACTTTGAACTAGTTGTAAGGAAAACATATTAAGAGTCCATGATCCACAAGTGGGCGTAAATGGGGGAAAAGCCGAGGTTCTATGATAAAAATCAATGCATGATCAATAGTTCTTGATTTTATTTGATTTAAATTATTAAAACACAAAAAAATAGAGTGAATCAATGTATATTTAATTTTATTTTAATTTCATTAGCAGCTGGTAAAATTTCCTACATTATCTATATTTTACATTTTTTTCTGTCACCAACCGTTAACGAGTTATACGCTTGTGAAAACCGCTATTTTTCTAATCTTTCACCACACTGTTCTCTCTAGCCCTTCACCCCTTCATTTTCCAAAAAAAAAATCAAAGAGAAAATTATAGAAAATTAAAACTTTTGCGTCTTAACCCCATCTCCACTTTTTTCGGTGCTCTTTTCTTTTATTTTTGATTTCGTTTTAATAAATATTCATTCATTTTTTGTTTTTGTTTGATTTCTTTGATTTATGATCTTCCTGATTACTTAATTTTTGGCTAATGGTGTATGTGTTTTTTGACTAATGGATGCATTTGTTTAGTGTATTTTTACAAGTATCTTACAGTATTTTTACATAAATGTCCCTTGTTGTGCCTTTGTTTAGGTTTTGTCTAGCATTAAAAAGCATTTATTTGTTTAAACAAAATGGCAGCCTGATACATCATACGAAGACAGCACATAAATAACAACGCACCACATTAATTGGTATATGCGTTGATTCAAAACCGAAGAACGAGTGACCTCGAAGGCGAGAAATACGAATTGGCGTAAGTCATTTTATTTTACAGCTGTCATTAAAAAGCGGAACCTGAATTGGTTATTTCGTTCTTATTCGCATATTTATTGATTCGAAGAAGCTGTACTGGAAAATGATCAAGAAAATATCGAGGATCAATCGATTAACGAAGACATTAAAAATTATTTGACCACACGTAATGTTTTAAAATTTTATACGCACCCAACGATCCTTGAAACGTATCTCTCTCTTAAGCGTACACTTTGGGAGTTTCAAATTGATTTCAGTTTTGATTTAGTAGAAAATTAGTGGGTATTACGATTCCGGTAAAGGACAGACCACTTCAGAGGCTTCGCGAATCTTGCCCACGCGAATTTATGTTTCTCCATCCCCTATCTCTCTGTCCCTCTTCTGTTCCTACACTTTATAAGGAAGAGAAGGTAACTAAGAATACTAACTTCCCAAGATGGCATAATTCAGGGTAAAAATAAAAGATGTGAAGCAAAACCCCGAAACTTTAAGATCAATCAGAGTACGAGTACAACCAAAATTACAGACCCTAATTGCTAAATCAAGACGGAGGAGTCCAAAGCAGAGGAAATTCATGGATGAAGGGTGAAACGAGCCGAAGAAAATTATACAAAATACGAGATAACGACTATGCAGATGTGATTAAAATAACAACATATTACAATCGAACCCAACATGTACAAAACTAGAAACATTTTTTAAACGTTATATGTGATCAAAAAAGCTACATGGAACGATCCAATAATTAACTACCATACCAAACGATCAAATAAATATAACCTCGAGAATCAACAATTCTCTTTTAAATTATCGCAAACGACAGAGTTTCAAAGTCTACTCGTGATTAAATTCGATCACTTTTTATGTACGTTAGTATAAAAAAAACTCAATTAGTGAATTTGGTAGATTTCGAAACGATTAAATCAGTTCATCAGATTACTTACAGTACAATCGGTTTCACACTCACAACTGCACTTAACGCTAATACAACAAATGATCTTTTAATAGTGTCAATATGATCAAACCAACCTTATATTCATTTTGATTGACCGGTGAGTCGACGCCTAACCTTAATTTACGTGATTAATTTCATTTAAAACGAATAATAAGACGTTCTGGATTTTTTGATGTGCTAGTTCGGATAGCAAAATGTAACTGGGATTCAATTCAGATTTCTTAATGTTATCGGACGCAGGATGGTGGTATTACCTTAAAATTTCGAAAAATGAACTTGTTTATTGCTTACAATTTAGAGAAAAACTATTTTATCAGTAAAATCGCACCTGTTCTACCTATCGGCTCATAAGCGCGCACGTTTGGCCTAATTGTTGGAAATGAATTTTTAATTTAATTGATAACAGGAATACACGTGCTATAACAAATAAACAGCTTAATTTTAATGCGATAAAAGCTTAAACTAACGTGAAAATATAAGATTAGAACAACTTTCCCATTATCGCTGTTTTTGTAATATCTATAACGAAATTAATTGGAAGTATGTAATGTGAAAAATTTAGGTTTCTATTAGAATTTTGAACTTTATTTACTGTTATCATGTTGACATTTTTTCTGAGTGTTTAATTTCTTGGAACAATACACCGACTATCCACGTAATATTTATTAGGATTTATTGTTAAATATTCATTACAATCATTTTATGTGGATTTTAATGTATATTTTTTAAATAAATCAAGACCTGTACGACTATATAATTGGAATAAATAGTTAGATAAGAATGCCAGATGAATTAATTTTCTTTAAAACAAATAACATTATTTCAAAGTGTTACGTACTGTTTAGATCATAATAGTTTATGTAAGCGATCTTCACGATCATCTCTGCAATTACAAATAATGAGGAAATAAAATTTTTATTACCTTCCAAACGACAAAAGACAAGATCCGTTATGTGTATACCATGTCTATTCTTCTACTTTACTTATTACTCTGCCGAGAATTGGTATTAATTTTGCAACAATACTTTAGTATAAAAAAATAATAATTATCTCGAACTATTGTTTCTACAATACGTTGCATATTGCAATTGTCTGGTATCTAATTTACCAGTCGAAGGACATACTTTAGAAAATGTCATATGCAAAATGTTCGTAGCAGAATCGATTTATGCGTGAAACAATGAATTAAAAACTGCAATTGTCGATCTGAGTGATAATAATGGTGAAGTTACGTGTTACAAAAAAACAAACTTGTAAGTCGTGAAATCTTGCATGTATAAATACAATTTCATAATATTGCGCAAGGTTATTTCTTTATTCCATAAGAGAAAATTCCACCATATCTTATTTTATTGCTTTCGCTGAGTATACTTAAAATCTAGTGTTAATAAAATTTAGAAATACTTAATGTTGCTATTACTGTAAGTATAATTTAAATAAAAAAATGGTATAGAGTGTGCCACGGTATAATAACATATAGACAGTGAAAAAACCCCATCTTCATTGCCACCCACCGCCGCCAGTCTTCTTTATTTGTGTGAGTAACGTTAGGTATATATTACTCGGAAAAAATGTAATAAAATCATCATTACATCGACACTTCACTCAATTGTATGTAATTATTAAACATTATTAATTGATGAAATTTAAAAGAAATCATTTCATCTTTTAAGGATATATGGTTATGTGGTAAGAGTTTTTCACTGTCTATTATCTATTATTATCTATTATTATACCGTAGTACACACATACCAATAATAAAGAAAAAGGAAAACAAAAAAGAAGCAGTTCAAAGAATGTCGCAGAGAAGAAAGCTAAAGGAAAACGTTGTTCAGTTAAAGCGACTCAACAAAGAAATATCTAAACCTATTCAAAAAGACACGAATCACAATAAAATAAAAGTATTCTGAGTAGAACAAAGAAGTGAAAGTGAGAGAGAGAGAGAGAGAGAGAGAGAGAGAGAGTGATAGAGAAAAATAATCTAGAGGAGGTATAGAGTAGTGACCGAATGGTCCTAGTCAGTAGACTGAAGCTGAACTGAGTTAAGTATGGCAGGTAGACTAAGACACCAAATGGATACCATGTAAACATGCTCTTCGCAGTAGGGCTATGCCGTGCAATCATTGGTCATATGATCTCAGATGCATTCACGTTAATTGGATGAGTATAGACCGAGAGAAATGAAATTTTTTCTGTGATGATGTTACGTTAAGTTCAACGTTTACCCTAAGACTACACTTATGGTTTTTACAAATTTAATAAGCTAAGACTGATTATCGCAAATGGTGTCACAGTTTTGTCCAATACAGCAGAAACGATTTGGGTTTGTGCCAAAAAGATGGCAAGCTTTTAATTCTAACTGACCTGAATATACGTTTTTCTGGAAAGAGATCAGAACAAAACATGTCAATTTCATTTTTTAATTTTGGGATGCTATAAATCCTCTGTGGTCAATACATATTTTATTTGTAGATGCTGCAGAAGGAATCAATAGTGCTTACAGATTGTTAAGTCTTGCAAATAATTGTATATGATGGTACAGTTTTGCCAACAACACCAGAAACGAATTCGAACAATATACTTGCAAGAAGTCAACAAACTTTGTCTTTGCGATTATCTGAAAATAGTATAGCAGGGAATATATATTTTATTTCTCACGAGGTTTAATAAAGCAAGAAGCTATTTCTAGAATAAAATAATCGTTCAACAGGTCAAACAATGCTGTCACCCTTTACTCAGGCCGTGACACGGCACTGAATCGAACTCAGCCTACCTGACATTGCATAGTTGCATACTTCGACGAGGTCAAATCCCTTCGAGTTATATTCATTTCTTTCGAGAGGGAGTCCGGCACTCTCAGATTGATCAGTATTTTAACTGAATATATTCCACATTTAGCCGCAAGGTATTTTTTACCCAAAGTAATTAAATCAGCTTTGGATAAGGTCAATGAACGATGAATGACTAGAGTTTTTGTTTGCATTGATTGTGTGACGAAATTTCGCTTCTACGTATTTAGGAGTCATTCTATAACTAGATTCATTTCTATGCGAGGGGCCACCGGGGAACGGGTAACAGACTTGGGTAGGAATCGAACCATACGAGTGAATAGGTCCGCAGGAAAAGTTCTGCACCTAGCTATTGCGTAACTGAAAGTACCCCTTGGTTTGTCGTCACTTTTAAGCCGATTGATCAAAATTATTAATTAAACACATCAAATTATTTTTATGATGCAATATTTCATAATAAGGGCTCGTAACAAGTGTATTTGATTTTCAAATAAATTATCCATCGATATCATCAAGCGCCACTTTCATCCTAAATAGCTCATATTTATTAAAGCTGAAGCATTGACTTCTAATGAATTGGGCACTACGAGAATTACAATTAGGGACTGGACTGGTAAAATTTTTCAAAAATATTAATTATTAGTGCTGTCTATTTATCATATTATTATAGTTAAAGTTCGCACTTCAATGGTTTTCGCTACAACGATCTCGCGCCTATATATCCCAGTCAAATAAAATCTTAATTATACGTAAATCTCCAAATAATTCGATTTGGATTGGGACCAATTTTAAATCATTGTTTATACATTGATTAAATGGTGAAAACTGCATAAAAATAAGTTCTTTAGATGCACTAAGAAACAAGTATGAAACGTTATATTACACTTTTTGCTTCTTATAGGTTTTTCAAAAAAGTTTCATTTTAGACCTACCAAATAAATGATTTATAATTTATTTAAATAATTGCAAAGAGCCGTCGAAAATTAAAATTGCAATTGCAATTTTTTAAATGAGATATGATGTACGTTATAAGCACCAATAAATTACGTATTTTATATTTCATATGTTATAATGGTAAATACAGTAAAATTATGTATTTTAAAATTAAATAATATAGTTATTTATAGTCAGAAACAAATAAAACCACGAAGTACATATGTGATTTTACAAGGAAGTTACAATTTTTGTATTTTACCAGGTGTTTCATACAAATCCTCATTACATTCGTCATTACTATTTTCAATTATAGCAACACCACATTGAATAGCATCATTACTTTCATCGCCACTCGTCAATGAATCATCAACATCTTTTACGAATTATCAGTAATTTTTTTTGAGCTCACTTTCAAATCGTTGTTTAGCATAATAAAATAAGCAGTTGTTAACATGTACGATCATTACATAGGTTTGATTGACTTATTAGCGCAGTTTTAAGTCGTAATGTTGATAAATAAACAAATAGTGAATTTAAAAAACGGCCAACTCGATTGAAAATGGTCCTAAAGCACCTTTTTATTTAAAAAATTCGTGAAAAATGACCAGGAGCACGAATATCAAAACCAAATTATTTGATCCCCACAATCTTATTAACGAAAAACTTTATAAACAAATTAGACAACCCTAAAAACTTCATTTTTAGGGAGTAGGATCTTTGAAAATTCAAATTTCTGATTATATATTGTGAAAATATAGGTCAAGACGGATAAAATGAGCTCTTATAAAGATCCCTACTATGACAGCAACAACCGCGTTTTTTTGGTTTGAAAAAGGCACTTTTTAACCAAATATTGAGCAATTCTTGAGGATAGCAAAACCCATCTTTTCATGCAAGTTTCGAGATTATTTAAGTGTTTTTCTTTTGTTTATTGCAATTCTAATTTTCGACGGTTTTTTGCAGTTATTTGCACAATGGACCAATAAATTAATACCAAATATTTCTATGATTCTAAAGAAACCTCCAGTCTTTTTTGGCATGATTCAGACTTTCTATTATTTGAAATCGAAAACGAAAACATTTCCAGATTCTACTTGAGACCATTCAGGAAAATTGTGTTCCGTGATCATCGTTGCACGACAAAAGTTTGAAATTTTCTGAAACTCTCTAGATTCGATACTTATGACGATGTAACGTCCTACGAGAACCAGAAATTGTTATTCCATGTTTTTCATAGCTTTTAAAATTAAAATGAATTATTTGAAATGTCTGTATACCTTCCACATTTGAATTTGAGAGATTAAATTTTAAAATTTATTATTAAAAAATTTACCTTCATTTTAAATTAAAATGGAAAGGGGAACAGGAGCGGCCGGTAAATAATTTATTAGATTTAGGGCCTGGCAAAATTTTCGAACACAGTCCCATTGTTGAGTTTTTCGTTCAGTTTTAAAATTTTAACGTATTCTATCGAATCAAAATCAAAAACTCTGTCTATTAACTCGAAAACAGCACAATGGGGGATCTAAACAAAAATCAATAACATTCATTACCGAATCCTAAAGCTGAAAATTCCCGTTTACCACCATTTCAAATATTCTGAAATTTATTCATATTGTTACCAAAAAAATACAATAAATATTCAACAAGTTAGAAGTTAATATGTAGATTTTAAAACAACGTATTTTTTTTTAAGTTTTATCCAATCTTTAATCAGAATTGTCTTAATTAAACTTCACTTAAAATCCATTTTAGAACTATGTATTTCAGATTTATATATTTTATTTTAACGCAATAATCATACTAAATATTAATATGTCAATGAGTTATCAATAACAAGTTAATTAAGTATAATATCCATATATATTAGTAAAATGAAATATTTTGTATTAACTTCTATTACTTCATAAATTGTACTAATTTTCAAAAATATAAATAAATACAAAAATATAAATAAATTACTGTACCTTGATTCCATCCATGACGTATTTTGTAAATGTCTGATCACTCTGAACTGTAGTTTTTAAAATTAAAGGTCAAAAAGCAAAAGCACGAAAAAGTTAACACCAAAAATCTAACACCTTCACCACCAAAAGTCAGAGAACGCAACCGTCTCACTAATAAATGAATTTTCCATAAGTCACACGGATTTATTAAGTTAGTACCAAGGAAGGCATATTCTAGAGGGGGACCAATGGGAAGGTTTCATGCCACGTGAGCGGGAGATCCTGCATTTCTATTGGAGCTCTTTATCTCTTATTTCTGCAAAACTATCAACTTGTAACAGGAGTAACTATGACGCACCAATTATGCTAAATGAATGTTTGGGAAAAGGATGATGGTAAACAAAATAATATCGATGCTAAAACAACATTAGGGACATTCCGTTCCCAAGATAAAAAGTGTTTTCGTTTGAAAAGCTTACAACAGCAAAACGTGAGGAATCTACGAATGCTTCCAACGCAAATACTGAACACGTATTTGAAGACCACACGCACAAAACCACCGGGATCAATATTTATGAAACGATATAAACTCTGGTATATATGGGAATTTCTGGTAAAATAGATTAAGAAGACGAAGGGCTTAGGTGTTTATAAAATAATAACCAAATTCACCAGCCAAAAGACGTGTCTCTAATCTGACTATTTTGAAAATCTGCAGCAATAAGCTACTGGTGAAGACCTTTGAAAGACCGCTTTACAATGCAATTCAAATATACCTGACATTTAGACGTTCTACGGACTCTACCTCTAACGTAATTCAGTTGTAAAGGGTGATCCCGAGGTAATGAGCCAAAATGCAAGAGTAGATCCTCAAGATAAAGATATTGCGATTCAGCCCTTCAAAAGTTGATGATGTAAGAGATCCAAGATCCACATACAACACTTTCGGGGCTTAGGAATTTGTAGGTCCAGAAATTGAAGTCTCTTCAGAGTTTTTTTTTTAAATATTTCTCTTTAAAGCTTTCAATGCTGACGGTTGAAATAATCATAAACGTCAAAACAAGGGTTTATTTAGAACTAATAATCGTAATCTACAGTAAAATAGTAAGCTTCAGTGAATAATGTACCTTTTTGTCAATAGTTGCCCAAAATGTCCGCTTCTAACTTCGATAAATTTATTAAGGCGTTCATTAAAAGGTTAAGATGAATGACTCGGCAACATTTAAAATCTTCTGCCATAGTTTTTCCGAGATATAGGACGTATTATAACTTTCACCCTATCAACTTGATCATTTAAACGCTCTGTGGTCACATACCTTTTCTACAAGAAATGTAGAACATCACACGGTATAATGCTTTACTGCGAAATTCACGCCAGTCGAATTATACTTGACTATTTGGGCATTCTTTGGTAAAACATTATTGAACAACAAATCACAGGAGGAACTGCCATAACACTACACTTGATTTAATGATTGTTTTTTCATTTCCACCAAAAACCAAAAATCACTAGAGAAATTTAAAGTTAAGTAAAGAGGAAAGATAATATTGTACTATTTTCATTGGGTTCAGTTATTCAGTATTTTATTTTAAAAATATTTCATTTTAACCATAATCTATGCCAGCTCTATTTCTAGGGCAGTAGTTCATGTTTTTATTTTGTTAAGTTTTGGAAGTGAGTTGATAGATTTCACAATTGGACAAATAACACTAATTTTGCAGCAAACTTTGCCAAATCTATTTTTCAACTGGTCATTTAGCGGAAGAAGGGGCATCAAAGGAGTCTAACATTAACACAGTCCAAAAACATTTTGACATTCATTTTCCGCCTTTTCATTGGAAAATGAGCCTGTAAAGTAGGGAATCTATGTGAAAATTTCAAGTAGACTTTCTTTATTTACTCCTACCACTAAATTATCAAAAAAGACGAAACATACTATTTCGTTTAACCTGTTTACATGACACCGATTTTGTAAATTAATGTAATTTTTTAATGCATAACTTCCGAGGTGAAATCAGCATTATTCCTTGTGGCTATTTGTTCAAATCTACCAAGAGTGTAAACTTAAAAAAACTGAAAAAATTGACGATATACATCATAAAACCTTCTCATATGAGACGTGGGTTCTACATAAGTTTGCTAACGCTTAGGAACTTCTCAGTACCCTTTAGGGCCATTTTAGAAAAAAAAATTAAAAAAAACCTATAGGTATTAAGCGGTTAAATGAAGTTGAGAAGGTTGAAATAAATGGCTAAAGCCGTTTAGGAGAAAATTAAGAAATATTAGACCGTCCAAGGGTAAAACGCCTTTTAGAGCGGTTTTGAAAAAATTGTTTCAAATAAAAACTAAAGGCATTTACTGTAGTAATTCATGTGTAAATTTCAGTAAGATTATGTAAAGCAGTATTGAAGAAAATTAAGAAAGCTGAAAATTCACAAGGGCAGAAGGCTCTTCATGGAAGGTCGGTCAAGATAACGATTATGATAGGCAATATACATTCAACACTGGGTTAAATATACGAAGTATAACAATTGCCAGAAGAAGCGAGGAGCCTACTAAATATTAAATTTTAGGTATGCATGACGTCTACACTTTGAAATGTCTATTAACATTGACAGATAATAAATATTTACCTGTTTAACTAGTCGGATCATATTGTGAGATTATTCCAAAATACCTTGTCCTATCATTTGGAACGTTTACAACCTATAAAGGGGTTAAATTATTCATAAATACGACTTTAGTGGCGTTAGTTTTTCGAAGAAAGCTCAATAAGTTCAGGTCCTACATAAAATGATTCTTAACCTACACACGTAACTTTAGGAACATTGATCAATGATACTAATGAGCCTATTAGAATACATTATGATTTATAATGGAAAAATGATTTAAAAACTTATGAACCCTGAAATCAGCGTGGAAGGATTGAAGATAAAAACTCTCAATTCTGCCCAATCCACTGCACCTCAAATGTTATTCAATTTGAGGCAAAATTATTTTAATACATCGGGGTACTGTTGAATCATGTAGACGACATATATAATGTGACAATAAAAATGAATTACCCAGTGCAAGTGAATATTTTTAAACTAAATTTTGTATGTATGATTATGGTGTTATTAACCAAAACTGATAAAGTTTCCACTGAAAATATCGCATCCTAACAGATAACATTAAGTAGTGGGTTGTCACTCACTATACGTAAACGAACACATTTTGCTGTTGGCCTGTGCATGCTTCTGATGGGATGATCTATGGACTCATCCCAAGCAACTTAGGGCGCAAATGTGGCGAATTCATTGCCACTCTTCGACCTATCATATCCCAGACATGTTCAATAGATGGCAGATTTATTAATTGTGAAAACCAATGAAATATATCGATGTATATTGTAACCAGACTGGAAAATATGCACAAAAGGGGAGAATATGCGTGAAAAACACCAAAATGGGCAGTTAAATTTGCTTTTGTCTTTAATAAATTAACCAATAAAAATCAAATCTGATTATCATAATTTTCATTAGCAACATTTTTTTATCTCACAATATATTTTCGGTACTATGAAGAACGACGAGAAATGATTGGGGCGCGTTTATAATTTATTAATGCTGCTAGATCGAAATTATTGATAGTCACAGTTTTCATTATTCAGGATTTTATCAATACGTTGTAATTTGAAATATCCACCATTTTTCCTTGGCAATCGATTTCATAATTTAAGGTTGACTTTTTTAGCATGATTTAAATTTAAATATTTTCCACTTCTGAACCGATTCTAATGCAACAACGAATAAATAACCTGTAATTTTCTGATGCAAACAGGTAGATAATTAAAATTATGATTCATCCTCGAAAATTCTTTTTAAAATTACCAATCACATTTTTAATGCCCGAGTAATTGTCTAATGCGTTTCTTTCGAGAATCAACCGCACTTGGAATGTTAATTGATGATCAATTTATAGTTTATCACTTGGAATGTTGCACGTCACAAACAGATTGCACAAATCATTGCCATGAACTTCTTGAACCACTTTCTGGTTTCTTGATGGTAGATTGAAGAAGTTGCTACACTTTATACCCTTTTAACCTGCCTCTTTTCGTAGCATGACTGTTCGTTGCATTAGAAAAAATTATTTAATTTACTGCTGACTTTGTCTGACCATTTCTCTCATGAAAACTTAAAAGAGACGACCAAAAAATTCAAAAAAACATTTTTAAACAAGGAGAAAATACTCGTAGCAATAACACCAAAATAAATGTTGAACTGTTGCAATAGTTGTCTGCACTCGTATAGAAATTTCACGAAAAACAATTCCCGCCTAATGTTGCCCAACGATACCTCTTTCAAAATCATTTAATTGACGATAATTTGGCTGCCTTCATACTATTGGCCTTTTGTCTCTTAGCTGTTGAGAGTATTAGCGTGGAAAAACAAAAGTAAACTGATTCAAAATAAAAGGAACAACAATTTTTTTTCTTAAAAATTGCCAAAAAACTAGATAAAGTTTAAATCTTTTCTGATTTTTTCATCACTTTCCATTCACAACACTATAAGCATATGTGTACAGAATTTGCTTTGGGTATATCTACTTTTACAGGGTGATGCGTTTTCGTAGTCATATAAGGTATGATTCAATTTCATGTGTCTAGTATAAGGCATACCGGCGGAAATAAAAAGGTGACGTCGAAACACATTGGCACATATTGACATTGACATTGACACACACGAGCAATTCTATCGTTTCATATGTTCAATCATATATAAAGAAGATAAAATCGCGGAGTGCAATTAAATTTAGGGGTCCGTTTTTGAAAACGGAGAAAGTTTGCTCATTTTTTGATTTTTCTGCTATAATTCAAAAACTAAGCATTTTTTGGTAAAATTTTTTAAGGAATTTTTTTTGTAGGAGATTGAATTTTCTATGGAAGTAATATTTTAGAAAGTCAAATTTCTTTATTTTTTGTTGAAATACATTCAGAAAAAAATAAGCAAAAAAATAAAAAAACTGCTGTTTTTTTCATTTTTTTCCTTTAACTTTTTTCTAAGTGAGTTTAGGGTTGAAGAGAAAGAGCGAAGTTCTGGGTTTCACAGAAAAGAAAGCCTATAAAATATTCGACAAAATAGCAGATAGTAAAAGTCTCTGTAATATCTTTGTAAAATATATAAATATTTGTTCATTATTCATATAATTATTCCATTGTTAAAAACAGATTTAGCCATTAAAGCCATCATTTAGTACAATTTTGAAGTTGAAGAAAATGCTAAATATGAAAATACTATTACAACTTGTTTTTAACTCCAAAATTTCGATCTTCAAATTAGGATAAATATAATTATAAATAATATATATGATGAAATCCGATTATTTATTGATAAAACAAAAATTAACCCGAAAGGAAGAAACAGATAAGGACCCAAAAAAAAAATGGGAAAGTTTGAAAGCCTATATCTCGCTCAATTGTTCTTGCAGAGACCTTTATTACCCGCCATTTTGTCGAAAATTTTGTAAGCTTCCTTTTCTGTGCAACAATACCTATACCTAAACTCACCCAGAAAAAAGTTAGGTGCAAACATATGGAAAAAACAAACATTTCGATTTTTTCACTTTTTGTGTTATGGTTTTTTGAATTTAATTCAACAAAAAATAATTTTCTTAATTTTCTAAAGCACTATTCCGATAGGAAATTCAATTTCCTACAAAAAAGTTCCCTACAAATTTTAACTAAAAATGCATAGTTTTTGAGTTATAACTGAAAAACCACTTTGTGAGAATAGCTATACGAAACAGATTTAATGAAATTTTTATAATGATCATATTGAATGCATGTACTTTCCTGTTGTATCTTTTTTATTTCTTTTTTGAGCTACTAACCATGCTGATTGGATACATTTGATACTATGTCTACAAGTTTGAAAATATCTGGATGAGATTTTTAAAAACATTCGTTAAATTTCGTATGAAACGCTTCACATGTGTTTGCAGCGCATATTAGGTGAAGCCAAATTGGAGGCCCACATGGGGATGGAGAAGACGAATCTTCTCTCATATAAACTATCAATCAAGTAGTCCGAAAACTCTTACATCATTTGGCATCATTTCAAATAATTCTTCATAGTAAAAATCCGCGACATCTGATCGTAAATAAGGAACGCCATAAAATTGTCTTGAGCAATTCCCTATTGCTTCTTTATTGCTGTGGTCAGAATTTAAGCCTAAACTTTGAATTTATCAAAACCAAGTTTGGAGTAAGATGAAATTTACAACCAAGCATTTGGTTTGTAGTGATATATTAACGGAGGCAGGGACCTATGGTAGAGCTGAACGCTCCTTCGGTTTGTCACCTCCTGTATTATGTATCCAAGTTGGATAAGCCTACGGTTGACGTAACTTTACTTTTAATGTCATTTAAAAAACTTGAAATTAATGTTACTGTAATAGATTGCGGTTTTTATTTTGATATGTAAAGTGCATGCAAACGTAACAAGTTTGATAAGCAAGATGAATATATTTAATCGTAGGTTATAACGTGAGAAATGTTACCCAACTCGATTGTTACGTGTCAATCGAAACAAACGTTATTTGATGACAGAGTAAACTGGTTGTTACCAAAACGTAGAAGTAATAAAGAACCGCGCGACGTGACTAATTTTGTGATATGTGATACCCAATGACTAACATGACCACGAAATGTGTACCAATGCCAATCTGCGAAGAAATTTTATGAAATCGGTCCATTTCCGTTCTTTCTGATGATTGGCAAATATTTCTTGAAATGAAGGTTGGCGCCACGGCGACGTTGAACTTAAAAACAATTTTATTTCTCTTCGTTTTTTTATAGTTTATAGTTGAGTTAAATTACGTATGGAGTAATACTACGATCAAATTTTTAAATTCAATAAAAAACAATACAATTTCGTGTACATATTATTTAAAATTATTTAAGAAACTTCAAATTAATATTTTTCCCATCCTGGCATAATGATATCGGTACGTTAGTATTTATACGACGTATGGCATGCAAAAATAACATCACTACCAACAATAAATACCAATTTAAAAAATTAAGTCATTTTAAAAGCAAATTAGACTCTACTTAAGTACATCTATATAGGTTGTCGAGAGATATTTGATTCGTCTTTATAAGTAGCCAAAGGGGGGGCTCGGTGATTAGCAATGCTTCACTCTTGGTGGTTTGGGCTGGGTTGATAGTTCTCTAAAGTGCACTATAAATATTCCTTTTTCCAAGGGAAAGAAGGTGACGAATTTACACTGATTCTGGTTACACTGGTTGGGTACCTGATGTTTTATTGTTATCAGCGAAAGACATTCAGCGTTGCTCCCTTGACTATCATCAAGACATGACTATCATGATGTTCGAAAAATGCTGGTAATATGTATGAAATTATATTTACTTAGATGGGTACTGGGTATGAAATTTTTAGCTTAACGTTCCATTTGGTAATATATAAGGACCATTTGATATTTATAGGTATATTACACGATTTAATTGAAGGTGATTTTCACCTATCTTTAAAAAATTTCTTAAAGTTTCCTCGTTTTATTTACAACTATAGAGATGTAAAACGATCCTTTATTTCTTTATTGAATGCGTATTTCGTTTTGATACGATCATACACTAGCTTAAGATCATGCTTTTGTTAAACCCTTACAAGCGCTAAAAAGCCGACCATGATGTGCTACTTACTTATCCCAAAAACATTAAAATTTTATTATTACAGCATTTGTTTCGTTTTATTTCCATTGGTTTTGTTTTAAAAGAGATGCCAATAGGCCGGACCTTTACAATCGTCTTAAATTTAAACGGGTAGTGCACTCTTAATAGACAATGCTGCAGGTCACATGGATGCCCGGTAAAATTTCCAAAAAGAAAACAAAAATGGCTGTATAACAGTGTGTTCCAATGAAAAGTGGCCACTGACAATTATTTCTACTGTTTTTAAATCAAACAAATCCGAGAGCTGTTGATCTGTCCAACAGTTGCAGTGAAAAGTGAATAGAAAATAGAATTTATTAGTAAGCAATAAAAGTTACATAAAATCGTGAACGATCGAATTTCCGTTATAATTTTAGAAGGCAATGGAATAAAATTTAACGACAATCTTTACAACCGGCACCCTTGAATTTTACATATATATTTTTTAATATCATAAATGTGCCTAACCTTCACGGTATAAAATTACAAAATTTCAAAGACCGTAATAAAAATACAAAATATAATGTATAAACGAAAAGGACGTTACGCCTTTAACATTCTGTGTCAAATCGACATTTATACGGAATCGCTTAATATTTACTCTTTAATAACTGGAAAAAGAAACAAATGCTTCACAGCGCCAATGATAAAAGTTGTTATTGCAGTATTGATTCCGCTGTTTAAAGGTAAACCAGGACCGCTGGGAGCAGGCGTACATAGCGTGCAGGGGGCGGCAAACACAGCAATTTCGTCATTACTCACTAGCATCATTTACACTTACATATTTTATTACGTCATATCACATGCCACATTAAGACATATTTAGCCATTTATTGATCTCAATCAAACATAAATCGAAAACCTCCCCTTGTCCCCATGTAGCCAAGCATACTAACTCATAGATACTATAAGAGAATAATCCTCGATAGGCTTCTTAGGCCGGAAAATGTTCACTTCTTTTCTGGTGAGAAATAGAGAGAGAATACAGGATTCTCAATTCTTGTGGCAGGTTAGGCCGAAAAACGTCTTCGGTGGTCCTCATTGCCTCCTTTTTTGAATTTGAATGAACAGCTAGTAAAAGCAAAACTTTTACAACACACAGAAGAGCCTTCTTCTCTATAGTATTCATGGTAACCAAACTGAATTTCTTTTCTATAAACCTAGCCAGGAAAATATTGAGTTTATACAAAGATTAATAAACCTTCATTGGATTTTATATGTTTGTTCGAAATACTTTTTATTTAGGTTGTAGGGACCAGATAGGCATGTATTTTGGTTTCTGTCTCTTCATGCGCCTTTTCTCTTTTTGCATACCCTCTTCGCCAAATATTTTCTATTACGATTTCGTACCTTGTACGAAAAGTTAACCAGCTGAGTTCTTGTTTATTCACCTTTCCACATTATTACAAAAAAGGTACATATGCATAACTTATGGAAATTTAAAGGAAAGGTCTTTACCATCTTTGTGTATTTTGAACAAGCCAGTGATGGATTTCCCGAAATATTACGTGAAATTACACTGGTTGCAATTGACACTTTAACCAGATATTATAGAGAAAATTCAAAAGCTCAATTTCCTGATAATATAGGGAAAATGAGGATGTCATCATTTGAGAAGATGGACACCCCTACCTTTATAATGTATTAAAGTCAAATGGACAGTTACAACAGAAAACTCGTTGAATGCAGAGAAAATTAGAAGATTTTATCGTTAGTGCGTTAACGAATTACAAACCCAGTGAGATATTCAGGAATATTACACTTGCAACTGAAAATCATCTAAAAATTGCACTTGCTAGTCTTGATCTTTGCTTCATTTTTTCCATTTAAGTTTGCTAGAAGCATTAAGTGTTACTAGAAACTAACATTTCGTAAGTTTTTCCATAGGACATTGGAAACTAATGAGTCTACGTAAATGTTAACGATGTAAATGTTACAGATTTGGATGAGATAATCCAAAACACAATCAACGAATTTCCTCAATTACAAATAAATTTCCAAGAGGTGCTCGTTGAAATATATAAATAATATGAAACCATTAAGTACTATGACGAAGCAGTTTGGCGATAAAACTTGAATATATGTATATATGTAGTGAACAATAACTTCTAAACACGTCGGTTAGTAAGTTAACCAACTTTGTCAGGAAAATAAATCAAATTTATTTTACAACTAGCCAATCCTACGACTAGATAAGTGTGAAGCAAAATTAGTTTTATTTCATTTCATTGTTCATTGACCACGGTTAAATACCGTCAAGGTGCGAAACAAGAAAGAAAGTTTACCTTCGCTCAGGTAAAATATTTTGCAGAGAGAACGAAGCAGTAAGTTTTGAGATGGGTAACGAAGGAGAATGTACGAAACGGTCACAAATCTTTTCGGTACTTTCTTAAA
Organism: Cryptocephalus primarius; assembly: GCA_963576515.1. Classification (NCBI taxonomy): domain Eukaryota; kingdom Metazoa; phylum Arthropoda; class Insecta; order Coleoptera; family Chrysomelidae; genus Cryptocephalus; species Cryptocephalus primarius. Next base: position 8,195,933 of record OY754936.1, read on the forward strand.
AATGATAAAAGCTTACAGAGTCTGTCCAATAAGTATTCATATTGATGCTATATAAAAGTTATTATAGAGATTTGTTCAGCGATTTAAAATTTTTTGAAATTATTCTCCTTTGGGATCGATGCACCGCTGCCAGCGCTTTTTCCAGTTTTGGTACACGTCCTGGAAGTCCACAATTACTATACTTTTCCTATACTTCCCATAATGATAGGATAGTGTTACCTTGCCGCTATGGCCATTTAGTCACAATGAGAATTCAGGTAGAGGCGATCTTCGATCGAGCGCGGTGATCCCTCGCCCTCAAACGCTCGATTACTTCTTTGTAAAATTTACCGTTTAGTGTCCGTCCAAACTCTCCGTGGACAATTATTTCCCATAGCGTGAAGAAACGCAGTGAATTTCACATTCGATATGCTTCCGAGTGCCTTTTTTGCCGAGACGCGGTTGTGTGTCTCTTGGCACTTTTTCTTTTCATTTCCTGGTCGTATTTGAACACCCCCTTACAGCCCAGATAGGGGCTGCGACTTCTTTCTCCTTCAGAAGTTCAAATGGGATCTTAAAGGACGTCGTTTTGGCCCTCTAAATGGCTACGACGCAAAATTTGAACACCACAACAGTTAAGGAATTCCACGACGCTCGCCAAAGCTGGAAAAAACTCGACACTCAGAGTACTCTGAAAAATTTTGAATTGCTGTGTTGCCTTAATACGGATATTTATCAGACAGATCATGTATTATCAATTTGGTATCGATAATTCCTCGTTACACCTCATTTATTTTAATTCTTTCTTCATTACCTTGATTCTTTCTTACCTCATTCTTTTAACATCTGCAAAACATCCTTAAAACGATTCTTTATAATGATGTGAAAAAGTTTTGGAGGGAAAAAATATTGTTTTTTCAATACAGCCTTGGGCATAAACTTGAGACAAGTCTATCATTCTTTAAATTGATTCAGTGGTATTCTGTTAACTTTGAATCATAAGAATTATGGATAACCACAACTAGTAAAAATCTTGAATGATATAAAGTCACAAAAATCATATTCTGTGAGCGAATTGTTACGCTTCTATTGATCAACACACAAACACCATAACAACTGAAATGTTTAAAACTGTACCCTATAACTATTTTCCTGTCAGTTGAATTGAAACGATCCAATAATTTCATTGCCAGTTATCAATTGCAGTAACTGTAACTACTCTAGCTAATTATATGAGTCAAACTTTGTAATACATAGGGAGCTAAAAAAAACTAGTGATTACAGATTAACGATCCATGCAATATCACACTGCTTAATGGTCGAGTCAGATGTCTTTAATTGCCAAGATATTTATTAGGACCCAATATGACAGTTCATATAGAATGGTATTATTATTTATTAAGTTATTATTAGCTATAAACAGAAAACTATATGTATAAGGAATATAAGCTCAAATAGTGATCCAGACAATTTGGAATCGTTTAATGGTCGAGTCAAATATTTGGTGATTTTCTGGTACAATTTCGTTAATTTAGAATCCAAACGAGGCGTTGGCATAAAACAATAGTGCCAGAAATATTATTTCCAAGACGAAAATCATACAAAATAATTTTTTGTTCCAAAATATATATTTCAAAAGACTGGTCCAATCTGTCTCTAATTGCTTTCTGAAAGAATTTTTTTGTTTTAAGGACGAAACCAAGAGTTGAAACAGACACGTACTTTTCAAAATGTTAGAAACAAAAACAGACAATATGAAATTTCTTGACGATTGAATCGAATTCTCCAATTTCTTTTTTCAACAAACCAAGAGCTTAAATAGGACCATATTGTCCAAAATGTCTAAAAAATAAAATTATTAGCTCACGAAATAACTAATTTTAGTTATTAAATTGTGGTGCTTCAATATTTGTTTAGATTTTCCAAACACCGAGTGACTTTTTTGGCGTATAAAGGCCTTGTACCGACGGTTTCCTTAATAATGACCCTTTGATTTATCGCGATTCGCAGTGGAGATGCTATAAAAAACTGGATAAGATAAAGTAATAAAGCCGCTATATCGGCTGACGTAAGTGTTCAGAAAATTAGTGGCCTTTTAGTCCTTTCTCTTAAATGAGCAAAATAATTTTTTGTGTGAACTGAGCCCATTATTCAGTTTGACATGGGAAGCACAGTTGAGTATAATTATTGAAAATTTAGATGTGCTCGTGATCTTTCCAAATCTGGTTGACCCTCAGTACAGAAGACGATCAGCTAAATATTCTACTGACAATGAAGGGAATCATAACTCGACACTGTACCAATTGGTGTTTAATTTTAATCTGATAGCATTCACAGCATCATCCTTATAAGATATGATATAGAAGACTGAAGAATGAAGGATGAACAAGGCAGCCTGATTTTTCGAGAAATGATCTAACACGATGATGAACCTCCCCATCATGCAGCACCTCTTCATGCTTGTTTATATGAGGTTTTCCCGAATCGTCGCATAAGAAGAAAAGCGATTGAATAGCCAGCCGCCACATTTGACACTCCTAAATCATGGTATACGTAAATACACTGTATAATTTAAAAAATCTAAAAGCAAGAATTCGTCACGAGATGCTAAGCATACCACCTAAAGAGACTGACAATGTTTACAAAGAATTTATTGAGCATCTCTGCTACTGCCAGGTAATTAACGGGGCAAGAATTGAACATTTAATTTAGTAGTTGGTTGTTATAAACATTGCCATTTATTTTAATATTTATAAGTTAAAAAAATACTGTTTAGCAAAAGGTACGCTCTTTCATACCCTATAAAAATGTCGATGACATCATAGCACTGACACGAATCACCCTGTATGCGAAATTTTTTATAAAAAATGCTCGAGGGAAAATAAAAATTGTTTGGTTTGGTTTTCTAAAACTTCCCTTGAATTTATACACTACTCGACACTATATTCAAGCCACATACATATAAACACAATATTTAAAATGATTTTGGTTGTAAAGTTTAAGTTAACAACTACATGAACCTGTGATAAAACTGGTGAGAAGAGGCAAGAGTAGTTATGAAACTGAAAAATGGTAAGAAGTTTTGATCCAAGATTAGTTGTTATTGTGGAACTTGTTCCATTATCGATTTACTTCATTTTAAAATCTTATACCAAAAATTTTGGTGAAAATATAGGGTATTGAGTCAATGGTGAAACCGTGGTTAAATTGACAAGTTCCGGTTGGAAGGGGCAAGAGTGTTTTTGATAGTAAAGATAATAATGTTTTGATATTCACGTTCACTTCTGCTTTTTCTTGATGTTACATGTTGAGCAAGTGTGTTTAATGGAATTTTGCACGAATTATTTATTTTCCAAAAAATCCATTGAGAACGATCGCATGGCGGGTAATTCCGTACAACTTTCCTTTGACAGCGTCGTAGTACGCAAAAGTCGCAATGAGTAATGTAGTATCAGGTCAATCAGAACATTAATCGAATGCCTTTCAATGGAAACTTCAATGGATAAAGCCAATTCACACACCAGCAGATTTCTAGAGTAGAACAGATCCGAGACGTTTACGACTATTAGAAACGTAATTAGCGGCATCTTGGCGGTCAGCAGCATGGGGGGTTCCTTTAAGGTATGCGTTTATGGGTCATAGAAAAGTTTGAGTAATTGAGAATTTCGAAAAGCACGTGTTCACGCCACGCCCCAAAACGTACTACAAGCTACTCCAAAGTGGGAGGGCATGTTATGACGGCAAACCGAATCAATATCCCGCAATACATTCCATTGCAGACGCCACCCAGCATTATTTTAAACCGGAAAATAGTATTGTCAAAAGGCATACTTTTACCATGAACGGTAACGGTAATTAGGGCGGTAAAACCACTTTGGTGGCGAATGTACCTGCAGATGCGTTTGCTTCCAAAGTTCGTAGAGCTTTGTACCCATTTACGCATACTACATATTTATGTGTAAAACGTGCTCGAACTTCCATGTGTACGTTAATTGATTAAGGAAAGATATGAGACCACGACAAAAGCATGTTGGCTATCCGTGTTTTTTCTTTTATAAATAACACTTTTAAAAACAACAAAGAGTGAGGAGTTGATGTTTACAAAAACTAAAATTTTGATCGATGGTGATTACGAATACGTTCTGCCATAGTTCTCGTGAATCATACGTGGCCCCACAATATTAAAAAACGAGCTATTGTTTAACTACCTTAACGTTATTTACCTGGGAATGTTATGAATGAAAACATTAACTTAACATGTGGTGCATCCGTTTCGACGACAGAAAATCGCAGTGCACAGCAAACGTCGAACCTAATGTCATAACTGACTCGAAAATGTGTCACTTTTCACCAACACTCACACTTTTCACACTATTTCGTTCGTTGTATTTGAGTTTTCGTCTGCCATGCTCTCTGAGATATACAACTTTACTAATGTTTGTTTGGTGATTGAGTTCCCCAAATACACTGTTGCCATAAATGCTCCTTCGATGCCCTTTCACTAGTTGAATCCTTTCGAATTCAGAAATAACACACTTTTCACTTAGATAGTAATCCGATCAAATTAACCGAGCTCTCAGTCGAACCCAGTTCCACCCTCGAGCCGGTAAAAATTTTCTTTCTGGAACGTAATACAGACAACATTGTGAGTATTTTCACCTGCTCCGGCTTCCCGAAGAAGCTCGCAAGTAAGACAAACTCTGCGCATGTTTTTCGTTTAGCCGAGCAAGACAAGAATGGATATTATAATGAATGAGAGAAACAAGGAAAATAACAATAATAAACCATTAAAACGAGCTAAGTGTTTGCTACTCTTTGGCAACACTGTTGGGAAATTTCATGGTTAACTACATTTAACAACTTTTAAATACGATATTATCCTATATGTATGTATATATGTATGTATGCATGTATGTATATATGTATAACTGTTTAAACTATTCTGGGCATTTTACTACCAAAACTATTTTAACTATTTCTCTCAACGCTTTTCTCTCCTTGTTACAATTAACTAACCTAAAAAAATTGATACAATTTCGCCTCATTAAAATAAATTAATTATACGAGTGAAATTTGCTGAAATCGATAGGAAAGACGTTGGAGCACGTGCACACAAAGTCCGACAGGATTTTCTAAAACATGTACCCAACTTTCGAACCTAAACCCAATAATTCATAAAAAAATGCATTGTTCAAATCAACATGACGCCACTTTTTTTTTTCAAATCAGAATCAATAAATTCGAAATAAACAAATGGTTTCTTACTTCACTCGTCTTTTTTAACTTTTTAGAAGTAATTTTATGCGAAACAATTCCCCACGTCAATCACGAGAAATTATTAAAAATCCAACGCTAAAATGATTTACGCCAGAAGTGCCATCTATATGAAAAATATATAAACGGCGTAAATTTGACTGGGAAACTTTAGTCAGAATTTGCTCTACAACGACTGATCGAGAGGGATGCATAAAAGCTCGTGAATTTAACCGCAGTAGGCGGCACAAAACTACAGTATACACGACAGAAATTAATCAATACAAACTCGTACTGACAATAAGACGTTAGGTTGCTTGTAATAAAACAAAATTATCGTCTGACAAGCCAATCACTGGCTAAAAACAGAGTGAAAGATGACAGAAACAAATAACGTATAAATATACAAACTACATTTATACTTATTACTTATTTATATAGTTATTTCATGTCGCACTCAATAATGGAAGGTAAAAGCACAAGCTTTAATTGATGAAAAGAACCAAACAACTAATTCAGAATATGAACTAATTGGGAGTATTTATATTTGGTATTGAACTTTTGGCAAAGCACACACCAATCAATATTTTAAGATAGCACTTTATGGAGTGTGAAACAATTCTTGTCGTGGTTCCAAAAATTGGAAATTAAGTGAAACTTTAGAAAGCCATAATTAATACCTACTAGTCTTTAATTCTAAATTACTTAGTCCGTTTGAGCCTTGCGGAATCAATAGTCGCAGATGAATACAATTCAAGTTGTTTTGCTAACTGTATTACGATAGTTAAATATGAATTATAATTTCAGTTCAGGTTTGTTTAACTGTATTGCGATAGTATTTTTGGCATTATTTGTTGATTAACTTGACAACATATGTCAGTTACAGTCGATTTAAGCACTAAAAGCTCTTGGTTTCACCATAAGTAATGATTAGTAAACTTTTGACCTACATAATTCCCATATCAAGGCCTTAATACAATTCATGATAAGAACTCATATTAAAAAGTTAGAAAATGTAATAATAAAGGAATAAATACACATATGAACCTATGCATGTCGCAGAACGCACGCACGACAGAATATGTAAAGAATCTAAAATTTATCACAATTATTCTTATTGATGCCACAATTGCAAATGTACTGCAGCTACCCTTTTTATAAACCAATAAAGGCATTTTCAAAAAATTAAGGCAAAATCACTGATTTAAATGCCAAAAAAATTCGGCTAATCGATGATCATTTTGAACAACACGTCCTATTGAAAGTTAATACGATATACTATTAAATGATGAGTAACTCTTAGATACTTTTGAGTTAAAACAAAAGTAACGAGTTACACTTGGGGCTGGAGAAGCTCTATCTAGTCCTTTTTCTCTCAGTGTAACTATAATTGAAACATGTTATGTAACTTACCTAACACTGCCAAAGAACGTAAACAGAGCAACGAAGTTAAGTGACGAGAATTATGAATATTTTCTTTCACAATAGATCCAAGAGTTTTTGGGGCTTAAATCAATTGCCAAACGAAAGAATGCTGATGATTAAAATTTAACAGGAATAACTTCCGCAGTACTCCCCTGATGGAGTAGAATAAATCCGGAAGCAAGAGAATTATTCATAATATTCATAATAGGAGTCTTTCAGTTACGTATTTACAGAACGGTCGATCATATACTGGACATCAAAGTGGTATAATTCCATAAGTGTCAAAGTTAAAAAGTCACGTACTTTTTTCGTTTATAAATAATTAACTCTCAACTTAGCTGTTTGTATGTTCGATCATGAAAAAGACATTAGGAAACTATTCATGGAATATTTCTTGGTAGCGGCTTTATGAACTTGTGTTTGTAACGATGCAGGAGCATTCTTTGCGCAAATAACTTTTTACGAGCGACTTTAAGATCGTGTAGCATTTGAACCTACCGTACGTGTCAAACCACGCAAGGGCATTTCATTGTGCCGCCAACTTTTCACGAGCTAATTTTGCATGCTTGTCTTCTCGCCGTCTTGTTCGTGTAGCGCCGAGAAAGCTCGCCGCAAGACTCGCGGCGATATGATAATGTACATAGCGGCACTCCTTTAAAATTTCAAATTTTTCTTGCAGTTCATTTGTCAAATTTACAATTCCTTTCCTCAGGACTGGTCGTATTATGTGGTATGATCTCCCTCGCCCAAAACTGGTAATGTAGTTTATGGACGACTCATTATGTTTTTAGAAAACCTTTTAATTTATCCCAAATGGTGCAAATCGAGAAATATTTTGTCAAAAGACTCTCTATATATGGATTAGCATCTTGAGACAATTGATGCTTAAAACTGTAGCACAAACTATACCTTTTCCACCTTCAGCTTATTGTCTTATCAGAAATAGACATGTTTGTTGTAATGACATGTATTTACATTTTTTTGGAAAACACAAACCTATGGCTGATTAAGTAAAGCGCAGTGTATACGGGGTCAACATTTTTGAGTGCCACTCTAAAGCAGTATTATTTTCAAAACAGAAAAAGAAATTTCATTATAAACGAAATACTCACAAATTACCTACTAATAATATTTGTAATGGTAGTTATTTTTGAAGATTCAGTCAGTTTTACCCGTACCTATCGCGGATCACTAATTTTTGTATATGTTGGATGTAGCTGAACAGGTCTCATAGACTGCTAATACCTAGGATGTGCAATCAATATTTTTTGATGTAATTATCGTTGCAGATATTAAGAAAAGGTAGAATTACGTGTTCAGATCTAATGTCCAACAGAAAATGTAGTAATTTTTTGTTACGTAATATGACTGACAAATAAAACAATCACTTTAAATAATGTAATATATTTACAGAACAATATAAATAATTTATTACACAAAGCATTTACATATTATATAAATATATATATATAATTATAACGAGAAGCATAAAATAAGTTTAATTTAAATAAGTACAGTATATTTATAAATATTATTTTGGCAAGATTATGCTCTTTAGATAGAAAATACAACAATACCTTGATATTATTTACAATGTCAACATTTTCTGTAGATATGTATGTTAACCTCACCATCAGGAATCTTCTTCATCATGTTCCAGGCTTCTATCCTCGTTAAATTTTGAAAGTCGATATCATTCATTTTCACGATTTGATCTCCAACTTTTAGCCCTCCCTGTTTTTCAGCAGCTCCTCCTGAAGATGGATATTTAATAACTTAGCTCATAATTAATGCAAACGGGCATACCTGTAAATATCTTTTTAACCAGTAATGGCATGTCACCCTGTGGCGATTCCTTTCCACCTTCGATACTGAAACCAAGTCCCGAACCATCCTTAACAACTGCAATTACGGTATTCGCTTCTTTCGGAGAAACTTCAAGTGAAGGCGCTAAAAACAAAATTAATCATCAGAACGTGGTTATTATATAACTGCCGTTTAAAATTGATTTAGGCAAAGATTCAATGAAGTATAAATGTATTTGTTTCAAGCAACTGTCTTACATAAAACACTTGTTTTAAAAATAGAAACAAGCTGATTAGTACCTTTAACATCAGTTAGCAGAGAGAGAGAAGAAGATCTTCTGCTGGACAAACTGCTTGGAGTCGATGGCACTGTTTCGATCCCTTCTTGAATTACAATGGTAAATTCTTTTACCGACTCCTAGAATTAATTAGAAAGATTATGAAAGCAAGTCATCTTAGTGAAGCGCTCGAAAAATGTAAACCACGAAAACCGCAGTTTGGTTTTTATCAAAGTACATTGACTGAGACAGATGTGAGACAAGCATCGTAGCTTTGATACTTGATAAAAATACACCAGTTGCATGAAATTATAAAATATATTCCATAAGTATATGACAAAAACGATGTTAGCTAATTAACCAATGATCACGATTAATATAATCCTTTGGTCAAGGCAAATTTCAAATAATTCCTAAGGCACGTCTACTACATAAAAACTGCCTATTTTGTTATTTTTGGCATATTTAATGAGCTTTCAATGATTACTTATAATGAATGATTTAATTAATGTCAACTCTAATTATGTAGTTTTAACGAATCTAAGAATTCTAGTTAACCACATTTCCTTTAAATGAAATTATAAAACTATTTGGCTTGGCAATTGGCAATTTTTTTTAATTTACTCAAAAATTAAATTTTTGTATATCGACTCGTAAACACGTCACCACCCACATATTACATTTTCTTGATTAAAACTAAATTGTCGCATTCCTAACCGAATTTGTATAATTACCTTGAGGAGATCAGCAGCTTTTGAATGAGTCAATTCCTTGGTTAATTTCCCATTTATGGAAATTACTTTGTCCCCTCGCTTCAAACGACCATCGTGATAGGCTACACTGCCATAACGAATTCTGTGGACCTGTAACGTCATTAAAATAATTAATGAAATCATATGATTGAAAGACATATCAATGTCAATGTATCGTAATTCTGGTAAGCAAAACAAATTTTAATACGAAGAAATGTAAATTAATACACGGATCATTTGTTTATACCGTTATGATCCTGATGTAAATAATTATTCGTGTTAGACTACCAAAACACTTTTGTCTAAAACTATAAATCTAATAATATGTTGAGTGCATGAAAGGGAAATGAACAGTTACAAAAAGTGTCATAGATAACACATGATATTGATCTGTGTATTGGTTCTTTATATTGACACTGGGTTATCAGGAATGCTCAGAATATTTAAGGATTAAACATAAACTTGATATTATCACTCAAGACCTGGTATTTTTGCTGAAAATCTCAAAGGCTTCGAATAACTAATTTAAAAATGTTTTAAAAGAATGAGAGCACCAGAGACCAAATGAGAGACTCTTCCGTTAAATAATTATAATAATTGCACGGGGCATCGACATATTTCCAAACATACTTTAGAACGTGTGAATTGATTCCAGTTACTAACACTAATTCATGCACGTAGAATGTATACCATGAGCAAAGTACTTACAGTGATCTCTTTGTTTTCGTCGGTCCCTCCCGCTAAGGTAATCCCCAAGCTGCTTCCGACAGACTCCGACCGTAAAACAAGCGTTTCCAGGCTTCCAGCACTCGACTTGCTAGTGTCGTCAACCAGCTTTTGAGTATCCAGTTTCGAAAGCTGAAGATCTCCGGGCTTAGGCTTCACCTGTGGTGTGGGTACCTTGGTGTCGTTGTTATTCAGCATTTTGGTTTCAGTTTTCAGGATTTCAGCTTTGACGCTTCGAGACGATACCTGAGGCTTGTAGGAAGGAACTTTTTGGGACGATGCCGACGAAGATGGGCCGAAGTTTTCGAAATTTTGGGTCAGCGCCTTAACACTTATCGGAGTCGATTTCCTGCCGAGCAGGCTGCTGGTGTATCGCCGTTGATTAGGATCTTCGCCCATTTTCGAGGAAAGCGATGCAGATGTGCTTCTTTGGGGGAGTTTTGATGTTGTAGATACTGCGGATCAAAAAAAGAAACTTATGCAACGATCGAACTCGACCGCACGAGATTGAGAAGAAAACTGGGAAACAAAACACACCGATTTTTTTATGTGGTGCATAAAAAAAAACACATAAAATTGAAGGTTAAACCTGTAACCCTATGAACACGGTTGCAACAATTTAATTAACGTAACGAATAAAAAAGTCGAGCAAAGTTTTTAATGTGTTTTTGAGAGCCTCTGCGATATTATTGAGACATAAACTTCTTTCGCAAGTAAAACGAGAATTTTTTTGAAATGAGAAATATGAAAAAGTGCGTGGAGTCGTGTGTGAGGCAATAGCTATTTTGGGATTATTTTAAACATAAATTCAGTTAGTATTTACAAGTGAATGCTAGTTTGGAACTTCAGAGAAACGAAAAAAATCTAGGGAGTATAATACAAACTTGCTGATCCTGGGCCTCTCCTGGACCCCACCGTAGATACACTACTGGTTTTTTTAGAAATTTGAAAAACCACAATGGCTTTAAAATAAATCTAAAAGGTTTTTGGAATATCCAAACTTATCCAATTTTAATTTTAAAAGCTGAACAGTTCAAAATTTACGGAAAAAGAAATTGTAGAACCTTGAACTACAGAAATTGCCTCAAAATCATCTCTAGAAGGTTTAAAGATGTTTCAAATGAATACATTTTAAACGCTACACAGAATTAGAATAAAAATTTCTGGTTCTCCTAAAACGCTAAACCGAAAAAGTGTCAGCATATAATCTAGCAGATGTAAGGAAATTTAAAATGGAAAGCAAGGACTAACCATGAGACAAACTTAAACATAAATTTCAGGAAACGTTACGTTTAAACTTTGAAAAACTAATAGAAAAATCGAGAAACCTTGTATAAATTCGTTCGAATATAAATATAGAGACAAATGTTATTATGAAACTTCACAAAAACGGTTTTAACAATCCATGTTATAAACTTTTGGTCATAAAAATATTCAAAATCGGATATGCATGGATTATATTTATTCATTTTAATGTGTTTCAAAATTACTTGCGGTTTTCAGCGACCCACTACAGATTTTTGATTGATCGTTCAACACCTACATCTTTAATTGTCAAGGTTCAGCTAAACAATTTAGAATTCTCTTTTTGATTTAATGTGTTTAAAATTATTTGTTACTGCGAGCTGTTTTCAATATAATTAAATTCTTTTCTTGTGCAAAATAACAACTACCTACAAGAACATGAAGAAAATGAATATAAAATGTTTTTTAGGTGTGAATGAGATCATTGTTCTTGGATTTGCAATGTAAATAAATACATATACTTGCTTTATCTAAAGCAGGATTAGATAAAGGAGCAGGCATTTTTAAATAAACAATGCACTGACACGTTTTAAAATATTGCAGTAAAAGTGGAGAATATTTGCGAATAGGAATAATCTTTCAAATTAAGTAATAAATTATGCCAATTGGAATAAAATATTTTTCTTGTCTCTTTGGAACAGTGTGTTACAGATCATTGAATCTGGTGTTGTCAAGTTTGATAGTTTTTACCCTTTCAAAGGAATGAAAAATGATTACATGGTATATGACCCAAAAACTTCATTATATGAATAACATGTATTTATAAAATATTTGTAATTACTGGGAACAAATCACAGGGCAATCTACTTTTCGATTAAATCTTCATCTTCGTAGTACTGGACGAAAAATGATAGCAATTTCGTTTATTTGACTTATAACCAATGTTTGAGAACCAAAACTGATTTGTTGTCATAAGAACTACTTAATTTTATAATAAATTATTATGGACTCGGCCATGTACCAAATGGGGGAAATTTAGAATTAACGTTTGAGTCAAAATTTTGGACCAGAAGAAGACTCGGAAAGATATCCACACGCTGAACAAGAATCTGGCCTCAAAATTATTTTAAGTCTATGTCGCAAGGTTTTTGAGATAATTTAGCATACAAACGTTTTGGCTATACTTGAGGTTTTGTAGCAGAAACGGTATTTTTTCTGTGCAAAATCTGTTGTGGAATTTAAAAGTGCCACCTTTCTTTCAAAATCGATTTAAATTCATTCTTTTGCTATGAGAATTCCTGCGTCGAAATTGCTTAGTTTAGAGCTTCGTGGTGAAACAAGTAAAAGCAATTGTTAAACATCTAAATTCCAATTGGTCGCTATGCTTTTGGAGGCGAATGAGTCAAAAAACGTTCATGTATGTAATTTGAGTTAAAAAGTTAAAGGTTCTTGATCCATCATACTGTCAAGATTTTGAAAACACATTCGTAATGAATGCAATCCAAAACGTAAGAGATTGATCGAAATTTACGTGTTTATCTGTTGATTTTTCTCGCTTCACTTCATACTACTAAATATTTGCTAGTATTTATTACGGTATAATATTATATTACGTTGCAATATTATATAACCATATTGACGAACATGTTAAGCAATTTCAATATACAAGATAGTAAAAGAAATAGATCTAAACGAATTTTTAAGAAAGCAAGACGTATTTTCAAATTCCACAAATTTGATCGAAAAAATTCTTTCTATGTTACACCACTTCAAATAAAGCGAAATCCTACAAGCAATCCTGAAGTCCTTTGGAAAAGTAGCCTGTTTTCTGGATTAGAAAGTCAAATAAATTTTGTCGATGTGTGTAATCGTAGACGCTGATTCTGTAGACGAAAATTCAAAACTATCATTGAGTAAAAGCAAAAGAATTAAGGACTCATTCGCAGAAAATTGTGGACGGCAAAATCAGACCATATTGTACGCACTCCATCGATATTGTGAACACATAAGGAGATGAAGAAAAGAATTATTCCAGGTCTACAAAAAAAGAATGGAATATGTAGAAACTGGAGGCTGAAGTCCATATCCCTCCCTCATTCGATGGAAGTCGAAAAATGGAGATGGTTACAATCCTAGGGGAAGGGCTCAATCACACCACAAAATATAGAAGTTCAAATATAAAATAGTTGTTTAAAGAAGCGATCTTTAATAATGGCCCTATGGATACTTGTAACGCTACTTACGTGGGCCAGAGCAGTAGACGTCTGCCTACTAGGATTTCGGAACATTGGAAGCAACAAAGTTGGATGGTGAGGCTACTAAGAATCCTCAGTAGCCTCACCAGTCAAGAACCTTACCTGTGATGTTGGAAAAGCACATCCCTTTTCCTGTACCAAACTGTTTAGAAATAAATAATAATGTTTTAGAAATAATGGAAATATTGAAGAAATTGAAAGAAAAAAGTTAAATTGAAGAAAAATCCTTCGCTTATTTCTCTAAATGAACTTATTTTTGATTGTGCTGGCTTATTCAGTTCGTTGAAATGTCTCGAGAACTGTTTTTCTTTCACGTAATAATATATTAATTTTGGCACATTATTGGAAGAGATTTGTCTTCTAAATTTATTCAACATTTGGTTAAGTGTAAGTATTTTTATTATTATGTACATCTTGACCACATATTGTTTTCTTTTCACACAGGTTTGTATTGCTGATGATTAGAGCAACTCGCTTTAAACATGTTAGACCGTTTCTTTGGACAAATATTTTATATTTTGAAGGACTTTGAGCCCTTCCCCAGGGATCATTTTTTTTTTAAATTAGTATATAATACTCCGTATACTATAGCGCTATCTTCTGTAGATGTTACTGTCAAGGCATATTGAACTTTTCATATCGCTAGAGTAAGGATTTGTTATATGGTAAATATTTTCTTGGGCTTCCTGTATTACATTTTGAAATTTTTCGGACATTTGAACATTTTTAATGCATTTTTGAGTCATTATACCGACTCTGGAACACGCTGTATTTCCTCTTATCTGAAGTTTCAAACATGTACCTTTGATATCAGAAATGAATTGAACTTAATTAGACAACAGTAGCCAGATTTATGAATATCTTAGGATTCAAAAAAAAAAACAGGTGTTAAAATGGTGTAAAAACAAAGAGAATACATACTGCTTTCAGGTATCTTGGTGGCACTTTTCAATTCCTTCTTCACTTCTGCGTAATTTGGCTTCGTTTCCGTTATCACTGGTTCGACGCCGTTTTCCCATACTTTAGCGTCACTTTGACTTTCCTTAGTAAAGTCGTCGTTTGCTGGCACTGGCACCGGTTCGTTCGGCAGCTTCTCCGTTTCTTTCGTTTCCTTTTTTCGCCTTATGACAGGCGATCCAACCTTAAGATCCTTTCCGCTCCTGCACTTAGCCGAAGCGAGGATATTTTTTCTGTTGATGGCTTCGACGCTGGCCACCTTCAAAAATCGATTTTGAGAGTTCTTATTGTCATCGTCTTTCGCTTTGAAATTGTTCATGTCACACGATCTAGTCGGCGAAGATGGCGGCGAGAATCTCGAGTTGTAGCTAGACTGACTGGAGCTAACCGCCGAGTCGTTATCGCTCTCGTCTTCCAGTTTTCCGCCATAGTGGACCTTGGGGAACGGCTCGTTTTCTTTGTTAAATTTCTTTGTGTAGTCAAAACTACAATCCGATCTCGTGGGCGACGATATGCTTTCGAGGGATTTCGGCGGGTTTAAATCGTCGTCGATTAACTTGTTAGGACGAGGACTCGGAGAGGTCTCGCAGACCTTCGAAGGATCCGTTATACCATTGTGTTCGTTGTTAGCCACATTAGCCGGGTATACTTGTAAACTTTTCCTTTTAAAAGCTGGCGAATATTTAGGCAAGTTATTAGCGCTTGAAACTAACGGTGGTAGTAACAGTGTAGGTGATTGAGACTTTGTAGCTTCTAACGTAGGGAATACTTGAGGAACACTAGTTTCTATTTTTGGCACTGTGAAAAGCACTGAGGTGTTAATACTTTTAATCTCGGGGATATTCACTGGAGTAACGTCGTTCTCGGTGCTTTCTGGTATGACAAGTCCTTTCAACTTCGAGAGACCTTTTCGCCTTTGTTCTACAATTTGATTCCACCTCGAAGTTTTTTCTTTAGAGAGATTTGACATGTCTATTAAGCTCTGCGATCTGGTATGAAGGAGTGCCGGTTCTGGTATCGAGTCTTTTGCATTTTGATTGTAGTTCGAGAAATTGGTAAAGTCGTCGGTGGTTGTCACCGTCTCTTGCGCTATTGGCTTAAAGTAGTTACGTGCATTTTTCGCTTGATTACTTTCTACAAAATCAGGGAACTCGTCACCATCTGGCGGTTGTCTGGAGTCGCTGGGAGGAGTCGCCATACTTCCATCTGTCTCTGAAACAACACACGATTTTAAAACAAAAGTGACTCGCTTCGTCGAGCAGTCATTTGATACTAAATATACTCGTTTTATAACTGTTTATCGCTCATACGCGTATTTGGGTGATTAATGCTGCGATTTTTTCATGATAAGAGATAACTCTGATAAATGACATACTTATTGATATAATATTTCAACCAGGAATCGATTAATCATTCATGTACTGTGATCTTTCAATATCAACACACCAACCTCAATTGTTTAGGAAAGTAGATGCGAATTTACTTTAGTAATCCACATATGCAAGTATTTATAATGTTTATAAATGCCTACATACATTTATGTATTCAGGTGACGCAGTATTACATCACCCCAAAACAATGAGGCACCAATTTAAAAAACCATACTACTTGCCGATATCGTTAAATTTTTATTGCGAATACAATTCAGTTAATCAATGCTTTCGTGAATACAAATAAAATTAAGACGCGTATTTTTACCAGAATGACTAATCTGCGATATGTATTGTATAACTTAGTCGTAAAATAAGTATTGTGAAAGTACGCAATAATTAAAATCACCAAGAAAAGTAGATTTTTTAAATTTTTTTTGCAAGTTTAAACTTTTATTGACCTACGAGTTGGAAAATACCAATAATGGAAAGAGACAAAGGAATATAACTACCAAGTTTTAAAGAAAACTGTCATTAAGATAAGATTTGGTCAAAAATATATTTAAAGTCCAATATAAATATTCGGCGGTGGAACAAATATCCAAAGTTTAAATAATTTCGCAGAGCAAATTTCGAGAGAATTTCAAAAAAATTGTGTGAAAAGTTTTTTCAAAAAAAACAAGTGTAAAATAAATATTTATTGATCTTTAATAAATCCTAATGATAGGTCTTTGTATACTACAAGGTCTAAATATAAACTTTGAACTGTTTTTAATTTGATTTTTTTAAACTTAGAGGACCTTAAAACGCCTAGAAATGCTAATAACTCTAATTCGGCCCGATTACAATACTCCTTGTATATGAGAAAATAATAAATCAGATGATGTGAATATGGCAGGAAAGTGATTTCGACTGCCTATGAGAAATACTCAGTTACATAATCAGTTGCAGAAACATGCGGTGTAAATAAAAGCATAAATAAAGGAAACGAACATTGTAACCAAATAAAAACACTCGATAGAA
Organism: Cryptocephalus primarius; assembly: GCA_963576515.1. NCBI lineage: Eukaryota > Metazoa > Arthropoda > Insecta > Coleoptera > Chrysomelidae > Cryptocephalus > Cryptocephalus primarius. The sequence continues at coordinate 8,213,001 of OY754936.1, forward strand.
GAAAAGGCTACGGAAGAAATACTTAGAAAATGAAAACAATGAGGATTACGACAAATACAAAGCTCAAAAGTTAAATATCTAGTCAGCAGCGAAAGCCAATGACTGTGAAGAGCTGGAAAAACAAAATGACGGGGAATGTAAGGTATACCTATCACTGAAAAATCTGAAATAAGAGAAAATTAACTTGGGTTATAGACTTCATAAACTATAAAGAGATGAAAGGTACATTTCGCCGAGCTTCTATAACAGAACATAGAATACCAAAAGATCTCAATATACAACAGCAAGATGAAGAAATCGAAAAGAGAATCAATAGAAGTGACCATACAAGGAATGCAGGATACAATTTGAAGATAGTATACTTGTTGGAATAAGTAATGTTGAAGGGAAAAGTAGCATATTTAGTAATGGTTTGCAGCTTACTGTGATAATTGTTACACGCCATTTTCTGCAGGTTCCTGTTGTTACCCAACCATTAAGTAAATCCAACCAGTCCAATTAATTCACTACTATCATCCCTAACAATGTTTTCAAGCCCTGTTTCGATATGGTAGATATTCCCTCCAAATAAAAAACAAAATGCAAAGCATAGACACATTAGTATCCCCTATGGAACATCAAGAATAAAATATCATTAGAGCAGATTATGGCATTTTAAACGCCTAAAATTACCTGCCAAACAATATTTCTATTTTATTGGTAAACGGTACACAAAAAAAATTATTTATTCAGGCAAGCACTTAGAAAAACCTTGTTGCTTGGAAACATAATCACGATATTTTCATACTCACTGTATAAATACGTATATAGTAGGTACATACCCATATGTACTTAATTCCCAAACTTCCTCATCCTACAATATTTCTTACTAATTCACTATTTAAACATTGATATTACTCATCCTTTTTTTCACCTATAGTCATTTTTAAGTAATAATATTTGTACCTGATAATCTAACTTAAAAGCTTGTATTTGTGTAAGTGTTGTGATAAACGACGCTTTTATATATACTATCCTGAATATGTATTTCAAATTGTTAACAAAAAATGTATTGTCAAATTAATTAAAATCATCAAGTATGACAATCTTATAGTTACCGGATAAATTACGAAATTATTGCGAGGTTTCCAAAAAAAGACGTGAATTAGCCCGTGTAAATAGAAATGGTTTTACGGATTTAATATCTCCATTTTCGAAAACCTCAAATTTCCCGCTCAAATATTTGTAGAAGAAATGGACACGTAAAATAAACATTTAGCAAGAGGCCTAAACACAATATTGAACTAAATAAATGTGATACTTAAAATTTCGTACTATTTTTTAAAATTTGAAAAATACAAGAAATCTAATTGGACAGAGAAGTAAGGTATTTTTTAATATCTCATAATCTTATAAAGTTGTGGTAAATGTAATAACCATAAATGGCAATATATTTCATTCATTTATCAACTTTAATCAATAAATTACGTTATCAGAACATTTTTTTAAAAAGCACCTATTAGGTTGTTTGTTTATAAAAATAAATATTACACCAAACTTGTCGGTACTGGTATGTGCAACTTTAAAAACTTTAATTATTCAAAAACACTATCAAAACCAGCTATGTATTCCAAAAAAGCTTTGTTAAAATATCGAATATTTAATATGGTACAGTTACTAATATGGTTAATATGGTAAGTATAACAAGATTTTAATCAATAAAAGCAATCACGGGTTTCAATAAAACGGTTTAATAGGAATAATATTCAATACGTAAATTGAATTATGCAAGAATGGCCTTTTTTTATTAGGAGTGCGTAATCCAAGTGGGCGAGAGAGACTTGGAATACGATTTTACCATTTAACCGTGTTTGACATTTAGTCGGATGCAATAAAGGGATATCTGTCATCGTCTTGGTAATAACAATAAGGACTTATTGTGTAAGAATGCGAATATTTAATTTATCACGTAAGAAGACCTCATTTCTTTTTAACAAAAGGTACGGTTCATAAACTTTTAACAATAAACTTTGACATCTTATTGACAAATGTTCGAATTTATTAAAATTATTTAATATTTTTGCTCCGAACGTTATTAAATAATCCCCCATTTCCCTTACCGAGAGGGGAAAAGGAGGGAATTTCTATAACAATGTAACACTTGGGCTCCATAGTGATTCAGAAAAATATTATAAATCTTAATTTGTTTTACTGAGGGGATGAAAACTAGGGGTGAAATTAACTTAAGAGTGCCCAAATGGTTAAAAACTTTAAACCTGGCGCGCTTGAAGGCTCTAAGGTGGTAATAACAACTATGAATTTTCTTTTCCGACTAGGTAAAAAGTAGGGGAGGCTTTTATTTTCTACGTTTTACTTTAGAGCGCATTTTGGTTACTGGCACGGTTATAGCTTAAACCTCCAAGTTGCTCAAAAATATTTGAAAACCCCAGATTTGACTTACTTAAGGGGTGGAAATGGGGGTAAAATCTCTGCAATAGTTACCAGTTGGCTGGGAATTTGGTTATAGATAGCCCAGGTAGGACATGCCAGATTTCACTTGCTGAGGAGGTGGAAAAAGGAATGACATAACAAGATTAATCTGTTATCGACTGAATAATGGTCATTTTTTGTTTAGAAATAGCAAATTTCTCCACAAAAGGTAGAAAACCTTATGCAAATATGTTGTTATATTCAGCTGCTTTGGCGCAATATTATGTTCAATGGAATAAAACACAATATTAGACAAATCAAAAATATCATAAAGTGGACAGATGTGTTTGGTTGCCAGTGCCTTACAGACTGAAATAATCATCATATTTCCTTAACAATAACCTGTTCAGCAGATATTCTTTTTATTAATGTTCACAGTATAGGCGATTTAGTTCTTAAAATGAAAAATGTGGCTTCCATTTATTTTTAATTCTTATAGCTTCTGAAAAATTCAATAAGCTGATAATTTTTAGTAACAAAGAATCCACAGGGTGTTTAAAATAAAATATGTATTTTACTAACGAAAAATGCAACAAACTAGTATTGCAACAAATTTCTTTCGTATAAAAAGATTTTCAACTGTGATTTTATTTTTAGTTTTTAATCATCACTACATAAAAATAAAAAAAGAGAAACTATTTAGTATATATCTTGCCGATATAAATATATGTAGTACAACATAAAATAAAATAGGAATGTTGTCATCGGCTGAATAATAATAATAATCTATTATCAAACAATCCACAGGCAAATCTTAAACTTGACAATGACAAGAGTAATGTGTCATCGACTAAACAATAATAACAATGACTTATACTGTACGAATTTAAAAATTCCCCTTCACAAATTATACAAACTTTGATGTAAAAACCAATTCTTACAGGCCTACGAATGCAGTATTTGAACGTCAAATAAAAAATCTTACCAGCAAGTGGTTAAATGTCGTCGATTAATCGGTGCACTATTGAATCGAAATAATGACACTAACGATAATACATACTTGAAGCACTTCAAGTCTCGATAGACTGAATCGAATTGAATCCAAACAGAAGTACATGATTCGTAATACAAATCTGTTGTTTTGAAAATATGGTGACAAAGAGACAATACGCTCTGCGGCACAATCAATTCAAATAAGCATGCAAGTAGTGTAGGTATTACTCACGGTACCTTGTCTCATGCGGCTGAAGAAGTAATCGGTAGGTACCCGTCAAAAATCGCCCGGTTTCACTTTTCGATCTCTTTGAGTACGAATCCTCGAGATTAACTCGACATGAAGCGTTTTTTACTGACTCGGTTGTATGTTTTCTGGCGGGGTTTGCACAAGTAAAACACTCTTAAGCGCTGTGGTGGTGGGGATTTGGCAAGCCAACAGCACAAGCATCAGGTCAGTGGACGTAGAGTCAAGGGCATCAGGCTTTGGTTTACTCTCTTGTGCCGTGGCTATGGATTGTCGATCACATTTTAACTGCATTTTGACTCATTCAACTTCACCACCGGACCTTCACCAAACGCTGCGACGACCCTTCGAGCTCGCCGGCATATACCGCATGTTCTAATGGGCGGATGTCAATTAAACACGAATTAACCATTAATTTATGCATCAAGTGCAGATAAACGAAACTTGATATGATAATTAGGACTGCGCCTGATGCTAATATGACTAAATATTAGGAGTATTAACGAAATTTCCTTATTTGTTACGATAAAGGACGACTACAATTTACACCCATTTCCATGTAGAATTGCGAGACTTACTTTTGTCCTGGATTCAAAAAGGCGAATTTACTGCAACAACTCTTTCAAATAATGTACGATAATTATCAATAAATGACTAAGACATAAAGAAACCTTTTAAAATAAGAAATTACAGTTACTACCTCACTTACGCTGAAACATTTTCATTTAAATTTTAACTAGAAACTTGTTGGACCTTACAATTGTATACTCTTTTTTAATTTTCAACTGTAAAACTGTGTTTGCGAGCACTTAAAATACATCTCTAGTATGAAAACCACCTTCAATATGACCCGAATTTAAGGGGGCATATTTAAACTTCTCACTAATATCAGCTCCCTAATGCAACTTCCTCACCACTTAAAGCGGCATAATATTTTTAACAAATTTCTTCTAAAACATATATGTATGTTAAATAGTTACATAGTTAAACTATTTTCCTTTTCCTCTAATATTCTATCCATTGGAGTCTTAAAAGTATTTATTATTGTCTACAAGGTTCTGTCCTAAAGTTATTAATTTTGATGTTATTTGTAATAAAAGACTTAAATGAGGTTCAATATACAGCACGAACCTAAAGTATGGAATATAATTTATTTCAGCGTTATTAAATGTTCATAGGAAAATCGCTCTGACGGGTAGATTTCATTTTTGTGAATTACATATTTTTCGCTAAAACCAATAAGTGGCATCATTTGTTTCGAGTGATGACGTCATCGCATATTTTATAATGGAAACTGCCATTTTTTCCATAATTTAGATGTCATCGAATTGTCTATCTATCAAAAATTTTGAAATAGTACATAGTATATATTTCGAAAATTATCAATATAAATCACCATCATATAAAGGAACAATTACACTGATATTAATGAAAATCCACTTCAAACGTTTAATATGCGAACTGTTCCAAGTCCAAATCGTACCGACTGTTCCACCGACTTTCTCACAACCATTTAATAACGCTGCAATCAGTTACATTCCATACTTCACGAGGAGCACCATGTATATATTAAACTTTAATTGCAAATTGAATTGCAAAACTTATGGCAAAAGGCAAACATACATACAAACATCCTTAATAATTATAAATACAAAACCTTCACATATTAATTAGTTCTGTGGTTCACAACCACAATTCAAATATATGCCAAGTGTTTAATTGAGGTTTTAGCTCTAAAGTTCTATATTTAGAACCTGGGGAGATTTTGAGGGTGGACAACTTCTCATGTTACCTTTAACATTTGAACAAAATTATTTTTAAATTATCCTTTCTTTCAGTAAGGTAATAAATGCCCACAATATAATTTCAAACCCTCAACTATTTGGTAAGTCGTTCATAATCAAAATTCAACATGTCAGTCAATGCAAAAATTGCAACTATTTTTGCTACAATGATCGTTACTGTTGACTAAAGGTATTTTGAGGGTGGATGATTTTTCAGATACTGCATAGTATTTAATATTCTTCATTCTTCTTTATGAAGGAATAAGTGCTCATTGTAAGTGCTAAAACTTAGTTTGATTGTTCATTATTAGAACTATTTCGATGGTCGAAGGTAAGGGTTGCAACTGTAGATGCTCTTGTTTTCCTTACATTAAATAATATTTCCTGTTTTTGGACATTATGGGCAAGTTTCAAAAATACTTCCAAATCTTTCAAGCAACTTTGAGCTTCAAAATATATAAAGATACTCATACTTCATTAAATCAGAATACTATCAGTATACATCATACTATAACAAATTTGACATTCCAGATTTTTGGTTTTTTGAAAGGGAGAAGCACTATACCTATAATGCATTTCTCATAAACTCGGAATTAATTTTTTATTCTTATTGGGACATGTATCTAATATTGTAAATTTATTCGTGAAGAAATCTACACACTTATAGAAATAGATAGATTTGATAGACACCGTCCTAGCTTGTTGACATGTTTTAAAACTTCATACCGATAATCCTTAAATCTTTAAATCCTCTTTTGGTTCTTACCCGTAGGCTTGTGATAAACTAATCGTTATCAACCAGTGGTATGGATTTTAATGCACTTTCTATCTTATTAAATATTAACTAATATGTAAGCCTCAGTGCTTTCAAGTTAATAGCGCGGCTACAAAAGGTATTAGGCAGTACTTGCATATTACCGAACATTCTCTGAGTACCCATTCCGCTTGTATTGCATTATCGTTACATGCACAGTCAGTTATAAAAATATTCATACATCACCATAAGTTAATGTACCAGCTAAATTTGCTGGAATAAATTTATGAAAGCAATTCTATATAAAACTGCATATGATTTAATAATGACGTAACTAGACTTCCCGGCCGATATACGTAATATGTACAAGGCACCTTTAAAAAATATTCGTGCAATTCAATTTTGTAGTAATTCTTGCCCGAAGAGGTCGTGTCCGTCATAAGACTACATTTTTGGTAATATTCGACGAGTTCTCAAACCAACGTCTTACGTTTTATCTTGTGCAGTATGTTTCTTTCGCGTTTTCACAACAATGGACTATTCAACATCGGTGTTTAGAGTTTTCACCATTTCGTAGAAGCAACTGTGTAAGTAGTGTATGAATATTTACTACACATATACTACCATACTGGTAGTTTGCGTTTCTTATCACTAGGGCTCGGAAGATATGCAAAATGTACATTTCAGAAATATGCAAATATAAGTAACTTAACATAGGTATGAATTTAATTTTGTGATATTTTGGGTTCTTCAATTTAATCATAAGTTTTATTTTGAAGGCTTCAGTTTTCTACCCAAGTATCCCTCTTAGCTAGCCTTCTCCCTAAACGTAGTAGTAAATGACTGACTGAATTCAAAATGTATAAAATCGCCCATCGAAATCAAAATTAGGTAGACGTGGATTCCCTTGCCTCAATTTCATGAACAATTTAAAAATATAGTAAGCAGACAATCAAAGCCGCCGAAACGACAAGTGGCGGTACTACCTGGAGAAAGGATTCAAGGAACTCAAACGGATTAAAAAGCCGTAAATCAGAAGGAGCAAAAGTGGTACCGTAAGGGTCATAAAAGTCGCTTCGCTGCTGAGGTGGATTTAAGAAGCTCAAATCGTAAAAAATCCTACGAAATCTGGAGCAAAATTAATTGGTGGAAGCCCATAAAAGTTGCTGTGCTAACTAGGAAAGGATTCAAGGAACTCAAGTCGTTTAAAAAACTATTAAAGTAAAGGGTAAAATAAACCGTGAAAAGCCATAAAAGAGTGGTGACGCTAATCAAGGAAGGACTCAGGAAACTTCGGTCGTTTAAATATACATGAAATTCAAGTTGTAAATATAATTGCTGGGAATCTTCTGGAAATACCTGGAAGATCTATGATCTATCAAATGATTTATCTCATTTCCCGATGATACCTTAAAGGTGTATTTTGTTTTAAAAAACTGTTAACGTTCTTAGATCAAATGTACTGTTAATAACATGTTACTTCGTAATTATTGCAAATAAGCAAAACAATCATAATCCGTATTAAATTTGCAGTTACGATCTAATATTAGGTGAACAGTCGTATAATTAGTGGGAATCAGTTTAATTACATTAATATGCTAATAGTCTGCATTTTATCGATCAAGGTTCACTAGAGCATGGAGTGTGGGTGCAAGAATAACGTCGAGAATATTCATGCCACGAAAACATTCCTTCTGCTTCGAACATAATAAAGTTATTGTATCCATAACAATTTATTTTTCATTACCCGCCATAACAAATCAATAGTATTGTGTACTTACTGTTTTGAAATAAAATTAAAATGTACGGTCGATTCTCACCTTATGAGCCGTTAAGCCATAGAAGTATTATTAACTTTGTGGTCCCTTTCTTTCGGCCGAGATTATATTAGGTTTGTTCAAGCATCGAGCGAAGACATGCGTATGACAGATCAGAATTCAGGCAATGAAATCCGCGACTGTTTCAAATCAGTCTGCCGTTCAAGCGAAGCAATTCCGTCTTATTTCCAAACGTTCGAATTAAACACATTTTTCTGTCGATTAATAGTCAGAGACACGAGAGTTATTACTAATTTTCGCCACGCATTCAAAACGTTTTATGGGGTATCTTTAGTACGTGTTTGTTTGTTAGCTTTGAATTCCTATTTGGCGCTAAGTTAATTTTTGACTGTTATTTTTAGAACGTGGTTAGTATTATTGGGAGTAGGAGGGGATTGTAGGAGTATGTAGAAATTTCAGTCAAATATGCAATAGAGGGTAGCTTTTACTGTTTCCTATGTTTATTGATTTATGAAGTAAAATTCTGGAACTATGCAGTACTTAAAAGAGCATGGGTACATGATCCCTTCTATGCTGAGTCCACCGATTTTTAAAACGGAATTATATAAGGATGTTTTACAGGAAGTTGCTGAATTAACTTGCTACAAAGTGTCACTCTAATTTGACGAGTGTATTCTCTTTCTACATTTGACAACGTCGCGAATGACGATAGGTGTAGGTCATCATAAGAGCAGACGAGCCGGCCGTGAACTTATTAGTGCGAGAGAGAGGGAGAGAGAGAGAGATAATGTCAGTATTCGCCCTTTTTTTAATGGGCGCTCAGAAAGTGTGACGTTGCCAGGTTTGTCCGGCTGATCTCACAAATGCAAACTATCGTTCTTCAATCCATTATATCTCGTGATACAAGTAACCAAAAATAATTTTTATGAAATCAATCGAAAGGGGAAATATTTTATTATCGGTGTACCAATTTTCATTTAATCCTTAGTATTACCAATAAAGATATAATGCTTATGGTTTTTATACAATTAAGCTTTAAGCACATAACTTACTAAATAGAAACTAAAAGTACGTTCAAGCTTTGTACAAATAATCAGAGAGTTTTTGCTTGAACAAATTTATTGCTGTCTACTGTACGTATACCTTGTCGTAATGGAACAATCTGTTTTTAAATCATAAAGTTTGAATCATAATCATATTTGAATCATATTTGATACTTATATTTTTGTTACTAATGTGTGTCTATACATGGTACTCCAGTTGTAGAAAAAAGGGGTGATAGTTCACACATTTTTGAGCATTTTAAAGCATCTGTGTCATATATTCTTTCTTTAAGAAATTAGAGGCGTTTGAATCCCTTTGTACTTGACATTCGAAACTTAAATCAGCTTTGAAAAAATACAGAAGTATATAACAAAATCTAGAGTACATTTCTTGGTTTCGATAAGTTAGGAAGATTCAATAACAAGACCACTTAGAAACACAAACAAAAATTTGCTCTTACGTACTTCTTATCAAATGTGATTTTTTTTTAAGATATATTAAAAAGGAATAAACAGTTTTGAAAGGGATTAAATAAATCGCCAGAAAAGGCTAAAATTAACATAAATATATTGTCAAATATATCTACAATGAATATATTCAAAGTAAATGTAATAAATATATTTCTAATCATGTACATTTCATGCAATTATGTTTTCTGTCAATACATTTTCCTTGCATACAATATGCAAGTACTCCATTTTGTAATGACGGGTTCTGGTATAAGGGAACGTTGTAGAGCTTTTTCTTATGAGCAGAAACCATCAAAAGAGCTGTTTAAAATTATTTTTACTTACTCATACCATTATCAAAATAGTGGCAATGGTCTTGTGGTTGATTTTCATGTGAGTATGTGTGAGATTCGAGATCGATTTTTGATTGAATATGGTGGCTTCTAACATCTATCCTTTTATCTCGAATTTCTCAATAACACTGATTTAGGCATTAACGGATTAACATATAATTTGAGTGACGGACTTCTCTTGGAAAATATTTGTTTTTGGCTTTGGTAATTGATGGTTTGCTCCACAGCCTATGGTACTTGCAAAAGTAATGACACTGTGGTTATAATGGGCACCTTCTCCCTGTAAGGCCGTAATTTTGTTTTTCTTTTCAAGCCTTTAACGTTCTTGTACTTAAAAAATATTCCAAATTAATTTAATACATCATATAAACCAACAAATGGAATAGACCTAAACTAACTTCGCTTTAAATAATTAAAATTCATATTTTATTGGGCATAAATATCAATTTCACCGACACTAAGTGGAATATCCTTATATTTTCCTAGAAGATACCGGAATGAAATGCCAGGGATTACTTGGGCTGCGAATTTAATGCATATTCTCTCCCAGAATCATTAAACATTTCCAGGAACAAATCATTCGGACTGCAATAAAACGCAGGTGCAAGGACACGATCCTTCTTGGAACTCTAATCTCCAAAAAAATAATATCAACAAGTCGTAAAATGAAAATTCCATGATCGTCGAGTTGGTTCCCATTCATGTCGACCCACATTTAAATCTAGGTAGGAATTTCTTTTCCTTGAAATATTCGAATATTCCAGGAAGCTCTAGAGGGTTTAGAAGATAAATACTTGAGCAATTAAAAATTATTAATTGCAGATTTTTAAGTGACGAGGTGCACATAATAAAGTAATTGTATTAAACTAATTTAAATTTAATTTTACGGCAAATAAACCTCTATTCAAATTCCAATTTCATTAGCACCACTTGACAAGAATTGCAACCATCCTTTACTTTCGAGAGAAAGTGACATATATTTCCACAAATTTCCTTTTTCTTTGCTTGAATTTTGAACTATTTCTAATTGTTGAAAATGACAAAATTTTTCTCAAAAAAAAATTATCCAAAAAAAAGGCGAATATCGAGAAAATGATCAAAAAAACCAGGCACCAGGCATTTACCGAAATGTACGGATCTTTAGTCATCAACAACGGTTTATGAACCTATAAATAAATCAACCATATACAACCTTCAGTGCCACCTAATGGTTGCAGTTTTAACTAGTGGATCGAGAAAATATTTAGCAGATGGCGGTGTAGTGGAGTTACTTACATAAGGTGAAAGGTATTTTATTTCAATGTCAGGGCAGGAGTAAATTATTTTACAGAAGTTAGGCATGTTTTAATTTTACCGGCTTTTTAGCTGTAATTCATTTTTTGGTGTCATTCTACTCCATATCTGCATTAACAATTACTTTAACACTTATGTCAATCGAAACATTATTTTATAAGGTATTTATCCATTTGTCCTCATTTTCCTTCATTCTGCATTAACGTTTTCTTGCGTTAAATAAAGGCAATATAAGTACGGTAAAATTACGTGAATATTCTATATCTGATTTGTATTTTCAATGATTTTAAATTTGCATATGTCGATCATTGTTCGATATTTCTCGTATTAAAAGTGTGCAATTTCTGACGGGCACAAATACATTTCATCTGGTAGTTTATACTTCCATTTAACCAATAAATATTTTTCTTAAACACTATTTATTACTATTATCATCAAATTTGAAAACCGAAGATATAATTGTTTTCAAACTATTCTTTTAAAGCTCCAAAATAAGTATAACAGCATTATGTTATAACTTTCCTAATATCACCCACTTTCACTTTATACAAGACATTGCAAAACGTAGTTTTTCTGTTAGAATGCCTGAGAAAATTGCATTAAAACAATTTGTGCTAAGTATAACAGTGGCGGATCAAAAGTTATTAACTGTTCACTTTTTAATTAAAAGTTGTGACAAAGGCGTTAAGAGCATCACTCGTTGATCCATCTCTACTGTAATTAAAGGGAGAATAATATTTTTTTCTTCAAAAGTTCTCTCCAAATAATTTTTAAACTACTAGGATGAGAAATATATAAGGGAGGTACCCTTCTTCCTTAAATATTTTTTAAATGTAAAAAAAATCTTTTAAAAAATGCTGTAGAGTAGGAAGACCTTCCAGTACTACGCTAAACTTTGACAGTACCAATTTAACCATCACAAGCAGAAATTGAAACCTATTTGGACGTGTGATATTCAATTTTGCTATATAGCAATATAGTATATAGCAGGGCTATATAGTATAATGCATTTTGATATAACAATGCCACAACAATGATCTTGCTATATAAACTATCCACAAGAGCAATGTTTAAATCAGCCAATAACAATGAGTGGGAATGGTGAGATTATTCAGCTCTTCAGTAATTTAGTGAAGAGACTTAAGAAGATCAAGTCTTTTGAATTAGTTTAGTCATTGTGTTACTTAAAAGCAGCGAACTGAGTTTGTACTACACGTTACAAAGATTTTAATTAAAATTATCAGACCCAGAAATATACTAGTGAGTAGGAAGATTAAAAAGTTTGCTAAGTTTTTGCCTAATTTTCTTTGTCAGATTGTAATTATAGAACATTTTCTTTCAAAATCAAAAATAGTTATATAAGTTGGAAGAAAAAAAATCAATGTATTGGTTCATATAAAACAATTTGATATGAACATTTATGTTTGATTTGCTTAAAGTTACAAATTCCTTGTGCTCTTATTGCTACTTAACGCCCATCTAAGCGTCTTCATAAAGTTTAAAACCTAGATCTCAACTTCTAAAATCTAAAAACACTTCAACAATCAAAAATACTCTCTAAATTTTAAAATTTTGAATCGCAACAACGGTTTTCAGTATTTGTTGGTACTGTTACTGACCTTGGTGGTCAGTACAGTTGGTAATATAAATTTCTCACGTTTCAAGTCTGATTTGCTCGTCGATTTTTCATTGAAGATCCAATTCGTAATACAATTCCCTACTTAATATTTCCAATACACTAATGGAGAAGCGTATTGGCTATATCTAAGTCGTCGAAATCTAATACCCTCCAGCTGAACGCGATAACTTACAACTTCTAGTCTTGTAAGAGAATATTTTTGCTCTAATTTTTAAAGGTATTGATTTTCTATAAAGACCAGAGTACAAAAAATCGACCTGTTAACATTAGTTTTAAAAACTCTAATGAATACTAAAAAAAATTGTTGAATATTAAAAATGATTATGAAGTGATTGAACAATGTGAAACGTAAACGTTACGGACAAACAAAATGCCGCTCCTACAACCACTCCCTGTTGGATTTAAAATTTATAACTAAATAAAATTCATGGTCATGCGATAACAGTAGACAAGTGAATATCTTGATCGGATGATTTAACAGAAAATACACATATAGGTACATGACAATCAGTTTTATATTACCCAGGGAAAGTATCATTTCAACAGTTTTTGCCTTTAAGTTGTATAAACCTACCATAATAAGTTGGTTGCTTGTTTTTCAAGTTTTTAATACATCCGATTGTCCTTTATTATTTTATCACCTTTACAGCATTCCATTATTGCATCAATACTTTCTTTTAATAGCCTTATATCATTATATAGCTTGTTTTATTTTCAATTGCCTTATAAGGGGTGATCGTAGAGACATTAAAATGCCAAAAGAATAATCCACAACGTTTTATAGAATGTATGATTGCTATAAATATATTCCGCGTAGACGACCACATTTATTTACTCTCATGGATATAGGTATATGTTTCTACTAACAAAATGTATAAGCTTTCCAGAAAAATAGAATGAAATTTATTAATAAACGTTAGAAAAATATCGTTTGATACATTAAACGACTCGCACTTAAACATCAATCATTGAAGGGAGTTTGAAAGCAAAATGACATTCGTAGGAAAATTTTAAACATGGCATTGGTGGTGTGCATTTACCTCTGCTACATTGAGTACTGAAGTTCTAATATTACACTATTTCTCTCTTATATTTTACAGTTACTTTCATGATAGATATTTTACTGTGATTATATTGTAACTCTCTGATCAAATAAATACTTCACTACGTCATTTCTCCTTTATTTCATTTAAATATCCATCTATTATAATCAATTTTGTTAACGTCGCTTTTAATTTTCAGAAACTGGTCACGCTCTGATATATACGCTCTATACGAACTAAACAAAAATACTGCTTCAAGATTCAATAATGAATCAATTAATTTTGAGAATAACAGTTCCTATTTCATCTACAGTACTCATAGTTAAGCGAAATACACATTATTTACACATATCTTGAATCTTCCTCGATTAACAGTGTCCCTAATAACGTTTGATGTGTTTTTGCTTGCACAAAAATGAGACAAAATCTCGTAGATCTAGTCAATGTTTCTACAGCGGAAGTATTTTATGCGCTGAATAACAATAGACAGGATTGTGTGTCAATATTTAGTTTCAACAATGAAATAGAAAAGTTAAGTAATATCCTGAGTTACATTAATGTAAGCGAGGCTAGGTAAACTATATTTTATAAATAGTACTGGGCATAGTACTTCCAAGAATTTTTATCAAAATACATCCATTATAGATGAGCTGTGTGAGCTGTCGATGGCAAAAATTAGTAGGTACTTGGGCAAGTTTACCTAAATTTGCTTTTCTTTAAAATTTTATAGTAACTATTTTTGCTGTCAATGCATAATAGTCAAGTTATAATAAGTCGTATTTTTAAAAAAAATTTGAAAAGAAGACGAAGCTTGTATCTGTAAGTACGCGTTTTTCTGGCTGTTTAATTCATTCTTGTAAACTGCAATCAAAATGCACTTCAATTTAAATAATTTTCTATAATCATGTCGTTTTCCATAAAATTGAAATAAAGCTTAATGTCTTGTACATTGTGCATCGATGGAAGCAGATAACACGCCTGTTCTTTTCTTTTTAACAAGCTATACGTGTTGACGTTTAACGGTATAATTCAACTTTACTGTTTATTCGAATTCCAAGTGATTATTAACTGTGCTTACCAATGAGCCAAATCTATCGATAGTTGAACATATCTTTGGAACTAATGGATTATCGCATTAATTTCGCAGTTTTTGTAAATTGATTTTACTTTTTTGAACATTTTATGTACTATGAGAAAGTTACATTTCACATCATTTTTCTATATGAAACTGCTTAATTTCCAATCGTCAATATGATCGTTCTTTTACTTTTACTTATACTTGCATCTGAGGAATGTGACAAAACGAATCGTTTGTATTTTAATGTACCTGGCGTATATCTCCTTTGCATTTGCGAAATAATTTCAATATGTAGAGCTACGAAAGGCCAGTGAAAACATATCTAAGCGTTGCTCGAAAACCGAGAAAGTTCATCAAATCATTAATATGTAAAATAGGTAAAAGTTTGTTTTCAGTATCTGATAACTTTTGTAAAACAGAAAAAAGTGTTAAGGTAACTCCATTTGGCACCTCCATTTGAATTCATTACAATCATCCTAAAAACAACTGTTTTTCTATTAAGAATTAAACATCGATTCCGGTTGATATTGAAAAGTTCAAATCACATGTAATATCCACCCGCATCTCAATTTCAACAAATGATTAATAATCTAACAGTCTATTCAAACTTACTTTAAAGGCAATAACTAGCGTTACGACGAGATAAACTTTTCCATTAAATATTCCAATTGGAATTCATTCCAGTGGACCACGCGAATCAAACTATCATGTCGTGAGATAGCAATTTCGCATCATAAGAATGACTAAACAGATAAAATGTGTGGAGGCGTAAACAGTTTTGTATACCTTAAAATGACTCTGAAAAGAGCATATTGGTTTCTAAAGTTCAGTTATCACTCGACACAGCAAATAAAAATATTTCGAATATAACCAAACTATACTGAATTATCGGCAAGGCTCACCTGGAATATCTTTGGAAACGTGATGAGGCTCGTAGCACTTTCCATTTTCAGTAGAAACATCGGCGTTTTCTACAATAACAACTGGTGTAGAATTAGGCCTGCAAGAGAGGATAGATTTTAATACCACCATAAACTACGCTGGGAATAATTTTACCTGTTAAACTGACTAAAATCGCCCCCAGAAGACTCCTCCTCGACTTCTCCAATCGTAGTCAACTGCGAAGATATGTTCCATTTAGACGTGTACAAGTCAACGTCATCACTATAGTTGTCGATTACATCGATATTGCGGTTTTCATCACAGTTCGACTTATATCGTTCGTTTTCTAGGAACAATTTTATTAACTCTGAGGAGTTCTCATTCGTTTCCTTAATACCATTGGACTTTGGCACGAAATCGACCAACCTGGGCAAGTTCTTATCTTTCTGTTTCTCCACTAAAGTGTCTTTAGACCTCGGAGGTACCGGTGGTTTTTTGAAACATTGTTTGGTTTCTTCCGCTACAGTCGTAGACTCTTCAACCTCACCAGGAATAATAATTTTGGTACATTCATTACCATAACTCAACGGTGCGTCTTGGAAACACAACGGATTCTCTTCGGAAATTACGTTATTGTTTTCTTCTCTACTAATCGACATGAGTTTAATGTCTTCATCTTCGTAGATGTTCATGTTGGTTGTATCGATATGTCTTTGTATTGCCGTTGGTGTAGAGGGAAGGCTTCCAGAAAAGCTTGACGTCGTAGTGTTTGGGAAAGAACTGAACCGATCTATAACAGTCGAAATGGTGCTGCCGGTATCGTCAGATTCGCTAAGGCTTTGGGTAGATTCTTGTAGAAATAAGTCTATATACACCTCTGCATCTGGAGGTCCCAAGCTTCCATCAGAAAATCGTCTATCTCTCCTCGAAACGTCAGGCGAGTAGTACCTAGGAGTCTGCAGCTTTTTTGGCATGCTTTCCATCGGCTTATTAAGGTTCTCTTGTTCCTTTTTAATGATTTTCCTGGGAATTTTTCTAGGAGGCACCGGTGGCGGTGGTGGAGGTGCTCTCTTATCATCGACACCAGACGTTTCTTCAACATGAATTTTTGGTTGTTCAAAAACGTGGCGGACTAACAAATTGATAGCCACGTTGGAATCTTTGAGGCTTCTCACGCAATCAACCCTGGTCATAGTGTTGACAGGGACGGAATCGATCTCCAGCACCTCGTCCCCTTCGGTTAATTTACCCCAGGAGCTTTTGACGTGCGAAGCTGGACTGTCTGCAGCGCAAGACTGAATGAATAATCGTTCAACGAACTCGCTGGCTTTGGTCCCTCCCTCGAATTTTAAACCGAATCCTAACCTTTCTCCGGGTAATCTGTAGACTATCACTTCTTCCGTTATGTCTTTAACTGGTTTGCTGCCCTTTTCGCCATCTCCTATTGTCAAAACCGTTACGTATCCAGGGATGTTGGCGTGGTTGTCGCCCTCTTCGTTTTGCTCTTGTTTGGACCCTACAGAGACTACCGTCACGAAATTTTCTGGCTGGCTCTCCGTCATTTTGGTGTTAACACTCCTTTCAATGTTAGACTGGAAAAAGTAATAATACCAAACATATTAGTACCCTCAAACGGTAATGTTGAAATCTATATAAATACGTTTAACATTTCCTGCGAAAAGTCTAGATTTATTCAGGTTCCAAAATAAGTATTGTTGTAACATAATAGACGTAATAAAAGTATTTAGAAGATATGTAGCAAATGAAAATGACAAGAAACTGCCATGCATAAAAAACCAAAGAAAAGGGCTAAAGGAAAGATCTAAAACGCTAATGGATGTGATAAGTCAGCAGAACCAGAAAATATTTTTATACAGTTAGCAAATCGTTAAGGAATGAGGAAGACATAGTAAACCTATGAATATTGAAGACGAGAGAAACAATATTTTAAAGAACCATTAACAACGGTTGTTAAAAGGGACTCGTAGAAAATAAAAATTAAGAACAAGATCATTAAAATTTAATCAGAGGATGAAAAAATTACCTCAAAGAACTGAAGAAAGCCACCTGAATAATGCAGGTGGAGTAAATAAAATGGGCCTATAATTAATAAAATCCCAAATGTGACATAAATGAGATAACACCTCAGGAGGATTGTAATAAGGATAAATTAAAGTGAAAACAGTGTACCTAGGAAGTAAAACCGGTCGAAGAGTTGTTGAAGAAAAGATAATTATTTTGAATTGAGCACTTGGTAAGGATAAGATGAGACAAGTTAAGGGAATTTGGAAAAATATGACAAGTAGACCAAAAAGAACGTAGAATAGGGAAGAAATTGGAAAGTAAAATTAAGAAACCAAGGTAAAAGCAACGCCTCGACACCAGAGTGGTACTGATAGGATGACATTATTCTATTCTAATCATCGTGAATGTAAATTCCAAAGTTATCAAAGAAGTGGAATATCAATTTGTAATACTATTTTCAGATATTGCGTACTTTCCCCAACAGAAACAAAAATGCTTTGCGGATCATTTTCTACACTAACATACTTTACATACGTCTAATGTGATGGTAATAACTATAATTCGATTTCTTGGATGTGAATTTTTTTCCGCGATAAAATGTTTGTAATTTTATAACTTTTGCAATTTGCTTTTCAATGCATTTACGGAAGCAATCAGTTATTCTCGTTGAAGCAAAAATACCAGCTCATCAAGAAACAACGTATGCAAAGTAAAAAATGTATTTTAAAAACACAAATCAAACGGTTTTAGAGAAATAGTAGAAAGTACATAATTTCCGTATTAACAATTATTAAATTTCTATCGGTATTACCCTACTTCATTTTAAACATATGTATGAATATACGAACATACATGGCTACAGGATAAAATGCTAATTATCGATACAGAATAGAAGAGAAACTGCGTCTTGTTCTTTAGAAATTGTAGCAATTAAATAATACGGTTGTCTTTGCTGCCCTGAATATTATAATATTTAAATATCTTCTTATAACTAGACACAACTGTTATTATTAGTTATTCAGTGTCATTATTTGCCCCAAAAACGAGAAGTATACCTAACCAAAAAGTGAGTCAGTAGGAATACACGTAACTGCATGTATAAAATTTTACATAGAAACATAACTGTATTATGGCTACCATCACGTAATGGCGAACTGTGAACTTAACAAAACTGGTATGAACTTAAATAAGAACTATTTCGGTTCGTAAACTAGGAACCTACATTTATTAACTGTTATTAAATGCTTTAATAAAACCTACTAGTTGAATTTTTATATTAGATGGTTTTGACTAAAAATTGGCCACTTAAAATTTTCTAAAAACTCGAGGTTTACAGATTTACTTGAAAGTTCAATTATTTAAGGCCTTTTTGGAAATCTCCTGGTTTACATGAATTTATACTACACTTCTAAGACTTTTTAAAAACCAAATGCAGCCAAAGCACCAATTAACGTATAGATTTAATACTTTACCTATTTTTACACGACTTCAAAGTTAAAGTTTCTTTTTTTAAAAGATATTTAGAAACTTTAGAAAAACTTAAATAATCTAATGTATAGATTTCATAGTCTGTATATTTTCAAATTACTATGCATAAAATCTGCTTTCTCGATGCGTTTTTGGGTACTTTTGAAAATCTCATATAAGTACACTTTTTAAACCACCTAAATGTTCAACTGTCTTTCCTTAAGGCGTTTTTTGGCAACTACAGAAAATCTCCAATGAATTGTTTACATATTTTTCAAACTATGTCCTTAAATTACTGTTTTGAAACAATTAGGAATCTCACGTACAGTGGATATGTAGATTTCACAGTTTACAAATTTTCAAACGATATAAAAATTTAAATTTATGCCCATAAGGAGTTTTTGGAAACTTGTAAATCTCATACAAAAGTGAATTTTAAGATAAAGTACATAAAATTTCAATTTTATTTCCTGGAAGATATTTTTGGGAAGTTTCTAAAATTGCAAATAAACTGTAAATTTCAATTTCCATACGTTGAGACTTGCACTTGAAAATACCATTTTTTTTTTTGATCAAAATATTTTTAAAACTCGTGAGTTGATTTTTTCTGCAGTTTATAATAATTTCTGAACGATTTCAAGAATTGTTTGAATAAAACTAAAGGAGTGAAGATCGTACAGTACAGTATATTTAAATAACTTGCATAATGTAAAATAATTTTATAAAACTATCACTATCTGGTGTAACAATTTGGAGTGTGATAGAAACGAAAATCCAGGAAAGACTCAACAAAAAGACTGATGGAGACCTTTCAACAAGTTCCTATGATGTGATCCAATTTATTCTTTAGCTGAATCGACATTTTACACTTGTAAAACGAGCCTGTGTGTTATACATGCCTTTGTGGAAAATCAACAGTAAAACTAAAAACCACTTGGCATTAAGGTTATTTAATTCACGTACTCACGACTTATTAGTATTCAGAAGAAGGAACTGATTGGTTGTAATATAATGCATAACAAACCTTAAAACTGTGTAGGAAACTCAATAGATATTGTCTAATAGCAATATTTTAAATCGTCACTAATAAAGTAAATTAATTGCCATGGACGATATCGAAACAATACTAATTATTGGGATAGAGATAATTAAACGATTTTGATTATTTAATCGACAATTCGTTAAGTTGACTTATTGATATGTTTTCTGGGTTTAAAGTTCAGTTACTTTAATTTATGTAAACTAGTAAAATGCAAATAAAAGATTGTGTGGTGAAATCGAGGTGTTTCCAAAAATATGGTTGTTTTAGAAAATTAATTTAAACTTACACAATCGAACTGACATTTGTATAAATTTCTGCAACGTACTAAGGTATCTAATTATTTTAAATTAGTGCAAAGGGCATGGAAAACCATGATTTACTAACGCAGCTTAATATTTTTGAACATGCCTCGCAAATTAATAGGCATGGATAACATATTTGCAGTGAAAGCTTGTAGCAGACGTTCTCTACAATATTAAGATGTAAACATCTTCTAACGACAATTTTAGTACCAAAAGACAAACTTAAGAAAAAGAAAGGATTTTTGAAATATTTCACCGAATTATAATGTCCACGTTCAATTCAGAATATCAAATTAATTGTGAGTTAAAGATGGTCGAAAATGCATTTTGTTTAACGGGACCACGTATGTTTCGTGTATTTAAGTATTGAGGGCATCAAGTAACATGACGTCAGAATTTATTATTATTAATTGACGGGTCTGATTGCTGAGTAACTAATTAGACGAATAAAAATGGGCATGGTTGTTATATGATTTCACATGTAAACGTACGGGTACATTAAAACTTCCTTATTGAGATAGTCCGCGACCTATGACATAAATAATACTGGAATGTCGATTGTATGGTTAAGTATAATTACATCTCTACTTACGTTCTATAATAATGCAATTACGTGCAATGTCATATCACTGGGAAAAGATGGAAAACCGATGTGTTAAGAGCGCACTTACACACAACCGGAAACCGAAGTAAATTTTTGTTACAACACAAAAATAAAATGTAGTTCAGCGAGCGAATCTTCAATAAGAGGCCACTATAACATTAACGGTAAATTTGGTCTTCGGCGTGAAAATGGAAGTTGGGCGCGACTTCGTTAACTTTTTTCGAAACGGTGCACAAGAGACGGGTTCACATAAATTTTAGGGGATCGGTTTACGATTCGAGATGCCCGACCGTACCGGACGTTATCTGGGGCGTATGTATTACCCGTTTCGAACACTGGGCACTGGGTATGGTCGGTAAGTAGTCAGTATAGTGGGTATCGTGGGTATATCCTAACAGAGATAGTAAACAACTGTTTTCACCTCTGAGAGACCCACTTGGAGTATATGACCTCGTACGCTCTCGCATGTCCTCGCGCTGAGTGGCATTTATGTCTTATAGACCGGCCACCAAGCCATATTTCCATACACCATGTATACCAAAACACGTCGACTATTTTTAGGGATATTCAGCACCGGAATTACTTTTGTGATATTTCACAGAGAAATACCAGAACTTTCACTCCGCACCGTTTCCACCTTTATCGCCTGCTGCGAGATCCTCACCTGACGTGATGCACTAAATTTATTAGTACGTGATTACGCTTAAAAATAACAGAAAAAGCAAATATTTGATGCTTATGATCCGTTATTGTTCCGAACAAGGTTAATTTTGAAAGTCGCGGTTTTTAAATTGCTAAGACGATAGATACTCTCGGGTGCTTAAGCACTACCGGCGCGCGGCTGTCATCTCATCTATCTATAGTCTCAACAAGTGCACTGAACCTCGATATACACTTACAAATTGTCTTAACTACTTCGTTAAAACGCCCCAAATATGCCGTTTTTCATTCACAATCAACAGACTTCAATTCACCAAGTTATTGCAAACGACTAATATTAATAACACATAACGAACGCTTTTATTTGCAATGAACAATACGGAGACGAAGTTTATGTCAATTGACTCCCACATTTATTAATTACTTTGAAAGTTACGCACAATCCCGTCTTCAATACTTAAATGCCGAAGTAAATTGAATGCTAAGCTAACACAAAATGGTACAATCAAAAGCAATAGTTAACGATACTCTCGCCAAACAATGCTTTCATCGCTTTCGAAAAGGTTCAGCTGTTCAATCAGACGCAAAAATTAAGGGATGTCATTTGCACCCCGCCAATGTTTGTACCGTAATACCGTTCGTTGTCGTTACTTTATCTCAACGATACAAAACGTAATTAAAAATCACGAAATTTCATATCTCAAAACAGTCAAAAATTCCATTTAACAAAGTTTCGTCGGAGGCTCATTGTTAGCATTCCTTTTTCACTTTTTGGGGAAAATTTTAATTTCGATGCACATTTCATTTATTACGTGTTGTCCACGATAACACTGTTTTTAATACACTTTAAGGGACCCTATGACACATATATCTGTTCCGTATTTTTCGAAACATTTCAAGTACTGAAATTTTCCAGAACGTAAACGAACGGCCCCATATTAATTCTCTTTTGGACCGAAGACAGATACAAGACATCCGAAATATGTTTCGTCTTAATAAACCTTTGACTTAAACCATCTGGCGGTGTGATTTTGAGAACCTTCGACCTTTTCTATTGCCATACCCGCTGAGCAACGTCGATTCTTTTCAACACAAAATTGAACATTCATTTGTAACGAATTTAAGAAAATACTTAAAATTTTTGTTACAACGTTTACCGCAACCGAAATCAAGTGCGCCAAAATACGATGGTGGTTAGTCATGGTGCAGAAGGACTATATCGTTCAATCTGATTTTGATCAAACTAAGCAAGACAGCAGCCATCTTACGTATCTCTTTAAAACATGGCAAATAAAAATGCATCATTTAAATAAGCCACCAAAGTATATTCAGTATATTCAGTATATCAAAGTATATTCAGTATATAAACATCTAAGTCACAAATCGAGTTAGCATTCTGTTTGTATTATTTCTTACATTGAATTATCCAAGAAAATTAGTTGCGTCAATAAGGACACTGGAAAACTAACTGTATATGTCTCAAAAAATGCCAAAATGGGCAAAAAGTGGTTACAACTAGCTTGCAGAAATTAAGAGTTGAAGAAGTTACAGTTACAAAGAAAAATTAACTATAATAAACACGAAATTGTCGTATAACTAACTTAACTCAACCTAAGATATTTCACATTATCATAACAGCCCCAAGTTATGCTATAGGTACTATTATTTTACCACAACATGTGAATGGTAGGTTACTATGGAAGTTGATCTGCTACATGATATGATATTACAATGATAAAAATAGCAAGGAAAAGTAGGAAAACGGCCAGAAAAAAGAAACAAGAAGTGGCGTAAATTTGCTGCTTTATGTTACCTAATTGTAGAACATGCATATGAAAGCGATTTCAGCGAGTTGTATGAAAATTGATTTTTCGGTAACAAACCTTGTTTGCAACATATTTTAAACCTGTCGTTTGCCTCGTATATAACGATAATGTTCTCGTAGTAATTTTTTTAAATCCATGGTTTGAATTTAAATTTTGCCCTACTATTTTCACACTTTGTTTAATTTTGTTTGAAAAAATGAAGATTCCACTGTTGAAAGATAAAGTATTTCCAAATGTTTAAATGTTGTAGAAAACAGATGGCACACACACCCTATGGCCTACACTAACGTTTATTGCACAGTCTCATAATAAAATCCCTTGAACAAGGCTCAGTAATCGAAAACTTTCACATTTATCCCAAAACACATACTTCAATAAAAGACATAATATTGGCCATATTGGTAAAACTATAAAATAGAAACAATGTTTTAAAAATGTACATTTATTATTATACACTTATACATTCATGTTATACGAGACGTAATATCAGAACAAGAAATGTCATTTATCTTACAAATGTGGCTGTACTTATGTGGAGGTAATTTTCAAAAAACTGCTTTCTATTTTCAAAATTTTATTAACAATGAAATTATTTATCTATATAACCAAATAAAATGTAGGATAAATTTTCTTGGTACATTATAGTGTAATAAGTACAAAACCTGTTGGGGAGAAATTAATGTTTTCGTATTTATAAAACATACTTGTATGAAAATATTTCATTTTTGTTCTTAACAAGGTAACATTTCGTTCTCAATCTACTGAAGTATAATCTGAGCATACTTCAAATATGGTAAAATCGTTCAATTGAATGATTTCTGTAAATGTATATTTGCAGATAGCATAACATTACGTAAATCTTGATTAAATAGTACCTGGTCACATTTGAAGATTGCAGTGTTTTCCCGTCTTTAGTCTTACCATCGCATATTTCAAAAATAATTTAAACCTAGAAACTTTAGCGTGGATTTGGAAATAAATAAATAATGTAATTTTTATGAAGTTTGCAATAACTCTGTGTCATTCCAATGCACTTGGATACGCTTATATTTTATTGAACTGCAGTTCTGATATCGTTGAAATTTGTTTAAACAAAATGAGTACAAGGATAGAATCCAGGTATAAAAATTCACCCAATCCAGAAATAACAAACTAAACCCTGACAGTTTAGGAATAAATTACTTAATATTTCCCCAAGTTAGATTGTGTATTTGCACTGCCTCTTGAGCTTTAAATTTTCTAAGAATTTACCTGAAACTAGCCAGGTAACTAAACTAAAGTACCTGAGTGTTACTTGGTCTTTTCTTTTCTCAGGTAAAAAGGTCTGCAGTAATGTTTTTTGTTCTTGTTTTTGTGGATTTTGGTGAAATTTTAAAAATACTCGTTATAAAATTTAGACAAGGTTATATGTTAATGTTTGAACACCAAGTATTCAATTTTGATTTTTACTTCGATATAAGTTGATCCAAAATTACTGAGAATTAATCTTTTGTCTTGTACTAGAGTAACTATGTGGAGTAATTTAATGCTGTAAATTGATTTTATATGTCCAGTTGAATTTGTGGTAATATAAACGTAATTATTTACATTGGGAAATTAAGACTAATTTCATATTTTGTCCCAGTAAATTCATAAAAGAGGCAGATACACTTTAGTCCGGATGCGCCATCTAGAAAAGATGTCTACTAGTGAACACGTTATTTATCGTGTATGATGTTACTAGAAAGAAAATTTTACTCCAAGTAAGTCCAAAAGGTTTTAAATATTTCAAAATTAAAATTTTGTGGGTAATCTTCTATAAATTTCTAAAATATAACAAAGCCAAACGGTCTAATCTAACCCATTATTATATTTTCTATCCAAATTCTTCACAATCAAAAGTTTTACTCTTATAGAGTATTTAATAAGTCAAATTCATTTCCAGATTATGCAGAAGTACTCTTTATAAAGGGTCAATCATAATATATTTCGCATTTAGTATCTCATAGCGCGAAAATGTAAGAGCAACTTCTTATTTGCTCTAAGTTATCAACAGTTCAATGTTCAAACCTTTTATACATCACTTGTAAATTTTCATTCCTTTAATTAGTGCTTATTTTTATTTTATAAATTATGCTTTATTATTTTTATTTCGTTTGCGTTAATCGCATTTCTACTGATAAGTTCGTTTCACTTGTATGTACGAATAACAAAAGGCAGTTTCCAGCATCAGCATTTTTGAAGTCTTAAAATAACTTGGTGTAAAGTTTCACTTGAAGGTTTAATGCCACTGCTTTTTCAATAATTGTTAAATCAATTAACATATTATTTTGTTATTCTCGTCTGGGCAAAAGACAAGCTGAAGTAGTAATGCAAATATACATATGTATGCTCAGTGGAGCGACTTCGGATTGCTAAATTATTTATTAAAACATCCTAAACTCACTAGAAAAATTCTTTGGCGTTTCCATGCATAAATATTTAAACACGCGGTATATTCGGCGATGTGTGTAATTAGAGTTGCATATCTTTTAACATTTTGTACAGTACAATCTATTGGATCGTAGTTGAACTTTGATATGAATCTTTGATTAATTGATATACAATTATCAATAGTTCATAGATAATTAACGTAACGTTAATTTTGAATTGGAGTTCATCACAGTTTTGCTGTACTAATCGATAAACGTTAAAAGAAAATATTTTTATATTTACCTTCACAACATTTAAAAATACCCAACAATGTAAAAAAGGTGTTAAAAACATTTTTTTCAAAGAAGCATGTGTTGAAATTCATTTAAACAGGTAATACGATACTAAGTGAGCGGAATAACATTATGTATGATGAGTGGTGTGAATATTGATGTTTAAAAATGGTTAATAAAAACCCTGTGATTGTTACGAAACTGGACCGTTTCAAACTTGTAAGTATGAATGTGTTTTGGTTTTTATTCGATGTATAACTACACCATTTTCAACGTTTAGAATTGCTGCCGGATTTGCCGGAAGGTGTTTTGTTGCGAAGTGTGTAGAACGAAACATGAACACAATTTTCACAACTTAACAGAAAACTGTGACATCTGTATCGATGGGAGGATGTCAGCATTCTCAATCACTTCGAGTTTAATCGATCATTTAAAAAACTATCACTGGCCTTTACATTGCGTAATTTGTCAAAGGCTGTTCGGCTCTGTGGAAGAAATATTCCACCACAGGAAATGTCCTATTAGACACTCATCTTCTCTTGCCAATGATACTAGTGTCAATTCACCCCCCGTAATCTACATAGGAAGCGGAAGTAAGGAGTACTTGTCACCCCTCTCACCTCTTGAGACAATGCAACAATTCGGACTACAACATAATGTTTCCAATCGAGCCACCAGTACTCCAATGCAAAAGAATGAAAATATTGTCTTAAACAACATGGCGGAAATAATATCGACACCAGCAGAAGATTCGGAAGGTTTGAAAGTTTATTCGAAAAAAAGTCATTTACTGCCCAGTCGTAGTAGCTCACTCAAAAGAGTTACCTTTTCTACTCCGTTAACAAACAAGGAAAGTGAGAGTGTAGCGACAACAGGTAATCACCATGTTAAGAGTGATGTTCATCTTTTTAATTTTCAAAATTTTTCAGAATTTAATTCACTATTGTACTACAGCGCCATAGAGGGGCAAATAGAAGACCTACTGGATGTAGGTAAGTTGAACTTGTCAAATATATTTGAATTAAAGTAACATACAACAATCTTTAATACGGTATGTCACTTAAAACTTTTACCACACTGGCAATAGTCCATTCATGTAAAACGCCACTAAACAAAATTGGAATTAGCATTATTACGTTTTTTTTGTTCATGAAAAATCCAAATAAATTTCTCGTCATTTGGCATAGTTACTTATTATTAGCATTATTTCAAAACTAAATAATGGCGGAGACATATTTTTTGGCGATGTTTTGAGAACCATGGGCAGATTACAATGCCATCAAAATTATTTCGAAGATGAATCCTATTTTTACTAAGCTCGATGTATAAATTTTAAGCAATACGTTTGAAATCTCATTTTTGCTTTCTATGACTTACAGATGAAAACCATATACCTTCAACATCTAGCAACAATGAGGTCCAATCACCACCAATAACAGGCGAAGAGTCTACAGAAGACGAAGAACCCAACGAGGTACTGGCTAAAGAAGAAAACAAAACGTTATTTGTCAGTGCTATCGATATGTCTTGCGAAGATAAACCAATAACATCGCTGGACAACGACCATGTCAGCCCTACAAAGGCAGACCTGCAGGTTACTGAAGTAACCGAATCTAAAATTGTTACTCTACTAACAGCCAATATCAGACAAAAGGTATATGTCAGACACTCGAATTATTGGAAAGTCAATTCTTCCTTACATTGTTCCAAAACTGAGAGATTAAGCAGAGACCAAGAAGCCTCCACCTCTTCAGCTTTAGATGATCCATACTTTAGTCCAATTCAAATAGACGGTCATCACATTGCAGAAACACCTGTGGCGAAATGTCCTAAATCAACCGATATTACTACGCGTCAAATTACAAAACCTCCTTTACTATTGCACGTTACTCATACAGAAATTCGTCCAGATCGTATCGTGAATTGCGACAAGGCCCATACATCTGATCTAGTTTTGTATAATCCCAATGAGGCTTCGAAAAGTGATCGTAGACTTTATACGAACGATGGATCTAAGAAATCTACACTTTGGTTGAACAAAATATGGAAGTCCTTCAATGGACTTGTTAGGACCATGCAAAGATCTCTCCACGATAATGATTTGACCCCACGAATTTCTCCGCCGTTCACTCAGTCAATCAAACGTTTCTCATCAGAAATGGACCTTACAGATGAGCAATCGGCGAAAAGATTTAAATCGACTGATATCAAAGGTCGGCCCCCCATAAGACCTTCTATAGCTTTGATGGAGCACTTCAGAACGGGATTTAGTGATGTTAGAAGATTTGTCGATAAGGCTACACAGACCTATGAATCAGATTTCATGTCGGTTGGTTGTAATTAGGGGGTATGTGATAATGCTTATTAAATCTAAATAGATTACAAATCATTTTACAAGCAGTTCTATTTATATGTAATGTTAATAACGTGTATGTGGAGTAGTGCGCTTCATTTTGTGTGTAAATGACAATTCCAGAATCGGAAGGCCTTTCATTAAATAATATGGGTTGTAATGGGTTGAATAGAATTGACATTTGGTTTGTAAAAAAAGCAATTATTTCTTAATTTAGAAAACAACCATGTGAAATTTAGTAAGCGGCGAAATTACATAAGTGAGCTAACTTTAAATAACCATACGTCTAACGACATATTTTTGTATTTACTTTTTCAATGATGTACTTACATCACTATTTCTTAAATTGTTGACTTCTCCGTTACTCCATCTTAAACAAAATATAGAGTGTGTATCACGACTCGAAATTATTTTTTACTAATTTTCTGTAATGTTTTTGTATATTCATGTGTTTCCTTGATATTTTTTTAAACATTCTGTGTAATTATTAAGTAACATTTTAATCGATCCAAACTTAGGGGGTTTAGCATATTTTAATATCAATTTTTTATCTTTGCCTTTCTTAAACAAGTTATTCATTTTTAATACGAATGTACCTGTTGAGTACTTACCCATTAAATTGCTCGTAATATATCCTGGTGTTTTCCTTTTTATTTTGTTGTTTTTTCGTGAAATGGTTTTACTTTGTAGATTAATTTGGATTAAGATTCGATGTAACCTGTAAATGTTAAAAGTATGAAGAAATATGGTATAAAATATTTTTTTAAGTAATACATTATTAAACAGAGTTTCAGAGTTTTATTCTATAAATCGATGTTCTATTGGTGCATTGGTGTTTTTAATACTACCTTGCAAGAATTTTAACGTCGTACATGTATGAATAACGTTTTAAATCCGTATTATATTTAACCAAACATAGTAACTGACTCCCATGCAGATATGGAATATGTTATTATTACATGTTACTAAAAACGTGTTTCTTGTAACTATTTTAAATTATGCATTAGCAAACTGCATCCAAATTTTGGGTCAAATAAGAAGTTATATTTTATTTAGTTGTTAATTTTCTCTTAAATTTAATTTAATTAATGGAAAGTTGCATATTAAATTTTCTTGAATTTAAGAAATATGGTGAGCATTCAAACTCCTTTTTCCCTAATGGTTATTCCAGTATTTTAATAATCGAAAAACAGGTGAATTCTGTAAAATGTGGAACCTCTGTGGGAATTTTTTTCTGTAGGTACTTAGTTTGAAAAAATAACAGCGTTGATGACGTCAAATTCAAAAAATGCTCGATCTGATGTATTCGATTTCCTAAACAACAGTTCATACTGTGTCATCTGCCATTTTTTTAAACTAGCGTTTTTAAATATTGTTTATGCTAATATAAACTCAACTGAGTACTTACAGTGATCATTAAAGTTTAAGAACAGTGTGTTTAGTGAGTAGCACAATGCATAAAAGTTAGTCCTATTTACTCAGTTGTTGATATAAAGGCTATTTCGTATATTTGAACTGAATTCACCACAGATAAAGACCAAACATTACCAATAAACTATTGAAACGGAACAGAGAACAGATTTCAATTTCAGTTGAACTTGAATTTTCCATAGTTCTGAAAAATACTAATAACCTTCATATACTTTTTAGTATTTGCATATAGCCAAAGACAGTACAATTATAAAAATTTAATAGATATTAAGGTTTATCGAACTTTTTCCTGTCATGGAAAAGGGCCCCATTTCCCAATTCTATCAAATGAAGTTGAAAACATTTAGGAATAAAGTAAAAATTTTAAGGCCTCCAATACCGTTTAAGGCTGTCTAGATGCCCTATAGATTTATTATAATTATTTCAGGTTATTTTAACTGCTTCAATGTTTTCAAAATTCATGTCATTTATTAACCTTCAGTTCTCCAAATGAACCTGAAGGCGTCTAGCTAGAAATCTCGCTTGAAGCGCTTCAAGCGCTCAACGAGTTTAGCAGAAATGGCATATAAGTACAAACTAAAATTGCTGTCCAAAATTTAAATAAAAAATTCTGTAATATCTAATAAAAGTTGCGTAAAAGTGTGATGTCACCAACTGCTTTAGGTGTTAGGCACTTGGTTACATGGTAGAAATTATCATATACATATTTTGTTTAACCCGATGTAAATCAATAATTCTAAAAACATAAATTTAAAAGGTTTGCAGATTGCAATTTGGTATATTTGTAAGCAAGCGCCCTTTTATCCTACACAAGAATTTCCCGTAAAGCATAAAAACTTAATTAAGTTGTCGGTTGCTAAAGTTTCTTTAGCGAAATGTCCATTACCATTTCTTCATTTTCAAAATATCTCCGTCATTTAAAAATAAATTCAAATTTATTTTTTGAAAGTATTTGAATTTAAACAGAAAAGTTAGTAATTTTCGAGTCCGATTATGTATCTTGGCATGCCCAAGTTATGTTAAACGGTTGTGATTGAATATTCGAAAGTATTTACGAGAGTCATGCCGTCAGATATTAATTTTTAAACTGGTTTCTCTCTCTAAAAGTAGTAAAAATCCTAAATACTGTCGGTTACGATAACTCTAGGGAATTTAATATCTTCAAGGTAAACGCACTGTCTGTAAAGAAGCGTTCCGTGCTGTCTAATTGTTATGCTCCGATGTATTTCGTACTCGCCTACATTTCTTTTGTAGTAATGAATCATATTCGTAGAACGATTATTAACAGGTATTAATAAGAAGTTGCGGCCGATGATAAACTTATATTTAGATACTGACTGATTTGATGCAGAAGTTCATTGAGTACCGGAAAATTTCATTTTGTGCGGTGACACCCATTTGTCCGACTTCGAAGTCCGAGACGAATACGAATAGGACGGGCCGCACCTATCAGTTTCTATAGATTTGATTATTTTTATTTTGAATCAATTCGTAATGACATAGTTACCCATCATATACTGGTAAGTTTTATCTATTTACTTTTGTTATCTCTGATGTCTGGAAATAACATTTTGTATGATAATTATACTACGTAAAGTACCTGTGTAAAGTAATTATAGATTATCAATCACCTGTTCCAATTTAAAACAGGCGGTCTATTATTGTTATTTATGGCTCATTTGTGTATAAATTCCGGTCAGTTCCTTTTTAAATGTCGTAGGCCTGTGAACTGAGACTCACAGATACTTGAAAATTGATTTAAATGAAGTAATGAATGTTGAAATATAATGGCCTGCAATAGGCACTTAAACTTTATTTATTCTATTGGATATAAAAGTATTTAAAATTAGAACTTGAGCTATATTCGAATATTGTTGTTTTTAAAGTATGTCAAATGATGTCATTGTTATTTCTAGCTGATTCTTAATATTCAAACCATTCTTCTAATTAAACTCCCTAAGTTCCAAGGATACTTAAATCTCATACATACTTCTGATTATTCGAGAGACAGGGCTTCTTTAAGGCTTACACTATAACCGCAAACCCTTAGATATTAAAATATTTAATATATTATGTCCATTAAAAAGTCATTGAGTTCGTTGAGAAATTTTGTGGAAGACGCACACGTACAGGTTTTTTATATTTCTTAATGTTCTTAAAATATCTTCATCTACAGACAAGAAATATAATATTTCACATAGAGCGTTCAGTTGAAAATTTAATCTAGTTGCTGTGAAATTTTGTGGAATATATATACCATTTTACATTTTTTACACTTTGTTGTACAAGTATAGTATAGTTTAGTTTATATTACTGTAGTAACGAAATAGCTAGAATTAATATACACATATACAATTAACCCCTTAAAGTTCTTTAAATGTTCCAATCTACAACTGAATGCCTTTAGAAATCGAATAGTTTCCATAGTGTTCAGTTGAAAATGATGTTGAGTTGATTGTGTGAGATCTTGTAATACTATACAGTCTCATTTCTAACGTTCTTTAAGTTATTTAATCTAGATGAGAGTAATTATGCCCATGGAGTGTTCAGTTCAAAATATGACCACAATAAATGATTGCTTCTTCAAATGAACACACATTATCATTATTATTAACCATTACATTTACAACTGTACTTGGCTTAATCACCATGTAGTTGTGATATTAGGTCATGCAGTATTTGTAATCCTTTATCTAATTGTTTCTTTATAATATATATCCTTATCTAGAATGGATGTTGTGGTTGTACTGGCAAATTATTACTCACCAGTTATCATCAGTCAATTAATTAATGCCACAAGACAAAATCAGTGTCATATTTAGTGCTCTGATAAACGAACAAATTGTCCTAAATCATAACATTTAAATTATGAAAACAAGTTATCAATATAATTTTAACGTTCACAGTTTGAATGGGTTTAATTATACCGAAGTCCTCCAAATGTAACATAAATATGAACTGACCAATATTACGGGGGACTGTAGTTATTAGGGTATGTTGTATTATTGTTTAATAAAGCCTCAAAATTTCAGATCTATTATGCAACACTGGCGATTTTATATTCTAGCTATAGGACCACCTCTAGATTTTGTTGTTAACTTGTAACCTCAAAATTGCTGTTGTTGATCTTGCCGTTTTCAATAAACAATGGCCATTGTATCTTAAAACATGTCATATTGTAGCCAAGCATATACATCCTGACCAAAATGAGGTATGACATGATTCAACCAGCATATTTCATTCCTAATTTATTGCATTAACGGTTCTGTGATCTCTTGCATTCAGTATCCATTGTGTTCAGAATTGGTTTGGTTATTTTAATTTTATATTGTTTTTGACACTTTTCTTTATTTCTCTCAGTGTCCATATCCTTTAAAATCAAATGCGAACTAAAAAGGTACACAATCTTTTTGAACATAGCATATTTTATATTATATAGTGATAAATACAAAAAACTTACTAATCCAAAATCATCAAGCACTGGTGAATTATACTGTAGTTTATATTACCGCTAAACTTAATAACTAGCAAAAGAGCACTGAATGCTGTACATAAGTGGTGTCGGAGAACAAAACTGGATGTTAATCCTGACAAAACAGTGATGGTCCCATTCACCAAGAAAAAGAAGCTGGAATGGAAGGTTCCAACTTACAACGACATACCAATACGGATGGCCGGGGAAGCTAGGTACCTAGGCGTAACCCTGGATGCTGGGCTCTCCTGGAACAGCCATATTGAGAGACAAACCAAAAGGGCGACCTCAACCCTATGGGCTTGTAGAGCCGCCATCGGCAAAAAGTGGGGCCTCTCGCGTGAAGTCATGATGTGGCTTTACAAGGCGGTCACGAGACCCATGTTCACCTATGCGGCAATCGTCTGGTGGACCGGAATGCAACGGGACATCAACCGACGTATGGCCGACAGAATGCAGCGCCTGGCATGCGTAAGCATAACAGGGGCTATGCGAACAACCCCTTCGGCGGCCCTGGAAGTGCTACTTGACCTGCCTCCTTTGCACCTGGTGGTGGAAAGCGAGGCGGGGAGAGCCGCCGGCAGGCTACAAGATTGGGGAGCATGGGGTGGGGGAAACATCGATCAGGGACACTCCGCTATTTGGTGGCGTGCAACCAGAGAGAACCCCATTCTAGAATTAAGGGACGGACGCGTACCTACCTATAGGTTCGATAAGAACTATTCCATAGAAATCCCCAGAAGGGAGGACTGGGACACTCCGGAGAACATAATCAGGGAACATGGACTGATATGGTTCACGGACGGATCACATACGGAGCATGGCTCCGGGGCAGGAGTAGCAGGAGTCAAGCCGCGGGTATCAAGAACGATACCCCTGGGGACACACTGCACAGCTTTCCAAGCAGAGATCTTCGCCATCCTTGCTTGTGCACAAGAGAACCTGTCAAGGAACTACTGTAAACAGAGCATTGACATATGCTCTGATAGTCAGGGGGCGCTAAAGGCTCTGGGGTCACACAGAACCTCATCCAAGCTTACCCTAGAGTGTCAGAGAACCTTGGAGGAGCTAGCAAAGCGAAACAGAGTTCGTCTGATATGGGTGCCAGGACATAGCGGCATTGAAGGTAACGAACGGGCTGATCGACTGGCCCGGCTTGGGGCTGAAACTCTCCTCGCCGGGCCCGAGCCGGCTTGTGGAATTACCAAAGAGACTACAGTGGAACACTTCAGAAGGCGCCTAAGAGCGGAATTCGGAGAACACTGGAGCCAACAGCACAGACTTCAGCAATCGAGGGCCTTCATTGAGGGACCCGACCAGAAGAAGGCAAAAGAACTGTTTAGGTTAGGCAGGAAACATATACGTACGGTAACCGGGGTTCTGACCGGGCACTGGACGCTAAACTACCATATGCACAATATGGGGCTGAAAGACGACTCATTGTGCAGGTTCTGTTGGGAGGAAGATGAAACCTCCTATCACATCTTGTGCGACTGCGAAGCACTCGCAGGAGCCAGGTGGACCATCTTCGGG
The DNA here is from genome assembly GCA_963576515.1 of Cryptocephalus primarius. Taxonomy (NCBI): domain Eukaryota; kingdom Metazoa; phylum Arthropoda; class Insecta; order Coleoptera; family Chrysomelidae; genus Cryptocephalus; species Cryptocephalus primarius. The sequence goes on from OY754936.1 coordinate 8,248,146, forward strand.
GTAGAGAAGATCTTCCCGGAGGAAGCGAGGAACCTCTCACTAGGAAGCATTAGTACCTTCATGGGGAAAGTGCGACTAGGTTGAGACCTTAACCTGCGGGGGATGACACAATGGACTCAAGTCTAAGTGTCGCCGAAAGGCACCCCAGTTTCATTCATTCATTCATAATAACTAGCAAACTATTAACACTTATATTTTATGATTCTCTGCAGTTGCTCCACATGCATATTTGTACCATGAAGCTTTTTTGTAAATATTAAATAAATGAACATCCACCATTGAGGCATTTTCAAAGTATATAAAATAATCGTAACATTCTGCCCATGATCTTTTTTGGTGCTGCCATAATCACAAATCAAAGAGCCGCTGGAGACAGAGGTTTTCTTGAGTTTTGCCTATAATGTTGCTTAAAACAATTTTAGCCAGTGCACCACTGTGCAGGCGAGCATGTAGGAGATAGTATTTCTTCGATTACCATGTTTATAGTTATTCCGCTGTTACCTGATCGTCAGAGCCTCCTTAATTGTTGAACGAGAATTATCAGATAACACACTAGTGTACCATTGCTTGAGCAGGTGAAATTGCCATTTGGGCTGGCTATCTATTTAATTTTATGATTGCTCCTTAACTTGATTTTTTCTTATTACAAAGTGATTTAAAATTTGGGTGTGGTCAAATGAGAGGGTTATTCACAATTTTCAAAGGTGGGGAAAGGGCTTTTCTATCTTCAGAATATTAAAAATAACTTATTACCATTCTTAAATAAATTAAATTAACTCTGATGCATTTTCTAGTATTATTTTAGTATACGGAAATATTTGCAATTTACAGTTCAATTTATTTTTAATGCAGCATACAAATTCCGCATTGGGTTTATTACAACTTTTTGTCACAATCCCTCAGAAAGAATATTTATTTCTTACTTTATAATAATACTATTCATCTTTGTATACCAGTTGCCTCATAGAATTTTAAAATTCACCACACTTTCAACGTGATATTACTTTTTACTAAGAAATATGTTTGACATTGTTTTAAAATATGATTTATCATTAATTGTGATATATTAATTGACACAATAAAATAAATGTGAATGTTATTTATAGTTTTTTTTTTCTTTTTAGGTATTACTAGTCTTCAAAAATGAAATACTCATCAGGATACTTCTTATTATTAGTTTTATATATTCCTACCTTTCTGGCTAGAGAAGGTAAAAATACAAGTTACATCATTGCAATAACTTTTATAAACAAATAATAAATTTTAGTTCCATCTCCACCCTATATCGTCAAACAACCTCCTACTGATGAAGTATTGTTTCAAGTCGAATCTAATGGAGAAAACGATAAACCATTTTATATAGAATGTGAAGCTATAGGAGAACCAACTCCCACGTAAGTTAAAAGTTGTAGTTCATAGTAATACTGTTATTTTCTTATAGCATGTTCATACAAAGTTGTAATTTATTGTTTTTTTTTTTTAAATTCAGGTATAGATGGATTAAAAATGGAAAGGAATTTAAATATCAAACTTATGATAAGAGAATTTCTCAACAGAAAGGTAGGGGTACCCTTTCGATCTCTAAACCATCTGAAGAAGATCTTGGACAGTACCAATGCTTCGCAACAAACCAGTATGGTACCGCTACTTCTAATTCTGTGTTCATGAGAAAAGCTGAATTGAACTCCTTTAAAACAACTCAACCGATTGTTTTGACTGGTAACGAAGGTGAACCTTTCAAACTAACCTGTCAACCTCCAGATGGATGGCCTAAGCCAGTCGTTCATTGGTTATACTTCTATAATAGTGGTGGACTCAAATCTATTAATAGCTCTCGAATGACGATTGATCCCGAAGGCAATTTATGGTTCTCAAATTTAACTAAAGCAGATACTACTGATAAATTCTATTATGCCTGTGCTGCTACATCTCCTACCAAATATGAATATAAGTATGGAAATCGGGTACATTTAAATGTGATTTCTGCAGGAGTGTCAGATTCTCATAAACACAAACCTGTTTTGCAATATGTTACTCGAAAAAATGAAGTAGCTTATAGAGGAAAGCGTGCTGAGATATTTTGTATATTTGGAGGAACGTAAGTAAAAATGTACAAGATTGAATAACGTTTATTGTAAAATCTTCTTGTTTCAGACCACTGCCGCAAACAGTGTGGTCAAAAGATGGTAGTCTGGTACAAACATCAGATCGAATAACTCAAGGAAATTACGGAAAGTCCCTGATTATTAAAGTGGTTGATTTCGAAGATGAAGGGACCTATACATGTGAAGTTAGTAATGGCGTGGATGAAGCAAAATCATACTCTGTCAATCTTCGAGTTTTAGGTACTTTAATTGCATAAATATACATTTGATTATTCTGCCGGTCATAAAGGCCTCAGGGTAACGGCATACTCATGGTATGAACTAGATGAAGGCAACTTTTATTACTTTTAGTAAAGAGTGGGTAGTGAAACTTGAGTTCTTACACAATCAACTGGCCAGAAATCTGCAAATGTTTCAAAACTACTGCTTCTAGTATTTTTAATGGTCTAGAAGCACTCGGAACTGTCTTGTGTTTTGCAGATTTTGATAGACTCAAACACTGCTAAAAAAGCTTTCAGGGTTCAGAGCCAGAGTTTTCCTTGTAGGAGTGGGGACAACTAACCCTCACTGGGTATTCCCTTGTCCTGGGCCATTAACATTTGTTACTATTGCATAATTGTTACATTAGACAAACATATGTAAATATTCAACTAGAATTCCTCTCTTCTATGTTTCTTGCTTTAGCCGTTTAAGTTTTCTACTCCAATGGTTTCAAACATTTATTGTACCTACTCCAACCATCTCTTCTACAATCTTGCTGTTCATTTTTGTTTATCAGTTTTCTGTGCAATTTCTTTTGCTCCCTTACCTCAAATGCATAAGTGACTGTTGGCTTTAAAGTTGTCATGTATATCCTTGTTTTAGTTCTGCATACCCTTTTAATTTGTACAATTTCCATCACTTATTTTTATTCCTATTTTTTTGCTTTTTTCTCTTGAATATTTTAGTTAATTCTCTCACATGCCATCATCTGCAGTCATTATTGAATAAAGTTCCGTCCTTTTTCACTACACACTTCACACTTCACTTAAACTAGTCATTTATTTAAATGTTATTCCAGCTGTTCCATACTTTACAAAAGAGCCAGAACGAGTAACAGCAGCAGAAGACGAAACAGTCGAGTTTGTATGTATGGCGGGAGGAGTTCCTGAGCCAGAAATTAAATGGATCCATAATGGAAAACCCATTGAAGAAGCACCCCCGAATCCCAGGCGCAAAGTAACTAAAAACAAAATTATTATCGAGCGACTAGTTAAAAATGACACTGGAAATTATGGCTGTAACGCTACAAATAGTTTAGGATATGTTTACAAGGACGTATATGTAAACGTGCTAGGTAAAATAGTAAAAGTTGTATTGAAGATATGTTCTAATATATTTTTTTTTCCAACAGCATTGTCACCAGAAATCACCGAAGCTCCACGAGACTCTCAAGCAGTAGATAATCAAAATGTTAATTTGACTTGCAGAGTATTGGGGGCGCCCAATCCGAATATTAAATGGATCCATAATGGAAAGGAGCTTACTGGTGGACGGTATGAAATTCAAGCAAATGGCGATCTCCATATACATGGCGTTCAATTTGATGATGGTGGAAATTATACTTGTTATGCTGAAAATAGGTTGGGAAATACAAGCGCCAGTGCGAGATTGGAAGTAAAATGTAAGTTCAAATTTTAATTATGTGACTGCCACCTATAACGTAGGTTGGTAATGGCCCATTGTAACCATGATATAGGTTATACCATGGTGTTATTTTCATCATGGAACATATCTCTTTCCACATAATAGATCTAAAAAAAAAAAATTAATTTCCATTTTCTCTTAGTTTTGTGTATTATTACCTTTAGGTGTAAAGCTGTTTGGGAGACAAATTTTCTTTATATCATTATTTATTAGTCATATGTATTTTATTGTCAGTCTGGTACTTCTTTTTTTTTGAAGTTTATTAATTCATCATTCCATCATTTCATTGTCCTCATTAGCTTGAGGTTGTTTTTTTGTCTGTTCAAACTATTTTCACCTTTATCTTTACACATATTCTAGATTTATAGTTTTATGTGTGTATATAGAATTCTATTCTGATCCTGCTTTTTGATTTTGATTTGATTATTGTTAATGCTCTTTTAACTTTGATAAGTAGTAAGCCTTTGTGTTTCCAAAGCCGGTGGTATAACCTATGAGTTGCCGACAACAATCGCCTTATGCTGATCACATTATAATTGGGGTTTACTGTACATGTACGTTTATTTCAAATCTGTTTTTCTATTAATAGCTCATACCTATATAACCGACGGCCCTGAGGATTATGAAGTGGAAGCAAGGACGCCTGCGACATTCAGATGTAATGCAGTTGCCGATGAGTCTCTTAATCTCGAAATTTTATGGCTCAAAAACGACGAACCGATCGATTTCGAAGGGGAACCTAGATTTATAAAATCATCCGATTATTCACTAACAATTACTAAAACCATCGAGCTTGATTCTGGTACTTATACTTGCTTAGCTCGTACTGAGCTCGATGAAGCTTCAGCAAAGGCTCAGTTAACTGTTCAAGACGTACCAAATCCCCCAATGATGAAGGGTGTTGAATGTAACCGCATAGATGCCACTATTACATGGGTACCTATGGGCGATAACAGAGCTCCAATTTTGTACTACATTATCCAGTACAATACTAGTTTTACCCCAGAAGAATGGAAAGATGCGTTCAATCATGTCCCAGCTGCTGATATGACTTACAATGTGCCCATGAGTCCTTGGGCGAATTATACATTCCGTGTTATCGCAGTAAATAAAATAGGGAATTCTGCTCCTTCCTCTCATTCTGACGTCTGCACAACATCACCAGAAGTACCTCATAAAAATCCTGATAATGTAAAAGGTGAAGGAGATCGTCCCGATAATTTAGTAATCTCATGGACTCCAATGCCACAAATAGAACATAATGCACCTGGTTTCAAATATCGTGTTTACTGGAAGAGAGACATACCTGGAGTGGAATACAAACAGCAAGAAATCTTGGATTACAAACAGGATAAATTGGTTATAGATAATCAAGCTTCTTACGAACAGTACAGGATAAAGGTGATTGCTTTGAATGACTTAGGTGAAGCAAATGTCTCACCACAAGAAGTAATAGGATTTTCTGGAGAAAATGAACCTGAAGAGGCCCCAAGTAACTTCACATTGATTGCCATTCAAGGACCAACAACAGCTTTACTTAGCTGGAATCCGGTTTCAGAAAGATCTGTTAGGGGTCGTTTCAAGGGATATAAAATAAAAACTTGGAGCGAAGCTTCACTCATCCCCAAAGAAATTCAAGTTCAGGGAGGAACATCCAAAGCTTTGGTTACAAATTTCGATCCCTACACCAAAAATTATGCTCAAGTTTATGTTTTTAATGAGAAATACAATGGCCCACCAAGTGAGACTCTTTCGTTTGATACTCCTGAAGGTAAACCGGGGGAAATGCAGGAACTTGAAGCTGTTCCATTGGGATCAGCTGCTTTTATGTTAAAATGGGAAGAACCTGAGAAACCAAATGGTATATTGACTGGATACAACATATACTATGCAGAAGTAGATAATAGCATGAAAGTTAACCAACCTATTCCCAGAAATCCACAAATCCATGATCCAAACATTAAAAGAGCCAAATTAGGTGGTCTTCAACCAGCCTCAAAATATCGCATTTATATTAGTGCTACGACAAAAGCAGGTGAATCTAAACGTTTCTTCATTGAACGGTCAACTCGACCAGTTGATCTCGATTCTATACCGACGAAGCCTAATTTTCGTTGGGAAGCCATCAAACCCAAGCAACAGAAACCGACAACTACCATTAGGATTTTCTGGGATCCCAGATATGATGGACATCCAGGTTCCCATTTCTATGTTAAGTATAGGAAAAAGGGTGAACCAGATTACCAAATCACACCACATGAAGAGAATGAAGATTATCTAGACGTTGCTGGGCTAGATGATGGAGTTTATGAATTTATGGTGGTTTCAGTAAATGGAAAAAATTATGAAAAAGCGAGCGATCCTCAGGAAATCAGTACTTACGCTGATGGACCCATCATCAGAGCTAAAGAAAATGTTGCTCAAGCTGGCTGGTTTATTGGAATGATGTTGGCTATCACTTTCTTGCTCCTGGTTCTTATTATCGTCTGCATATTTAAGAGAAACCGTGGTGGAAAGTATGCTGTGCATGAAAGAGAACAAGCCAATGGGAGACATGACTATCCAGATGAAGGAGGATTTCATGAATATTCTCAACCGTAAGTTACTTTGGAAAATAAAAGCTTTTTCTTTATCCTCAGTAATTTCAATGCTCTGGTTGTCATGAGTTCCATTTTGTATATTTCTATCTTTCGCGTTTGCCCTCTGTTATTCATTTTAGATGAAGTCCAATTCCAAATTTGTTTCAATCATGCACTTTTCAGTCTATTCAAATTCCCATTTCACATTAGTCTTTTGTTTTTTTTTTGTTCTGTTGTCTATTATAACATTTATTATTTACTATCTGGTTGTCATGACACCTTCGCTCCTTGTGACTACGGCCTTCACAGCTCACTTCTCTTTTTATTTTTGGAAAGCCCAATTCTATATTTCTTGTCATATGCTTTCTTCCATTCTATCTAAATGCCGATATTACATTAGTTGTGTTTTTCCTTGTTTATCATGTTTTAGTCTAGATTATTTACTACCTGTTCGTCATCACTTCTACTCCAAGTCCTAATACCTACGTCATTTATGGTTATTCTCTGATTCTAGGTAGAGTCCAGTTCCAACTTTGTCATATAATTTCATTTTATCCAGATGCTCATACTATGCTTTTTTCTCTACGTTTTGGTGTAGTCATCTTTTTTTTATCATATTTATGATGTAACAGGATAGAGGAACTAAAGTCTGATTCACTAAAGTGAATCATATGGTTTGCACACGGAGTTCACTTACCTTCTCATACATGTTCACTGTGCTGTTACTGTTAAATATTGTGTTTGCTTCTCTTCTTTTCTAAGTTCACATGTCATGTAAGTTGCTTCCTCGCTGCTGCTGTTATGACCTGATAATCAGCAAGTAACATGTGTGGGAACTGTGGATTATGAACTATAATATCCCCAAAGAAAAATTTTGTTCTCTAATTATACCATTAAAACGTTTCAGATTGGACAACAAGTCACATGGTCGGACGTCTATGAGTAGTGAACAAAAAATTGGACCTGAAAGTGACACAGATTCAATGGCTGAATATGGTGATGGTGATACAGGTTCGTTTTTAAAATCTCTTATATGGGTGTACGGGTATATGTTTAGAATTTTTTATTTTATTTTTGTTTCGTTATTTTTATTTAGAGGGTATGAATGAGGATGGGTCCTTTATTGGACAATACGGTCGTAAGCGTGGTCAAGGAGAAACGACATCACAAGGATTTGCAACTCTTGTTTAATAATGTAAGAGTCCCTTTTTGTGTTTTTTACTAACAACTTATGGTGTGATGGAACTAACAAAGGGGTTTATGTAGCCAGATGTTTTTGATTCGCTTTTCAGTAGCTTACTAGGCAGTAGTGCTGGACATGCTTATGTGAATCAATTCAATGAAAAATCGCTTAAATTGGAGTCAATTCAAACATTTTATTACGACTTCAGAGGTGATCGATGATCGTGATGTTTAACTAATAGGAAAGCCAAATCGATTGATACTCGGTGAATCGGTTGGATCATTTCAATGCATTAGTTAAAAAAAAATTGAGTCTATTGTAATGTAATCTAGTGTATTGAATCGATTATGGCCATCACTACTACCCTACTCTTCTGGATTTAAATAGAATTTCGAATTTTTATTGAGTAACTCATTGTTTATTGAATTATAATAATCATTAGTTGTCGATCTGATGACGGTAACGTTATTTTCTTTAGTATGTATGTGGTGTTGATGCTTCCTGCAGTAATGTTTCTGTAATCATTGCAGCATTTAAATCACGTTTAAACTACCCCAAATTAGTTACATACGTCAACTAGCAGAAGTCTTCGTGTTTTTTATAAATGAACTAAATACTTCTTTGAAAAACTTGTTGCAAACATTCATACATATTTTTTATTTTTTGTTTGAATAGGTCGCTTTACAGAAGACGGATCTTTCATCGGGCAATATGTACCTAGTAATGTGAAGCAACTAGGTATTTCGGGAGCATTGCAGGGATCAAATATTAACGCAATGGGTACCTATGTTTAAATGCGTATATTTCATACCATCTGTGTGAATGACTGTAGCTATCTACTAAATGCTAACTTATTGAAGAGTGTAAATATGTCATTCTTCAATTGAAACTGTGTTCTTTTATTAATGGTAAAGTGATTTTTAGTTGAATTTGTTAATCAGTTGTAAGTTTTTGATTCACAATCAAAATGCTGGAATATAGATATACTATAGTTGTTTTGTTAAATATTTGTAGAAAAGCATTTATCTATATTTTACAATTTGACAAATTAATAGCAAACAAGTTAAAATTTTCGTTTTAATGTATTCTATTCCATAGTAGATCCCAAAGTTTCCCATACCTCAATAGACGAATAAAATTTTAACTTGTTTTCTTCTTGACACACCCCAAGTATATGTTATAATAGATTAATGCTCTTTTATAAAAAAAAAGATATATATTTTTTATGTTACAACGCTATTGTAAATTTCAGTTTCGCCTTTTTTGTGACAAACTAACAGACTTATTTGCGTGTACGCCAGATATGGAAAAGTTCTCTGCCGTCTACCTATAAATTTTGGACCATTTGAACAAAATCGATGATACAATACGTAGGGTTGTGAATTTAAAAAAATGCTCAAGAATGCATTTTTTTACTTGTTTCAGAAATGTTGATATATCACTTGTACTAACTTCAGAAACCGACAGTAATATCTGATTATAATTCGACTTGAATAATTTCTGATTTAATTGAACTTTACAATAACCAGTTTATCATGAGATGTAAATATTAATATTTATATTTAACGTTAATATAAAATATTACAAATGGTGATGGTAAAAAGAAGTACCGTTTTGTAGATTATTTAGGAAAATAATATAACATGTCGAGGAAGGGACGACTTAAAAAAAATCTAGTGTCAGGAGTTATAATGATACAACTGTCGATTATAAATAATACAAGTTTTAATCCACATATTTTGCAATATTCTAAATGAAATCGACTTTGAGCGTTTGCCGTCATTCTGCTAATTACCTAACCTATCAGTACTTCATAAAGTGTACTCACGAATTTTTCCCAGGTGTTATTAACACTTACAATTTATGATCCAATTATTTATGACAAATGAAAGTTATTTGAAGTGGTTTAAATTTTAGGAGATGTTTTGAACTTCCTTGCACTCTGTATATACTCGTAAAGTTGCTAGATCTCTGTGACATACACCTCTCGATTTTAGTTTTTAAGTTCTCTTGAGGATTTGCTGATTTTTTCCTCATTACTAATTATTGAAGCAGTGTTGATAAATCATTGTAAATGCTTTATTTGTATATTTGTGATTCAAATTAATATGAAAATTTATGGTTTTTGTAATTCAATATTATTTTAGAAATTTCTCTCTTCATGGAACAATCGAATATAGTTATAGGCTCTATGAAATATAGTTTATATATAATGAATGCAAGTAATACACTACTATAGCAATAGTCATATTTTGCAAAATTAAAATAACCATCATTTGGTTGTGGAATAAGTGAATGGGTGTTACTTGCGATCTATGAATGCTAATAAAATGAGAAACTAAATCCATAATATTAGATTCACTTCAGGCTTATTTGACAATGGTGGAAACACAGGCCTAACACATAATATTCCTAAAGTTACCTAGAGTAGTGTATTATAAGTGGTAAAACTGCAAAACAGCAACTCCTCATGATTTGGCTAAGATAGACTAAAAATTTAAGCATCAGGTAGATTTGTACTTCTTTAAAAATGTATTTATTTATTTTTGTACTATTTATATTTTTTTATTAATAACACTGCCTTATTTATATTGGAAATAACTCAAATATTTAGATACACTTAAGTAAACAAAAAAATAACACCATACATGCTTCGTTGTAAATTTTTTTTGGCAAGTTCAGCATCACACAGAACTTAGTCTTATAGTTAGTTCTTCATTTCTGAAGAAATTTATTTACCTTTGCTTCATTATCAAAACTTTTACGGTAATTATGACATTATCGGAATAAGATCTGAATAAATGGCTGTATTTAAAGTAGAGGTTTTTAAAAGGTGGTATATTGTGGGAAGCGACATTAAAACGAACTTAAAAATTTAGTATTTGTAGTTTTTATGTAATACTGCCATTAAGTAAAAATTTCTAAATTAAATCGTTTCAATGTTTGTTTGACAAATATACTTCCAATAATTGCATTCTTCTTAATAATCAAAAAGTATAAGATATTTTTGAATATCCGTCATGTTACCATGTAAAACATCTAAGAATTGCTGTTTTCCACTTCCAAATTTTTCTTGGGGAAAGAACCGTCTATGGTAAACTAAGAAATTGAGATGTAAATATGTGTAATAGTAGCTTCACTATTATACAAGTTAAATGTGAAATATTGTATTGGTAAAAGGCATACATATTTTTATAAATGACATTTATTTAGGACCACTCAAATTTCCATTTATTATAAGTAGTGCGTATCTGAGAAGAAGGCAACATGAAGACTTGAATTTACTATAGGCAAGTTCGGAAAATGAATCTTTGAGAAACTTTAATTTGAAAACATTAATTAATTCATATGTAACATGTTTCAAAGGTGTTACATACTTTCAATGGCAGTTCATTGTTTGGAATACAAGTGAAGGCATGATTCTTTTGAGACGGCGAGTCTTTTTGGAAGCTATTTGCCACCTTTAAAACATGTGTAATGTACAAGTTCAAAAAATGATCTATATAATAGTCAATTATTTAATATGTTGAAAAGGTACAGAGTAACAGTGAAGGCGGTGCTACTAATGTGGTTATTATAATTTAATGCGGAATTGTTTTTGTTGTTTAAGGCTTTGGGCAAAAACGTTTTTGTGACTAACCTTTGCTACTGTCTATTGCGAGACTATGTATTATGTTTTGATAGACTAGCTTCAGTACATGTAAGCTATTTTGTAAGTATGTATTTTTTATATGTACCTATGTATTTTAAAATTAGAGTTATGCTTTGCACTGTTGTTGATTACATAATATATATTTTAATATCTAATAACTATTATCGCTACTCTAGTTACTCACAATAAATAGATATTCTAAATAAAAATTATCTCATGCTGTATACCAACTTCCATGCAATGGTATTTTTTCTTTCATGTAAAGACTCATTTTTCGTGAGTTATTGAGGTATTCAAATTTTATTTCATATTTATTTGTAAAAAAGGATCTCTGAAACCATATATGTTTCTACAGTTCGTTTAAAGGGTATTGAAATTGTTATGCAACGAATACATCAAAAGATGGATAAAATGTAAATGTGTCTCCAGCAAAGAATGGAACTCTTACATTTGTCTTGGGGTGATGCTTCAGAGATCTTATTAGGCAAGGGATTCTCATAATAAGTACCATAAATGTATTTTTTTATATTTTTTTCTACCAATAATCTCACAGTTAACGATTTGAGTTGTATTTTCACCATGATCTGCTATGTGGTTAATATTTAGTTGTAGTTTTTTTTATATCAAACTGATTTAAATGATATTAAATATTGTCGTATTTTTTGCACAATAAAAATACATAAAAGTATTTCACACGTTTCTTTCACATTACCAACCCTGACCATATGAACCAAATCAGCAAGTTTTACGTCTTGATAGCTGTTGCACGTGCTCCAGGAATCATATCCCATTAAAACCTGTCTTAAAGTGTGGGCGTGATTCCGAATTAAACAATCTTCGCGCGACCTAAGTCCTAATACCTCTTACTATATACCCCGATAAATTTGAATTTAAATTTGCCGCCGACAGAGAATTAAATTCAATGGTAGTTTCAAGGTCTCGTCTGTCCAATCAGGGCTTACCTGTCATTATTGTTGCGCTCTTTAATTTGGCGCGAAATCCCCTCCTGCCACTTGATAACCTCCTCGTTACTTCTGTTCTCCTGGTACCAAATCGAGCTGTTTCCAAGCAAGATTTGAACGAAATTTTGCGAACAACAAGAAAGTAAAATTTCCGAATTTCGCCATGAAACTCGCAGGGTAGTTGCAGGAGAAGGTTTTAACACTTGTGGCCAAGTTTCAACTCTCTAGGCCTCATAGTTTTTGAGTTATCATAATGTTTTTTAAAAAAATATAGCAGATTTCCAATTGGTAATATTTCGGAAAGTAAGGCCTCTCCGATCAAAATTCTTGTACCGTTGGAACCAGGAATACATCCTCTTTCGTTTACTGCAGCCCGTAGTAGTTTTTTATTAGAAAATTTCGATTTTTCTCCTTTCTGTATATTGCGGGTTGTATATCTATGGGGTGTAGTTTTGGTTAATGTCGGTTAATAAAAAGGCCCGACCGGGTATAAATTGAGGTACGATTCGATTTGGTTGATCACCTAAGACCCAAATCAGCAAGTTATACCAGTCCGGAGTCTTTCTGCCTCCTGTTATTCATGTGGTTGTTAGAAGTAGAATATGTTGCGCGTCCTCCAGGGGTCATGTCTCATTAAAACAATCGTTCATAAAATGTGGGCGTGGCTTCGACATAAACAAATAATGACGCGGCCCAAAGACCTCTCGCTGCATAACCTCCTCGATACTCCTGTTCTCCTGGTACCAAACGGGTGTTTATAAGCGTGTTTTGAACGAAACTTCGCGAACAAGAGTAAAGCAAAATTTTCGAATTTCGCGATGAAACTCACAGGGTAGTTAAAGGAGAAGGTTTTAACACTTGTGGCAGAGTTTCAGCGCTCTAGGCCCCGTAGTTTTGGAATTATAATGATTTTTCCAAAAAAATATATAGGGTATTTTCAATTGTTAATATCTCGGAAAATAGAGCGTCAACGATCAAAATTCTTGTACTTTTAGCATTAGGGAATCGTCCTCTTTCGTTTGCTACCACCCTTAGTAGTATTTAAGCAAAAATTATGATTTTTTTAAAATTCTGTGTATTGCGGGTTGCATGACTAAAGGCTTATGGCCCTGATCTATACCGATCAATTTAATGGGCTAATCGGGGGCGAATTCGGGTCTAATTCGATTTGGCTGACTACTATAGACACAAATCAACAAGTTTTACCAGTCCGGAGGGCTTCTACCCCCTATTATTCGAGTGGTTGTTAGGCGTAGATTAGGTTGCATGTGCTTCAGGGGCCATGTCTCAATCAAACATTCGTTTTTAAAATGTGGGCGTGGCTTCGACATAAACAAATAATGACGCGGCCCAAAGACCTCTCGCTGCATAACCTCCTCGATACTCCTGTTCTCCTGGTACCAAACGGGTGTTTATAAGCGTGTTTTGAACGAAACTTGGCGAACAAGAGTAAAGCAAAATTTTCGAATTTCGCGATGAAACTCACAGGGTAGTTGAAGGAGAAGGTTTTAACACCTGTGGCCGAGTTTCAGCGCTCTAGGCCCCGTAGTTTTGGAATTATAATGATTTTTCCAAAAAAATATATAGGGGATTTTCAACTGTTAATATCTCGGAAAATAGAGCGTCAACGATCAAAATTCTTGTACCTTTAGCATCAGGGAATCGTCCTCTTTCGTTTGCTACCACCCTTAGTAGTATTTAAGCAAAAATTATGATTTTTTTAAAATTCTGTGTATTGCGGGTTGCATGACTAAAGGCTTATGGCCCTGATCTATACCGATCAATTTAATGGGCTAATCGGGGGCGAATTCGGGTCTAATTCGATTTGGCTGACTACTATAGACACAAATCAACAAGTTTTACCAGTCCGGAGGGCTTCTACCCCCTATTATTCGAGTGGTTGTTAGGCGTAGATTAAGTTGCATGTGCTCCAGGGGTCATGTCCCAATCAAACATTCGTTTTTAAAATGTGGGCGTGGCTTCGACATAAACAAATAATGACGCGGCCCAAAGACCTCTCGCTGCATAACCTCCTCGATACTCCTGTTCTCCTGGTACCAAACGAGTGTTTATAAGCGTGTTTTGAACGAAACTTGGCGAACAAGAGTAAAGCAAAATTTTTGAATTTCGCGATGAAACTCGCAGGGTAGTTAGAGGAGAAGGTTTTAACACCTGTGGCCGAGTTTCAGCGCTCTAGGCCCCGTAGTTTTGGAATTATAATGATTTTTCCAAAAAAATATATAGGGGATTTTCAATTGTTAATATCTCGGAAAATAGAGCGTCAACGATCAAAATTCTTGTACCTTTAGCATCAGGGAATCGTCCTCTTTCGTTTGCTACCACCCTTAGTAGTATTTAAGCAAAAATTATGATTTTTTTTAAAATTCTGTGTATTGCGGGTTGCATGACTAAAGGCTTATGGCCCTGATCTATACCGATCAATTTAATGGGCTAATCGGGGGCGAATTCGGGTCTAATTCGATTTGGCTGACTACTATAGACACAAATCAACAAGTTTTACCAGTCCGGAGGGCTTCTACCCCCTATTATTCGAGTGGTTGTTAGGCGTAGATTAGGTTGCATGTGCTTCAGGGGCCATGTCTCAATCAAACATTCGTTTTTAAAATGTGGGCGTGGCTTCGACATAAACAAATAATGACGCGGCCCAAAGACCTCTTGCTGCATAACCTCCTCGATACTCCTGTTCTCCTGGTACCAAACGAGTGTTTATAAGCGTGTTTTGATCGAAACTTCGGGAACAAGAGTAAAGCAAAATTTTCGAATTTCGCGATGAAACTCGCAGGGCAGTCGGAGGAGAAGGTTTTAACGCTCGTGACCGAGTTTCAGCTCTCTAGGCCCCATAGTTTTTGAGTTATCGTGATTTTTTCAAAAAAAATGTATAGAGGGTTTCCATTGCTATTATTTCGAAAAGTAAGGCGTCTACGATCAAAATTCTTATACCATTGGCATCAGGAAGTCGTGTTCTATCATTTGCTACCGCCCGTAGTAGTATTTAAACAAAAATTTTGGTTTTTTATACGGTTGTGTATTGCGGGTTGCGTGTCTAACGGCGTATCCAGTTTATTTTTTGAGATCTGTATATGCTTGAAAGACGTTCTAATTTTTCGAAAAAATCCCAAAAAACCTTCCAGGATCCCTTCTATGGAAATAAGGATAAGAACGAAATTGCAAACTAAATTTCAAGTTTATTTTTTTTACTATAGCAGTAATAAACTATAATTTTAAAATCGAATTATTTACAAATTAGCTAGTAACACATTTACCAAAGAAACAATATTACAAATTTACAGCAGGTATGCCATCTCTCATCTACATTTACAATATTTGATATTTGTGAAACTTTTTTATACACGTTTTTAATCTAAATATAATTTATATACACAACTGAAATATGAAGATAGCATAAACATTCTACAAATTAAAATTTGGAATTGCTGGCCATGGTGTTCAAAATCCTTCACCATTAAGTTTAATTATTATTATCACACAAAACTTAGGACAGCATTTCATTTATTACCATTTGCCATAAATTTAATATTGATCACTTTTTCTTTATATTTAAAACATGAAATAATATTATTACCCAATTTCCTTGACCCCATGTGTAAGGTATGATAAATTCAATTACAATTTTAACCACGCTTAACAACTTTCAAGGAAATTGGTGTAATCTACAATAATTTAATACTAAACTAAAAATCCAGAATATCT
The DNA here is from genome assembly GCA_963576515.1 of Cryptocephalus primarius. Taxonomy (NCBI): domain Eukaryota; kingdom Metazoa; phylum Arthropoda; class Insecta; order Coleoptera; family Chrysomelidae; genus Cryptocephalus; species Cryptocephalus primarius. The sequence continues at coordinate 8,264,045 of OY754936.1, forward strand.
TTCAGATCAAATACTTCAACACAATTTATAAAATTATTCTTATATTTCATAATTCAAACAAAATGAAAGAAAAAATTTGAGCGACTTGCATGGGATATGAATCTAGTACAATTTATTTCGATATATGAGGAAATAAAAATTACACTAGTGACTTGCATGTGGTATTTGAAAAAGTAAAAATTACAGTTGTGACTTATGTTCATATAATAAATGAAGTATAATTTGTTTTGGTACCATTAAAACCATCTATACAAGAAACAAATAATTTCAAGTTTTCCACAATACACTTTATTACGGCTGCAAAACAGATATTACATTTTAATGCGCAGCTTTTCATCATGTTTTATTCAAATATCGTTAATATGCATCTTCAATGAGTTCTATATATGCTATTTTAACTTCTTATAAAATAAAAATCTTTACACAATCTATCAAACCTCATCGTCCAAGATATTTTAGTAATTCCCAGTTCTGCATGTTCCAAATCAGTTTAACAATGTTAATTTTGAATTATCATTGTTATACATAACAAAATATATATATGGCATACACTGTATTTAGCAATCTGTATGTGCTATAAATGATGTTTTAGACGTTTTATACACATTATTAAAATTGTGTTCAACAATTTTAAACAATCTACAGTGTTAGAAAAACCGTCGTTTACGTGCGATCTATTATCACTCATACTAAGTCCGTAAAGATTTTCATTGTCAGACAGTTATGAATTATTGTTAACCTATACTAATCGATAGGGTTTTATTCGCTAATCATAATTTGTTAACAATTGGTTAAAATCTATATACATCATATTTAATAAAAATATATTTTTTTGAGATACTTAATTTTTATTGTGAAGCCCTTAACAAAACAATGAATTTAGAGATTTGGTAACACAAATAAAAACACCATCTTATATACAAATAAAACTAAAAAATAATAACTATCATATAAATACATGTTTAGAACTTTTACTGGAAATTTACAAAAATACACAATTCTTGTAAAAAAATTACTTAACAAAACCATTTTGGCTAGTTTTAAAAACTTTGTTCTGTTATACTTTATTTACACATGGTGTGTTTTTATAATTACTCTATTTTTTTTTTTGAACTTATCCACTACCGTGAACAAGATAATGAAGGATAATATAGGATTTATTCCAAATATTTTCATGCCCTAAGCAATGAATAAACAACGATATTTAGCTCCAATTATACCGGATGACAGAGTAACTTAGTATAAATGATAATAATAATAACATAAACCATGTACATTTTAACAGGTAGCTATAACACTGCATTAAAAATATAACTGGCATTTAGGCATAGATTGATTGTGAATCAAAGCTTATCATTAGAATCAAATGTTTAAATAAATATCTTATTTACATAGATTTATAAACGATCATTATCATAAAATGTGTATAAGCCACCTATTAATTAAAACCCTCTTACATGTTAAAACGAAATTACAAAAATAAATATAAACACATTTTATTTATAACTAAGTACCGACTGACAGAGTGGTCGCGAATTTAATTTGTTGAAGATTCAAATAGGTAACTAGGTATTTATTATAATCTATAAATACTAAAATACTAGTTACGGAACGGATATATTGGACATCTATTCATTATAGTCCCACCATTCTTTTTCATATCCTTCATGTACATGTTCTAATAGTACTTTCCTACGACTATCGCAGTACCTAGAAAAAACACAAAATAACCAATCGTTATTTGATTTTGTCCAAACATTTCCTAAATACCATGAAATAGAATGTTAACAGTTAATACAAAACAAAAATGCAGCAATTTCTTCCTAGACGAGAACTAATAACACGCCTAAACAAAAGCAATAATTAATTAAATACAAATTCCATGCATGAAAACCGCCAAAAAGTTTACAGATTAATAGAAATCAATTCAACAAGACTGCTCTTATCTATACCTAAATAGAAGATATTTAGATTATTTATTTTCTTATTTATTTATTCAAACCAGTATAAATACTACAAATGTAACAATGAAGAGGTTTACGCAGGAATCTGTGAGTTTATATCAGTGGTGTTTAATATCAAAATTATAACCACATTCTTATTAAAAAAGGAAAGGGACTCGAAGAAATTGAAAGAAATATTGAGAGCCATCCTAGGACTAATTAAAATACCTGAAACCGAAATAGAACAATATAAAAATTATACAGGAACTAAAAGATGATAGTGTCCAAGATAATGCAGCAGTGACGAGAAAAATTGGACCAAAATGGCTATAAGAAGTGAGGAAGATGTATGCATGGCAAATAAGAGACAGAATTAGATGCAGAAATATCGCCTAAAGTAGAATAGAATCGACTAGGACCGATGTACTCAAAATATTAGATCTACAGAACTTTGTGGCTTAACTACATATAGGATGTACAGCAATCGTACATGTGAAAGGAAACGATTGATGATTGACACACGAAAGCTCCTAGGGAAGAGTTAATAGATTACATACTTTTAAGTGGCAAAGTATGCACAATTACGACTTATACGAAGTTACTAAATACAATTACCTTACTTATATTTTAAAGGAAGATTATATTACCTGTATTTATCTTGAACTTTTTGCTTAATATCAGCAAGATTCTCAGACGTAATATCCCTCTCCAAGTACTCAGACAAAGTTTCTGTAGCACTTTCAAGATCTTTTTGGTTATCTTCAAAAATCACAGACTGGTTATTTTTTTGCAAGTAATATGCAAATACATATGTGTACATCAAAGTTTGCCTGCATTGGCAAAGGATGTCAACAGCCCTTCTCAAAAATTGTACTTCGATCCAGCTCATGTTGTGTTGCTGCATTTCCTCCATTTTCTCCTTAACAGACGCATATAGCTTATTTTCGAATTTCAGAGACGCCATATGATTCATGTATCTGTTGCAATAGAATAGGTAGCGTTGCAAAGCTGATCTTGACCTCTCTTGTGCATCACGAGCCGCCTTTGCTTCATCTTCATCATACCTATTGCAATTATACCAAGAACTCCCATGAGGTTCCCATGGACCTAAGCACACCCAACAGAAGTCTGCTTTGCAGTTTTGATTTTTGCACACCATATGATTACATCCACCGTCCTTCTCTATAGTAACATTACATTTAGGACATTCTTTGGTATTCGCAGCAATCCAATTGCTGGTTTCAGAATCATCATCACATTTCTTTATCCACTTCTTCAGCAGATGACATTTAACAGGATCATGCCAATTTTCTCCGCAGGCAAAACAAAAGGTATGATTGCATTTACAGGTCACTCTATGCGGCTCTACATACTGAACTTTTATTGCATTGCTGCAGTCAGGGGATGGGCACCATCTTAGCAACCGATTACACTAAAAATATCATTAGTGCATCAGTAATTCTCTGTTAAAATTAAAGTAAACATGTTACCGTGAAAGCATGAAAGGGAGTGAATATCCGAAATGTCTTGAAAATATTATTATTTCGGACTTACACCGATGAATGTAGATATTCGACATTCTTCGATGGTGAACGTTCAAAAAAGTGACACCAGGTCATACTTTATGATATATGAACTTAAATTAAATACGTTATTAATTAAATCATGGTATGAGCTTATAATTTCAAAACTGTAAAATCTGTAACTGTAAAAATATTTCTACCTATTTTATATGAAGGTTTGTTTATAACACACCCTCAAAAACAAACCGATTGAAGTTACCTGGAAGGTGGTGATAAATTGATTCACTGAAGTGCTCAAAACTTATTATATGAAAAAAGATTCAAATTATTAAAGGCATTTCGAAAAAGACGGAAAAAAAGGAAGAGATGATAAAAACATAGGGAGGGAATTTAAAAACAGATGAACGAGAGAAAAGAGAAAGGATTACATAATTCATGTGGCGGTCACAGAGATAAAATAATTCTTGTTGTAACTGAAATGTATCTTAATTTCTTGAACTGATTACAGTTCACTGTAGTAGCAATCATATAATAATGTCAGAAAAAGAATAGTAGTTAGTAAATGTTATACACACACTCCACGTTTCGAATGAGGAAGCTACTGGAGAGATGAAAAAAAATTCGACTTGTCTCTGTTCCCATCGATCAGTTCCGTTCGAGAGTGATTTCGGACATCTACCAGAGCTCATTTGTGTATGTCGACAATCACAGGCATAAATCCGACATAATATAAATACTTTCAGAATACTTTGTACATTCATCGCTTGATATGGTAGATGTCGACATTCATTGGTGAACGCCAACCACCAATTTCTGACTTTCACACGAATACATACAAATATGAAAGTACCAGTTCACTGGTTCAAGTAAGTAGAATATTAAATATACCTTATAATAATAATGTTATGGAATGAATGACTCACCTCAACGAAACTATTTGTAATTAGATGTTGGTATTTTAATCTAACTTTAGAATCACGGACCAGTCTCATCACACTAGCATCATCAACTAGAATGTCACAACCATGTGCAGCACATGCAATTGTTTGGCCGACGCCTTCTTCCATAATTTTGGTAGTGAGATATTCGCACCAGCAATGCGTACAAAATCTATGACCACACTCTAATCCAGTCATATGCTAAAAAGAAAATAATTTTAATGCCAGCGCTCTTCGATCCATCATATAAAGATTTTTTCGGTCAATTTAGTGTGAATCGGATTAGAGTGAAAATATTCAAAATTAAGTTTAAAATTGAGTAGCAGTAGATGTTGCAGTGGATATGTGTACACTTATCATTGAAGAAAAATGCCATTGGATAAATTGCCGCCAGGAACGGCAATAACGGCAACGGCATAAAAGGCGTTGTCAAATTAAAAAAAAAACAACAAAAAATAATACTTCCTAGTAAATAAAAACGTTCGCATATAATATAAACATAATTTAAATAGTACTTAAATAAATCAAGAGACAATATATCCTCATCGTCTATATTGATATGATACATCTTTAACATGTTGAAAACGCTTAATTTGCTCGTTATCGCTATCATTTATTATCGCGAACATTTCGACACCCTTTGTGGATGGGCCCTTTAGAGAATTTTAGTTTGAATTATCTTTAGGCCGTTAAAGGCTACTATTTAACGATACTTAAATTCAACTAGATTTCAAGTACCTTGCAATATATTTATTCAGCACTAAATAGAAAATGCACTTATTTTTAAAGTTACTAGTGTAATTTACTCTACTCGATTTACTTCCTTTGCGGAACCCTTACTTAACGCGTGGCGGGGGGGGGGGGGGGTGGTGAGGCTAGTCATTTCTGTGCAGTTCGAGGCACTCCATTTTTTCATTTTTGTTATATTCTAATCACATCTTTGAATAAATATTTCTAATACCTGCTGTTTATCAGTCGTTAGTTTGTCAATAAATAACAAACAAAACTCATGTTATAGGCAGCACTTGTACATTGAAAGTTTCTGTAAACTGAATAAATTAACGAGATTGTACTCTAATTTGTTATTTTTGGTTCAGTCAAGTCTTTAAATTTTAAATAAAATATATTAACATCTGTTCATTAAAAATGAACTTATAAAGACAGTTAGTATAACAGTAAGTTCCTACAAAATCAAACCTAAACTTTCTCTTACTACAACAAACTTTCTTCATGACATCAGAACTACTGTAATCCTGTAACTGTAGTTATACACTCATATCTGACTGTAATGAGGTCATTTTCCACATGTGCTACCATGCTCCTGTCATGCTCCGACCATGTCATGTTCCTGTCATGCCATATAATCATGGATTGAAGAAAGCTCTCTTTAATCAAGGGCATAACCAACTGCGTCGCCAAGTGTTGTCAATTGGCCAAGCAGCATTTGTGTTTGGTCGCTACCTGTCTACCTGGTCCTATGGTGTTCCTGTCGCCACTCCCGAACTGCTCTCCGTACACCAGTATGTGCATAGTCGGAACATGACAAATGATGTGAAAATGAACAATTGTTTACCTATTGACAATACACGTAACAAGCTATTTTATGGTTACGTAGTAAATGACAGTCGAATATACGGAAAATGACCTTTATACGATTTCTGTAATTTATTGTTACTTACCGAAGATGGTAAAATCATAAAGCAAATTTCACATTCCTCAGTCCCGTTGGTCGATTTTTTCGGGGGCTAAAAATAATTGAAAGTGCCACTTAACTTTACAACTTTTAAAAGACACAGCAAAGCATATTATGTACTATACTATACTATGCACCGTTTCTGGTTTCGATGAAATAAAATTCGAATGCACAATTTCATCCTGAACTATTTTCATAATATAGGACAGGTGAACTCAAAGTTTTTAAGCCACATATTATTGAGTTAATCTATCCTATAGTATGGACAGCAACGTTGAGAACTCTGACAACTTCGTCATTTATTTTCAAATGTAATTATAAATGACGAAATGATGAAATAAGTGCAAAAAAGCATACAAATGAGAATATAATGAAAGTATGAACAAGAGATGTGACGAAGTGCAATGATTTAAATATCGGGGTGGGGGATAATATTATACCACTCTGTAGGAGTTAACTAAAACTCGAACTACACTAAACTCCGAAGCAATTATTTTAGGTACACTAATTATTACACTTAATCTACATCACACTAATTTATATGCGCGTATTGCTAACCGCCCGCCACAGTCATCAACACATGAATAACTTGCTACTATCGCTAAGGTAAAAATCAATTCAAAAAAAGATATTCTTTATAAATTATCCTGTTTAAAACTTCAACATATATTTTTGCTTTTAATTTTAATACAACTATCAACAAACTCAGCACATACAGGCTTATTGTAGCCTAGATGCTTCCCATCTGTTCAGAAATTTACAGAAATATGCTACTTAGCGTATTAAGTAGCCTATACCTCAGGGAAGGTTCCACAACTGTTACGTCCGGTGAATGCCACCATTGATTTCTTATATTGTAAGTCCAATGTTTAACGTTTAGTAGAATTTTCATGTCTTGAAGGTTTCGGTGGTAAATTTTGTTAAGTTTAGATTGGTAGGAAATTAATTTATTAAGTGTTAATGTCATCATCACATATTTTGATGTTACTTAATTTTCATTTGAGAAGATCCCATTTGATTTCCATAATATCTGATAGTGTCATTGTACATTTTTAAGTGAATCTAGATCGTTTAAATCTGAATTCATTTTAACTTCATTTTTCTTTTTCCAAACTCCACTTCCTGTTTTTTTAATAATTCGTCTTCTAAATGGAGTTCACAAATTCGATTTTTCTTTATTTTCATCTGCTTTTAAACCATCTCTCCTGAAACTCTGACAATGAGCAGGAAAGGTAAAAGAAACTTGGCACTTCCTGTTTTCGCCTGTAGTACCAGAGTTTTCTCCGTCACCTCGTCTCATACCTGTTAGTTGTTCTCTGGATGCTCCTCTTTAGTTGGTACCACTGAAGAAGTTGCTCACCGCTGTGATTCTCTGGAGAGGTTGATTTACTGAATTCACACTTCATTAAAATACTTAGATAACGAAAGAGCATGTACTGCTGATGTTGTATCCTGATTAAGGCCATAGCCAAACAAAGAAGAATTGTATTTAAAAGTAAAGGGTCACAAGATTTACTACCTCCTTTATGTACTGCAAAAACCTACTGAAGCAGGTTGGCACATAACTACAATATGCTAAAGGGAGCATACCTTGGCTCAGTTATATCAGTTCACTATCGGAGTATGGAAATATTATCGAGGCAAAAAGATAGGTTTGTACACTGCTACATGCATGTAAAACCAACTCCCCTGCACCATAAAGATGTTAAAAAATAATAATTCCCTAAGAACCAAACACATATTATGAATATAGCTTTAGAACAGGCCTCAACATAGCTAAATTTGCTTCATTCTTGATTCATTGATACTCCTGTTATTGTTTTATCGATGGATTATTGTTACATTGTTGCCTTAAATAATATTCAAGAAAAAAATAATTTGAATATTGCAATGGGCATAGTTTTGCTGTTTCTTCTTCCTTTTACTGTTCTTCCCTTCCCCATTTCATTTCACAAGATCTTCCCTTTTCTACAGTACTCTACTCTTTATTTCTTTCTTTTCCCTGGATGCTTATGTAAGAAATAGTTCTTAAGTTATTCGGCCTACGTATTTATGTATACCTCTGTAGAATATAGTTTATGTAAATCATAGATTTCTCTGATTCAATAAGATAATAAGTTGTTTCATAGTAATATAGACCTGTTTACTTTAAATGCTGTTTTAAGTGTATGTTTCAATATTATCCAGCACATTAAGTAATTGTTATAAACATCATAAGGTCAAATTTCTAATTTTAGCAAGATTTTGGGGAATTTCATTGTTTGATCTTGCCATTTAGAAGGGGTATTTATATTTGCAATCAACTGTCTGTTTGTTTGTAATCAATTTGTTGCTCCAAGTTTGATTTATAAAGATGAGCAATGAACACAAAACAAAATGTTCTACTTATGTATATCAATATTAAATGAAATGAATACATGAATATTAATGATGACACAGCAATGCTGATACAGGCTTAATCGTTCTGGGAATGTGCATTAAATCGAAATTTGACTACAACCTAGACCACTGGAAGAAGATAAACTTACCTTATTGCGAATCGTCATGCTGAGATCTTTAAATGGATTGATAACCCTAGCTTCAGAAAACAGTTGTTCCTGATCACCATCATAGAATCTCTCCATGAGCTTTTCTTTATCCCAACGAAAATGATTTAAAAGTATACGAGTTGTTGTTGCAGGTATCTAAAAAATGTAAATGTAGTGAATGGGTAATAATTCCATTGTTGAAGTTGAGGTTATAATGTCAAAAAAAATCTATTTTAAAATTTAAATGAAACAAAAGCTGGTTTACCTCCACTACGGAATTAACATCTTTGATGGAATCCACCATGTGCTGGACGATCTCCTCTGTGCTGAGCACCTCGAAAGGGTAATCTTCAGAATCTGCCTGTTTTTCCCTGTGGCCAGTAACTTCAACTTCCATAGCAAAATCAACATCATCCCCGCTGGATTCGTTACCTGAGTCGACATCGTCGTAAGTTTCCTCTTCTGAATCCATGTTTGATGCTATTTATTGTTATAATTAGAAAAATCAAACTTTTTCTTAATTTTCCTTATAACAAAACACATATATACTTCGAGTTCGTAGAACTTAGCCAAAATTCTGATTCTTGCTGCTCTGACAATTTTTTCTTTACTGACGTGCTGACAAACGACATCACTCTATGGACATCACTTTCTTTTCTTCCATACTAACCACAGCTTATCAACATAGAACACACAACATGCGTACATCTCGAAGCACAGAACATTAAGATAAACTATGTATCAATACGTTCCGAGTTTTTATATTACACTTATGTTATTAATACATAGCATACATTTAACTATGAACGAATTAGAGTTGCTAAATTACATTAACACATAGTTTCACCTTAATTCTTTAGGAACATTTCACTCTATGGTTGGAGCTCCTTTTGCTACTATATTCTCTAAGTTCCGTGAGTGTTTAATTTTGTGATGTGATACTTATGCATGTTTGTTTACTACTTGTATTTTGCTAATTTTTTTCACTATTTCGATAAAAGGTTATCTAATTTTGTAAGGTACAAACCAAATTTAGTAATATGAATGTGGACTTCACAGCATTTCAAGAACCCCGCGGGGTTATGAGAATTCTACACTTGGTAGGCCATCACTCCTAAAATTAGCTCAATTTTCCTGTAAAACATTACTTTCAGATATTCTCAATTTGTGCATTTGCAACGGTGACGGGCTACAGCGGTTATATCCAATACAAATGTTTCCATCTGGCTACTGATACAGACAAGTTTAGCTATCCGTTCTATTTTACCTTCACTAAAAATTATTCCAGCGGAGATGCCACCCCCAAAGTTTGTGATATCATAATCATCTCCCCACCTTCTTCCGATGTTATATTTTTTGTAACTACCGGAGTTTTGACCATGCTGTATACACTTCTGGTAATAGTGGTGTATGGCATGTACGATGCAGCATACAAAAAGGACAATAGATTACCACTGTTGGTGAGTAAAATTATAACTTATATTAACTACAAATATTTATAATGCGCAAATTGTATCTTACTTAAATTATATGAAAAATAATTTAAACTATGAGTATTTGGTACTCTAAAAAAAGCAGAAGCAGTTTGAAACTGAGGATATATGGATATAATAAAAAACATAACTGTTTTAACGTTCAGGTACAATGTGATCCTGTCAATTTCATATATACGAACATAGGACCTGACTGCTCATAAAATATTTATATCTCATGTTAAAACACTCTAAGGAAACAAGTTTTAAAGTTTTCTAATAACTACGCCCCTTTTTTGTTGCAAAAATGTCAAGGTTTTCTAGACATGAAATTTAAAGAATTGTATTGTACTGTCTAAAAAAAGGAGTTTTTTGTATTGCACAATCCAATGGAATAATTATCATAAAAATTGTCTTGTCAAAAGTTGAGGGTAAATGAATTAATGAAAATGTTTTTCACACATTTTAAAATTGAAGGATTGGAAGTTGTGGTAATTGGTGTGCCTTCAATGACCATTGATAACTGCTTGCCATCCTCTGTATATGCTGTCCTCTATAATTGGCCCTAAGTGTGTCCAATAAAATCTAAATTGAGTTACCTTGGGGGAAGTGGTAAATGTGGAAGACCTTGATTTGAACTGGCTTATGCAACCGTAGTTGTTTGGTGCACAGTTGCATTGTCCTCAAGAAAAAAGTGTTGGCTGATGCATTGTTAAAATTATTAAAACAATTTTCTGCTCATTTAATTACATCGTTAATTTGTTTGGACCAGGTGGAAATTTATAGGTGTTATTTATTGGTAACGAGTACTTATAGGAATTTTTCTCATTGTTTGTCTATTGCAGGGAAATGTTTCTTAAAGGCTTTTTTAACTTGAACTTGGTGATAGAGAGCTGCCTTCTTACTGTTGCAATTGACATTGTAATTCTTGTAGCATTATTAAACTTTAGATTCCGCAGTTGCTAGTAAACAGCACTGCTCTACAAACTGAGAGAGTAATAGACCAATCCTACATTTACTGTAGTAACTCTTAGTCTTCCAGTTCTCTACCTTTCTACATTTTATATTATCTGAACATGTATATTTAAAGAGGAAACTGAAGTATCACACTGATATGCCCCATATATTAATATGGGATCAGACTACATTATCTATTCATTGTCATAAAATTACTAAATCCAAGCATTGTGTCTCTTATCTGATTAAAATTGTACAGTGACCTAGATGATTGTTTTAAAAACTTTAATATGCAATACTTTAAAGATGAAATGGTAGAAACTTCACCTCAAAAGTCCTCTTTATTCACTCATTTATTGTGTTGTATGTGATACCATTTATTTTTAATATAATATTTTCAGTCTTATAGTTATAAGTTATTCAATGTAAAATTATACTACCTAGTGGTTCTTTGTGTCACATTCTTTAATTATGTGTTTTCCTGTGTATCCCTTCATTTCTAGTCCCACTTTCTTTAAATTAATCTTATGATTTTTCTCATATTTCAAGTTTCATTGAGCAGAGCAAAGAAGTGTGGTTGTTCATAACTTATGAAAAGGTCACTGTTTCGCTCTGATATAAACCTTGTGTTCTTTTGGGCTATGTTTGCATTGAAAGTGTAGTGGCTTTTTTGAGTGTATACAAAACTGTATTAAAAATTTGTTTCAGGATTTTCTGCTGACAGTCTTTATTGGGGTGTTGTGGTTATCCAGCAGTGCTGCATGGGCTAACAGTTTGACTGGATTGAAAGAAGTTACAAATCCAACCCTGCAAGAATCATGTGCAGGTTGTTTGGTCAATTCAGGCAATTTTTCTACCCTTAACATTTCTGTGGTAAGGAAACCGTCAGTCATAATCAATATATTATTGTATTGTGCAATTGTCAGTTGATATAACAAGCTTCTCATTGTTTTAGATTCTTGGATTTTTGAATTTCTTCTTGTGGGCTGCAAACTTGTGGTTTGTGTACAAAGAAACGGCTTGGTTCCAGGGAAATCAACCACAAACCGTAACTGGGGTATAAATTGGGAAATGTTTGCTTATTTTGAACTAGTCAATTAAATCCAAACCTTAAGACCACATTGACGATGTTGCTTTACACTTATATACACTGGATGTTTCATTTTATCTGAGAAAAAAGGTTATAATTTCGTGCTGGTAGGGTTTTTTACTAAATATTTTTATGTCTTATTGTAAGTGGATTGTTTATTAACTCATTAATTTGCAATAAATACACTCTCCTTTATGTTGTTTCTTTTAGTGCTTTTAGTGGGCACAATGAAATCGCACTTTAATACTATTTCCATTTTTCTCAGTATGAAACACTTGGTGTATATCTACATATATTAAAAATTTAAAGTTTAAATGATCCAAACTTGAAATACATATTTTGTATGTAATTATTTACGTAATCTGGAAGACTAGTATCATTTCTCGACAGAATTTTGTAAGAATTATGCTATTATTAATATTAATTTAGTGACTGATTTAAAACTATTCTAGATTATTTTAAGATGTTGTTAATATAATGAGTATTTTTGATATTGATTTATAAGTGTTAAGGCAATAACTGCTTCATAATGCCAAAGCATGTAATTCTATACCATAAAACGCCAGACTACACAAATGACAATCAGTGTTCATTTTTAGAGATACATGTGCCATTGAGGAACAGATAATGATTAAACATATTTTGTACCGGTTCATTATCTGAACTTCAATAAAAAAACATCTTGTTTCCTGGCACACTGTTACAAAGTATCAGTTCACTCTGTACCACTGTCTCCAATAATGATAAAGGGGGCCACAGTGGTAAAGAGCAGAGTTACTTATATTAATAATGGCAGATATTTTGAAGGTTTCTTAAACAATAAGTTTAATAAGAAACCAATGGAAAGCCTTGAAACCGACCATAACTGGTGAATGTTTTGTCCGAACATTCCAGTGCCATTTTCGGAATTCAATCGAAATTTTGGAATTCAAAATCGAAAATCGATACTACATCACCTTTATCTTTTGATCTTCTGAGACTTCTTTTTAAATTGTGTTAACCTAAGGCTTACATTTCCAAGTCCTTGTTATCTGTTCCAAATTTTAAGAAAAATTTGAAAAAAAGAAAACAATTTTGAGGTTCTGTTCTTATGCCATCAAAATAATTTAAATGAAAATTTGTAAAAACATTTTCTTAAATTGAATGCTTCGTTTCATTACTTGTATCCCACTTCATTTTTGTCAAAAAATTGATGCACCTGACCGCATAGTCACCTGACATACATAGTCATAAAGAGGTTTCACTATATTTCATGTTCACGGCGTAAGAGGTGCTTTAGTTTAGGAATTGTAACAAATAAATGGACTAATAAACCCCTATTCCTGATAAATTTATTAAAAACTATTGTAACCAATAACTGTTTCGATACATTCTGTTTGGGTAATTTTTGTGAAATATCTGACAAAAAAATAAATTTCTGGTTTTCAATATACTGGAACAAGTCAACTTGTTCAAATTTAAACACCTCCAAATTGAACATTGACAATATTATATGTCATACAAAGTATCAATAAGTTTATGTGTAGTCGGGTGTGTTGTGGTTTGTGCATAATCCAACACAAACAACACTAAAAATACTTTACTAAAAATATGTAACATTTGGCACAAATAAATACATCTAATTAAAAAAAGAGGTAAATTAACATTTTATCTATGAAAGAAATCGTGAATTCTCTAGCTGGTTTCAAAAAACGAACATTAAGTGAAACATGTCTTTACCTTATTGTGTAACACTTGTGAAGCTATTAGTTTTACAAGATTAGCACAAGTATGTTAATGTGATCTTACTACCCTATACACAGGAAATTGCTCCACGTAAAAACCATTCGACAGAGAATCTCTGCTGATCGATTTGGTACTGTTAAGGTTAAAAAACATATCAAATTTTGTTCGGAGGTACCTCAGAGTCATGCTGTTTCATTCGTCCTTATCTCGCAGAAATATGTTACTTAGAAGAAGAAAGAACCAGTTTATTAATTTTTGTATATATCAATGGCACAGACAATGAACGTTAGTTACCTGTTGTCTAAATTAATGTCGTTCATATCGAAGTAACCATTAAAATTAAATTATCACAAATATTAAACATTTTTTAAAAGTGCAATGAACAGATCAAATCTTAATATTGGTGATCCTTGAAAAATGTTCTTTGTTTTGTTGATCTTCTATGATGCCATAAGCTGTTATGTTTAGGTGAAAAACTCTTGTTCAATCTTTCACATCCGAGTATCCGAAAATGTTTTGATTAAGCAATATATTCCATCATTAGGGTAACTGTTACATATCACTGATGTATACGTACATATGTATAACAATTACCAGAAATCTATAATACATAGGATAATTGTCATAGCCTGATTCTAAGATACCACATAGTATTTGAGTAGATATTTATTTTTATTCTCATAAGACCGTAAGTATTAAGACATAGTTATTGTGATGGTGTTGGCTGCCATTTGGAGTTATTCTGTAAGCGTTCGTTATGATGAGGAGAGAGATAACAGAGATAATAATATCCCGCTTTCTTTCGCCAAGGAGGGAGGGATTCCCTGAAAGGGTGGACACCACCAGATGTCCACCAGATTGTTACCTCATTTCAATTGTAAGTGTAATTGATATTCGGCTCCTTTCTGATTAATAACTTTGTTCGCAAAAAATCGTCTACAGAATATACCTCATTTGTAGTAAAAACGCTGTAGTAAACCTTGTGAGATTTTAGTAATTCGCTGTTTTGGGCGTTATAGATTGTTTAGAATGCAAAAACTTATTGAGACTACAATTTAGTAATTTGAAGGTGTCACTAAAGTTTGCTTGGGATATATAGTAGAATTGGCTGTTAAAATAAATTCGAAGAATACACAATGTTACAAGTATGAATTAGCTAACCGAAATATATTTATTTGATAAGGATACACGGTTCATGGTAATTTTATTGTACTAATTTTTCGGGGTTTTCCCGCCTATTTTCACTGTAATTTAGTTTGTTATGAACAAATAAATGTGTATACCTACTGTACTTTTTATAATTCCTACTGTATGGTTTTAAATTTAATAGTGGAAGGGGTATCGGTGCGTTGAGTTTACAATCGATTTACTTTTCCTACGCTGACATAAAATTTTAATGTAGTTTGAGAAGATAGCTGAAGACACCGCTCCATTTCGTTTAATGATATTGCTGGTTCACCGCACAACTGGCGTGCTATCATATAAAACTCTCTTATAGTTTACGATAAGAGTTTTCCATACCTACGCTAAACTTTATTGCCACCTATAACTGTTTTATTATAATAATAGTTTTGGATTTTATTATGTACGTTAATGCTCCAGTGCTCCATGTTAGGGTTATAGTTTTAGGTAAAGCCTGCTCCACCACTTAGCGCAATTACGGTATAGATATAAATGATCGATAAATGCATCATGAGTATGCAATTTCAAACTGAAAAAATGAATAGTAGCAAAAGAATACAATATGGTAATGACAATTACACAAAAAAATAATTACTGGAATCTTGGATATATTCGATATTTTATTAAGGTTAATTGTATGCATAATTGCTCGTATAATTTTGTTACTATTTTAGTCGATAACAAACGATAAATATCTGCGGGCGATATATAACCAATTTAATAATTAGCAATTTGTCTGAAAACGATCCATCTAAACCTTTTTTAATTACCATCAAAGAATTAGGAAAAGCAAATAGTGTCCCCATTAGATGATTTATCCAAGAAAATTTATTTCTGCTAAGTGGTGACATTTGAAAAATAATAATGCTTAACGATGATGCAACGTACATGGTAAAGGTCTTCTTATCGAGGGCAGTCATATTGTCGACACTCTTCAGGCTTTGGTAATCTTTGTTTGGTAGTGTTGACGTTTGGGTGTTTTTTACAGCAGCTAACTGCTGTAGTTCGTAACAAATAGGGAACTATAATTATAAAAAGGCTTCTCATCCCGTGTATCATAGCCTGTCTTTTCTAATGCTTCAGGCTGCAAGAGCAGTTCCAAAGGGAAGTGGGTTTGGTCTTCTCCAGAGTCTGTAAGGCCTGAAAACCATCTGGAAAAATAATAGTAATGAAGTTATGAATACAAAAACCCCATAGATAAATATTAAGCTACCTATTTAATTGAAGTAATGAATAAACAAGAAAAATTCGTATTTTTTTAAATTAAGCAAAAATTACTTAAATTTCGTCCTCCAAATGAGTCCTTTGTTGTTTCGTTGTCTATTATGTAATAAAATGAATTTATGTACTTACAACAGAAAACCAATTACACGCGCACTGGTTATACTGAGAGTATAAAATGGCGCGACTCCATTGCAGGAATGTGCATCCACCAAATCTTCGAAATGTATACATTGCCGATTTAGTAGCAGTGGCGAGTGTCCAATTATTTTGTTTTTATATTGAAATTCTTGTATCAGTTGCTTAGTTCAAATTTCAGTTTCTCGAGATTGACTAGAATATTAGAACTTTGTGAATTTCTGAAGCAGTAATTAGAAGACAGCAATATTTTCTGCAAACTATAGAATTGTATGCAAGATACCTTTTTGGATAGAAGTTAAAAAGGGATTTTCGCAAAATCGATTAGAGTTCATTAGAATTTTTGACAATGTGAGTTTTGTTAAGATAGCTTAAGGGACCAGATTTTGATTTTTGAAAAACTGACTAAATTTCATTGGTCTTTCGGTAAATTAATGAATTTGATTAAAAGCGATGTTCATGTCCATAGTTACTTAGTTGACATCATATTTTCTGGGGAACTGTCATGATTCTTTGCTTCTTGAAAATTGATGACTTTTTCTGAGTAATGAACTCATGTGATTGTTGGGAAGGATATTGAAATTAGAAAAAAACATATATGGAGTAGTTGTTCGGTTAAAATTTTAGTTTAAAGAAAATTGATTAAAACAAGTTGGAAATTTTTTAAAACTATCGAATTAAGTATAAAAGGTTCTTGAATGATCATGAGTGTTCCTTTCAGTAAATTGATTGGAATGATAGTTAACACGAGAAAACATCTGTTTTCAGGGTAAAATTCTATCAGAAAAAATATATACGTATAACGTCACAAAATTCAAAATAATCAGGCGTCCGCCACTACAACACTACCGAAGATATAATTTTCGAAGTTTTGGCGAAGCGTTTGTAATGCCGCCATTTCATTACCCTATAACTTCGCGAATCCTAGTATAATAGCAAGTTTGTTTTGAAATTAATTAATATATATTACACTAGCAAAACACATATACATTTCTCCTAGAAATGTAATATAGAACGTTATAAGGTGTCCATTCGAAAAAAATTCATGATTGAGCATTTCATTGCAACTTGTTGATATGGCTATAGGAAAAAGTAATTTCATTCATATGTTATCGAAGCATCCTGGAAATTTTCCGAATTTTTCGAATGGGTATGTCCAGTTCGATAATACCCATTTCCCGGGCACATCTCTGCCTCAAGGCCACATACAATCCAGGGGTCGCAGGCATTTTCCAGCCCTCCCGATATTAAAACATAAAATTTTCCAGGAAAATTTAATTCATTGGAATCGCCCGAAAGAGCAGCCTTAGTTAGCAAATAATTGGAATTTTTGATATAGGGATATCGATCAATTTCACTACGCCTGCGCGAGGAGTATAAACAATCCTTCGACTCAATTCGGGACACTATTCCACTGGTTGAAACCGACGAAATCACTTGGTCGCCAGGTGATCACACTAACTGCTTTTATGATCGGCTAAGGGTAAGTGTTGTAGAGAAATGCAATTGTTCTGTTTGTATTATTATCTAGTGTGTTAGTATGAGCATGCGAGAGCGTTGCTTGCTCCAATTTTCTTTACAAATCCAAATAGCTATAATTTTTATTTCTGCTTTGTACCTTTTCCTTTACAGAAAAGACAGAAAAGTTTTGACAATAGTAAATTGGCACGAACTCAACAGGTTACGTAAAACATTATTGATCTATATATATCGTTTTTCGAAAAAAATATCGGTTTTTCCTTTCCTGCTGAATTAGCTAAATGAGTTGCCCTGAAATTTTCTCACAATTATTTACCTACTAGGTGGGTGGTGTAATTTACTACGTAGATATGTAGATAATTGCTGGTTTTGCTATGTTCCTCTTCTTTTAATTTTGACACACTTTAAATTTAGTACCACAAACTTCAAAACATTTGCGATATATCAGATGATATTGTTCCCTTTATTATACATTGTTTAAATGTCTTGCTAAAAGTATCCCTTCTGCTGTCGTTTGTATTCTACATTTTTCAAATAGAACCAAAATGACATACATTAAACTAAAGATATGCATGATGGGGCAGGTACCTTGGGTTTATTATCATTCAAAAATATAACAACTTTCTATAAATATCCTTTATGTACTTTAACATTGAAATAAATTACTCCAAAATATCACCAGACAGTTGAGAATCTAGTTTAACTTCTAAATCAAAGTACATAATGAGTTGAAACAAGGTACACCAATGACACAAAGTTGGGCATTGTATATTGCATTGGAGGACAAGACTTTCAGTTTTGTCTTCCATTTCAACACATAATGAGTTAAAATTTCTTATTTACCTTATGTATTCATATTTATTGGTTTTATCTCTTTTAAGTTTTTCGACAATTTAATCAAAAAACGGGTTTTATTTAGAAAAAAAAATCATGCAGCGTGGAGTTTAGTACTGAAAGGCATCTGGACTGAATATTGCCCAATAATGGCTCGACATTCGAGCTATAAAATATGGCATTAGCGCTGTAAATTATTAATGGTGAACTATTAAAGTAATAGCTTTCCTGGATGATTTATCGACATTGGTGGAGTTATCTAAAGCTCATACGTATATGAAAGTAATGTCCAGAGAATATCGTAAAATTTTTATAACGTTATTTGAGATAAAACGGAACATAAGGCTTCGGCCGTATGCAATTTATTACACGCTGAACGTCAACATGTTCTGCCACGAATTTCATTTATTTCCTGAGGGTACAAATTAAAAAGATAGGAACTGTAAATGTACACAACCAGACGCGCCACATGGAGAACGTGCTTCGTTTCGAAACGATCCTACTTTTGTACTGTCAGATAGCAATTTGCCATCATAGGCAGTGTTAAAAATGTCTTCAAAATTGTGTTGAAGTACGAACACAAATACTGCCTTTAAATGTATTTGCGTTTTAAATACTCCACCTGACAACTTATTTCAGTAAATTTTGGTTTTTAAATTTGTTAATTATTTTTCTATTAAATTCGGCAGTGTTACGAGTGTTTTGCAATTCTACCGCTGAATAACTTTATAACAACAACAAAACATTTTAATCACCTAAATAATTAAATAATCAAAATGCACCTAAATGAAAATTACAATAAACCACTTATGTATTTAATTACTATGTGTTTACAGAGGCTGAGACAAATAATAAAAGTAATTCAACATTCAAGATCATTGTTTCATATAATAGTCACAGGTAAATGTTTACCTGAACATGAGTTAACAAAACTGAAGGGACTTTTGGTGGTTTCGGCGTTATGAATTTAAATACTTAATAACACTAATCATAGGGATGACTAAATAGATGAACTAAGATTGCAAAATAGATTAATTCTGGAAAGTATGAAGTTTGGCACAAGGGTAATTTAAATTACAGGTGTTTCAAACCGTAAATATTCATGTTTTTCATTTTGTTTTCAAAAATTTACGACTATGAGAGGTAAAGTTGGTAATTTTCACGAGTATGATGTTTTAAATGTGCATCAATACGAATAGGATGCATATTTCAATGGTTCAAAGGAAACTCTTCCTAAACAAAAAGTAAAGTGGAGTCGAGGTAATTTTAACAGCGACGCAAATAGCCTTTGGGATTATGTAGACTGCGATAATAGGCTTACCCGTATTACACCTCAAGAGTTTATTGCTTCTCTAATTATTAGCCAAGATGTTGGGAGAAGAGGTCTATTTTTTGATATATTCGTAATATAGGTTTTCTAGACAAAACAAACATTTTTTCCAATTTTCTCTGAAACTTCTATACTGTTTAAAATTATTTTTGAAGGCCAAACAATTTACTACAGCTTATCTGTTGAAAGTAATTACCTATAGTGTATATTTTTGGAGATATGAGCAAAACAATATTTTTCTATTTTAAATTATTTGTTAAATGAAATTTTATACGCACCGTATGTTATTTAGTTCATTATCGTAAAAACTAACTAAAACGTCCATAAAACTAAATCACGAAAATGTCGCCAAATTCGTGTGTTACTTCATACATAGTGAATTGTTTTATAATTTGAAAAAATAAAACCAATCGACCAAGCCTATGTAAATGCATATCAACTTAAACTTACTGATACCCCCATGACAACACCCATGCAACTCATTGAATCACTAATATTTAACGATAATTTGATTAAATAATTCGGTACAGATGGTTCAATCAAGAAAACAAACAGTTTGTAATTACTAGTCATTAATCACAATAGAAAATCTAATGCATCTGCATTTAAACGAGTAACTATTACTTGGTAATTGTATTTTACGAAAATCCTAGAATTTTGTAGTAGGTGTTTTCTAAATAGAATATACGAATGAGTATAAGAGTGCATCAGCCATAACAAATATTCGCAATTCAGAAAGTTGATGTCGTTAAGTTCATTGATAATTTTGTTGAGGTAAAAGTAGGATTTGTATTTGCAAATCGTCTTATAACCGCCAAACTCCTTTGAACTGAAAGTTACTGACACGATAAATAAAGAAAATTTGTAATATTTCTTTAGATGTTACTTGCAAAAATTTAGAAACAGAATTAAAAATTGTTTAGTGCTGAAACATTTTCCTTTTTCTCCTCCGCGGCATTAAAGGACTGCTTTCATTTTTAAATTTATTAAGGGAACAAAACAAAAAATTATTAAGCTCATAAAAATTTTAATAATTAAACTAAGAGCTCAAGAAGAATTTTTCTATATTTCAATAGAAAAAAAAGCATGGGCTCGGAAATATAAAATTTTAATGGGAAACTAATTTCTTGCCAAGCGAAAAATTAACGAGTCAGACTTTTGGCGAAAGTTCCCTATTGTGCGAAAATGGCGAATTCGCACATTTTTTGGCGGAGCTGACAAATTTAGTCATAAATAAATCATGACAATGAATTGGAGAAATTTATTAGAATAAAACAACACAAAAGTGCTCACATCGTGTCGTTCCATAACTTTCATGTGTAATTTTGTAATATTTACTTTAAATCCAACGTTATACAAGTTCAAGATTCATTCATAAAATAAGATTTTCCAAATAGAATTCTTGGCAAATTTGGGCTATTTTTCACTCAAAATTGCTCAATAGCTGTTTTTCTAAATTTTCATCTAAATTAAACGCATGCAATTCTAAAGAAAAGGTGAGCTGAGGGTAAAGTGATCTAGCAGATCGATAATTATTTATAGTGTGCATTTGCAGGTCATGAACATCCCTTATTCCCTAGTCCTGTGACCTGCCTTGATTTGCATAATTTATAATTGTTTTCAGGAAATTGTCGAAAATGAATCGAACGAAATTCGTATTCTTCCTCCTCGGAATTGTGTGGACCGTTTCAGGACAAGAGGATTCCCTTAGAAGCGCCCTAAACGCCATTAACAGGCGCCAAAGGGAAATCTCCGATTACGATGATAACGAGTATGGGTATACTCTGGAACGGCCTGATGACGTGGCGTTTTTGAAGTCGAGCGGATACGCCTCAGGTAAGGTTAACATTTAATGAGAAAATACGTAAAACGACCTCTTTTGTCTTTGCTTTTCCATTATATTTTTTTGGTCTGTGTTATTTCAACAACAGAAAGTTCAGAAAATTTAAGTGAATATACGGGAAACAAACGAATGGATCGCAGAGGGTAAAAAAGTATTTGCAGAACTTCTTGAAGTAACCTTGCTTTATAATTACATGCCAGACATTCGGCTTAATTTGAAAACGGCAGAAATGTGATTCAACTTTCGATCATTAAATTGAGTCCCAGTGATAAGCTACTATATTACGGATGCCAAAGGATATTTACAGAACAACTTTCCGAAATCATCTTGCTTTAAAATTTCATTTCAGATATTTGTTATGGTTTAAAATTTAGCAGGCAGTAGATCCAACCCTCTTGAAACAGATTTTATTCCAATACGTTTAATTCGAGTAATATGAATAACAAATGAAAGCACCGTAAACACAAAAAGGTATGAAAAATAATTTTTGAAGAGTGTATGTCATGGTAAAAATATTTGAACTACTGCTTGTAATTAATTCCATATCAAGTATTTCGCAGACTCAGCCGGTAAGTAGATCGTATGGTTTTTGAGAATTTTGTATTTTTAAAACCAACCCATCCTTCTTCAAAACTAACACAATTTTCCCCTTCTAGTTCAGATCCTGGATACGCTCTCGACTTGTAATAGCTTTCTACAGTAACTTTCCCCTCTAATTACATTTCATACACGTGATTTAATATTCAAAATTTACAAACTGAGAAAAGTTGCTCCCTTGTTACTATTAAACCTATTAATTAATCCACTAATTGTAATCCTAGTACGTGTGTTTAAATTTCCAGAGCGTCTCCCCTTTGAAGCGTAAACAAACATCTCCAGGATAAGCCGGATAATTGAATTTTTTGATCTTTCTTCCTTGTTAATTCCGAACCCTTTATCTGACGGGTAATTTAATTAGGAACGTGAACATACCGAAGAGTGTAGTTACCGGATAGCTACTGTTTACTTTTAATTACTTACGGCGTGTTTGTGTGTTTTGTAGCAGCGTATAAATTGAAGGTCGGAGATTGATTGATTTTTAAATTTTTTGCAGAAGGTTACCAAGACTGATTGTTGGTTAGCGACAGTATGTGTCATTATGTTCGTAACGCTTGTGATATTTGGATTTTTCCGGCATGGTTTTAGATAACTTACGTAAAACAAATAATCAGTGACATTCCCTAGATGAGAGCGATTCCTCGCCATATTATAAGGGCTTCAGGGATAAGGGATAACGAATAAGACTTATTTAATTCTCCATGTGGATGTTTTGACAGCAATACCATCAGTCGTCTTCAGGCATTTTGCTTTACAACAACAATCAAGAATCGACCTCAAATTTATCAATGGAAATTGCAAAATGAATATGATATTCGAAATAACATTATTTTAGAACAAATAGTATGCACACACCAAATCCAAACATTACAATGCACAAAAAACCATGCATTAAAAATTAAAGCTGGAATAAATTAGCTGATTAACAAATTGTGCTTCTGTATGTGAAAACGTACACATGTACGTATTTCATTACGTGGTTATCAATTTCTGTGATTCGCAAACAAGCGAAACTAAGTGGTTACATAAAATATCAAATTTGTTCCTCATATTTCCTTACATAATGCGTATTCATTACGTATCCTCGAATATATGTGTAAGATGAATATGTCCATATGTAGGTACATACGTAACCTATAAAGAATGTTTTAGCTTCACATGACCCATTCCCTGTCCCTATTAGTGTTTCGTCTAATTTCTAATAAAATTATTTATATCGAAGGCACTTTTCTTGTTTATCAATCCAAAGTTGTCACTTTACGCTCTCATAGAAATATTTGTTTCTGCTGCTAAGAAATTATTTCTAAAAGTCACGATTTTAACATAGATTACAATAAATTCCTGGAAAACTACAGTTGGTATATCGGTTGTGCTCAACCATCAATATAATTCAGATTTCTTCTTTACTCTCCTGTTCGTAGTTCCTTTCTGATCTGAAACTCCGGGACCAAGTCAATAGAGCGCTGCAAGGGTTAAGTGGAAAGGGGAAACAAATTCTTGTGGCGGGTAAAATAGAGCTTTCAGGGATGCAATACAAGTAAGCGAACTAGCTTTATGAAATCGTCAGAAACAAATGAATAACTTGGCGATGTGTTCATTGTATAACTTTCTCATATGAGTCCTCTATTCAAGTTTAGGAAATTCTTAGGAGTACAGTACCCTTTAGTGTCATTTTAGAAAGAGATGTTTCAAATGAAAGTTATAAGTATTAAACAGTTCAATGAAGTTAGAAAAGTTGAAATAAATCCCCTAAAAACATTAAGAAAAATTAAAATTTTCCAAGAAACAAAAAAAAAACAAGTAAGATTAACCGCTTGCGATTTTCTCCAAAAATATCAACAAAAACTGATGTCAGGAGTATAAGTTTTTCTTTGCTACGACGTATACTTTCCGAGTTATGGACGATAGAATGGAGGGGAGTTTCTTTTT
Organism: Cryptocephalus primarius; assembly: GCA_963576515.1. Classification (NCBI taxonomy): domain Eukaryota; kingdom Metazoa; phylum Arthropoda; class Insecta; order Coleoptera; family Chrysomelidae; genus Cryptocephalus; species Cryptocephalus primarius. The sequence continues at coordinate 8,288,467 of OY754936.1, forward strand.
TGGAAAAATCGCGATATTTCGAAAACCGTTGTGCATATCGACTTGTAATTAACGCCATAGGGCTTAGAATGTTCTTGCGGACCTACCCTGTGAGTTTTATGTGGAAATTCCAAAGTTCATATTTTTGGGTCGAAAAAACGGGAGGTATACCCCTTGCGATTTTCTCCAAAAGGGCTCGAAATTAGGGTGCCAATCGAAAGGGAACGCCTCCCTGACGCCGGGAGTGAAGGAATTTCTTTCCTACGACATTTACTTTCCGAGATATGGAAGGTAGAATGGAGGGCATTTTCTTTTTTGGAAAAATCTCGATATTTCGAAAACCGTCGTGCCTGTCGATTTGCAACTAACTCCATAGGTCTTAGAATCTTCTAAAGAACCTACCCTGCGAGTTTCATGTGGAAATTCCAAAGTTCACATTTTGAATTTGGTTAATGTAAAAACAAAAAGGAAATATCTAGCAAAATAGTAAAATGAATTTCTTGGCATCCGGTCAGAGTGCAAAATATTATTTTTAGTACTTATTCCGTTAGGGTATTTATAAGTTATACCCCGTAACTTTTTAACTGATTTATCATTAAGATTAATTGAACGAATTTAACTTAAAAATTACTTATTGTGGGTAGTTTTCATTGAAAGGAACCTTACAATGTTTTATGTCAGTGGCGACGAATAGTAATTTGCAACAGGGTTTAAACGTTTTATTGTGTTACAAATGCTTAATTAATCGCCTTTTAATTGATTGTGTTTAGAACGTTCCTTGAGAAAACGGAGAGAGTGATTTGACTTATCGCGGATTATGAGTTTATTCCACTGGGTTTTTACCAGCAGATAATTTACAAATTAACTCCAACGCTGTCTCTAACACAAATCCCAGACTTAATTTATAACTTGAAGCTAGAGCCTCGAGAAGTTTATTAAGCCCGACATGAATATATAGAAAAACACGTAGGTATACAGTCAAATTACAAAACTCATTAAATCTCTGTCACTGACAGAAAGCTCGTTCTGTGTGCATGTGGATGGTTCCAAAATTGAAATGTATGGTATTAATTGAAGTGCTGGGGTTAGACAGCCGTTAAAGCCGCGTCCAATTAATGTTTATCGTAAATGGAAGTCACTAACAGCGTACTGTAGTTTAAAGAGTTTGCAACGCAATGTACGGGAAGCAAATTATTTACTAACTCACTTACAATTTTAACTACTTACTCTACGGAACTGCCTATGTTCCTGCTTAAAAGTTAGCAATGAAATTTGTTTCGATTACAATGTTAATGGAGTTTGGAGCTGAATTGGATTGACCAGAATCAATTCAGAGCTTCCAGTGGAAGAAATATTTTGCAAATGACTGTCGTCCGCCAGTGTATTGCTAGCTCATTTGGCGTTACCCAGGGTGCACCACGAGGAGGCGAGCTAGCTTTGCACCCCTCCCTTTAGAATGTCATCCACCTAATAAATACTAACGAACTCGGCACACACATCTCTGACTCGTAAATTCCGCTTATTGTTCATTATTTGTTCTTACGAGTTCTTACAAAACTAACTCTTCTGAATAAAACCTTGTAAATTGAAGTCGAGATGCTTTCAGATCGGCCCTACCAAGGAATGCCGTTGATGAAGTACCGGGACGACGATAAATATGATCAAGACAAAAGGCTTTCATCAGCTTTCAGGGAACGAGTGGAAGAGGACAACCAAAAGCAAATGGACGAAATGGCACAAAACCTTATTTCCAATATGGACACGAAGGGCAGATATAATTTCGAGAATGAGGATTACGAGGAGCTCCTGAGGGAACTGTGGGACAAGTATCGTCGACCCTACGAGCACACCAGGACGTATGCCTCCAAAGTCGACAAACGGACCTATCACCCTAAACGAGACAGCTTGAAAAAACGCGACGATGAAGGCTACGAAGAGGTTTACTTCCCGGACGATGAGGACGACGACGATGACGAGGGCGACGAGGATTACCCGGTGAACAACCTGAGGAAACGCTATTACCAAGGGGGAAACAAGATTTACGCATACGGCATCTCGAGACATTTTCCGGTGGCCAAGAGGAGCAGCGACTATTCTCAGAGCGAAATTACGCACCAGCACAAGAGATCTGCGGTCAAACGACAGACGGATCCTAGAGTCGAACGAGACCTGAATAACATTTTCGGTGGGAAGAAGGAGGATGCAACAACTTCCGAGCCACCCTCCACCACAGCAGAAACCGAGCCCGAGTATGAGAGTACAATCGCTCCGACTCAAACAACCAAGAAGGAAACAAAGGCCTCCTCCACAGGCAAACCCTTGCAAATCCAGAAAAAATCCATCAATTGGACTGATTACTTCGGCTTGGACAGGCGCAAGAAGTCCTCGAAACCCGACGACTTGGACAAGCAATGGCTGATCGAGAGGTATCACAAGTCTATCGAGATGTCCTCCAAGAAGAGAAACTCAGGAGCTCCGTCACCCTTCCGCACTGATGACGAGTCTCAGAAAATCGAACGCGAAGACGACAAGATCGATGACATGGACAACAAGCTGAAAATGCTCGAGGACAAAATCGTTGATGACGCTCTTAAATACACCGGTGCTCACGAGGGCGAGAGCAACCTTAAGAAGATTCAGGACACCAAAGACAGGGTGATCTCTCGCTTAACCGCAGCTTATAACATCGAGAAGATGAGGAAGGCCCTCAGCGAATATCGGTCTCTGATAACGAAAATGAAGCAGCCCGAGGACGATTACAAGTTTTTGGAAGAGAAAAGAAACGCTCTGCCCAGGAAATCCGCTTTAGACCAGGACAGGGACAGTGTACTCGACGCCGATAATAACATCAAATGCGCGGAAGGAGATGAGAACTGCCACGAACAGAACTACAAAACTCCCACGGATATTATTGAGAACCACTTTGGAACTGGTAAAGTTTAATGTACTTTATTCCTACGATTAATTGCTATTATTGATCATTTTAGAAGAGTGCCCAGCAATAGAGAGAGCTTGTAATGACGTGTGCTCCATTATTGGACAGTTTGGACGACTGTTTAAAACTGCTTGTAACATGCATCAGATGTGTCTTCTATGCGTAAGTACCTACCAAAAGTAACTTAATAGGTTCATATAATTCAGCATAAAATATTGGCCTACTCATTCCTAGGCAAACAGATTACAAAAAGAAAGCAAAGGCTTTAAAGTCTAAACCACAAGAGTTTTTTTAGAAGTGGTTTATAGTATTTCAATATAGCGATGATTTTATAGTTTTATTTTGTATTTCCTAGCTTCGTTCTGCCAATATTTCTCGTACATCTTCTCTTTCTACAGTCAGTATGTTGTCTATTTAGTTCTTTCCTTTTCATACATATAATTTGAAGTTAAATGTTAAGAATATTTCCTTCAAATTTCAAAAAAATGAAATCGTCTTTTAAAATTCAAATTTTAAGAATTGTTCCTCTTGTGCCTATTCTGTGTCCTCTTCCTCCTGTAGTAACGCCCTCCTTGACCTCTTTTTCCTGTATTTCCTCGTCTGGCTGTAGTCCGTTGCTCCTTATATTAGCAGGTTCCAGTATCCTTCGACTCTGGCGACGTGTTTCCTGATTTTCCTATTGGTTTTGCGGTAGCTTCGTCCTTCCTGGTTTGGTCCTGTGTCGTCTTGGTTCCTCTCTTTCATCCTATTAACAGGGCAATACTTTTGTTGTTGGAGTGATCGATATATGCATTATCTCAATCTACTATTTTTTTAATTTTTTCGAATTGACAAATGGAATACAATGATTTATTAAAATACTGTAATTACCTGAATTTATTTCAGAGTAACAACAGTTGGTTCTCTCCGACTCGCCAGTGCAATGCACTTTTCATCGCAAAGGCCTACGATCTTTGTAAGGGAAGCATGGAGTGCCAGAGAGCAGCACAGCGCTCTCTTCGCTACCTTTTAGATGTGAATCGTTCTTTGTATTCGCAGCCGTCTGCTATAAACGACTGCGAGCTATCCTGTCCAGATACTGATTCTGTTTACGACCCTAATTCACGGTAAACTGTCCATTAGGACTTAAAAAGAAGTGTGCACCCACGATTTTCTAACGAGCTGAAAAATATCTAATATTGCGTACCTACTTCTAAATATTAACGACTAACTATCGTTTACGGTTGACAATAATTTTTTTCACCCCATCTAAACTGGCTGAAATTTTTAGGATTGCTTGAAAATGATTTCCGAACTTAATTACATAAACTGATCAACTTTCTGGTCAATACAGGATGACTCACTTTAACGCTACTCATTTAATCAATTATGAACGTTGTGTTTTGTTCACTCATTACTTTTCGTTTTTTTAACCTCTTTGAGTTTAATTAAGCGACTCACCCTGTATGTTATATGTAAAAGACTTTTCAATATATTGCTAAGAGAGACTTTAAATATTCTCAATCGCTGTTGACAATAAAAATTTCCTTAAAAACAAAAAGACTTAACCTGTCTAATAAGTTAAAAAAAAAACGACAAGATATTTTCCAGTTTGGTAAAAAATTACGTGTGTGATTATCAATATTTCTTTCAAACCTAACCATAATGCCTGAGATCTACAGACCTGCATATAATAAAAGAAAATATAAAAATATATAAGTTTGTGAACTCTATATGTAAACGTCACATGTTGATCCAGGTATTCTAAGCTATTATCAGTGTAACCTATTATTGAACGTCTAGTTATTAAAAATAGTAGTACATACTCTAACAGAATAAATATCTAATATTGTTAAAACTAAAAATTTTGTCGAATGGTTAAATTACGTTATGTCTTCTTTATTATAAACGAGTTTATTGAATTTATTTAATTAATTCGATAAGTTTTATGAAATATTTTGTATTTATTGTTATAAAATTATTAAACGTCACAAACGCATATTCGTATGGCTTTTAATTTAATTTTACAACAAAAATTTACCTACCTGTGAATAAATTTAATGAGTGAATGACCTGCCTTCCCCCTTATTCCACTTCTAAATTCAGACTGATAAATAAGTCAAAACAGGCAGCGATGATAACAGTTGATTGTTTAAAAGATTAGATATGTACGACTACAATCAGCTCGGATAAACAGTATGGAATGTATAGGGATGACTTCATGTTGTGACAAACATACAATTATAATTATCTGCCTGTGATAAAGTGCATAACAAGAACTTTGTTTTGGAATGGAAGGTACGTATATACGTAAATGTGAATTGACCTGGGGAATATGTTAATTTAACCTGTGGCAAATACGTACTAACATTGTTTTCTTTTTCGATTAGAAATTACAGTAAACACTCGAAGTTCCAATCATAATACAAGTAGGATCCAAAATGAATATACAGGTAACAAAATTTCGAAAAAACTACTAACAATATTTCTAAATTATATTCTGTTACTAGGAAACTCAAACGGAATCATTTCAAGGCAACCTAGTGGTAAAATTTTAATTCCAACAACATACTATAGCTTTCAATATTGATTATATTTTTTAGCAATATCATCTGTAGCTGTAATAAATATAACTAATGTCGATGAATACGCTACTAGAAATGGATTACAAATCTTAGATGGTATTTCCCAATTAACCATCCAACAAACTTCAGGAGTAACTGATCGTGAGTTTGTTCAAACTATAATTAACGTAGTTTTATTTATAACACCATCAGATACGAATTTTATCATACGATTAATCCGGTCTTATTTCCTATATATTTATTTTTTCAGTCGTCGAATATGTTTCATCTGAAAATAGATACACCGTCAAAGCTTCAAGAGGTGATACAATAGCTTACGCCACAGAGAGTTCTGATGATTGGCAGAGAAGGTGTTTTGGATCTGGAAGGAGTTTCAGCATGAGACTCTATGACAGGAGTCAAAGAGAAGTTCTCTTCTTTAAAAGAAGGCTCGCATGCGGTAGTTGCACTTTCTGGTGTTTCCTCCAGGTAACGGTTACTGATTCGAACTAATTCAAAAAATTAATTTCAAAACATTTTAGAGACTGGAAGTGTGGATGGCGCCTGGGGAGTTGTTAGGGACGGTCTCGCAGCAAATTTCATTCTGCCTAAAAACATGCTTTAATATATACGACAGAAACGGTAGGATGGTGTTTTTAATAGAAGGTCCTTCGTCCTTCGGATGTCTGCTGAGCAAATCGCAACATTTTGAAGTAGGTACCTGTAAGGGATTGCGTATTTAATATTTTTAAACTACTTTTGAGATTACCAACTCAAGATCCAAAATTATCAGAAATCAATTCAACACGAAAACCGACCTGACTTACAATGCTTTTGACTGTATTTCCACCAAGAACTTTTTTGTCCTTTTGCTTCTGCTGTTCTCAAAAAATTCAAAGAAACACAACCTAATACATAACAAAATCAAACTAACGTAGGTTAAATTGGTTTTGATCCCGTAGTTAAGTTTTTTCTTGTTCCGGCCTATTAGGTTGCTGGCAGTCCCTATGTAAAACCAAGAAAAGTCCGAGTTACTTTCCTTAAATGATTATTAGAGTGGATTCACGTAGCCAATCTCTCTCATTTAATTCATTTTTATCTAACCAATATTGATAACAGGCTCCTCAATCTCAATCATTTTGATACTTGCGATGCAGAGAACATTTATCAAATAAATGCCTGATGTTGAAGTGTACATCCGGTATTTAAGTAAATTTGTAATAGGTCTCCCTGAAATTACTTCATTTGAAAACATGCGTTACATCTCCACGATTACTCCAAAGGATATCGTGAACAATAACTATTAACATTTACTGCTTTGGCTAAAATTTTTTGGAATGTCGTTTCTTTGACTTAGGTATTCCTGCTAAGTTGATGGGTATAAGTCGAATAATTTCATATCTCTGTTTTCTTAAATTATGTTGGAACCATTTGTTTAAGGTTCCATTTTTTAAATGATTGCTTCATCCAGAGTATTTTTCTGTCCTATTAGTTTCCCATTTTATACGTCAGTTGGTTTCTGATACATTTGTCGCAAAGTTCTGTTAGTGATATGATCCACAAAACTTGACTGTTCTCTCGTATGCTCCTGGTTACCTTTTGTGGTACTACTTGAGGCTCTACATGTCTTCAGCGTACGAAAGAAGCTCATACTTTGTTTCCATTCATCTATAATTTAGCATAGATGTAACAAAACAGATCTGTTCAGTTTTTTTGGGTTTATCAGACCCGAGGTTTCAATTATATCCTACAAATTTAAAGAAGTGTGGCCAGAAAGTTTTCAAAAACCAATGAAGAATGAATAATATATTGACTTTCGCTTTAACCAATAAAACCGTGATTCTCTTTTTCAATTACATCCTTGGTGAAATATTTTCAAATACAAGTATGTTGTATTTTCAGATTTATCACATAGGTAACACCAAAATTGGGAGTATCGTATATCAATGGGATCAACTTCAAGTGTCAAACTATTTGCAACTCCAAATACCTGAAAGTATTCAGAACAATGAACACAAAGCACTTTTACTTGGATGTGCCTTTCTTTTGGTAAGTATCACTCAAAAATATCCTATAGCTTAACAAGTGATAGGCTTAACTTGATTCATGGAAACAAAACGTTTATCTGTTGTTTATGATCGATCAGTCAGTGTAATCTACATAATTAATTTTCGATTACAGATAACTCACAATACATTAGGTGTATCTAAATGTTTATACAAAATTACACTTGATAATGGATTTCCTCTGACAATCAAAAAGTTGTGGGTGTTTAAGCATTCAAGTATTACAAAAAGTATTATTGTAGCAGATAATGTTTAATATCACATATCCGTGAAAAACAGATAGGTTGAATCTCAAGTGCCCTTAATAAATGTATGTTCTACTTCATAATATCTGTTTTCACAGTTTTATTTGTAACATAATTTATCAGGTTTCATACAATAAAAGTTCTTTGCCAGTTAATTTTAAATTTGAAAATTACAATATCAATCAAAATGTGTTTTTCTTTCAGGAATATATGTTTTTCGAGAACCAGAAAACGAAATCCTGTAATAAGTGTTTCTGTTAGTGGTAAAATAAAGCAATTTTCAGTATTTTTGTATATTTTAATTGCTTGTAGGACCACAGCTACAAATAAACTTTAAAAACGATCAAAATATCAAATTAAAATAATTTAATGTAAACAACAAAAATGTACACAGTAATATAAAACATTTATAACTCGCGTGACTGAAAATTACATAAATAACAACAAACCGAAATCGAATAAAAACAAAAAAAAAGCAGTTTTATTATAACTAATATTAAAATTATTTCTTATTTACATTATTGAATGTACAAGTGGTTAGAGAATAGTTTGTGGGTTTCTTGCTTATTGCCTTTATTGGTAGAACTTTTGATTGTAGTTATTACTATACTTCTATGAATACTGTATAATATACCTATAAAGTACCTAGTGTTACCCGATAAAAAGTTTATATTATAAAAGTATTTATGTTACAATTACAAATGCAATAAAAGTGGTTCTTACCATGGTGTTTTATTTATCTGCCAACATTATTAATTCTCCCTTAAATATGACATTAATTACCAAGTGAAATGCAGTAACACATTTTTAATTTCTGTACAAATCAATAATATTTCAAGGGCAAATCAACATCATTACAATTATAATACACTATATTCTAATAAAAATATTCAACACACTGGACAGAATTACTCGAATTGGACTTTGGACAGGTTAAGGTACTATAAATTATTGTTTTAACAGTCAATGGACGACTAAAGTTTTAAAACCGCCAAGCAACAGATGAACCACTGACACTAGAAGTACATTATTTTCAATTTTTACATTTATTTTTGATCACTTATGGAATGTATTAATTACTAAATGCAAACTGAACTTGATGCAGCAGATGTGGGACTCTAAATCTTAGCTGCAACAATACTTAAGAGGAATGTTACTCAAAAGTCTATTAAACATATGCATGTGTTACAAATGATGAGAAACGAAAACAATTTTGGGCAGTGTTTGAATTGAATCGATGAATATGTTGAAAATATTTAAAAAATAATAGCTTATCTTAATTTGGATTCTAATCTGAGTAAATATGTTCAAGAAATACATGTGGAAATGATTACAAACGTAGTAGAAAACATTTGACTAGATGATAAAAAAATTGGTCCTTTAGAAGTTTAAATCATTGGTAACCATGTTAAACTTTTGTTTCAAAAATGCTAATGAGAAACACCATAAACAAATACTAATTAGTCACAAAATGCCACATCATAGAAACTTATGTAAACCGGAAATATATTAAAGTTAGTATAAAATTTAAAAACCCACAAAAGTGTAAAAGTATTAGCTGTCTTAAATGATAAAAATAAATTTGTTAATATACTAGTTATTGATCATTTAACTTAAACTAGTTAAATAAATAGATGAATAGGAACCTAATTTTCCTAATTAAAATAATTAACATTCACTTTCTATCATAAATTAATATTGCAGCTAAATTTCTAGCTGTATCAAATACAGTAGAAGGCAAAACAGACATAGCAAATTATAATTACTCCTATTTTATCTATTTGAATCTTAAATCTAGATTTTCTAAAGACACAGAAATAGTTAAAATGCTCATTGAAAGCTACATATTTTCTATTACAATAATTATATATTTTAGACAAACCTGATCAATTATAGAGCACACAAGAAAATGTCTAAGATATATTTATATATTAAAAAAGGACTAAGTGCTTCTGTGTACACTAATATTATCACAGAAAGAAACGTTCAAAAACAATCCACTAGCATTTGAAACACGCGCAAATAACAGTATTTAACACCATAAGTTATGGCATTTGATTAATTTTTAGCACAAAGGTTTAATTTGACTTAATTCATATTTTTGCACGAGTTTCAAACAATAGATGATTTAATATCCTCATAAGAAACTATAACTTAGCGATAGTAATAAATAACTGTCTGAAAAACATTGATGTACATACATGCACATCATAGTAAAAAAATATTTGACAAATAGAAAGATATCCTGAAATATGTCGATTGTATAAAAATTTAAAAATCAAAACCTATGTCACAACAAGAGATTCAAAATTTAACATCGTTATTATCATAACACATCTCTTGCAACTGTCAAAAAAGTTATGCTACCACATAACAAAAAAGGGACTATGCCACGATTTTTACAAAAATAGTAAATTTTTATATATAAAATTCAACTGGCGATAGTGAGTTCTATGGTAGCATCCTAGTATCCCTAACCAATCATATTTGTGCAATTCTATGTGTCATCTGATCCTATCCACTAACAATGTAAATTATTTTGGCTGAAACTGTATTGAAGTTTTTAATCTACACATGATATGTTAATGTGAACTAGTTCAGGTTTGAATATTGGAACGCCAAAATTTGTTTGAATTCAATTTTGATTGTTAAAGTTTTAATTTAGGGATTAGTTTGGTGGATACTTCAGAAAATTTTCAATTAAGCAGGAGGTAGATATTTGGCAAAAATCAAGTGATTTAGAGGCGTGCTACAGCTGGAAAGGTTATAATTGCATGCACACAGTGATAGATGACAAGTTATAACGAGAAAAAATTGGTAAAAAATTACATTTATCTGATTTCAAAAAATATCTTACATCTCGTTCTAACTTTATTTGAAAGATATGAAGGCAATCACGTGTGAAATTCGTCTAATTGAAAGCTGGCGCTAGATGGCAAGTGCATATTTTTAGATGTGCAACAGAACAGTGATTACATTACTAACAATACGAAAAAGGCAAGGATAAGTTATACCAAGCCATGTAAATGGACGGCACACAAATTTGTGTCGTAAAACACGGCAATTGGGAATAAATAGGGTGGACTAATGGAGAGATGGTCGAAAACTTATGGTTTTCACTCTATTTGGCCTTAGAATTATTCCAGTTGCCTACAGTATTCAAACCATTTCCACGAGAACGAGACCTTGGCAGAGAGTCTGGAAATAATTCTTTACAAAACGTGTAATATTTTTCATTGCTGATCTCACCTCTGTTAAGAGCACACTTATTGCTATTACAATCTGCTTTATCCATCCTCATAGCACGGCCTCTACGGTCTAGAATTAACTTGTCTGCTCTAACAAACATGCCATGTTTCGCTTTACAATGGAAATAACGAATACCTTTAACGCTACCGTCATTTTTTCCTGAAAAGGGGAAATTATTAAAACCAAATTGAGAATAAAAAAACCTCGACAAATTCAGTTAATAATACAGGAAAAAACTGTAGCGACAGAAAAAGTATTTTTGTGGATTTATTAAACATCAATCAGGAAACATATCCCTGTTGCCTTAGTATGGTTCATATGGAAGGTCCTTTTTGTGCTGAAGAGGTTTTTCCATCGAGAAAACATTTCACATTGCACTTCTTTTTACATACACTTTACTGCTTCTATTTTTTATTACTTCTTGGATGGTTGGAATGTATAGATTATGCCGAAAGTATCAAAATGAAATTGCTGTTTGTACATACCAACCTGTATACGATTATTTGTGAGGTATAGTGATTACCATATAACTGATAGATTAACCTGTTTGTTGTCTGAAAATCTAACATTTAATTTTTTCTCACCTTTTGGGGCATCTAATTCGACACCAATCCAAGTTCCATTTGCAAATTCAGTCTCTCCAATAAAAGCAATCACTCCTGATGAATTGTAAGGTCTAATTAGAACACTTTCACCTAAAACTACCCAATCAGGGACGGGGATATCATGTATTTTAGAAAGATCAGGACGGGATCCAAAACTATTTTCATGGAAATCTGCAAATATTATCATTAGTAATCGCCTAATGTTATATACCTTTTCACCATATTTACCTTCTAGTTTATCTGTTGATCCATCAATACCTTCCTCTTCCTGTGAGAGAGACAGACTTTGAAGTTTATTAATATTTTGAGCTGATTTTACATCAGACACCTGCAAGCGCGACTGTGGGAATGAAGCTCTCTGCACGTGGCTTCGGCCCCCCTGCTTTTTCCTTCTGATAATTCTGCCAGAAGGTAGATTCGTCTTTACAACAGATTCTGATTCAGTAAGGTCACTTCCAGTGTGATTTTGATTTAAGTCGCCATTGGTTAGATCGTTTAAGCTTCCATCATTGGAATCCTCTGCAGACTGCTCTTGATGGATGGAACTCTCCACCTCCTTGATTACGCTTATGGTCTCACTAGCTGTCTTGTGTTCTAGATCAGGTGTCTCATCTACGCTGATACTTTTTAAGGACATAGAATCATCACTTGATAAATTTGTGATTGAAACCGCTTGCGAGCCATAACCGCTGGAGCTGGAAGATGGGGTATTGGACTTAGGGGCGAATTCCGAGAGGGAATCCAGTGTACGTGACATTGGAAGAGACCTTTTAGCATAGGTCTTTTTTCTCTGTACAGACTAAAATGCAACCAATTTTAACTTTTATCGGAAATTTCATCATTATATGCTTACAAGTACATTTTCGGTTTTTTCGTTACCGTTTTCTTCGGTTTGTTCCATAATAGGATCATCCATGAGCAAGTCAAATGAGTGTTTACGAGGCAGAGGCTTCGTGGGTTCCTCGTGAAGGGTAGTCATTCTCATCCCCAGTTTTGCATTTGCCGGTGATATCAAACCAGTGAAAACTGTAAAGTAACGTAATGTACATTGTTGTTAATGCAAATGTTGAACAAATAAGAAAATATAGCGTTAGATACATAAATTAATATGTAACTAAATATGCAACTTTTTATGGCATTTACAGGATTTGTATAATAGATGAACAAGGAATCCATTACGTATAGATAATAAAAATACAAAAAAATGCAAATGTTTCGCTGTTCATTGAAAAATAACGTGGGACACCCTGTATATGTTACCATCAGAGTTTACAGTGCTGCATTCTGAAGCAACAGAATAAAAACAGCATGACTTGTTTCGACACATAATTAACTATACTTTTTGAAGGTCAGTAGGTTTGTTTGTTGTTTATCAACACCTACTTACTGTGACATACTAAAGGTTCTGGGAGTGCTATCAAACTATTTTCGCAATTTTTGTATATAAGCAAATAGTTTTTATAAGTATATCAAACCTACCTAAACTCTTCTAAATAATAAATCAAGGGAACTGCAATTCCAATTAACATGAATCTCTTGCTAGTTGCAATAAACAAAAATACTAATTATGAATGATTATTCTACTTTTTAAATTAATTTCTCCTTTCTCCAAATTATCACAACGTTTCAGTTCTTACTTTTATATCACAGATTAAATAAATTTTAAATTTTGATGAATAACGTTTTTCGCTTCTATTTATTGCACTTGAACTGTTGCTCATATTTTGACTCTGGCATGAGAATTAATATCCAATTGTTTTATTGCCTATTTTGCCAGACTCATGGCAAGCATAGAACACATAGGTATTTTATAGAATACCTAGGTAATGTGTAATGGGAAAAAGCAATGTATTTCAAAATTTGCTAGTAACATATACATACTTCCTCACAGTATCTTCAAAGTATAAGACTAACTAAACGTTATCTATTTCAATATATGAATAATGCAATAAAAACTTGCATATATTCTTTAAAAATAATATAAAAAAATCGAACATCGAATCTTTGTTACTCTATAAAACTAAACTAATGTAATTAAAAATATATATTAATAAACATAAAGTACGGTAAAATTAAGTAAATAAAAAAAAATTGAACAAAAAGAGGCGAACAATTATGCATCAATCTTTTTACAAACATACGTTTTGTACTTGAAGGTTGTTGCAACCTCAAAGAATTCAAATTCAAGTTGAGGTTCAAGAATGTTGGGCGGGCTGAAATTTTAAAGTACATTTAGACAATATTAAATTTCCCTAGTATTAATGGGTTCACGTGCTTGTTCGACAATACAGTTACAATCTTTTCTATACAAGATTATTGTTGTATAATGATAAAGCCAAAGAGACATAGTTTCGATCTAACATATAACAGATCATGCAGGTTAGAGCCAATTATACTTATCCGATCTAATTTGTTACAATTCAAAACACTGTTTTTTTAAGATTAATACCCCAATGAATTGAAACAAATTAAAAACCGATGACGTCTTAAATAAACAGGTTTTGTCCTATAATTAGTAATTTTCCTATCTATTATTATAACTACACATGCTCACAATGCACGCGGTCTTGAACGGGATTTGGTTGTAATAGCCTAAGTCTCTGTGACTTCATTACAATAAATACAATATGTAATAAGATTTATTTATATAATGTTCACATATCCTTTGTTCACTATTTATTATACCAATCTGACTCATTACTGTTATTAGTATACTTCAATAAATGAGAAAGATGTTTCATTAACGTTTATCCTGTCAAACTGGCTAAAAAATAGAGAACACTCAATGTTCTGTTCAAAGGACAGTAATCATAAGCTATTCGTTTCTTTGTCAATGTAAGCTAAAACTAAAATGGCAAATTATCCAAAAAGTCCGGCAATACATGCTATGTGTATACATATCTACATGTTTACTAACTACTTTTCCAACACAGATTTGAGATGCAGTCACTATCTCAAAAATTGTTCTTAATTTTGTTCAAGCAATTGACTTCATGGTCACATAATATCCACCTATATACATATATAACGGGTGTTCACTTAAAAGAGTCATTAAATTGGCGCTGAAGATGTTTATTTTAGGATATAAAACCATTACGTAAAATTTAGGAACTACTTTAGAAACTAAAACGCCAAATTAAATTTTCGGCTCTAACGAAAATAAAAAAAATCTCAACTCATCAACAGCTTTAATGAATTCTAATTTTAAAAAAAAACCGTTGCAAACAACAAATAAAAAGATCGCCAAAAATGTTTTTTATCCACATTTTTAAGAAACAAAAAACGACGCGAAATTAAAGACATTTTTAAACAAACACCCTTTATGTAGATGTACTGATGTGACAATAATATATCCGAATACCCAGTAAAACTATTTTATTTCAATAATATTTTACACAAGTATTGAGGAGGGCGATAGTAAGCAAACGAATATATCAAAATAATACGATTAGCTGTTACCTCTAACTGTCTAAGGAAAATAATATTTTCCTGGGGGTATCTCATTTAAAACTACTTAACTTTTATGAAGTTTTAGGGTGGGTAGTTCGTACTTTTTGCAATAATCATAGGTTTGGTCTTTTGGCATGTTATACATGTAGTTTCCAGTCCAAGAGTGCTTACAATTCGATTTCATTGCTTGCAAATATTGCGTTTTGTTTCCAGTAGAGACTTTGAGTGATCTTAAGATCCTTCCCATCTAAACCCCTTTGATCGAACGGTTAAAAGAATCAAAGAGGACCATTATAAATATGGTAAAAAAATTCAAAAATCGTCTTTATAAACACTAGAAAGATTTTGACTTCTTCAGCAAGTTTCACTAGTTGCTTAAGCAGATATTCAGCAATATTTCAAATAAAAAATAAAAATATTAAGACATGGACTTAACCACATTATATTTTGGCTCAAAACAAATGTTATTAAAACAAAATCAGTTTTGATGGGTGTTTGAAATTTACTGTCACGGTATGTATATATGTATATTTATATATTAGCAAACTCAATATGCAAGCCTCCATTTTACCTGATAGAATGGAGCCTTGTGGTCGCACAAACAAAATTTAAGAGGATGTTAGTCAAGATAGTCTCATTGCTAATCTATTGCCAATTAAACTAACACTTTTCAATTATTTAGGATGGTAAACTTCAAGAGTAATTTAAAGAATTTTGTCTACAACATTCAAAACTTTGTCCTAAAAATGTATTGTTTGTTACTCCTTCACCTTCGGTTACTGCAGTATTACTTTCATTCGAAATCTAATCCAGCTCAGTAAAATACTAATGTATCCAAGATTAGTAGTTACATACACTTATTATCAAAAGTACTTTTTGGCTTCAAATCTTTAAAAATTGTTACTAAAATATATCTTCAACTTACTACTCATTACAATAATTATAATTGACACTGCCTACCTTAGAAAACCCCTGTCTAAAACACTTAATTATGCAGTTTGTTTAATTTGTTCTACCTCTCATATAATGTAAATTCTAAAGTATGTAGGACTATACTGTAAATAACAAAAAACTTACCTAGTCCACCAAATGACTTGGGCGATGTGCCTTCCACATCTTTCACGAAAGATGTTCTACTTCGTAAAGGCGTCAAACCATGACTGATCTCACTATTGAGCTCTGAGACACTTTCTGAGCGAGACATATGAAGTGAATCTGTGCTGAGGTCCAATCTCATCACCTAAAAGTATGCAATATGTACAATTTCACTCAAAATTAGGTAAATTATAAAAAATTGTTCCATTCTCAATTTTGAATAGTTGTAATCTAGAGAAAAATAACTATCGTCAATATGTTTAAAAAGTAAGTCTTTTAAAAATAAAATTTTAGGCGAAACAGATTAGAAATTAACAATACCTACAAAGAACACAAATTTATAAAATGACGATGAGTTCATGCATCAGCAACATCGAATTAGACCTACCCCATTCTTAGGTTCCAAAGTCTGGTGCAGAAAAATAAACAAATTAATTATTGCCAGTGAAATAACAGTAAAAACTACAAAACCCGAATAAGCGTCTTTCCTTACAGTTTTAAGAGCTTATGTTGGGATTTGTAGCAAGCTAGACTTCAAAAATAGCCAAATACCAAAGTATTAATGAGCGTGGAAGCAAATAGCATTTCTGAAGTGAAAAGTAAAAAATTTGTTTCAAAATTATTCGTTTACCTGTGAGAAGTTTGGAACGCTGACTGTTTTCCTCATTACTGGTTGACCATGAGCTTGCAACAGTTCTTTAACAGCAACACTTTGCCTCAACCTATCCAGCGTTAATATACTTTCAACGGCACTTACACCACGAGTATATTTTTCTAATAAAAATAATAATTCAATATTATACCAAGCATTATTGGCTTATATAGTTTACCTATGTAAGTTTCGCCATCAAAAAGAGAAGAATTTTCTCCAGAAGCAGCCAACTGAGCAAGACTTTCTCTACCTTCTAATTCTTCACTAGCTTTCGGTACATTGGAAACCACTAAATATGTAACACCACAAGCTGTTACCAAGTCCGTTCTAGCTATTTTTGATTTTATTTGATTTTTAATTCTGTCCGTTATGCTTTGGCGTTTGTATATGTTGATTGCCAATCGTTTCCTTAAAACCAAATCCATTGGAGCTGGATGAGACAGTCTCACTGTGACTCTAAGAATCATGTACACTCTTTCGTTGGCTGGAAAATTAAGTTAGTAAATATAATGGATGTAGTTAAATATCACATGCATACCTTCAGTGACTTTGTTTAGATGAGGACTGTCATGGATTGAGGAATCCCAGCCTGCGATAGCACAAACGTCTTTTTCGAGGTGAGTTAGTATATGCAAACTATAAAATTGTCTTCCATCTTCTTTTGGCAGAATTGAATTAACGCCTGCAATTGTTACCTCTTCACCAGAAGGATGAGTAGATAAATCATCGGCTAAAGAATAATAGTTTAAAGGTAAGATTTTAAAAAGAATGGAGTATATATTTTACCATTTAAATCCAAAAACAAAACAGGGACATGTGGTTCCATTCCAAGTGGTGGACTCCACATGGCAGGAGCGCCTGGAATTCCAGTTCCAGGCTGAGGAACGTACACAGCATTACTTTCTTCAGTTAAATTAACTAATTGTTCTATCAAACTTTTCTCCCTTTCGACGTCTTCTTCAGTTTTATCAACTTTTTCGGACAAAGCTTGCAACTGTGAATTCAAGTACTGCCTACGTTTCTGCAGAGCATCATTCCACTTTTCTCTCAGAACTGTCAGGTCTTCTTCTTGGTAAGAATCTAATGCTTTCTGCAGTCTATTTCTAGTCATAACACCCCCTACTTCGATTTTGACAATCTGTTGGCAAATTATCGGTAGAGTACCGGAGTTTTGAACGGGTTTGACTCTGACTAAAATTCTTCGTTGTTGACCTTGGCGTAATTGATAAATGCCTCCAGTCAGCATATCTGGTCTCATGGCGACTTCTACAGCCGCATATTCACCTTGATCGTTTAATTCTTGAATTTCCACCCACAATTCTATTTTTCTCGTTAATTCAGACCAACGATCAATTAGCGATCTCGCTGTGGCAGCTAACTGCTGCTCGACCACTTCCCAACCTGGTTTGCATTTGGAGAAACCAGCACTCCTATTGCCCCACACTTCGATAGACAAAGCACCTTCAACGCAATGTTCTATAAATTCTTCTGACAGATTGATTGTAAAATCAGTAACATGATTGAAATTAATAGTTGTTTCTTGTTTGTGGGAATGAGGATCTGCAGTATCTGGTGCCACAACTGCCTCTGGATGTCCCCAAAATGAATATTGGCAAAACACAAAGTTTGTGAGCGACAATGGCAAACCGGTAGCTTGTTTTATGTGAACTCGAACTGTTATTTGGGAACTTCCTTGATCATCATCATCGTGACTACAGTCTGAGGAACTATCAGATGCCGCTTCACATATCCTATCTTGAGGGAATGATCCAGCGATTCTACTCAGTTCTACTTGTAACCTTCCAGCGACCTCTCCCTGCTGGCTAATAATTGGAGTGTGATAGTCAAGAGAAACATCATGAAATAGGCATTCAAGAAAAATATTGGCGACGCCTATTAAATTGTGGTTCTCCTGCGATTCAAAAAATGGATCAGGACCTATAGGTTCTCCCCCTGGCTCTTCTGGCTCATATTCTTTACCTTTCCAGTCTTCATACAACTCTCTCATATCAATGATTTTGTTTTCCAACTTTTCCATCGACCAAACTTGACTAGAATTATTTCTTTTTACGAGAATAGCAGGTTCACTAACAAACGCACCTTTCTAAAAACAAAACGCATTACACTTTCAATAGTACATTCAATATGCTTTATTGTACTCACTCTACGATTAGGACTAAGATTAGCTGGTGGAATTTGAAGTGTTACACTGAATTTAGTTTGCTTTACCATCTCCTCAGAAAGGAAATTAGCTTCTTTTACCAAGGAGTTTGCTCTCAGGATATCTTCTTTCAATTGACTTATACTCCTTCTAAACATTTCGTCTCTTTCGTGGGCCCAACGTTCAACTTTCATCTGCGTCGTTGGTGTACAGGGAGTTGTTTTACTCAAACCCATTCGGAGTGGATCGTATGAATAGGGAGGATAAGGAGTTGATGGTGATACCATATTCCTCAGTTGTTGGAATTGTCGTTCATATTCCATACGTTGTTTTTCCAAGGCAACTGAAATCATTGTCATTTGAATATCTTTAAAATGATCATTGGTTGGACAGTGAAAAATAAGAAACATATAATGTGACGAAATAATGATTAGACAAAGTCTTATAATTGAATAAAAGCACAGTCTAGTTACACTAGTTACTAGAACAGAGGCAGTTCAGACACTAAAGGAAAAACACCAAACTAAGTAAGAATGCAAAAGAGTAGAAAAATATTCCCTAACCCTAATAATTTTAAGAAGTGATGAAAACATGAAAATCTGCAAAGTTAAATAGCACACACGCCTCATTACAAAAATTTGTCAACTATGCACCAAGAATATAGAAAGTGGGAATGTTGTTAACATAAACCACAAAACAGAAAGTAATTTAAAGGGCTGTTATGATAAATTTGTTAAAGATTCATGAAAAACTTTTAAAACAAAAAATGGATGAAGTAAGTCAATTGCACTCATACCTTGTTTATCCTCCTCGTGTTGTTTTTCCAAGCGTGCAATAGCTGCTTGTATAGGATCGTTGCTCAATTCATTTGTCATAAGTTCATCTCTAGCAAAGTTATAATCGAAATTTTGTGCAGGAGTTTGGGGTTCAGAAGTTGCTGCAGCTATAATTACACGAATTTGATTAGAATTCAATCAGTTAAATGTTAAAGTACTTACAAATTGATTTGGGGCAGTTAACTCTAAAATAATGATGGTTTCCCCATACAATTCTATCGCCATGGCGCAACGGAGTTTTCTGAAATACCTGAGAACCGTTTACGCAAGATCGGGCACTGGCAAGAGGTTCGAGGAACAATTCGTTATCTTCAATCGTTATAATACAATGTTCAGGTTGTATTCCCAACCCAGACAGTTGTATATCTGGTTCTTTACCTGAGCCATTACTACTAGCACCAACTACAGTAACATCTTTTAAATAATATACCAAGAGTTCATTTAAATGGGGATCAGCATTCAGATTTACTAGATAATACTTGTTTTTTTCGACTTTTATTCCAGAATCTTGTATACTAATACCCATTTTTTCGAGAGCTTGTTGCCTTTCGTTTTGTATTCTTTCAGTTTTCATTAGCTTTTCCTCCCAGGTTTGGGACACCTCTTTGTACAATTTCTCGCTTTCACTTAACTTCTGGTGGATATCTACTCTCTGAATATCACCAACAGGTGAACCCTGAAATAAAATGGAATGCAATCTTAATATTTCCTTGTAAAATAATGCAATCATACCGTAGCATGTTTCAGCATCTCCTTTAAAGCTTCTACTTCTTGCCTTAATTCTCTTATTATTCTAGCATTAGGATCTTCATTGACTACAGCATGATTAACTATTCTCTTTGCCCTATCTGCATATCTCAATGTCGATAATGTCTCCTCATAATTGTCGGCTGCTGGAGATATAGTAGCTACCATAACCGTTTTACTGTTACCACCTAAATTATCTTTTAACAACCATGTTAACACTGAATCTCTATATGGCACGAATTTGTCTTTGTTTCTACTACCTGCTGATGACTGATCAGCTAACTTTGATATAACTAGACCTAAGGTTGTTAAAGACCTAAAAATATTGGGTAATAATTGAAGGTTACATTAAGTCAATCATAAAGCGACATTACTTATTAATATTAGAGCCCTCTTTTAGTCTTTCACCCACAGCTCCCGTTTTCACAGCCCTCTCTGAACCGGCTAAATCGACCAGCGACATTCTGCTGACTTTTTCGCCAGTTACTCCACTTTTGGAATCAATTAAAGTTTGTGTTAAAATTACGGTAAAGACTGCATGAGATCTTGAAGATTCACTATTCATATTTGTTGCTGCCACTGTTCTCGACTTGTTACCTTCCGCCATAAGATTATCAATATCCTGAAAGTAAAAATTATACAGTACAAAATAATATCTTAAACCTGGAAATTTAGTTAGTTTAATGCCAGACTGCAGAAACTTTCATTACAATTAATAATCAAAGGTTACTTTATGGATCCCCTATTAACACGTAATGGCCAGCAGGACAAGGTAATGGCAAAAATTTCTGTTTATACTGAGCATAGAAGTAACGCCATTGGTCTCTAATGACCTGTGCTTTGTCATTTAAAGTAGCGATTCAAAAGTGCTAAATATGTCTGAATCAGGCTACTTCAGTCAAATGCAAAAAATTTCAACCACAATATGCAAAATTTGAGACTCAGAGAAGTTAAATTGTTTTAAGTGGCATATGCTGGTTGTCAGTGATGACAAAGGGAAGGTTCCCTAAGATTCCGTAACGACTTGTTATATTAATTGGGACCTACGATTTATTAACAATTTGAATCACAGTTTTAAATCATTTCGAAACAGAATTATTATTTTGGATTTAGAACGAACCAACATCAAATACACTTTGAAAGATGTTTCTGGCTGGATTAATCCGCTTTAATGGTTTTACGGACGTAATTTAGATTAGGTGAAAATCAGTGAACCTAAAATGTCAGCAATTAAGTCAATGATTACTTACAGAGTTAAGACATTTTTGGGGTGTAAAGATTTTTTATTTGCCCATTTCCTTTAAAAATATAGCCCAAGTAATATAATAAAAAACACTACACATGGAATACCAATAAAATCTAAATTCTGGAAATATTTTAGATTCTTGCTAAATCGAACGATGTAATAAACTGTCAATAAAAGGCGGATTACGTTTTGAGAAACCTGATTATACCGATGTGCAGTTAAGGGTCCATCATGTATTTAATGGCTAATGTGATTACTAGTTTGATTACAGTTTGTGCAACTAGGCAAGAGACAAGTAGGCGCCTCTGGAGTTAAAAAACTTACTTGAAAGGAAGTTACAGCTAATTGTGAAAGTCCATCCACATATGGACCTAGTACATTGTGTTCTCTTACTTTTAATGATTGCTTATTCGTTTGTGGATCCAACAAATCATGCACCTATTGAAAAAATTGTCATCATTAGTCATGTTCGTTTAAAAATGTTAAACAATTACCACATGTATCAGTAATTCAACCTTTAATTACAATTACTGACGAGATTTATTCCTTCTAGACAAATCATGTGAAAAATCAATTAAAAATTCTTGATGGGGTGGAAGCAGTTACATTTTTTGTTCACTAGGTATGAAAGTGAATTTGTATGAGCGGCATTCCATTTAATAATTGAACCCATTTAATTCAATAATTCTAGCTGCCGACGGATATTATAGAATGAAACCCCGCAAATGATGTTTGCTCACTAGAACTTTCTATACATACCTTCTCATTGTAAATTTCCATGTAGCTAACTTCGACTTTGTACGTTAATTCAGAACTTTGTTGCTTTGCTATGAGGCCAAAGAGGGAGTCGCACAATCTGGGAATTATCCCCTTGTTTTCCTGAGAACCCATCATAGTGTATGATTTTCCTGAGCCTGAAAAAGAAAATAATTCAAATTTGAGGAAAATGTATTACGATAGCACACTGGATTTAATCGTGGGATGTAACAAACATCGAGTTAATTAAATGATCGAGTAAACGTATTTTCGTTGTTTAGGAATAGAAAACCATTGTCGAATTCAAGGGTCGTCGCCATTTTCTTCTGAGCTTTCATCATAATCCCTAGTAATGAAAATAATGAAAACGAGCTATTGATTATTGTTTTAGGGAAAGTATAAAGTCTAGGTTTGCAAAATAATGCACCACCCACACAAAGAATCATAAAGAATATACTGGTTTATACTTTGCTATTCAACATTCTGGAAAGCTGATGTCTCGTCAAATGAATTAGCTCTGGATCTACTTTTTCATACACCTTTCGGACAACTGGTATCGATCATGAGAGTATGATGACCCTATGTTTATGATACTTCTTCTAATCATATCGATCGAGTGAGACGACGTGTTTTCAGTTTGTCACAACAATGAAAAAATGAGTTCATTTGAGGGAGTGACTTGATTAGATATTACATTTTCCATAATGGAATCCACCCACAACTGGAAATTGCCGGCTCTGTTATAATACTGGTTCTGACAGAAGAAAAATAAGGGTAGGTAGTTTAGTATTCAGTCGATATCGCGATGGGGCATCGAACAGAAATGAAAACTATAAATATTAATTGAGAAGAGTCGAACAGATCGATTGGTTCGAAAAATCGTGAAATAAACAGAAGCGGTGGAAATTATAGAGATTTTAATTTAGGAAATTTAATTAGTTACGAAAAAATGTTTATTTCGCCCCATTTATCACTTGCTAGCTAAGACCCTAAGTAAACAAAATCAATCAACTATGTTGCAATGTTAAACAAGAATTATATCACATTCGCTTTATTTTGGTTTTGGTTTAAGTGGTTAAAATTAGTGTTTTAGGTGATCGGAAAAATACAAATAAATAATAAAAGAAATACATTTCTACGGTAGTCGAAAAGAAGAAATGGCTATGGGAGGAGTAGCATTACTGATAAGAAATGAAGGCAAAAAATCCTAATCAAAAATATTGTCAAACGAAGCTGATAGTATATAATTAATAAAAAGCTCAAGAGTACTATGTGCTCACCAAAAACATACATTAGGAGAGTTGGAAAGGAGAAACGAGAAAAGAAAAAAGCTGCGTAATGTTATAATAGGCAACAGTATTGAGATTATCCTGATGGTAAATTTTAATCACCGAACAGGATATAGGAAGGAAACATTTGCACAAAACGTTATAAACGATAATGCTCAGAGACTCTTTAATCTATACCAATGTAACGAACCAAAGATCGTTACCGGCATTTTCAAACACAAAAAGATTCATAAATATCCGTGGATACAGAGCACAAGAAACATAAAATCGATAACAGACTACGTCATTCTTATTACAGAAAGCAAAAATACACATGAATGACGTAACAACTATTAAGGGAGCAATTTGCATATCGGACAACCATCTATCAATAAGTAAGCTAATGATCCCTAGTAGAAATATAGCGAGCATAGTAAACAGGACGATTATAACAAATCTGAAGAAATAACGTTTCCTACATATCAAGCCTTAGCAATGGAAAAGACCGATATAACGGAAGAATAGCTGAGAAGCTTGATGAATAGTATACAAGAATATGAGATTTACACACGAACACAACGATACAATATTACTGAAAATATAGAAAAATACACGGAAAACGTAAATGTATTAAGTATCGAAGCCCAGGCAGAAATGAACAGCATTTACGTTTTTACAGTCAGAAAAATCAACACCTCTTAAAATGCAACATCAACATTTACAAAAATTTTATGTACCCAAAGAGTAGAAAATGACTTTACATCACATCGACACATGCTCAATCGAAAAACATGGGAAAACTAACGAGGTAAATTATTAATAATGAGTACAATTAATCGAGGAAGAAAATTAGTTAACATAAGAAGAATTAGAGAGAACAATTAGGGTGCATCGCGCTTTCGAATAAAATATCTTCTGTCTTAAACAAATATTTGAAAAGAAATTCGCAACAAGCAGAGATCCCTAAAAATGGGAGACAAACTGACATCATAGACCATGGTCGTCACTAAGGATTTAAGTCAAGTCACTAAGTTAAAATAGTACATGGCATTAAAACTAAATAATTCAGAACACATCTCTTCGTTGTGGGCGAACAGGTTATGATTGCAAGTGGCTGAGGACATAGACATATGATGAGAAAGCTGGTAGAATAAAATAAATGGGGACTGCTAATATCTAACGAAAAGGTGTGAACAACTGGTCTTTAATCCAAGAGGTATTGTCATGTAGCGAGTAGAAATAATTAGCCGTCCTAATAAAGAAATCCAATCAAGGATCACAAGTTTAAAAATGCCTTGGCATAGGATATGTGACCATGGTTGAAACCGTAATTTAACCCCGATAGTGGATTAAATCAAAATCATTGGGTCATATTTAACTATACTTAACAGAATATTTATAATTAGGAAATCAACAAGTGCCAACTGTTGTTGCAACAAGTCACCTATTGATTTTTTGACCATCGGCCATTAAGACAAATTAGATATGGCGAGGGTACGTTTCACGAATACTCGAGTTGTGATTGGTTGGTTTAATACTGTGGCGCATGTTGCATGGAAAGTCTGGCAATTTGACCATCCTTGTGACCGTAAAATATACACGAGTTCCGTCGATAAGAAACAGCAATACGAAATCGGTCAATTGCTAGATTGACCCGTATTCCACCAGCCAACGACGACATATTTATTGCCCAAATGGTTCCAGATGAAATGAATACTTTTCGGGATAAGTAAAATTGCCTATAGTAGAGAAATGTAAAACATGTAAATGAATATTGTAGGTATTGCTTCGCAACATTTAATACTTATGAAGCAATGATTAAAAGTCGTCTACAGTATGAGTCTACACTTGGAGTATTACGAAAAAAAAAACACAAAAAAATGGTTAAAACAGCAGGAATGGATGCGCTAAAAACCCTAAAAGTGTCAAGAAGAAATATACTATAAAAGATAAACATGACACCATCAAGGACCAAATAGGAGTAGAGCGAACAAATCAGAGGATATAAAAGGCCGTATGAACCATGAAAAACTCAATCAAATGGGCCGACTGAGAGGCAGGGGGAAAAGTGAGACCAATGCAAAGTTGAGAACTTACAGAAACACTTGGTGAAAGATAGAAGACGTTACAAACTGAATCGTACACACTTCTTCCCTATCTTCTGAAGAGGTTATAATCTCTCCTTTAGCAAAACAAAAAAAAATTGTAGCCATTACATGGCGAGACCAAAATAAAGGTTGGGTGTAATTACAATATGATAATGTATTACACCCAATTAACGAAGGTTAGGAATATTATTCAATAAACGCCACTAGACATAACTTTTGCTTTCCACCACTAAAATAAGATTTTTTGACAGTGCTATATTCATTTATGCCATAAACGAGATAGGATTTAATATGGGTGCAAAACGTTTAACACATCGTGGGAAGATACTGCCGGTGATGTCACTTTAGCATGGTGATAAAAGGTGATTTAAGTGCGAGTGTCTCATACGAGATTACCGCTCGAAACAAGAGTTTATGTCTTAATGTTTAAGACAAGCTGATAAACGAGGCGGGAGTTTCGTGTTACGAACATTAGTAATAGGTATGTATGTATATATTCCAGTTAGTCACACGAAAGAAGGTCAAACAGCGAAAACCACGAAAATCGATACCCATGCATACAAACAGGAGTTCTCGTAGCACGTGCTGAACTTCTTCAGCGCTTTCATACATACAAGAATTTTATTATTTCGTTACGGGGGTAGATCGATTATAACGTGAGGGTAGCTTTTTAAATAGCTGATCAAAATCATATATTTTCTCATACGTAACAAGTTTGACACCGAAAGGCAGCCTTGCAACAACACATTTTTAACTCTGCCTAGTTTATTTAATCCTAAATAAGATTGGACAAATAATTCTTACAAATGTTTCCTACTGAACTTATTTGACGTTATTTTGCCTTCTTCTGAATTTTAGGTATTAGCTTAGCACATTTACGTACTGTTCAAAAAATATTCATGTATACGTAATTAATTACTAATGAGAAAAATAAAGTATAAGCGTTATTTGTGAAAACTATTTTAAATAAGTGCCACTTAACGCTTGTTGCGACTTACGACGTTGGGTGGTATATGATCAATTATACAGGGTGTTTATTACAAAAACGACCTTGCTTTTTTAAATATTTAGTAAAAATCCGGTTTTCATAGTATCCCACACGTTTGGCATATTCAAATATGTTTGTTAAATAAGTTGATTTATCAAAAAATGTCTAAGAATAGTGCAATTCACTCCTTTTTTATTCTGGATGAACAAATCATCGCCAAAGACAATCAAAGCATTGACTCCTCTAAGTATTTTTCATTACTCTTGTTAAGCAAGTCACTTCGTGAAAGCGCCTACATAATTTTGATTCCAATAGATAGTTATACCGAACACAATCTAATTGTTTATAAATGATAAACTGTTTTCGTTGAAGGAAAATATTTTTGTTTCTCAGGAGTCAATACCCCGCGTTGGTTTAATATACAAAGAAACAAAGAAAATAAACAGTGTAGACACCCATCAACATGTTTAACGGCGACGATGTTTAGTAGAACGTTATTAATACATTACTTCAAATCCTAAGGTGAAGAGTGAATAATAACGTCCTATTTTCTTACAGAATCCAACATCATGATATACTGGGTTGTTATACGGAGTCTTGAACGTCTGCAGTTAAAACATTATGAAATCGACGTATAAATCCCCCAAAGCCTATACCAAGCCAGACTGGAAAGAATGAGGAGGAAGAGTACCAATCCAACCTCGTATAAAACAAGATTATCTGGCTCGGATGATAGCAACCTGTAAGCTTTGGCAACGGACAGCCGCTCGTTGCAATTAAAACGAAAATGACTAAAAACCTTGGCAGGGATACACCAAAAAAGGGCATGATTTAGGGAACATGGAATATTTCAGGATTGAGAGGAAAAACAGAATACGTCATCAAAGGAACTAAGGGAATTTCAATTTTAGTCAGTGAAATATGTGAAAGCAAAATCACTAAATGATAACTGAAAGGATCGCAACAGCGCATTTAACTTTAAAAAGACACAGGCTATCTAATGTCGCCATGTGGTCCAAATGACAAAAAGTATATTCTATGACCAACTAAATATACTACTAATAAACATATTTCATCATACTGCTAGGCGATATAAATGTAAGAATTGGTACCAGTAATGACAGCAACGTGGTTGGAAGATATGGCAAAGACAACAAAAGTAGAGACTAACTGATATGGAAAATGTTTCCAACACAAAAATATTCAACAATCCACATCACAGTAAAACATATACGTTGGATTGAGCATGAAAAATACCAAAGCTTACAGAAATATGGAGGGTGCTTACAACCAATATTTTGCAGAGATAAAAAGGATACATGAACGAATAAAATATGGTGATATTTAGGCGCGACTCAGACGAGGGTGCAAAATTCAAAACTCAACTACAATATTGAGATTAATACCTGGCCAGATCGAAATGTATTTCTGGGTTAATAGGTCGAGGTTAGCTTGTGTGTTACGCCGGAGTGCCCTGGTGCTAAATTTTTGTCGCCTTTAAGTGGTTAAGCGTTCTAGGTTCAGAACTAGAAGACTAGAACAGGGCATTTATGGCCTAGGGACCATTTATGAAACAACCAAATACAAAATCACAAAAAAAAATCACAAAATCACTTAGTAACAGAGATAGTGGGCTATCAAGGAAATAGTGTATCGAATTGTGAAAAAAAGAATGTTATGGAATCCAAACTCCATGCTACACGGTCAGCTTGAATCTAAAAATGGAGGAAACATCTTTTCAATCTACATTTCGAAGTGTTAAGAAAGAAAACTCCCGCCCTCGCGAATAAGAGATGGCAAAAACCGGACTTAAAGTAGAAGAAAGGCGAGTAAAATGATACAGCCATATATAACAAATTGATAAAGGATGGCTTCCTAAACGAAAGTTGAATTGGACATCGTGAAACGGAAGAAAATAGAAAGACAAAGTTGTATGGATCGATGACATCCGCCGAACGACGATGGAAATCGACATCCAGGAGATTGGGAATATCGAAAACAATGAAAGCTGAAAACCGGAGAATAGTATAACATGAATAAACAAAACAATATAAAGAAGCTCTACTTCTTTGACAGCCTATGTACAATATCAGTAAATGAAGTTGATCCGAGCACACAAGTGTTGGTTTGACCACATTTAGACCACAATCGAGCAGAAATCAGACCATGTACATTTAACAAAAACGTAAGCTACACATGCAAGAGACGGAAAAATGTTTTATTATCTTCAAAATCCCAATCACATTCCATTTGCCTCGTAGTGTCTGACGTAATTTGCTAACTGTTGAAAAAATGTTTACAAATCACTAGTGTAAAGTTAAATAATTATTGCCGATAATACACACAGAACATCCAAATACATATTATTTGGCAATGCATGTGAAGGAAAACACGTTAAAATATGTATGCCAATAAATACTGCATGAAAATGACTCGGAAAAATCTTCCCCATTAATAATCCACAACCCCGTGACAGCATACATTTGTTTCTAACAAGAACGCCACGAAAAACAACGATTATAGTCGAATCATCTACGGAATTTAAATCGTGCCAAAAGTATTGGTGTAAACACCTCAAATTACACTTTAATAACTTTGGTAAAGTATTACTATACACACATTTTTATTCAATTTACTCCCTAAAGCGCCTCCGTTATATTTGGTTCAAAATTTCATTGCGGTGGCTTGCGGCAATACCAATGGAATAAACAGGATATTATCAGTTAGGAAAGTTAGGTGTGTGTACGAGAAACATACACTTAATACTCCAAGTAAATGTATTGGTAATGCGTACAAACGCATTGGTTAACAATGATTGGTCATTTAAGTGTGGTTAAATCTAATATCACCTCGGTAATTACACAATCAACCCTTATGAAAACGTCTCTCTTGGAATATCCCAATATCCGTCTAACAATTCAACAAATTGGACCAACATTGACGAGTTTCATAATTAGAGAAATAATACTTTGCTACTATTACGCCCTGTGAAACACCTCTTTGTTTCAATAAATGGAAACATTTTGTGTGAAGGGAGATTTTATGGTTGAAAACAATGTAAAAAGAATATCGAACGGAAAGAGGAAGTGGTTAAGTTTTGACGAGGGGAAACGTAAGGAGTCACCATCGAAGAGCTTATAAGAGAGTTACAAAGTTTTACAGAGAGCGCTGTTTATGGACGTCATGTGGATTTCTCTTATTTACTGAATAAAGACAACACTGGTATCTGTATTTCGATAGTGTTTTAGCGGGTACTTGATTTAAGCACGTATTAGTACAGTTAACCTTCTCTGGAAAATTTGTGTTATAAGGGAATTGATGCAACCCTGTGTTTAACATGAAATAACGAGCCTTGTTCACACGTACGGGTACGTACACAGCTTAACAATTCGTTATTGCTTAATTTTTCATATAAATCTTCCACCCAATTCGCTCTGTTTACCTATTGTGACTTTTGGCCAACTTTGAGTCCTCTCTCATAATCGAATCAATTCAAATCGTGTTTCTTTTGATCTCACGGTATAGCAAGTAAGTGAAAAGTTATTTCAATGTTATTTTCAAAAGCAAAGACATGAGAGCCATTAGTCTGAAAAGCAAAGAAGTTTTCTTTTGTTTTTAATAACCTGTATCAAAGCGTCACAAGTGGTGTCATTTAAAGTTCGAAAAAGTTCCTATTTAAATTACATTTTAAACTCTCTTCGGGAAATTACTCGATCCTGAATTCATAACACGGTTAACGACCATACATATATACATACAAATGCGCTGGAGTACAAGATAAAAGGGGTAGAAGGTATTTGCAAGTTAAATTTGAATGATAAAACTTGATCTATTTTAGCTAACACAGAAAAAAGGAAGCTTTGCTCTTCGAACTGAATTCATCCGTAATGAATGAAGTGTCTACTTCCAATTTGCACTTTTTATGTATATCTTTTAAATAAAATAATACCTAGCTCGGCGCATTTGATATTAATTTATGTATTAATCATCGACAGATAAAGTAAAAAGCAGACCAGACGATACCATGATGGGTATACCTCCTCTAGCGAAAAATGAAAGGACTTTTCTGGTTAAAAAAGATTAGTGGCCATTGTCACCCTAGATAAGCCAGAAAAAATAATAAAGAGGAAAATCCCTCACACGAGCTGTGGCCGTTGGAAGCAGTGAATTCTTTTACAGTACTTACTACCCAAACGTCCTTAAGGATATTTGCATGAGTAATTTAATAAATCGCTGGATAAAGTATATACATGAAGAACAAAGATAATACAAACTTAATACCATAAATTATCCCTTAGCTTGTATAAGGAAAACTTTGAAGCTGCTAACGGCATAATTAAGCTACGCATGTATTACATGTTCCGCATTACCCCACGATGAAAATTTCATTAGAATTAAACCAGGAAATATTAAAACAACGCACTTACCATGATGAAATTAAAATTCTTGCAAACACGCAACGCGTACAACAACACATCGATAACATCTAATTGGACAAAAACGCCTTTTAATTGCAAAAATGGTCAAATGTTTATCCATGGCAAACAAATCGTTTCCAGAGAAATTAAATTTTATATGAGACCAACGCTCCGAATTTATCTTTACGGTTCGAGTACTTTGGAGTAGAAACTTTTGAAGACCGGCCGGGATATTTTTGGAAATTAACAACTTTTGTGTATTTTTGTCGCTGTTGAAACACATTTCTGTTTGCTCGAAGTATTAAATTACCGACTCGTCCTATCAAATAGAAAGCAAGTATTGGTGTTATAATTGGATTAAAATCGATTTTGTGTCGGAAATTTTATTAGAAAACCGATTTTCAAGAACGTTTTCATTCCTAAACCGCCATGAACATACTTTCTCAACGATTTATCGTCCAATAAGATGACAAGAATTAGTACTGAAAGTGAAAGACAATTCTCATCCTTATCCAGTCAACATTTAACGTTAATAAGCTCGTAAAACACTATTTCGTCTTCATTTTATTGTCTATTTAGTACATTTTTTCTAAAGAATTTAAGATTAGTAAAATCCGCCTTCAAAGTATTAATACACACATAACTATAACGCTTCTATTGATTTCACTTGATAAAATTATTGATTACACTGTATTATTATTGATAAGATATGAAGTATAAAATTAGTAACAGCCTGTGTTTCGACAAAAAATAAACGCTCCTAAACAGTCGTCATATTTTATGGGATTGAAATAAAATATATGTAATATGTTACAGGAATGGTAAAGAAAATTACTTTGATGTGTAATTTTAAACTTGTCACATAGAAGAAATTTTTGAAGTGCTGTATGCCATTGACTGCCATACGAAACACTTCCAATAAACTTGAATAATTGAAACTCGCATATTTAAGTAATTATTTACATTCTTTAGGGTAAGTACACTTAAAAAAATATTCTGAAAATGAACATGAAAACAATTCTAAAGATACATTCATGCTTATGTGTACAACTGATGAGTCAAATGATTTCCTGATAAAACTGGGTTAAAACAACAACTTGCTTACAAAAAAATTGTTCAGAAATATGATGTAAAGCATTTAAGTTGAAATTACCGACAAGCCACAATATTCACGTTATTTTTTAAGCACCGCTAGAAGGACAACAAAGAAGGCACCTTAAGAAGAACTGGCTGGAGGCTGTAAAAGATGAGAGACGTAACGAGCGTGCAGAATTGGAAAGAAATAACGAAATAAAAGAAATGAAAAAGTGTAATGAGAAAGATAAGCCCATGGGCCCCTAAGGCTTGAGGCGCTACCTTTGATAATGATATATTTAAATAAATTATTTTTCATGTAAAGATGTATATAAAATTATAAAAGTATAGTTAGACACTTGAAGGAAACAACTAATTTGAGAGCTGATACTCCTGAAAATAAACAACCCTGAGTAGGACTATAACCCACAACCTGAGGATATAGCTATATACCTTCATAAGCTAAATAGCTTATAGCTAAATATTATCTCTAACAACTAAAATTTAATAACGACCATATTAAAAATAAACTTGGTAAAAATCCTTGAATTTTACATTTCTTGAATAAAATTGAAATCACTCAAATACGGTTGGAATCGGCTACGTGGAAACCTAATAACATTTAAAAGGTGAATTATTTTTTAAAAAAACAGGTTATGAAATAGATTAATGGATACGAAATTTAATGGATCACTATGTACTTGGAATAAAGTACTTATTTGCAAAAATGTCACATAAAATTTCGGGTGGGTTCCCAGTTGCCCTTTATATAATCACAAAGTTGCACACAATCAGATATTCAATTTTCTACTGAATATTGACGTGGATATATCACTCCAACTTCACTAAGCCACAAATAAATTCTGAATTCTCTCTTGCGACTACAAAAATAATTAACTTTCCCAAAAAAGATGCATCGTAGGTAAAGAGGACAAACTATTTAACTTGTGTTTGTTTTATTCCTCTATTTCAATACGTATGCAAAACATACCACAATTCTTTGACAAACAAAATCGATGTGTATTTTTTTCGTTAGCGCCATGAATAATCAACAATATTTTTAAATCCTGCTTACAGAGGCTGGGTGGCAAAAATTTTTTTAAATTTACAACTGATTTTGTGTGGCGTTTACAACGACCGACCCACAATATTCTTGTGCTATTCTTACCTGTTTGACCATAAGCAAAAATGCATGCGTTGTATCCTTGGAAAGCATTGTCGAGTATGTCGCGTCCCAAACAATCAAAAACTACATCCTGTGAAGCGAAGTCCTCCCCGCTAGGATCGACGGAACAAAAACAATGATCGAAGGCGAAAGTCTTCGGTTGTTTTCTGAAACAAAAGCAAAAAATCGAATTTAAAACCATAACCAATTCTTACTAGAAAAAGGGAAAACCTCGCACATGTACCAGAAATTTTCTGATGATTTATTTGCGAATTTGTTTAAACAAATAATAAAAATTATTTTTTTTTCGTTTCAGACAAAGTTTTTTTAGGTTTTTTGGATCATACCGAAGAAAACAGACCTCTAGTAAATTTTCTTTTAAAATTGATCGTTTTCGGTTGGCTTTTATAAGGGATTTAAAGTCTGAAGAACTTGAAAAATGATCATTTTCAATGCCCAAAAAAAAACTCAGTTAACAATTAATGTTTGTGAGGTTGAAAATGAGGAAATATTTTATGTTAAAGCAGGGCGTTGGCAATTTAAGAAAATGCTTTAACATAAAATATTTCCAAATTACTCTTCAGAACCTTGTAGAGGGAGGTTTGAACTTTACTTTAGGCACTTGGTAACCTCAAAAATAACAATTTTTATCCGAGTTTTTCGGCATTGAAAAGCATCTCATTTTTGAGATTTTTCAGGCTGAAAATCGCTTATAACTCGAAAACGATCAATTTTAAGGAATATTTACTAGGGAACTTTTTTTTTCATTATGGCCCAAACAACCTAACAAACGAAAGCGAGGTTTTCGCCTTGTTTATACGTTTTAAAATGATTCACGTACAAATATATCGATTCCAGAAACGGTAAAATACAATGAGTAATCAAACGTGCAATATGCGTTTCTATAAGGAGTCTCGAACGTGTAAGGCAAGGAAAAAAACCATTTGTTTTGTTTAAAAATGAAAGGAACTACGTATGTTTGTACTAGTATGTTTCATCCAATGTAGCAACGTCAATATTATTTACAAACTACAAAAATAAAACCGTAATGACAACACATTCGATGGGATACAAGTGACGAGGCTTTAATGACTCAAATAATGCAAAATCAACATTTCATAGTCAAGACTCAGATAAAAGATGTGGTATGTATACATAATAAATGCATGTAGATTGTGTTCAGTAGATAATAAAAAAATGCCTTTTTGTCGAAGCACGACGTACAAGCAAGCGTTCATGACTCAAGCTTCCACGTTACTCAAGGTATTAGCACTTTTTACATAATTGTTTTAGTCATTTTACACATGAAACTACGGAAGCAGTGTTTAAACAAAGACTCTTCATTACCTAATGATTCTTATCTGCAAACTTCTACCATAGGTGTACAACAATTACTTCTTTTCATGCGTTCTTGGCTTTAGCTGCAAGAGCCCAGTTTAGTCGTTTACTTTTTAATGTATCCGCAATTTCCACGTTTCATCTCTTTGGCCTTCATCTTCTCCTCCTCTTCACCGCTTCTGTCAGCCATATGACTTTGAATGTTCTGCATTTCTTTATTCTCACTACATGTCCGAACCACTTGTTACTTTTAACCCTCTTCTTATAAATTTGTTCCACTTTTTTGAGTACTTATTTTCGAAATTTTTCTTAAAATTTCTTACACGTCGTTATTTAATGTTTTTGTCTGTTGCTTAAGACCGGTGTTTCATTTCCATCTATGAGCAAAGGCACTAGCGCCGATTCATAGATTATTGTTTTTGTGATTTTCTTTTTGTCAAAAGATGGCCTATGTAGATTTTGTTAATGCGGTCACTTTATTTATTCGGTTTTGTTTTTTAAGTTCCATTTACGTTTTTACTGGTTTTCCCTGCATTCGTACTGCGTACCTTCGGTCTGGTTTTCGATTTCCATTACTTCGTTATTGCATATTTACTCTTAGTCCATTTTCATTGTGTAGTTCTTTACTGTGGCAAATATCAATAAATCCTCTGGGGACATTAACTCTTTTCTATACCCTCGTTTAAAGTTCCTGTAGCTTGTTTTTCCTATTCACAATTTTTCCCTGTTTCTGAATTTATAAATTTTTATTTATACTAATCAGTTTTTAATTAGTTTTAATTCTATAACACTCCAAATTTTCCCCTTTTTATTGTCAAATGCTGATTGCAACAACTGCAATTAAGAAAATTGTACTATTTGATGACGTCTTTTTTTCTGCGATTAGTCTTATAATGAATATCCAATCTCTTTCGACCTATTGATATGAAATGGTATGTCATAAAATGTATATAGTAAAAATATAAAAAACAACCATGTATAAAACTATTGTTACTTGGATTTTTTTGGTGAATAGGTCAATTATACCGTCTCTAGCGGAAAACGAAATGACTTCTTAGGTCAAAAAAGATTAAGTGGCCATTGTCCCGTAGGGTGGTCGCGGAAGATATCGTCAAATCCCCACAAATCCCGACTATCCACCATAGCATGTAACAGGCAGCAGGCGCGGTTCGAAGCCGATAAACTCTTTTATGGTACTTACTTACCCAAACATCCTTAAGCATATTTGTACGTCACTTCATTTTTCGTTCTATAAGGTATACTAGAAACGTGCACAATTGAAATTACCTAATAAATATTATTGTTTACTTTCGATTGTATGAAATCCATTTACAATTTTCTTTAATACGAAATTTTATTGTTACTGCAATAGAATGAATATCCAAAAAACGAGAAATCAATGAGAAGGAAGAAAAATAATAATTCAACATGACAACTAATCTCTCGGGAAATAGTAAAGAAATCAGTTGTATTTTTTTAATAACTGAATTAGAAACAATAACTTTTGACGCCATTCCTCCATCAAACGACTGATGGAGTTATTTATCAAATTAAAGAAGGAATGGATAAAGTGGTAATTGTTTTTATCTTTTTTTTTTTAATTGTGTATTCATATAGTTTATAAGGGACGCAAATTAATGATATTTCTTTAAAATTATGACACTGATTAAATCTCCTTTTTTAATGTATTCGGTGTTCCATTTTTCTTTCCATTTATATACAATTTAACCATATCTGGCGCTAATTTGTCTACCCCACCTATTTTGATACCATTTACTGCTTATACTACTTATTTATGACAATATAATCTTAAAATATTTTTCAACAGAATTATCGTAAACATTACGAAATGCACCTAAAATTTATCACGTCAAAGCAGATTTAGAAATAATAAAACCAATCACGCTTTTTTTGAA
This sequence comes from Cryptocephalus primarius, assembly GCA_963576515.1. NCBI lineage: Eukaryota > Metazoa > Arthropoda > Insecta > Coleoptera > Chrysomelidae > Cryptocephalus > Cryptocephalus primarius. Next base: position 8,325,307 of record OY754936.1, read on the forward strand.
ACTGAATAGTAAGGTTCACATGAACTGAAATCTGCGTAACAATGTTTAATTTAACTTACCAGTTAATTACTGTAAGTTGCAAACAAAATTTCATATGTATTATTAACACTTACTGCTATATGATAAAGGGTAACACTGTGAGATGTAATCAATCAATCAACCTCCAAACCACTCGCCTTAATTAATTTACAGGGTTACAGCAACAAATATCAGGGTAATGATTGTAAACAGTTATTAAAGATAAACCATAATTAAAAAATTAGACAATATTAAGACCTTGGCCATTTTATCGCGACAGGTCTGTAGGAATAAACTCATCCAAGATGGGAAAGAATTATTAGATTGTCCTTCAAAAATACACTTTTAAAGGTTCGTCTTTTATGTTTTTCGTTCGTTATTATTGTAATTAATTAAATCCAAAAACACGGTTTAACCTTTGTATATTTGACATTGGCGTCAGGTTATATCATTTTGAGATACGGTTTCATTGCGAAAATTGAATTTGACCATGTTCTTAATGAAACATACGGTCAGTAGTAGATAAAACAATTCTATCAAAAAAATAATTTTCAAAGTAAAAAACGAAAACTTGTACCTTCCGAACGGAACTAAGTGATGAGGCTCGTGGCAGCAAGCAGATCAAATGGATCTAATTTTTTTGTACAAATCGAGGTCAACTTGGGGATTATAATTCGCGCTCGGAATAAACAGCGACAACTCGATATCACGATTTAAAGCATACAGAACTGATTAAATTATTTGGACCGTGGTATTGATTTTTCGTCAGGATTATCCACTGAACCCGAAGGAAAATTTTTAGAGCAGCATCGCGACTTTTCAGCATTTCGAGTTGATCTGCTTGTAAAATAATTTTTTTTTCTATGTATCATATATAATTAATAATTACATCTATGCCAAAAACTGAATGAGGTCTCATTCAAATAAGCAGTAGTGCAGCGGTAGCGTAAAAAGTTAATTCTGCGTTTTTCAACCGCAGCATTCATGGTGCTGCTTTTCAAGCTATTCATAAGCTTTTTTAACTTTTAGTGTTACACGCATACAAGCACCAATCTCATAAATCGAATGGCGTCAGGTCCTTTCCCCCTTTGATATTCGAAAGTGTTGTGCTATTTTATAATTGTGAGTTAACATTAACTATAGCAAAACAAATAGGTCATAGTGATTTCAAGAAAGACCATCGAAATGCTAGAGCTAGATTATAAATTACCATCATTCCAACTATACTGATCGTCGATATGTTGTTTACGTAGCATTTGTGTCTTTCAATATATCATAAATAACTACCCCACTCAGATTACTCACCGAGGAAAGATCGGTTTACGACATAAATAAAATTTTCCGGAAAACTATTACTCCCTTCGATTCGATGTTTACGATATACTCAATTTCGCAATGATTGGACGGCGAGTTTTCGAGATATGACAACTGAATATTTTGTAAAAGTTCAAGGGGGTTACTGTTAATGTTACTTCTCCGGAAATTTTCAAATAGAAAACCTTCCGTTCATTGGTTATTGGTTATTGGTTCATTGGTCCACGAAGATCAGATCAGTCGTTTACAACAAACATCTAAAACTTCCTTTCGTAGGCTTATCTTTACAGATTAGACAGATAAACTTAATATCTAGGCTCGGCTCACTAGGTTGAAATTAAATGTTATTTTATATATCTTAAACAGTACCCCCCCCCCCTGTGAACTTTTTCAAAAAAATCAAAGTCAGAAAACGTGACTTTTCTTGGTGTACCTTTATAGATTTGAGGTCGCTGATTACGATGCGCTTAGTTTCGCGGCGATCAGATGAGAATTAACGGAGATACAGGCAGTTAAAGTAGAAAAAATCAAAGTGAAGAAACGTGACTTTTGCTGGTCTATCCTTATAGATTAGAAGTTGCTGATTACAACGCACTTAGTTTCGTGGCGATCGGACGAGAATTAACGGAGATAGAGGCAGTCAAAGATTTTGAAAAAGTTCCAATACCCCTCTTTTGATGTCAAGAAACGTCTCTTTCGCCAGGGAAAACTATGTCAGTGAAACTATGAAATCAGCGAGAAAACCCGTCCTGACTCATAATTCAATTCCAAAGTACTGTTTAATAATATTTCAATGACTATGTACAAAAGGCCTTTGTAGGTTTGTTTTTTAGCATTGGCATGAATACATTTTAAATGTAATATCAACAAAAAGCGGATGGTTACGCCCATTTTGAAAACGTGAAAAAGTGACGATGTCAAATACCGAGGCACATCGAAATTAATTATTTACCTTTCCATTTTGTCCAAAGTGGTCGGTTGGTGTACAATTGTTTGCTGCTTGTCCATTTCCACCACACATTGTGTCCCCATTTCAAGTTCTGTAACAAGAGAGGCAGGCAGATTAGTAAAGTTTGTATGGCTTATTATTTCAATTTAGTGAAGCTAATGAATGAGTAGTTTTCGAGACGTATTAAAATTCCGGATTCACGTACGTTATTTTGTCTAAATATAAGTTTAATTTAACCAAACTTTTAGTATAACTTTTATTAAACTTACTAAATCACTTATTAAAAGTTGACAAAACGTGTACGTTACAAGTTCTAAAGAAGATACGTGAAAGGAGGGAGTCTTGAAAATGGCACCATTTTGCCTTTCTCATCTGTATGCCGATGAATTTTCAAGGACCTAATTAGCATTTAGACAGCCCAAGTCCCTATTTTACGTCGGCCTTAAAAGGTTGTATGAAAGTTCCATTTAATAAAAACTTGATAAGGAGCAAGAGTGAATAGAATTTCAAATAAGTAGAAAAGTAAACCCGAGGTAGGTGTACCAACTTTAATGAAAGAATATTTGAAACTCGGGCTTTTATTTTTGTGTCTATTGCGCTTCACGTTTTTAGTGAAAGAAGGAAACTGGGTTTTATTAAAAATTCCATTCTCATTTTACCACTGTCAGATAATTTTACGTTTTATCGTTATTATGCAACTGTGATATTTTGTTTTTTAGAACTAAATCTACTAAACTATAAACAGTTTGTCTGCAGTGGCCTTTAGCAAGTCACTTTTATTTTAATTTAAAATTAAATGTTACAATAATATTTTATATGCCAACAGTTTGAATTAAGAAAGTTTAGTTATTTTTTAACATAAATCATCAGATCGAACCAGACAATAAAGGCAAAATAAATCATACACTGGCATTTCTTGAACGTTTAATCTGTAGAAAATGTGTTTTATTTATATATTCTGTATTTCTAAGGTGTAGAATTATTAAGATTGACGGAATAAATGATAATTTAAAGAGAAAGTCGAAATAAATACCACAGCAAAAAAATATGCATCCATTCACGAATTTCATGCCTTTCTAATGTAAATTAGTTTGACTGAGCTCCATCGGAACTGTAGGTTAATAGAATTTTCACATGAATGATTTTAAGTGACACCGTGAGGTCCGTTTTACGTCTACATTGTGAAAAACGATGCTATGGACTCGTTTTCGTTGAATTAAACTCTTCTAAAGTCCAAATTGGCGATAATATCAAGGGACTGATGGCTCCGTTGAATTTTCAAGTCTTCAAGGAAATTAAAAATGATGCACGTTTCACCCCATTCCTGACAAAGTTGGTTATTTCCCGTGAGAATTATCGCACATACTTGTTCCAAGCATACCAAATAATCAATAATTAATATCCTAATAAGTCTTCATTCCTTTGTACTCGAAGGCAAGGCGGAATTTTCTACGACCAGTCGTCAATCAATCGGTCAAAAGGAGTTGCACGAGGGCGTAACAAGTCAAAAACAAATAATTTAAATGTACGGAGGTACCTAATAAATATCATAATAAGAAGTAAAATGCAAATTTTAAATTCGTACAGAAATCTATTTAACAATTAATTGTGTATACAACATTGCCATGTATTATTAAAACAGTCACAAAACTATTTATAGACCACCTCAAGTTGATCACTATCAAGATGATAAAATGATCAAAAAGTGGCTTTGAAGCTTTTAAAATTTGGTGTGCACAAAGAGCGCTGTGAACGAACAATCGTTATTTTTTATTTTTCGAAAATTCTTAGGGAAGATTAAACCGTGCATCTGATATTTTTTCACGCAGACGTAATGTGTTACGGAATTTAAAAATAACTTTATTCAACTTACTCTTCCTCATACCTCCACACTGCGCTTCGATAGGGTCTATAACCAGTCGAGGTATTTTAAAGAAAGCAGGCAGTGTGAGCGCAAAGAATAGTATACCTCATTTAACGAAAAATGAAACGACATTCAAATATCCATAATGATGTTCGGGTAAGAAGCTGGCATAAAAGAGCTTTACCTGCTTGGATTAGCTGCAGATAGTGTGGGGATTTGCCGTTATCTTTTACGATCTGTGGTGGCAATGGCCAGAAGTCATTTCAATTTTCGCTGAAGAAGGTTATACAGTAAACCTTTTTGAATTGACCCCATGTTTGTAAAGTCCATACCTTTCTCAAATTAATAAATATCGGGCCGTATTTGATTCCAACATGGTTCTCTCCCTCTACCTCTCATAGATAATTAATCTAGTAATTTTAGTCATAAACTTTGCAGCAAACCATCAGAAGTGCGTCATTTAAAAATATCACATTTACGTCCGCAGACAATTTTTCGATATACCGATTTCATCACTGATAACAATATTATTACGAGGCACTAAAAAGTTTTACAACCCAGTAACTAACAAAAAAGAAGCAATAGCAGCCACTGTTCTATGACGGTTGTCTTGTCTTCGAAGTTGGCGAGGTAATGGTAAATTTTATTACTCTTGTTATTGCCGCTATCTACTATCTTAACTTTTAGGTCATTTGACTTAATCGACTCAGTCATAAAGCTTTTAAGTGTCTCGTAAAAATATTATTATAAATATTGGGTTCAGTATACCTCCATCGGGTTCACTTTAACTAAGGAAAACACATGTGGAGACATATAAATGTGTCGGCTTAATCGGCTGCCATGGATACCATGAAATTGACTCGAAGCAGTGATGGTGTCTTATACAGAATAGAAATAGTTAATATTAACACTATAACAACTAATAATATCAATGTCCATCTTTGGATGTATTTATCCACATTCTTCTATCCTGAGCAGCTCTTGCAATGCACATTTCCTTCATGCTAAATGTCATCCTTCAACAGAGTTTTCGGCCCAATGTGCGATGTTTTTCTTAGTCTTGGTCTTCTTTTCGTAATTTTTCTACACCACCTTGTCTGTTGTCAGATGTGCACCCCATTTCCACTTCGATTTCACAACGGTTTTAGTCTTTTGGTTGTACCCTAATCCACTCTATTGTTTTAGAAGGTACAATTTGAATGGGTTCTTTATCTTCTTTTTCGTTACATGAGTTTTGTTTTATTGATGTTCATTTTAAAACTGATTTCTTTAGCAGTTGTAGTGGCACTGTTCTGAGGGTCAAAAACTTCAGGTGTAATAGATATTCCTTGTTGAAGTTAATGCTCACTTATTTTCAGTTGTGGGTTTCAAATACATCTTCGAGGGAATTTATGAAGTATTTTCAGTGTCATCTATTAATGTTGTTATATTATTTCTTCTTTATGCTATTTTCGGTCCTTTATTCTGGTCAATAATGATTTTTATGGTTTCTTCATTGTGTTGCCAAGTCCATTGTGACCATTTTGCGTATTTCCCCATTTCTTTTTTGTATTGTTACACATTTTACTTTTTCAATGTATTTGAAAATAAAATAGTACCCAAGCCTGGCTTCTCATTTACACCAAAATGGTTTTAATTCAATATCCAAGACTTTTTTCACACCAAAGCAATGGCCCTAAAAATCACTCTGAAATATTTTGAAATAAAATGCTCTATTACATTAAAAAATGTTTATATTCCTTCAGGGAAATCATCTATCAAGTTAGAAATAATTTATTCTACTACCTACACGTTTTAAGTATTTGAAAAATACATTAAACCATTCGAGTTTACATGGCGACAATTAACAATACACGAATTAACTTCTATTATTCCCAACACAATTACTCAGTGAGCAAAAGTATTTTTCGTATATGCGGGAAACAGAATATGCGTGAATGTCACGTGAAGTGCTTTTCTTAAATAAATTGATCTCTACAACTTGGTTAATACCGTAACGATATTGCAAAGACACCCCTTTTCTCCGCTTATGCTTATCTAGATCATTCCAGACCAGGCAATAGTGAAGATGGACAGATATTCCAAAACAGATGGATGACTAATGTAGCATAAAAATCATTCAAACACATGATGAAAAATTCTAATAATCCTGAATTTTATTTTTGATTGATCTTTCATCATATTATGGTCAATTGTCAATTTATTTGGAGTGAGGGTTACATTTAGGTGTCCCATCTTGTTAAAATTAGCTCAGGTAGGAAACGCAAATTAAATAAGTCCTCTTTGTTAAGTTCATGTTACACATCGAAGGCTAAGTAAAAGTAATGTAAATTATACCTTAGTTTCCCTATTGTTGAAAACCATCAAAACACGTTTATCATTACGTAAAGTATGTTTACCTTCTAGATAAAAGGATCATCTGGCTAAGGGAAAAGGATGGTTGAAAACTGATAAATTAAAAATAAAACATGATGACACAAAAACTTTGATGCATACACTGAATGACTAAAATGTGCACTCAATAGGCATTTTGAATACTTCCTGTGGGGTACTCATTACACTGGAAAAAAGAAATTACTTTTCGTTTAACACAAATCCCCAGCTTCCTTCTTTTGACGAGTAGTTTATTTGTATGGTAATGAGGTGACCAAGTCACTAGAAGTATATTCGAGGTGAATTCCGCAAGGTCTAGTAGAAAATTGTAGTTTGTATACTTTGTAATTTATTTAATGAAAAGTTTAGACATAATTTTAATCCAATACCATTATATTCTTTCCAGAGTAAATTTAAGAGACCAAATTTACGGGCACGTAAATCTTTGTAACAGAGCCCAGAGTAGCTGAGTCCACCAGGTGACAGGTGTTCATTCCAGGGTACCAAGAGAATTCCACTCTCATGTTGTGAAATAGTAATTTCTCATGAAAGAGAACTAAATTAACCCTGTTACAGTGCTCAGGATTTTTTTGCATATTTTTAATCGCTTCTTAAAGAGTATCATTTGTTTATTATAACTAAAAGATGTGTCAAGTAATTTCCAATATTAAACTGATAAGCACTTTGTTGATATGGTGTGGTTAGTCACAAAATTCGTCACTAGTCATCTTGTTGATTAACACTTACAAAAATGTGTTATCGCTAAAAACAATTGGAATCATTCGTAAATGAAAAACCATTGGATTTACAAACGTGGATTGTTATTGATTAATATTGACGAAGATAGCTCTAGCATTCAATTTCTCATGAAATGTGATAAATAATTCTGCAAGTGATTCATTCACTCAAATACTTTATCGATGTTCTTAAATATGAATGAAGTTTTCAACGGCACGAGCCAAGCAATTATTGTAAGAAAATTTGTGTAAATGTACCAGTAAAGACACAACTGAGGAACCTTTGAGACGTAAAATTTGGAAACGGAATATTAATTATACATTTAGCGAAACCGGTAATGAACACCAATGTCAATACAAAAAATAATAAAATAGTATAAAGGGAACCTTTGTTTGTTTTCATGTACATAGAGTAAATTGTATTCTAATCGTTGTTTGATAAGTTGTTTATGACGAAATTTATGTAGCAGTTTATGTAGTTTATAATTTACTGCCGTCTTCCGATCACCTGATTTGTTTTCATTCAAAATTTGAATAGATAGTTTTGACATCACCATGTCGTAACAATAAAAGGGAATGAATCACGATTCCAAGAGTTTTGAATGAACATAAGGGGCTGACACGGTGAACGTGAAAGACGATGGCCATGCAAGTCAAAAATAAATATATAATGTAAAAGCGGGTACCTCTTCTGTTAAAAGGACGGAGCCGAACGGCGACTTTGATTTTGTCTGTGGACATTTTCGTATCTTCTCACTCGAACAACAAATTACGTATATCTTGATTTACACTATTATCACACTTTATTTGAACAACCTTTACTATCCATTTTCAAACATAGTAAGAGTCACAAGGTAGCACTCGGTAGAATACGTACAGACACCACTTTCGCCATATTCGAGAACGCGGTATTGGACGTTGCGCCGTAGTCCACAATACTCACTTTCTATGGACTGCGCAAATTTTGTCTATATACAATCTGAATTCCACTTTTCATTGATGTTGTCACGATGCCAGCGACATCTTCCTGTCGTATAACTCTCCGGCAACCCACAATGACACCTTCCATTCATAGAAAGGAAAAGGCAACTCGCCAACTGACAATTCAGCCTGTGACATTTCATCAATCATCAAAGACTGGGTCTATTTTTATAGGCAGCTTCTTATCAGTTCGGTCGTTGCTGGAAATTAAGACGAAAGCTGGGAGGATTCCAGAGGCGTTCCACTATTATAATATTAAAAATGTAATATATATTTGAATCTGTTACACAGTATACAAAAGTATGAATGTATGCAAATCTAAAAATTGCAGTACACAGTGTGTAGAACACAAGGGTTAGTTTTAAGAAATAAAGAGAATTAGCACGAGTGAAGAATAACATCAGTGATTATACAATTATGGTTATCGAAACCACTGAAAATTTCTTCACTGGAAAGTCCAAATACATCTTAAAACCAACTGCCTGCATATCTACTGCCTAAATAAGCCCTCCAAAGATGCTTGCATGAAAATAGACTGCAGGGCACATTTATTTTATTTCATATTGATAAAATATACCTTTTTATTTTTTAGGCCCCTTTTTTTGAAACGTTGTTCGAATTTTTACTGAAACTTTTAAATTTATGGAGCTTCTATGCTGTGTATCAAATATTGAATTACCAAAATTATTTCATTAAAATCATCACATATTACAGACGATTTATCAAGCATTGGGGTTATTTGTCTATATTTAATATTATACATTAATTTACACACATATTTACATTACACATATACACACACACACATCTCGTTGGAAAGAGAAGGGTATGGGCTATAACATATTAATAGACATAGTGAGTTAAAACGACACTCATAAATCTATTAACGACATCTTCTAAACTTTATCACTCCTATATATATGCTAAAAACTCTCTGCCATAGATGTTTCACATGAAACCAACGACCGTGTGAATTTTATTTCATCTGTGTTCTAATTTATGCTTACTAACAGTCAAAACAATTGTTACCGTTCAATCGTCCACCATATGTTTCTTTCTATATGTTTTTAAAGGGTTTATTCAAACAGCAAACACGCGCAGAGAGACGAGATTATAGTGGGTTTAATTTTCACTCTGATTTCTCTTTTGCTTTTATGGGTTTCCGACGTCTAGTCATGTTTTACATGTATATTAAATTATCGTTTTTACCTATATGGTTTCACTGTTATACTATTGCGTGGATATTATCTAATCTAAAAAATTGTTGTCTCCGTCTATGGAATACAATTTTGTTGAAGTATGCAGACGCAATGGGCTCATCATTGCCGCACTGTCTTTATAATCTTTAATTTAAGTGATTAGTTAACTATAGGGTGTCAACGTTTAGTATGTTGGGTTGCTTATAAAAGATAATGGACTCGTAACATCCGACATCCTTGGACGGCAATTTGACATCTGATACAATATTGTAAGCTGCACAGAGTTTGTACGAAATTGCTATGTGGAAAATGCTGTATCATTTCACAACAGAGTCCCATCTCCAGCTCTCAGTACCAATGAAACAACTATTTTTATTTAAAAATGAGGTATATTCAAAATCAGTAAAATTCCTCTAAAAGTTTTTTATTTGAAATTTATACGATTCAAATTCGCAATTATGTAGCTTAGTTAAATCGAATAGTGACTCTTAACTACACTTAAGATGCTTCGTCCTTTCCCGCCAAGAACCGATCAGATTACCTTATCATTTATATTCATTTCAAACGGTCACATTCGACTTAAATGTATTGATCTGATTTAATTATTTCAGTTTATAATGTATAGTCATGATTTAAAAAAAAAAAACAAAAAAAAACCCAAAAATTGGCTTAGTTGACACGGAATCTTTACATGTTACATGAGTTGACATTTGATACTTGATCCTGGTTTTTGTTTTATGTAGTTTTGTGGGTCGGGCCAGGTTGGGTCATATAGGGACGTAAAATACTTTGTGGAAATTAGGAATTTATCATTTTCCTTTTAGAAGGGAATGAGAATCTGTGCGGTTAAAATAACGTATTCATTTTTATTTTGTTCGTTTGAAAGTTGATAAAATGCACCTAAATGCAGATATCTCAAGTGCCCTGCAATTGTTAGAAGATATTAAACAAACTGTAGATGATTCAGGAGATCCCAAACTTCAAGTAAATACATATCAAGACTTAAATCTCTTAATATCCGTGTTAGAGAATCCAGTCTTCAGAAGTATTGTAACCGTACAAGATTCATTGAGTGAGTTAAATCAACAATTAGGCCAACATCCTTCTATATTACCAGTTGATTTTGATATAACAGCAGCTGGTGAATTAGTCCTGAATGTTCCTCCAGCAGGTGAGCTCTATGACCCAGATTATAGTGACAATTATCCACCCACCAGAGATTTCGATGAGCAAAGAGTGCCTTCTGCACCAATCTCTCCGAGTTCACCTCAAGTGCCCAATTTCAATAATCCTGACAGCAAAATAATGTTATTGAATAGTCAGAAACTCAACGGAAACCTATGTAATTCTGAGGTAAGTACATTACTTAGTTTTGTTAAATGGCATTATAAATTCATATGTATTATTTAATCCTGGGGAGGTAACGATTGATCCGAGACATAGCTGAGAAAATTATATTATTAATTATTTGTATAAGTAGATATTGTATGACTCCGTAAAGAAGTATAGCTGTGCATGCATGTCTCAATTATTATACCACAGCGAGTTTCATGCCATGGGAGGGTGCACTAGTTTATGAATGATTTCTATACTATTTCTAATTGAAGACTCAGATTGGTGTATTGCAATTTTTGAATAATCAGTTTTTGTGTTCATCTCTAGATGTGGAGGTATTAATAAAGTATTATTAAACGGTTAAATATTTCTATTGCTCATACAACTTTCAATATTTTATACATGTGTTACTTAAAAAATGTGTTACTTGATTCAAATTGTGTAAAAGTACATTTTGTAGTTTCATACAGTATCTACATACATATTATATTAATAAAAATACTGTCATTCGTTAAAATCTAGCATATTTATATTGTAATAACAATCCAGATTCTTTTTTGTGCACAACTTCCCCTGAAATTATGAAGACTGATCTCTACAGGGTTGTTCGATAAATTGTAGTTTGGTTCATAAAAATTTTATGATTCCTAAGATAGAATTGATATAATTGAACTTGCCATTCAACGAATTACTACACAAAGTTAGAATAAGTATCCGAATCTATTCCCATACTCGTATTCAGTTGCAATCCATCTAAATATACAGAGTTGTGTTGGATACAAATGGTTATCAGTTTGAACAGTTTTATTGAAATGTTCATGAAAGAAAGATTCACCTTTGTCACTACAATGTTATGCCACACATCTTGTTAATTTTAAAAGTTATTGTAACCTAAAGGAGAGGGATCCAATGTTTCAATATTTAGGATTTTATTTAAAAAAAAAAAAAAAGGAAACCAGAACTTTTTTCTCCACCCATTCAGTAACTTGTTTTAACAAATCAAACTATTCGACCATTCAATTTTGTTTACAATATTACTTTATAATATTTGAAATCAGAAATAGTTTGCTTGGAGGTATTGGTGAAGTAACGACATATTTAAAATTTTAAATTGTTTTCAAATAATAACAATTTGTGTAGCTCCTTTTGATTAATATTATGTTAATATTGCAGACTTTACGTTTATTACAAAACAACAACACATTCGGTTCCCATGAAGATGATATAATTTATCGGTCTCCGTCGGCTGGTAGTGATAATTCAAAAACTGGTTCAGATAATTTATTAAACAGTGAATGGTCACAAGTTGAAAGTATTGACTTGGTTAATGATGGTACTGGATTGGGTTTTGGCATATTAGGTATGAGGAATATGGGAGTTGTTGTAAAAACAATCTTGCCAGGCGGTGTTGCAGATAGAGATGGAAGGTTGCAAAGTGGAGATCATATTCTACAAGTAAGTTCATTTCACATTTTTAAATATACACGTAATCATTGAACCTTTGATAGCTATCTTTCACATTCTTTTTTTAAATTATTCTACACTTCAGTAATATGTACAAAAGCAGTGAAATGTCTATGAAACATTACAACATCTTTCAACAAAAAAACATACTAATATATGAAAGAAATTTCATTGTACAATATGTTTTAATATGTAGAAGTTTTAATCCATGTTTCAAAAAAGCACTAAATTGTTTGAAAAACAGTATTAAAATAATTTGCAAACTTTTAAAAAACAATCCTTTTTGTTTTAGATTGGAGATGTAAATTTACATGAAATGAATTCAGAACAGGTGGCTACCGTTTTGAGACAGTCTGGTACACATGTAAGATTAATTGTAGCCAGACCTGTTGACATCAGCTCCACTGAATATAAGTATTTAGGAAGTTCAGCTCCTTTAGTTCCTACCCGACTACTTCATGATTGCATTGAATTAGATAAATACTTAATTCAGCACAAGTACCCTCCGATATTTCAGAAGAATTTAGATAAAATCAATGAACTCTTTCAATCAGATTTCACAAAGTCTTACACTTTAACTGGCCTTACTCGGATTCCAGCATCACCTTCCTTACCATTGCTCAATTTAGATATGTCCGTGAAAATGCCAGAAATGGAGAAATTTGTAGTTGAACTGAGGAAAGATGTTAATGGCTTAGGTATTACAATCGCTGGCTATGTTTGTGAGAAAGAAGAATTATCAGGGATATTTGTTAAAAGCGTCAGCAAAGGAAGTGCTGCAGATTTAAGCGGAAAAATAAAAGTGAATGATAGAATTGTGGAAGTCGATGGTCAATCTTTACAAGGATATACAAATATACAAGCTGTGGAGGTTTTAAGGAATTGTGGAAACATTGTCAAGTTATGCTTGGAAAGATATCTGCACGGTCCAAAATATGAACAACTTCAACAAGCAATAGCTGCAAGTGAGGTGAAACTACCATCTCCTTCAGATGTACCACGGTAATAGAGAAGCTGTTGTAACTCTTTATTAGTTGCTTTTCCGATTTGTTAACCTTATCCTCCAATTAACCTTTGTGTACCTTAACCTTGCGTCACTTAAACCTAACCAAAGTGTGTACTAATCAGGGTGTGTGGATTTAATTACTGGCAATTTCTAAATAAATTGTATTTATGTACATTTCAGATTTCTCAAAGAAGAAAGCAGTTTAACTTTCAACAATGAGAATGGCAGTGATCCCATCCATGCACACAATGAAATGTTTAATAGTTTCACAAAAAAGGAAGAACCCATATTTCCTGTAAATGAAGAATTGCTTAAAAAGAAATGGGAAAAAATAATGGGACCAAACACAAAAATCATAATTGCCCAGTTAAAGAAATTTGGAGAAAAAGGTGGTCTAGGAATAAGTCTGGAAGGTACTGTAGATGTAGAAGATGGGCAAGAAGTAAGACCACATCATTATATACGTTCAATTCTACCTGAAGGACCAGTAGGTAAAAATGGGACACTTAAGTCCGGAGATGAATTACTTGAAGTTAATGGTCACAAACTATTAGGAATGAACCACCATGAAGTTGTGAGTATTTTAAAGGAATTATCAATAAATGTGTGCATGGTTTGCGGTAGAAGTCCGATGAATTTATTTGCTCAAAGAGAAGAGGAATTTTCAGATAGGCCATCATTAACTCGCAGCTTACACAATTTACTTCCAGCTACAGATCGTTTAGTTAAAGCAAAATCTGATGGATCTTTGGCAAGCAGCATTGCAGTTGTAGGATCTTTGGATCAATCTTTCAGTAAAATGAAGTCTCGTTCTCTGGAACCTTTAACAGGTTTGGCCATGTGGAGCTCAGAACCACAAATTATTGAGCTTGTTAAAGGAGAAAGAGGATTAGGTTTCTCTATTCTTGACTATCAAGATCCAATTGATCCAAATGATACTGTTATTGTTATAAGAAGTCTAGTGCCTGGTGGTGTAGCACAACTTGATGGTAGATTGATACCAGGGGATCGTTTGTTATTTGTTAATGACACCATTTTGGAAAATGCTTCCCTTGACCAAGCTGTTCAAGCGCTGAAGGGAGCCCCTAAAGGAATTGTAAGAATAGGTGTGGCAAAACCTTTGCCTATTCCAGATACAGTAGTTCATAATTCAGTAGTTGATGTAGAGTCTGATAAGTACATGGCAGGTATTTCTTTACGTAATTAATAGTGATATTTAAAATGTAATAAGATATGTCTATTAAACTGCAATCCATATACGTAAATGGTGCATATTCAGCATAAAACATTTCCATATAATTCAATAGAAAAGCAATGAATAACTCATAATGCAATAAAAACTATCTAATATATATCTGCAAGTCTAGAACTGCCTTCTCAGGGCCCAACGAAGAAATAAGATGGGCCCTTGAATATTTCGTATTTTATGTAAGTTTTAATTATGTGGAATCCATTTTTATTTGTTTTTCTGGCCTTACAGCTTGATGTGAATTCAAGTTCAATAATTGAATTTTACTGGTTCACTTACCGTTATGTAGTTAAATGACCTGGCACATATCTTGGTAAACTATTTATCTTCAGTGATATTCTTCTAAAACATTCCATTGGTTTAATTTTTACGAGGTACAGCAAGATATGCTTGAGAAGAACTTGAGAGAAAAGCAACTATTCGTTTTAGAACAATAAAGATGCTTATAGAATGTGATGAATAGTAAACCGGTATTTTATAACTTTTGCGCAATACCCAGGTCAAAATTTTGATAAAATAGGTATGATTTGTTTTTCTGTACCCTTGAGTGTTGAATTATAGCTTCAGTCAAACCAATTGTTTGAAATTAATTCCAATTTTAATTTTGGATATGGATAGTTATGTTGAAAAGAGTTATTTTTCAATAAGTCATGGTCTAATATTACCATATAAGATAATCCTACTTCTCATTCTTTATTGTGTGGAGAGTCTCTCCACATCAAGCCATAACGATGTTAACGCTTCCTGTTGTCATTTGCTGGACTAGACTTGTAAGTGATGTACTAGTCACCCATCAGAAAAGTATTCTAGATACTGAAGCTTAAAACACAAATATCTGAAAACTTCAAGTTAATAAACATATTTAATGTTTGGACTCCCTTTACTTATCATCCTTGATTCAGTTTTACTTAAGAAAAAGAATTTTTAAAATTAAACTTCACAACAGTTACTCAAAAATGCTAGTGTTACTGCCTATGCACCTTCGAAATATATTACTAATTTCCCAAATACAAGTATTTATAATCATTTTTATTGCAAACCTGCACCATTGTTTCTATTATACTGCACTACTTCAATACTTATAGATAGGATAATTTAGTATGTACAAACAAATATAATAGTATATATATATATATATATATATATATATATATATATATATATATATATATATATATATATATATATATATATATATATATATCAACTATCACCTTTTAAATTAGCACAAGTTTAGATGTTTCAATATCAAGAATGTCACTGTTGCTTTATATCATATGAAAATGAAAAGACCATGTGCCAGCAGTCTAGGGTCCACTTGTAGGCCTCAATTATTTGTTTCTCTCCATTGAGGTTATGTGTATGTGAACGTTTACATACAATACAACATTGAGGTATCTACTGGTTGTGAAAGTTAATAATTCTTATTAATATTTATGATTTGGATATTCAATAAGAATATTCCTAAAATGAGCCTAAGCCAATTTGCATTGCAGCTTGTGTAATTATTTTCTGTAAATATATTCCAATTGCAAATTGTTCGTTTTACCAATGCAATTAAAATTCAGACTGTAAACTTTGACAGTCTTTAGTACAATTGTTATTAGAATCTCCAAATTTTTATTCATATACTTTAAATGTGGAATTATTTTCGTAGTTAGGAAATTTTAAGAAATAAAATCCTGCCTTAGCAAATGTATAACCAATGAAAAATATGTCAGCATTCGGCACAAATTAGAAACGTAAGTTATTTATAACATATGTACTTGACATTTATCTAAAGTGATATGAAAAGTTATTCATATTTAACAAATCTGTTTTATCCTAAAAACTGTAATTATAATGTGTACCTACATTCATATAGGTTTAACATTATAATTGATCGAAATATATCAGAATCGCTAATAAAAAGAGTGTAGCAAAAGGGTTTAAAACCCATTTTGCATATAGTGAGGCTGAAAGCAGACTCGTAAAACATTTCAAAAGACTGCTTAATTTGCTGAGCTTGTTTTATTTGTTAGGAATTGAGGAATTAGAAATTTGTTGTAAACGATAAAGCACTGTAATAATACAATGGCGCTGATGTGCTTTGAATTTAATTTAACAAAATATTATTCGGTATGTGTTAAGAAAAACTCGCTCAATTCATAACTTATGTTTGAGTGAAGAAAATTCTGTCAACCTAACAGATAATGGGATATTTTATCACCCTCACCACCACCCCTTGAGTCAGAATTGATGAAACCTCCCTTAACATGGAGGGTCGAGATGATCGAGGGTCCGTTTCAAGAACAACCCAAATGATTATAGTTGTCATAAGGTTAGATCAATGAAAAAAAGTCAATTAAAGGGGTGAAAACACATTTTTTTTTTAAATGGAAAGTTAAATGTTTGCAGGACTTTCCTATTCCATATTTAATTCAAGTCAGTAAAAATTGTATACGTAATACTTGCTACCTCGTGATTG
Organism: Cryptocephalus primarius; assembly: GCA_963576515.1. Classification (NCBI taxonomy): domain Eukaryota; kingdom Metazoa; phylum Arthropoda; class Insecta; order Coleoptera; family Chrysomelidae; genus Cryptocephalus; species Cryptocephalus primarius. Next base: position 8,342,263 of record OY754936.1, read on the forward strand.
CCACTGAATCTCGGTTCCTGTTGGACACCTAAAATCATTAGTAACTTAGTCCAAGCTTGTATCTTTTACTACTCGTCCTATTAGTTATTTAATGTTATTAGTTAGTTAATGATTATGTTAATGACTTTAAATAAATAAAGTGTAGTCAGTTTTCTCCCTTTTTATAAAACAACTAAAAATATACTCATGGATGTAGATACAAGTTTAGACTGTTATTGTGACTTCATGATTCTTGCATACATTCAAAGAACACTGCCAAACCAGGTCTTTCCTAATGGGACTCTGTATGGTGAATTTTTTTTAATCAAAATGTAATTATTTCACAATTCCTAAAAGTATATTCTAGTCATTTCGGTGTGTCTTACTGTTTTGATTTACGTTAAACTGAGTGTTATAATTTTAAATTTGGAAGCTGATAAGCATACAAACCATACAGAGTGTATAACAAATCAACCCAGAATACTTTTCAACCAAAACCTGGAATACAAATCGTAAGCTTTAACTTAGTATTATTAAATCTTTTGGTCGGGCTAATGTACAATGTATGTGCCTTGCTATGGCTTTAGACTCTGGTAAATGAGCTAACATACACCAACATACAAATGCAACCAACTCAAACCTTCTATAAAGAATATTTGCTCAACGAATATTAAAACGGATTCCTGAAAATATTGGAATGTTCACCATAGGCCATGTAAGATGGAAATAAAAAATGTATGCGGAAAATAAGTTGGATCTATGGCGTTTTGTGTGAAGGAATTTCAAACATGTGATCTGTTAAATGTGAGAAAATAATTGTTTCAAAATTCGTTCAAATCGTAATTACTGGATGGCTTTAAACCACAAATGATCAAAAACTGTTTTATTGACCATTAAATGTCTTCTGGCAATGGAAATAACTGTAATTATCAGTTACTTGTTTTAGACATTTTAACAATCAGGTTTCAAAATAATTTTCATCTGGACAATAAATATGATTCTTTTTTGGTGTAATGCAGTATTATCCAAAATACCTGAATACATTGGTGTAAAAGATGGTTAAATATAGTTTTAAAAGTTTACCAAAATAATATTGATATTAATCTACCTCTTGTATCTATAAAACCTGTATATACCTATGTTTGGTGTCGGTGTTTTGAATCCGTAATTTTTACATTTGTGAAACTAAAATTCAAACTAGACCCATTTAGGTACAGCATAAAACCAAGCCTTACTAGGAAACATCAAAGATGTGATAAATCTATGATTGGTTATGAACCCACTGCAATATAATCGTTGTTTGTTGACATAATACCTCTGTATACACTTACAGTTTATACTGTTTTTTGTAACTATGGTGCTGGAGTTTTATGTGTCGTAAATGTCGAATAATACAAATTTAATAGCAAATAACTTAAAAGTAAGGAAATATAGACTGTAACTTGATTGCTATTATTTAGAATTTACTATTGATTTACCATTGTACTTCATGTATTTAAGTGTTTTTATTAATACATCTTTCAATTTTTTTAGTGCAAATGTATAAATTTTGTACAACTTTAAAAATTCTATAGTACAAAATTCTGAACTATTTATAGTTACTTACTTACTATTTAGAACTAGTTTATAATTCTTTGTCGTGAAATAATGTTTTTAAAAATATTTTGAAATCTTAACTTGCCTTGATGTTATTTTATACGGGTAAAAGTATCGGATGTGAATTTGGTTAAGTATGTGTATATACCTACTCTTAGAACACCACAAATTAAAGGACTTAAACAGCATGATTTCATATGAATAACTTTTCAGTATGTATCAATATTCCTCACCTAGTTACTAGAATTAATTAAATATATACATATATTATAGTTCGTTACCTAGTTGACCACTTAACTACTGCAAGTTATTAATAGATTGTTTAAACATAAACCACATCTTAAAAATCGGGAGTATTTTTGGTAATTTGGCAATCAAAGTTCCTACAACAAAAAATATGTCATTTAAATTATTCACTAGTTTACTTTGTTCGATATAGAAGAGCTCCCGAAAAGAATGTCCTTTTTGTAAAAACCTTTTTTGCAGTCTTGGTCTTTTGTTAAAAATTCCTGTTGAAAGCTACACAAAGAATAAGGATGACAATATACATACAAAGGTTCTAGTTTACCTAATGTTTTATTGTTGTAGGATTTTGCCACGTGATATTTATCAATTTCAGTAATAGTTGCATCACATTTTCCCATTGTAGATATAGTTCAAACAATTCTATGGGTGCTATTAAATCAACATACATATGTAGTACATTGTATTAGATTATGAAATAAACAAAATACATACTAACTTGATTTTATTGTGTTCAACGAACCCTAGTAACTTTCCCAAACGCTTGTCACAACATAAGCGAAATTGGTCATTTACGAATTGAAAGGAAATTTCAATGATAAATGAAATTCTGAGGTCAAACAATCTCTTTTATTTATACATTTTCGATATAAAACTGGAAAACACTTTACTAAATGGAGCTTAAATTATGTAGTTATGTTAAAGCATATCGTAATATCCATCTTAGAGATGTTTTTGTTGGATGTTCAGTTACACTAACCTTATTGTCTTTGAAAATTGAAAGGTTGTGAAAATTTTAACAAATTCAAATAAAACAAACATCCCTCGTAGAAATATTATTTTTATATTTAAGATTTTTCTTTCTTTGTCTAAACAAAAAATTACTTAAATATTACCTTATATAAAAAGGATACTAAATGCGAACATAATTTAAAAATGATATGTTTAGAATTTTTTCAAAAATCAAGTATAATTAGATTACTACGCCATTTTTTCTCAGATAAAGGTACTTATAATAATTCGAATGTAAAGCAACTGTTAAAAAGAAATGCTTTTGCAGGTTTAATTAGACTAATACCTATTTATTAATTGCTGAGAAAACATTTATATATACAAATAAAAGATATTCTTAACACTGCCAAATTCGAAAAAAATCAGAATTTTTTTTCAGTAATCCTCAAATTCAAAAGATGGATTTAACTATTGCTACTAAAATGTCTATTACAGACAAATCGGGTAAAAGATAAAATGTTACAAGTGAAAACACAAGCATGGCTAAATAAAAACACTAAGATATATGCATAAGGTTTACAATGGTATTTTAGCACAAAAATATAAAGTATTGGCTTTCTAACTAAAAAGAAATACGAAAAATTTATATGAAAAAAAATATATACACATTGTTTTGCTTTAAACTAAGGATAATGTATGGATGGTCTCATAAGATATTGCTTATGCTTAAAAAAATCTACGAATCTCAAAATTTAACAAAGAAATGAGACTGTGCACGAAAATAGCTGCTAATCCATGATATGCACGAAGGTGCCGATCAATATGTGATATATATAGGCATATATTCACAACCCTACATCATTGTTCAAAAAAAGTTATGTAAAACTCCAAGGAATAACCAAATATATGAAGTTTCTCGAACTTGAAAATACATTTAAAGCAATTACTGTGAATATTTTAATATCCCGTGTATCTTATTTAACCTTATATTAATCTCTACAAAAATTAGTCTGCTTTGTTGACATAAACAGGTACATATTTTGCATTAATTATTGCATATTGCTCTCGGTTCGCTTAAGGTGATAAATGAATAAACGTTACCAAAAACCAACCCAAACAAACGATCAAAATCTATGGAACTTCAATTTTGCACTTACAGCACGATAACTGCACATTAAAAAGAGAACCAGTGTTTTTAGAAAAACAATGTAGACTTTAAAATTATTCGAAAGAAAAATAAAGTCCTGTTAATTCGTAAATTTTCGAATTACAAACTGGAAAGCAAAAAATATAATTGACGATTGATAAATACAAGTGTTTCTACATAAAGGTAAGGTACATAATTTATCCCCTTGACAGCTTTAAACAAAAAAATACAAGCATTTAGCTCTACAAAGGTAAGACAAATACTAGAATACTCAATTATAAGTATGTAATATACAATTATAATTGAACATTCTAAATATGTTTCAAACAAACTAAGTAAGCCGAGATCGGTTCAGTCAAAATAATTCATCAAATTACTCGAAAGCGTAGTAATCCGAAAACAAAACATGACATTTTCATATACATTTAGTTTGAATAAAAATTATGAACCCAGTATTTTAACAGAGAAACAGCAGATGTATAAACTGTGTTATCAAACCTTGCTTACTGAAATGAACATGACTGATATAAAGTCTATTTTATATTTTTGTTTAGGGAAATAGTATTAAGTCACTAATTTATGTCTTAGTATTAACAAAAAAAATTGTAATGTTTAATTAGCTCCGAGTCTATAATATGTAATGGTGGAAAAAAACTAGTTTTATTAAATAGATTGAGATAGTTTTCTATTGATATAACCATAACTTATAATGCTCATTTCAGTAAATAATGAATTATTAACATATTGTTGCCAATATTTTGCCGAAGCTTATTAAACTCTATACCCTTGATCTACCTATGATATACCATAAAATCTTATGCTGATGGAACATTTGATCAATTTAGTCATCCCTAAGATTAAAAATTGCTAGCCACCTGAGAGCACTCACCTGCACACTTAGCAAAGAACACCTACAGTAGCGACATTTTTGTGGGAGTTTGTTGTGAAAATTTATGAGGTCTTTGATTTTTTTGAGGCTTCTAAAATGGTAATGCTAGATCTGATTTACTACCAATCCATAGAAAGCTATACATTTTTCATTACTTAAAAAAGTCTTTATGTACTTAAAAGATCATAAATGGGAATGAAAATACATAACCAGAAGCCTGTTTGTATTTATTAATTAATCAAACGCAATATTGATATCATTTAGAATTCACTCAACTCCTATCAATTACAGTTCCTGAATTATGAAATAATTCACGACTTGCTTCAGACTCTGTAGTTTAATAATACGTTTATATAGATTTGAACACACAGGGTGTAATGCGATGTATTAATTTGGTCATCTGCTGTTTCTTCCCCCTTCATAAAATTACACCTTTTAAAGTAGATATACCTAGGGAATCACACTTAAAAAAGTAACGAAACTGATGGAATTCACTTAAGGAATAGCATATATACTGAACACAAATTTTGTAATGAAGTCGTTATCAAAAAAAGAACTTAAAAAAAAGGGAAAACCTTTTTAGTTCCTATTTAGGATAACTTTACAAGATAGCACTCTCACTCTTATAATCGAACACTTTATCAGTAAGGGTAAAATCCGCACTTATAATGTGACTCAGGATACTTATCGGAGCACCTAAGAATTACATGAAAACTTATGTTTTTGCATCATTAACTGTAACTGCGGAAAGAGATATTACGCCTTTTTTATTGCACACATCCCCTCGAGTTTAAAATAATGTACGTATATGTAAGGTATAACTTCCGAAAGGTAAACTTACATTTTAAGATAGCATTATATTAAGACATAGTATTTGCTATTGCATTTAAAACAATTGTCATTCACCACATTTGACACCTAAAAACAATTTTTTTTTTTTTATATATAATTATAGGCCATATAGAGTGGATTTAGAAAAATTTTAATACATTTGATTTCTGGAAGAATACAATAAAAAATTGTATCTTAACAGTACGGTTACTTAATATTTGACTGATTAATATATGCAATAGAAATACATAAAAATTGCACACAAATTAAAAACGCTAAGAGATCAAAATATATTCATACATATATGTACCCCTCTGTATGTACGTACAAAGGGTAACATCATTTTAAATGTTAAATGTCAGAGATACACTTTTAAGGATAACCTAGAATTTTTAAGAAAAGAAATTATTCTTTAATCAAGAGAAGAGTGGAAGCATGTTTAATGTAGTAACAAACATTTGTACACAATAAAAGTCTCCCAGTGGTAATTAGACCTTTTTTTCTTAAAAGTGCTTTCTTAAACACATATTTTCATGACTCATTTAAAATGCTATCCACCCAATTCAAAAATTAATATGGTCATACGAAACACTTCACAAATAGTTTTTTTTTTTGGATTCTAAAGTATACATTTTCTTCGATATTCACGATTTTATGAAATTAAAAAGTGCAGTTTCACAACAAAGAATCGCAAGTAAATATAAATATACATCATACATACAATTTATCTAATTATATAAATTAAATACTAAATCCACTGCTTCTTGTAAAGATTGAAGATTTGGTGGTTATTGATTTTGTATAAAGAATTAATCCCAACAAATTCTTTTTTTGGATTGTAAAAAAATATAAATTATGAATACCTACATCAATACCGATAACATGTAACTTTATAATATTACAATTATATATTCCAATATTGCCAATTATAAATAAAATAAATATAAGAGTCGACAGGAAAATAATAAAAAGTACACAAATTGAGTGGAAATTCATAGAAAAACCTAAGCTTCCATGTATTACAGCAAGTAATATTTTTAATATTGCATCACTTTAAAAAAGATTGTCTTCAGATACTCCTTCATATTGTGATAAAAATCCATGGTTAACAATATTTACAGTAGAAAAACGTAGAGAACTAGCAAGTGGTCTCGAGTAATATACACTGGCATACTGTGAGACACACTGGTGGTACACTTCGACAAATTGTTGACAATATTTTGGGTGGAGATTTAGGTCTTGAGCAGGATAACGACTGAGGTGAAATTTTAGTTTCATCCTGAATCGCTCCTGCTAGTGCTGGCTAGAGCAGTTTCTCACCTACAGAGCTTGATGTAGCCGAACTAAGAGTCGCTGTTTCTTCTTCACCAGCTAGTATTTGTCAGTTGTCTAATTCTACCATCACAAACTGCCTAAGTCGTTCCAAATAAACTGAATAAAGTTCCACATCATTATGGCCAGCTCCCTGTATAAATAAGTAATTATTTATGAAAAACGTTTTATTTCAATGAATGAACTGAGAAAAGACTTTATCAAAAGTACCTCGGAAAAAATTTAGGTGGTTAGTTTTAAGGAGGTTCCTTTGGTTAAGAATTTAACTGGGGGACTTTAATAAAATTTATAAGACAAGTAAATATTGACCCAAGTAAGATTTTATTACATTTTCGTGAACTTAAGGTACCTCCTATGAAGCGAAATATAAATTGGTTTTTTTACACGAAGTTATATGAAAATGCAAATATTATTAAGTTAGTGTGGAATATATCAGAGAATTAACAGGGAATTTTAGGTAAAATTAATGGAAATAATGCATAACTATGTAAATGAATGAAAAAATGATATGAGAGTCAAAATTTTAAAAAGATCACAGTCAAACTGTTTTGTCGAGGTTATTTGCTGTAATCACAAATGAGCAATGTTGTAATATCTCATATCAAATATATAAAGAGCAGAGAAGAGACGCCGGATGAAAAGTATGATGGCATTATATGTAGTGCATGCTCTAATTGGTTGAACTAAGCAACATTTCTAGATACTCTAAAATATTCGATACACTTTCATTTCTACTTAAACAGATGTATGTCCTAAAAGCCTTGGCTACAGGTTAAACGAATTAAAAAAATTGAAAAACAGGTACTTATCATCGAATTCGAAAATAATATCGCAAGAGACGGTTTGGACGCAATATTTTGGGTAATAAGAGATTTTTGACTTTGATTATTCATAAGACTTTTTAGCTTAAAGTAATAACAAATAAATCACCAGTAGTCACCTACTTTATTAATTAAAAATATATAAACAAACATAAATAGGCTTTAAGGAATATTATAGAAGCAGAATTGGTAAAAACTCAAAATGAGATGCCAACATTAATCTCAAGAAAAAAAGAAAATGAACAAATAAGATTCTTAACCAAGCGGTAAAACAATGACTTCATAAGAACAAATTACAACGGAGATGTCGAGAATTACACAAACAACAAAAACTAGAGAAAGGTAGTCAGTATAATGACAGAAAATTGAAGAATATGACACAAAATATAACAGGTCAATGCAAACAAAAAGGTAAAGGAAATTACATAAAGCCGTAAGAAAAATAACGCCGCAATATTGGGAAATATAAACCGAAATCCAATTACAGACTTCGGGAAAAAGTTCAAAAGGTAAAGGATCTCTCTGAAGGTACATGCGCAGAACAAATGAAAAACAACGTCTTGAAAATTTCGAGAAAACTAAAACAATCATTTAAAAATACTAAAAAGTAATTGGATATGACTAATTGCCAATAATAACACTGAAATGTTTATAAGAAGCTACTGTAGATATAATACACTTTAACACAGCTTACAGCCAGGAGCAAATTCAAACCAATGACCTGCGCCCTTCACCAAAACAAGTGTTAAAGGACAAGGAGTAATGTTATCATTAGTTAAACTCTTGAAGTTTTTCTAAAAGTAATCCATGATCTAATACAATAAAAATTAGAAGATATAATTAACAGCACTCAATTTGGTTTCAGATATGTCGAGATATAAATCAAGATATATACATCTGCTTTGGACTTCGGAAAAGTTCGCCTACTACTAGTTATCAATATATCTCGCAGTAAGAATATACACAACAAAGATCTACAATTAATGAAGAATCTGTACTTGAACCAACAAGCAAACATAAAACTAAAAAACGATTTCACTAAGGAAATCTAAAAACAAGCGACGTCCTATGTCCACTTTTATTTAATAGTTATATCAAAGGATCTGAGGAATCGTGGAAATGATGGCACCATAATAAACAGAAGAAAATTAACATGGGATTTGTCAACCATGCGTCTCACAAGGACATACAGAAATATGATCCAAAATAAACTATGAGCTCAATATATTTAAGATAATGAAATCTATTTAATGTATTCGCGACATATAAATATGATTTGGAATTAAAATACTTAGATACTATGTATCCTTAACCCTCTTATATACCCTTCACACAAGAAAATTGTAAGCTTTATGGTGCTACAGTGAAATGTTCAGAATATCAGACAGAAATGAAAACACGTGGAAATATTGGAAAGAATAGAAACATAATGCAAATAATTAAATAAAAAAAATGCAGCATTTGAAATATATAATGAGAGAAACATGAAATATTACAGATAATAATGCAATGTAAAATAAAAGAGAAATATTGGGAATGGCTATAGGACTTGAGAGAGTGGTTCGGTTGCTCCTCTTTAGAGGTACAGCTGAACTTTAAATGACTTAAAATTGGCCATGATGTTAGCTAACCATAAGTAGGAGATAGCACACATATCTAGAATGTTGCTAAATTATATGCCAATTTTTAAGAGCGAATTGTATGGCCATATAATTTAACCACACACATATACCATACATATTCTTGAGCAACACTCAGTCATAACTCAATGGTTTCATTCCTTCTATTTTTTTATATATGAGTTGTGAATATATCTCACCTGTACATTGCAGGTACTCCCATATTCATTTCGTGGTTAATTTGACTGATTAAGGCGTTTCATTTAATTTACTCTTTTTTAAGGGTTAGCATAGTTTGGAACCCTCAAAACATTTTTGGGTGGTCAATAGTTTTTCAGTGCACCTTTTTATGAGTTGAACTTATTTGTCAACATCTCTTTTTCTGCAAAATTTTGCATAACTCTGGATTTAATATTTGGCAGGTTGAGAGTATAGAATTGAAAGTCTGATATTATGTATACTAATTTTACAAAAACATCCAATGAAGTAGTGACTTAAGATATTTCTGGTATATAGGGAATCAAACTTACCTCCACCCAAAGTGGCTCAACTGCTTTTGGACATTTTTCGAATATGGTAAGTCCATGAGAAAAGTCTATAACCTCGTCTTCTGTTCCATGAATAATTAAAGTGGGTGACATAACTTTTGGAACCTTATCAATACTGAAAAAAACATTACAAATTAGCAAAGCTGTGAGCAAATTAATTTTAAACCTTGAAAATTAGAATGAAATATGAGAATTGCAATAAAATCAGAATGTTTATTTTTGGCACAAAAAGATGCTCTCTAAAGAAGACATTGTTACGTAACTATAATACAGATACATAAGATTTTTGGATCACCTCTAATAGTAGAGACCATAGTTTTTCGAAAAAAAAATTGATCTTTTGGTTTATACAAAGCGCCCTTGATACAATAAAGGTAAGAGTAAAAATGGCAAGACTATTCAAAATTTATTGCTATATTTCTTCATTAAAATAATTAATTTTCATATTTCACTCTATTCATTTGAATGAACAAACACAAATTTAAAAATGTAAGGACAATAAATTATATACCAGGATTTAATTAATTCCACAATTTTATTATCAATTTGTCAAGAGTAAAAGAAATTTATCGAAATCTGATTTGCAACTTAACGTCAATTTTTTTTGGGAAACATTTCAATACCACCGTAATAGAAAATACCAAATGTGCAAAATTTTATCTACATAATTTAGTAATAAATAAAGGTTACTACTAATCAGAACAATAAAAACCTTAATCATCATATGGTTATGTCTGCGAATGCATTTGAAACACTTTTAATTTAGCAATAGTACTCTCTTATCTCTTACAAAATATGCTTTGTTGAGATAAGATGTTAGTTTATGGAATAAAGAACTGTTATTAAAGATTAAAAGAATAAAGATTTATTGAGTACTTAACTCACCTGGGAAAGGCATCGAAGAACCAAGTTCGTTTTGTATTAGGAAAGGCAACTCTCATACCGGACATGAGAGGAGAATGCAATATCACAGCCCCAACTTCATATCGTGCAGCTAAATCGACGGTTGGTACGGTGCCAATACTTTGGCCATAGAGTATTATGTTCTCGGGACTAATGCCATATCTAGTCCTAAGAGCTTGCCAGGCAGCATCAATATCTGCGTACAGATTCTTCTCAGAAGGCTTTCCAGCACTCACACCGTAACCAGAATAGTCATAACTAAATATGTTACAATTTATACGTGATCCTAAACCTAAGTAAAAACTACTCATCTGTCCCAAATCGACTGCGTTACCATGTGAAAATAAAATTGTAAACCTAGCAGTATTGCTACATCTAACGAATAGACATGCGATTCGATTTCCTCTATTCGTTCTGGTGAAAAACACTTCAACGTTCTCTTTCTCCCTTTCTGAAAATTGCCACTCGGCTCTCTCCGTTAAAGCAAAACTGCATTTTCCATTTTCATCAGTAACAAATTCGTAAGTGGGTTCTGGTGGTAAAAAAGCTAGTTTAGCCGCTATTCTGCTAGGACAAGGTGGACAGCAAAACAAACAACATAATTCACTAAAACTTAAACCATTCATTTTCATGAAAATTGTATGTGACTGTGCTAAAAAGAATAACTTGGGTATTTGAACTGGTTTTCAGTAACTAATCACTATAATGAGACCCCCCTGGTTCATTGTTGATAACGCCATTTTAAAGGCATGTCCACATCCCACATCCCATTCTTTTCCTATTCAACCTATTCACTTATTCGCATTCACTTCCAGGGTCCACCTTCCACTTCGTTTTCTCTTGTTTGACAGACGGTAAGCTCAAATTCAAATCAAAATAGAAAAGTTACTGCATTATGCTGAAATATCGAAATAAATTTACATTATTACACTTATATTTCCTCACTATTGTGTTTTAATTTTCTTTAATTCAGTTACTTACTTAATTTTCTATGCAATAAATTATTTTCACAACTATATTTGATTTTTTGTTTATATCGAATTGTACTACGAAAGGTCGATGACAACCAAGGATTAAGTATCACAGGTCGCCTCGTCGTCTCGCGTACAGTACAGTAAACATCGATATCGAATGATATATCGAATTTTTTATCGATTCTTATAAAGACTATGTTAACATAGTTACTCACTACTTGAACAAAATGACTCATTTTAGTCGCATTTAAACGGACCTATATGAACGATTCGATTTAAGCCGTAATATCTATAAATGACAAATCAATGATCATTACAAATTATGTTTCATAGAGCTACAATGATAAGTTACCGAGATATGGACAACGAGAGAGGTGTTGGATGCATTTAGTGAAATCTCAAAGTTTGAAATTTATTGCGTGAAAATACTTTTGTGAAAAATTTCCTTATTCTCGTTCTGTTGGGTTCAGTCAGCCATTTTTGATTATTGACAGTAAAAAAAAAGTAGCGCGAAATTTAAATTATGATGTGGAAAAAATAGAAAACAAGAAGAACCCCTAATGTTCAAGAGGTGCTATTATTTTCAGAATCTACTCGGTTTCAGTGAATAGAGCTGCTAGATTAGAAGGAATTATCTTTCATTAGAGTCGATATGTTTTATTACATATTTAAGCTTACTTAAGCTACATTCCCCTTTAACCATCATTACTGGAATAGTTATAAATCTTGATCACGTGCTAGATTTTTCAACTTTAGGCTCGCTTTCTGTAGGTTTTCATGAAGTAAATTTCATGAAACTCCATGCGGTGTTCATCATAGAATAGAAAACTACAAATTTATCCTGAATAACGTTGTTGGATTCGTCGGTACATTATCTTTAAGCTGAAATAAGCGTTGTACATCCTTTCAACTCTATTATCTCAAGAATGTTAAATATCCGTCTATCATTTTTGGCATCTAACAAGTCTGACTCTAATCGTGTGCATTTGCTGAAAATGTTAACTGGCAAGAGCAATCGCAAGTAAAATGTCGAAATGCCAAGAAAAGTTTCTAAATCAAAGGATTTTTATATTTAATTTTTGACACAAAGCCGCCCCCTAAAGGTTATCGATAATAAATAAATTATAAATATGTTGTGTCTTCGCGATATAAATGGTTGCGTAACATCCCAAGTCAAGTATACAAAGGAAATGAAAATTTGGAACATAAATATGCACTTACGCCTTTTGTACCTACTTAAAAAACCTACATACATTTATTTTAAGGCAGAAATGGTAGGTAATCTGCTAGGTCTGGTAATCTAGGTAAAGAATCCAGCTAACAGATACCAGAAGTCAATCCCTCTTCGTAATAGTAATCGAATCAAATTGTTAGCTCATTTCAATTCCATTGACGTAGAAATAGTTAGAGCAGAATTTAAGGGCAGAGCATAAGATGTCTTTGTATAGGGATCCAGAACTAAACGATAGAACTTTGCTTACACTTACACATTTATTCTTATATGTAAGTTCTTATAAATTTCACGTCTTTACGTGCATCTTTCGATTTAAAGCTTAAAGACACGATACTCACAATAAATATTTGTTAATGATAAATTAAGGCTGGGGTTTTAGAATAGGCTATTTTACTGGTTTCAGGAAATCATCTCCCATTATTTGGTAGTGTTTATTGAGCCCGCAAAAGCAATTACTTTTAATTCTTTTGTGCATATTTTCAAAAAGTAGTAAATTAAATGGATTATTTAAATAAACCATCAAAATGCCATCTTGAGCAATATGGCGTCGTAGTTGTTTCAGTGACGTCACACCTTAGTAAATAATCATCAGAGTCCCCGCACTAGGTTTTATCAAAAACTTTTTGACATTTTTCTGAAATATTACAAATATTACATTGAACTTCGAGAGTGCTACAATCGAAGTAAAGAAAGGCTATAAAACTATTGGGGCATTCCATGCCAACTGAGCAGTCGATCCCACGCGACCCTCTCAGATCTGGCTCAAAATTGGTACATCGATTAGTACTATCAAAAAAAGAATATTCTGAAATTTTCAGCCCCTAAGACCTCTCCCTGTCACCAGGGGGCCAAAAACAAGTTTTGGGACTTAGTTTCACTTTCAGATGTCTAAAATCGGTTTTTCGTGCCCTGACGCGGTATTTTGGACTAAAAAAATGATCAAAAATACATAACAGATGCCAAATATTCCGTAGAACATGATGCCGCCAACCGTTTTTCGATATCTGGCAAGGGCGACCTGAAAAGGGCGAAAAACTGCCCTCTGGTGAAAAATCTGATATCTCAAAAACGTACGCATGAAATTGGCTGAAAATTTACCAGAAGCCTGTTCGATTGTTGCTCTTTCGAATATACATAGGCGCGTGGTGATCATTATATATAAAAAAAAAGTTACACGCGTTTTACGCATTTTAGAGGGGATTTTCGGTGATTTTTTCATTATAATCCATGCATTGGCCCTATTCAGTTGGGTATTAGTTGGATTTTTTTCTCTCTGGAGGTGTTTTCTCTCTTTCTCAGTCCTTACAAACACAGAAATTTCTCTCGTAGTGTGGTATGGTATAAGCAAAAATTTAAATTCTGAGGTAATTCTAGAAACATTTCTGAAATTTGTTCACATATAATATGCCCCTCGCCTTTGCAAGTTATCTTACCGTTTTCCTTTTCTTGGCATGTGGCGTTAATCTCACGGCGTGTGGATTTTCATTAGTTTGGGATATTTCGTAGAGATGTGAATTGCGGTTTGCGCATTGCCAATATTAGCAATCACAAATGGCAAGTTGAGCGTATTTCATCTAGAACATTTCCAGAATAACGATTCTTCACACATTTACACTGCTTTTAGTCTTTTAGCGCATGCTCGGGTGCGAATGTTCGCGAAATAATTGAAATGGTCTCAAAATTCCCGCCTCTCAGATTTCATATCGTGCGAATTCATAAAAAATTATTTATAATTCGCGTCTCTATTAAAATATGCTTACTACTTTCAGGAAATCTGTCGCAGAAGTTGGCACCACTGAGTATTTGTTTCATAGTTCCATGGGAAATTTGCCTTTAAACTTATAATGTTAATCAACACAAAATGACAACGCTAGCCAGTAGGAGCGCTGGAATTGGCGAGTTTTTCTCTCTTGTCTACCCCATAAAGATGTAAAAAAAGCGTTTGGTCACAATACTAAGCTCGTGGGAATCTCGATGACTCATAAGTGAATAGGTGTAAATTGCATAAGTGAATCGCATAAATAAAATACATACGTATGCATTACATATGTCATTATAGGGCTGAAAATCGGGAGTAAACTAGAATAAAGATTAAAGATAAATGCGGTGATAAGTTAAAATACCTTTAAATCAAGCCCTAGGTTAATAGCGAGCAAGGTCACACATAGCGTGACGACGCATGCTTATTTTGTTCCGATTCTCGGCTCTGCCTGTGAAGGTGGGCCTTTGCTTATACATAAACCGACTGGTGATTACGTTACGTTCCCTAAAATTGACTTAAAAGCATTTGTTATGTCTTAAACAGGTTCAATTAACCAAAGTTTTAGTTGTAAAATGGTACCTGGCTTTCGCACATCATCGATTTTATTTGTTATTTTATTGTGTTTTCGTATCGCAGCTTCCAATGGAAATTGGGAATTAGACTTCAGACGTCAGGAACAAGGTGAGTTATTGTTTATTAAATAAATTATCATGTTGTATTTTTTCGACTACATAAAACGTAGTGTGTAATGAAACGTCGCCCATTGGCCTCTTATTTACATAATTATCAATTTTAGGTTTTTTGACATTTCATCTCATTGTCATAATGTTATTCAAAAATAATACGAAAATCAGGTGATGTTTCGTTACTCACCTTATTTATATAAAACGTAGTTGTATTTACGTCGTCAGCGTTAATTAGAAAATATGTTTAAAATAATGTAAACAACGTGATTAAATCATGAATCATACAAATATATATGTACTGGGCACTTTTTTTTACATAAAGCAATTGATGTAAATAAGGTGAAGCTTGTCGAGAATTAAGATGAAAAGTATTTGTACATCATAATTTTTTAGGTAATTGTCGTCTAACATTTCATTATGAATCGGGTGTATCAACCTAATCAAGTTCTTTTTACAATATTTCCTGAATCACTAATCACGGAATTAATTTCGTTAATTGAATACGTACTTAATTCTATTAATATTTTGGAGATTTAATCTGGCTTTCTTATGAATAGAGTTAAATTATGTTGTTTACAATGTTTTATCCACTGATATTATAGATTGGTTATGCTGCTTTTATAAATTGTTCATCACTCTGGCTCAGTGAAAAATATTTTCCACAATTCTACGACCCTATTTCATTCCCGTCTTTTCCTTCACTTTGTTTTCCATCATATTTTCATTATATTCCTGCAAAACGAGAGGTAAACGACATAGATGTAAATAATTAAGTACATATGTTAATAATCGTCATATATGAATTTCAAAAGGAAAAAGAATAAAAAATGAACTTAACCAAGCCCTTTTCTATTTCAAATTGTTTCTTTTTGTGCTTATGTTGTGCTCAACTTGTGCTATTTTGTGCTGTTGAAAGGATATTCATGTGATAAAATTTGAGATAACCTGCACACAATAATGTTTTAACTGCCAAGTTATTTTTAAATTTTAAAAGAATTTTGGGTTGAGTTTTATAGTTCTAATGTTGTACTATCTTGTGCCAGTAAAAGAATTTTGATTAATCCAACGACTTTCAAGACATTTCAAGAAGGTTTTCGAATTTTGGGATTGTGTGGTTGATATATATTGCGCTCATGTGCAGCTGAAATAATTTTGACGTGATAGATGTTTTTAAAAAGTCATGAACAGTACATATTTTGAATATTTGACCAGTCCATTTTCGAATTTTGAAATAATTTTGTTGCGCCACAGGTAGTTTACGAAATATGTTTCAAAAATTTTGGCCAAGGTGTTTTCTAATTTTGAAATGATTTTGGTCGCAGTGTATTGTTCTCACGATATGCCATACCGTTTAAAGGATTTCGGTTTGACAGCCATTTTCGAACTTTATTTGCCAAAAAGTAATTTTCTTGTTTACATACTTGTTTAGTTCCTGGAATATACGTCATAATAAGTATATTAGATGTGAACAAATCAACTTTTAAGTTAAATTATTAACAGGACAACGCTGAAAACACTAACGTTGTATATCGTATAGCAGCATTACTAAATGCAAAAAATAGGCTACAAAAATCTCTTTATTTATAATCTTGACCAATATTAACATCCAAACGACCGTAAGATTTCTTAGAGTCTTCTGTCTTCTGCTGTAGTACATGCGCAAACGCTGAATGGATTATATGATCACCTTTTAGAAAAGCTAACAGTAAACATAACTTTACTTTTAGTGACCTTTTAAAAAAGATAAAGTATTTTAATGAAATCGATTATGATTCAGGTGCTCTTACTTTTTGTTATTTGCATTTAAATGGGTGATCATCATGCAAACTTAGATAAGGAAGACGAATATACGTGTATCATTTAAAAAAGTAACGATAACTCCACTATAAAATTAAACCTGATAAATTTATAATTTGAGGAATATGGTACTCTAAATTTTTGAAAAAAAAAATCAAAAGTTTTTGCTTTTGGTATGGTCCAAAATGTGCGCAACCGTTGGTGGAAAAGTCGATTTTTTAACATTTTCTCAATACAAGTTTTCGTTGAGGTTTTAATTAGTTTTTGTGGTATTAAACAACATGCCATAAAATTCGTATGAAACCTCATTCGCAAATTGTTATAAACAACTTTTTAAAAGCGAAAAATGGTTTATAATACCGCAAAAACAATACATCATGCGCACTCACAATTTATTTATTATTACTATTTTATTATTATTGACTAAGTAATATAGTATAGTTTTGTTGAAGCGCTGACGAAATTTAAGCCGATTTCATGAATTTCTTTCAATATTTCGAATTTCAGAATAGAAATCCTATGAAATCATTAGTTGTTACAGTGCAAAAGTCAATACAGTTCACCCATTTAATAAATATTACTTCCAATTAATTAAATGTATAATGGCTACCAACGTTCATTAAAAATTAATAAACTATATTCCACCTTCCTCAATGAAACTACGTGGAATATGCTTCAAGTTTCCTAGAAGGTGCAGAATAAAACTCCAGAGCCTGGGCGGCAAATTTAACCTATATTACCTCCTAGAATCGGTAAACCTTCCTGGAACAATCTTTTACAATGCCACTCACCGATGCAAGGACACGATTCTTCTTGGAACTCAAATCGCCGTAGTAAAAGTAACAATAACACATCGTAAAATGGCAATTCCAGGAATCTTAAGCTGCCGGTTCAACCTGCATTGAAATCTAAACGGGAATTTCTTTTCCCCGAAATATTCGCACATTCTAGGAACTTTATTGGGTTAAAGCTTTGGGCGTTTAAAAATTGTTTATAGATTTTTTTCTTTACCACATCTAATAAGGATATTGACATTAAAATAATTTAAATTTAATTTTATAACGCACGAAACAAAATACAAAATCAGATTTTTATTTTCATTTTACCAATTTTTTTTCCGTAACTCTATCTCCTAATTTCTTTAATCTACCTCGTTAAAATGTACTTAAAAATTATTTAGACTGTAATTAATTGCATCTATTTCGACAAATTTCTGTTCTTCCTTGAATTTTAAACATTTCTCCTGTGTTAAATATTTTAAGATTATATACACTTCCCATGAATGCTTTAGAGAAAGATAACAAGCTCCGTGTTATAAGTTTCATTTATTGGCATAAGTTATACGGGTCTGTCCTGGTTGTTAGTGCTATACATTTATCCCTGTATATAAGTTTTTAATCTTACATGCGCCTTTCGAACACTCTCAAAACTTTCCTTTCGAAATTTACTCCTTGTAGCGGATACCACACGCGGGGTGGCGCCACAAGCACCCATGACAGTAACGTTTATACTTCACACCTTAGACACCCTTTACTATACACCTTTGATATCCTTCTCTATCGAGATACTTATTTAATGGATAACTGTTAACCACGAAGCATTAACCGGATCTCATTTAACAAAATACAGTAAAAATATTGAAAATGGCAAAATTTTCTCCAAAAGATGATATTTTTTAAAGGTTAATATTGAGAAAATCATCTAGAAATGCTAAAAAAATCACTCATTTTCCAAAGTTTGCGGTCGTTGCTCATAACTTATTTAAATATTTAGAAACCTCAAATTTCTTTTACCGAGAAGGTAGAAAAGGAGAGGAAGTCTAGTTAACAGAACGCAATAATGCATTATAATGTATTATAATAGTAACTCATAGCTAGAAACTTTGAACTTTGCACGCTTATAGATTAGGAGCTCCCAAGACGGTTAAGAAGAACACTATAACTTCCAATTTCCCCTTCCGATAGGTTGACAAATAGGGATGGCATTTATATTTGTAGGTTTTATCTTAACGTACTTTTCCAGTAGTTAGAAACTTTAGGACTGAGGCTAGAGAAAAGGGGTGAGGTTAGGTGGACCTCCCTGTGTACATCAGCTAGTAAAATATATATTTATGTTAATATAGGCATATATATGTTATGACTTTCGATTTATAATTATACAGGGTGAGGCACCTCAAACACTATGGTGTTTATACGAAATCCCATAGGAAACAAGAATTTTTTCGCCGTATACTTACAGAGTTTTCAGAAATATATTGATTATACATAGTGCCAGGAGAAAAGATCCATGTCGAAGTTATGTGTTTTTAAATGGAACACCATACATTTAATGCGTGTTTTGGACTCTAAAGATAAAATAAATCCAATTTACAATAGCATTCTTTGCACAAATTTTGTCTTAAACAGGAATTAAATTAGCAAGAAATGCTGTAATAAATGAATTTGGTTTGAAATTGTGGTATTTATTAATACGCAGGTAATAAATGACATTAATAATCCTAAGAATATATAACATCAGACATTTGATACATTATCTAATGCTATGCATTTAAAGTATGTAAAAATAAAAAATCCGCTAGGACAATAATGGGATAAAACCGGGTAATTTTGTTAAAATTTTCCTACATATTCTTTAATTAATTAAATCTCAAAAGTTATTTTGTTGACCATGAAACGTTATCATACAGTATGATAAACTGTAATTATGAATTGTTTCAGATGGAATCACAACATGCTCACTAAAGCAATTTACATGTGCCAACAAAAAATGTATACCTATATCTTATGCTTGTGATGGGGAAAAGGAGTGTGAAGATGGATCCGATGAAGATCCAGAGAGATGTTTAAGTAAGTACAAATAAAAATTATTTCTGTAAATTTCGAATTTTTGTGTGGATAAGGAAATCTTGGTAACATTAATGTTACTTTAAAGCAGGTATTGCTTCTACAATTAATCTAAATCCATCATTGATCTAATTTCACGTAACGTTTCAATTGTGTAAAAAGCGTTATTTTTTTGGAGACAAAAAATTTAATCTGTTGTTAACACCGAGTTTTTTTGTTTATTTGTAATTTTTGCTCAACAGTTTGTTCTTTATAGTTTTAAACTTTATTTTTCATATTCCCATAACGAGTCATTCTTTACAAAGAGTTTTGCTATTCTTGGAACATAATAAGTGGTTAAATTTACGTTGAAGTATATAAATTGCATAAAAATTGCAAAATGTAAAATTAAAGTTTAAACTACTGGCAATAAATTTTAAAGGAAATTTTCTTCCTGACAGGCGTAACTTTTTATTTATATAAGCAGCAGCACTTGAACTGTCACCCTAATCACCAAATACCATAAAACTGCGAAAAACTATTTTAAGGATCTGTCACGTTTGACAGTCTTCTCTTTTTTGGCAATTTTTCAATCGTTCATGGTAACTTTGCCTAAAATGTATGAAACGGTACTTAGAATAAAATCAATCTTCGGATCTTATTGCAGTAGGCATGTACGGAGAAAATGATTGTGTAAGAAAGATTTTTGCTTGTCATTACTTCAATTTACAATTATTCATATAATTTTCATTGCTTTTCTACAATTATTATAAATCATGTTCTTTGTATTAACTATTAGAAGTAGCTAAACAATTAATTGGCATTGTTGAAGTTGTAATTAATCAATCATTAAACATAACTGTAGAAAATTCAAATTTAATTCATAGCACAGATGAATGACACCGGGAGTTAACTGTAAAACATGGTCTAATGGTGGGATAATTTCAAATGTCGGTGAAATATAATTTAATAAAATGTATCATAGCAAATTAAGTATCTACACCGAATGTATTCATATCAAACACCAGTTAGATAATATCTGTCATATTATAGATGTTTTTTTATCAATAAGTTGTACTTTGAATTCGTAATAAATTATATCTGTTTTACAGAGTTAATTTTAAATTGCATTAAATACTATATTAAAACAATATCCAATTGGAAACACGTGTATTATCTTACACAGAATTTAATAGTATTTGCATAAGCATAAGCGTATTTGCTTAACACCAACAGTAGTACTCAGATAATAAGTAAGATAAAACAAATCAACACGATGTTATTAAAACTGCACGAAATTATTTATCTTAATTACTATCGCTAAATCATAATTTCGGCATTTATCTCGAAAGGTCAAGGGTATTCCATCAGTATTTCCTTATATTAAAATATAAGAAATATAATCTATTCTTGAAGATGCTGCCATATTTAAACTTTAAATTTTGAAGGAAGTTTTAGTACGTTGAACTTGATGTAAGGATAGGCGATCATAAATGATGTTAATTGCATAGTAATGTACACGAGTAAATTGATAGGTATATTACTCGTCAAGATATAATATAGACAACAAAAATCTCTTTCTCGACGACTTCCCGGGTAGTGTCTTTTGACATCTAATACTAGTTATCAAAAGTGTTTATCGGATGCACTAGAATAATATTTTTATGCTCTTTATAATGATACCTCATTCGATAGGTTTCAAAGATGTAACCTCAAAAAATTAAATTATTTATTGTGAATTTAATTATTAATATTTAATAATCACAAAACTTTCAAGTAGCCAAATGAATTTGATTTTCTAACTACGTTTTTTCTTCCTCGAGCAAACTTTCTATTTGGAAATTATTTTATAAGTCGTTAAATACGCTTCACTGTTTTACTCTATTTTTTGGTAGCTAATTACGTCTTGTTAATAAATATAATGTACATTTACATCGTTGTTAATTTTAATTAAATCAGTAATTTATTATTTAACTTATTTTATTCTATTCAGGTTGGATACAAAACATGCATTAATTAATTAGATATGTAATAAATATAATATTATCGATAATATAATTTATGGCAAATTCTATGATTTTTAATGGAGTGGAATTTTGTGTTGCGCCATAATCTGTAGAGAAATGTGAATATATAGTAATTAAATTATAATTTCCGCGTCACATTTCATGCATAAAAATTATAAATGATGCAATTTTTGATATTTAGTAATGTAAAACGAAGATAATAACATAGTACAACTCGAGTTAATTATGGTCTAGCCAAACTGCCTACCGCTTGCAATTCGTCTGCTACATTTCTCAGACGAGTTACATCAGATTTTACAAAAGGCCTTAGGCTGTGAAATGCATTATACTACTGTCTATCTTGAAATATTAAGCTCGAGGTTTAAAACAAGTGTAGTACTAGTATGTTATCCCCTCTACGGGGTATACTGATTTTGGTTCTGGGTGATTGGATATGTTATCGGGATAGAGAGTACAACAGATCAAAAAGCAGATTTATTTCGTGATGCTTCTCAGAGAGATTTTGTCATCAGATCAGCGAGCAACAAGAAAATGAACGTCTTTATTAATTTTGTCGTTGCATTAGTGAGTTTATTGGTGTTTAATAACGATGGGTTGCGATTTTCCTACAGCACAGCAGGTTAGTTTTTGCTTTTGTGACAAATAATTGCATTAAAAATATTTTTGAATTTAGTTCACGAATTATACTTAACGAAGGAATATTTGTTACTTAAGAATATAAAAAAATCTGTAATTTTGCGATCTTTATGTAAAAAAGGTATGAAAAGCTATGGTGACTTCAAATTTGTATTTTGTCGAATGAATTTTTCGAATTCAAATAGTTAATTAAATACGTGCAATATTTTATTCATATGACTCATATAAGTAAATTTAAAATTTTGGTTTGATTTTCTGTCAAATCAGATTTAATATTTGCCAAAATATTTTGGCATTAATATAAATTCGCAAAATTAATAAATTTTAAATCAACATTTTTTTTAATGTGGTGAAAAACATATGATTCGATACATCAAATATATTTGTAGATAATAGTAATATTTCTATTTCTACTATTAAATGTAATATTTTCAATTTTGTCCATTATGTCCGTGTGTGCATCGACGTAATGACAGAATCTGTTACCTGCATTACATCATCCATTTTACGACAGACATTTTATATACCTACTGCAAGGAAGGTCCTTAACCCGATTCTACCTGTATATTTCTTATGGTTTTTCAGTGTTAAATATTTTTTGTGTATCCAAGTGCATGTTTATAACGTACTTACTTTCATTCATTTTGTTGGAATGGTTGTTAAGAGCTGTTTCGAGTAATTCCATTTAGTGAAACCAACTCGGAAGTTTTCTCTTTCTCTCCGTAAAAGTTACATCCTATTCTAAAGAAGGTTGTCGATAAAAATTCAAAATCGCACATACACATTGCTCTAAAGAAAATGCCTACTAGGAAATAAATGTGTATATTATTATTATTTGGAATGTGACGTAAAGAACAACAATATTTCAAAAATAGAAACATGGATGAAGACGTTGTTTTGACGTTACACACTTATTTACTGTTACTCATATATTTTTACAATTACATTCATATAGGTCATTGATAAGGATGTTGCAAATGTATTAGCTCGTGTATTGATAAGAAATTAATTATTGCGTATTTTAATAATTATGTAATTTACGGAAGGTACTGATAGCAAAGTGATTCCAAATAGGATTAATAATTTAATGATGTTTTTAAATTTTTATTTTTGTGTAAACCAAAAACTTATTAAGTATTGTAGTTTCGGCATTTTAGGATATACATACGTATCGTACAATACATATATGAATTGGAACACGTGATTGAAGCTAGTATTTATAAATTTATTTGCCTACATTTGCTGTTGTTACAAATATGTATTTTGCTGGTCTTCACCACTGTTACTATCATCGATGATATATTTTTGGAATTTTTTTAATAAAATTTCTAGTGGAAATTTTTGTGGGGTATCTTGCGTCAGACAAATATTCATGTCCTTTTGGTCATTACAATAATAATATTTAATTACATTTGAACTAATAGCATTAGGTTTATAATGGACAGCAATTATAAATTTTTGGCTTTTCTGCCTCAGTCAAATTTGAATTGTTACAGTTTCTGAAGTTTTTTTTAATATAATGGATTTAGTGGACTGTTTTTACTTCAGCCAAGTATCAAATTTCTTGTTTTAGTTAATATGTTTCACTCAAATCTCTAAATTTTTCTTCGTTAATTCTGAAAAATCTCGAACTTCATGCTCCGGCGATCAATGAATTTCTGTTACTTCAGCTATAGTATCTACCATATGATTTGTTTTTCTTATTATGTACATGATTTCATGTTTGATATTTTCCAAAAGTAAGTATTTTTAAAACGTGTTTAACCCGCACTTCGAAGGAGCATGAAGAATAATTTCATCGTCGAATTATTTATGAAATCGCACTTTTATGACACTATAAGAAACAGTTTTTGATTTTTCGTTTCAAGTTCTATTTTTTAAATTTTCAAAAAAATTATGAAGGTAAATTACGTAGAAGTACCTCCATATACTTTTGACGTGACTAAATAAGCGTTTATTTGTTTTAAAAAATTAAAAACTTTTTTAAAAAAACATTAAAAAAATGTTTTTACATGCGCACTTCGAAAGCCCCTTCATTTTTGAGAAAACTCAAGTGGAGATACTTAAGAAAATCGATAAATTTTCCTAATAATGTAAACAGGTTACGTGGTCCCCTTGGTAGGTTAAGTGTTTGTGAATTTTAGTGTGTATATTACAAAAGTGTAATACATGAATTAGTTAAAACAAAGGACGTTCTACTATATGTTGTGGCCAAACAATAAAATATATTATTCTTAAAATTCTTGCCGTTTTATACCATAGTAAACCGATTAACACTCATGCTCGAGCTGCCTCATAATGTGCGTCCTCAAGTCAATACGCACCCAAAATAATAATATAGATAAACGGGCTCGTCGAACTTGGAAATAGACTACATTATCGGTCAATTAGAATGATAACGTTATATCACGATTGTTAAGTAATTTTTCCCTTGAGCATGATAATGTAATTTGCGATTTGAAAAAATTGGCGGTGTTATTTGTTATCAGTCTTTCAATGTTTACTAGAGTAATAACATTCAAGGAATTTGAACCCAAAATATAAACAAACAAATATTACAAATTTGTAGTTTAGTAAATATTGTAAATTTAAATGTTCTGAGAATTAACCAATTTTGTGGCTGCTTACAAAATTATGCTTTATTTTATTTTCTCGCAATACAACTAATGTATTAAATTTGTTATTATTAGTAATATTTGACGAAATGATTTAACAACAATAAATTGAAATGAAAATTGCACAATGTTTTGCTTCGACCTCATGTCTTTCCCTTAACCTCATAACTTTATCAATATCCCTTGTAGTTGCTATACGGCATACTTGAAATACGAAATAATAGTTTAGTACCTGCATTGTCTTGACATACTTTCATGACTTAGAGTGCGGAATCATGTTTAACATTGAGTTTTAAAGCTTCCTTTTTTATTTACGTTTTATTGTAATTTAAAACAATGATGTAATACTTCCTCTGGAGTATACCCAATGCTTTTAATTTCAGAGAACGTAACTTGTGCCAAAAATGAATTTAAATGCTTAAGCGGTAAATGTATACAGAGCTACTGGCAATGTGATAATGCAAAAGACTGTCCAGATGGAAGCGATGAAGACGAGCAGCTATGTCGTAAGTATTAGTTTTATTTTCTTTGGAACTGCGTTTCGCAATGTTGGATTAGGTAATTTTTCATTTCTAATGGTTAATCGCACACAAAGTAAATAAGATTATTTGTTAAGAAATAGTTGAATCCTTATGTCAAAAACTAGTTCGGTTGGATATTACCTTTTGAAAAGTTGCAAGTAATGTGAATGGGCAAAATAAATTCACACGAGGAATCTATTTGGAACGGAAAAAATCGGCCTCTGATTGAAGAGATGTCCTTTGAATAGTTTTACAGATTTGCCATTGCAGATGTGTTATTGTTTTCCATTTAATTTAGATCAGTTTCCAGCTTTAGAGACTGAAGTGATGACTATGTATTCCACTTTTCCTTGATGATTAAAATTTACCAAATGTATAACTTTTGACAAGATAACTTCCTTAACATGTGACTGGGACACATTGCAGGTATACAAAACGAGCATTTGCACTTTGAGATAAGATGTTATTTAATATGTATAAAGCCTTAAGTCCAGTGGCAGTTTGATTTTGATCAATGGAATTTCATCTGAACTTTTCAAAAACTGAAAATGTTCCTTTACCAGAAGTATGCACAAGGAAAGCTCGTATTAATAGTATTGAAGCAAACCTTATCCTACAATGCAACTATTCTTATTACTGTAGGATATTCTCTACATTTATATTATCTCTGTATTAACGACACCTTCTGGTCTCTCATCAGTACTTGCTCACTAATTTCATTGGAGGTATTCACTGCAACATTTAGAAATTTTTCTAACTACTAATACGTTTCCTTATAACGCACATTTATCGCGTGTTTTAAAAGAGGAAGGGTCGTAAGGTAGTTTTATATTACGATATGGCTGTCCCTCTAGGTCTGAGGATGACTTTTGCGGAAACTAATATTTAAATAAACACATCTATAATACGTGGTAAAGATTATGTGCGCGCAATTTAACTAAATGTTAGAATTCGTTTATTTACGAATTTACTCTACTGTTGATTGATAATAGTTAATAATATGTTTATTTTGTATGATTTCAGAACAAAAGAAATGCAATTTGGACGAATTCACTTGTAGATCTTCAAAAGGAGAATGTGTTCCTCTCACGTGGATGTGTGATGATAATCCAGATTGCTCAGATGGCAGTGATGAAAAATCTTGTAGTAAGTGTTCAATTTGATGAAATAATATAATATTGTATATTCTTTTTACGCTCATGGTTTTTGATATTTCCTTTTAGATGAAACTTGTAGATCTGATGAATTTACTTGTAAAAATGGAAAGTGCATACAAAAACGATGGGTTTGCGATTTAGATAACGATTGTGGCGACCATTCCGATGAAGAAAACTGTCCTGATGTTAACTGCGGGAATGAATTTCAATGTAGTGAGAAATTCTGCATAGCTGCTAAGTGGAGATGTGATGGAGAATACGATTGTGCAGATGGAAAAGATGAAGAAGTAATAATATAAAATCAAATCTGTCAAAACTGATCTAATAAACTTTACTTTCCGTAGAATTGCCCTAGAACCGGAAGCAGGCTTTCAATTTGTCTTGAAACAGAGTATGAATGCTCAGATAGATTGACTTGTATCCACAAAAACTGGCTTTGTGATGGCACAAAAGACTGTCCAGATGAATCAGATGAGTCTCCAGAGAATTGCCAGAATATAACATGCAGAGTAGACCAGTTCCAGTGCAAAGATAGATCTTGCATTTCTGGACATCTCCATTGCAATGGCCATGCTGACTGTCTTGATGAAAGTGATGAAGAAGAATGTGGTATGTACTTAGATAAATATAACTCTTCATTTATCATGAATTATGTTTCACATGAATTTTTCTGTCATCTGACATCACATTTTTTATCTAATGTTTTGACAAGCAAACAACCAAAAGTAACTACTTTTCTTGTTTTTTGGGTTAGTTTGAGGCCTATTATAAGCTGCTTATTTAGGTATATTACACATCATTAAATAAATAAATATTTTCTTTAACATTAGGCGGAAGTAAAGAATAGTTTGAGGTGCAATCAAGCTGTCTAGCCTGCTATTGGAGCTCTAAACCCATAAAATTTTCTGATACTTTTTCTGATAAAATTTTCTGATACTAAATGAA
The DNA here is from genome assembly GCA_963576515.1 of Cryptocephalus primarius. Classification (NCBI taxonomy): domain Eukaryota; kingdom Metazoa; phylum Arthropoda; class Insecta; order Coleoptera; family Chrysomelidae; genus Cryptocephalus; species Cryptocephalus primarius. Next base: position 8,370,079 of record OY754936.1, read on the forward strand.
ATCTCTAATGGTGTAATATTAGATAATATAATCACTATAATTATTGTAACACCTTCATCTTGTTAGTACTTCTTCATAAAATGGTGGCCTAATAATTTCCTCACAAGCACTTCCACGCATTTCAGGTGGTTTGCGTTATTCAGAATGAATTATTTTCAGACCAATGACCTAAATTTTATTATATACCAAGGCTGTTGGTGCACAGAAAAGCCTGAGCTAAATAATTTGAAAATCTGCAAACTTTTTGAGAGGTAGAGCACGCCAATAGCTCAAACCATGCTCAAACATCCTAGCTGAAAGTGCCATTTTTGGCCCTTATGACCAACTTGTAACTCTATAGCCTAAAACTCATTTTTTAAATTTGTTTCCATTGCTATTTTTGATTAGCAAAAATGATCACTTCGAGAGATGTAGGTGGCCCGACAGAAATAAACTTTTTGATAAGGGTGAAGTGCTTTGAATTAAGTCCAAAATATATTGTCAACGTTTTTTCGTTTACATGTCATTCCTAAAAACATGAGAAGTAAATATGAAACGTTTTTTAAAGGTTTACCACCTCCAAAATGCAACAGAAAAACTAGTTTTGATTGTGGAGATGGTCAGTGCATTCCTTTTTCTCAAGTATGTGATGGTCACCGGGATTGTCCTGATTGGGAAGACGAGCCAAAAGATAAATGTTCCATAAATGAATGTAACAATAACAATGGTGGCTGTATGCATAAATGTATAGATACTCCCGCATCATATTATTGCGAATGTGATCCAGGATACAAACTAGTAGACAATAAAACTTGCAAAGGTAATATTTTTATGACATAAATATATCAGAAATATAATTTATATTGATTTTTAGATATTGATGAGTGTGAAATCCCTGGCAGCTGTTCTCAAATATGTGTAAATGATAAAGGTGGCTTTAAATGTGACTGTGAAAGTGGTTATATGAGAGACCCACGAAATCTCACGAAATGCAAAGCAATTGAAGGCCACGCTTCGCTTTTATTTGCTCGCCGTAGAGATATTAGAAAAATTTCTTTGGATCATCATGAAATGACTAGTATAGTAAATGAAACAAATTCGGCAACAGCTTTAGATTTTGTATTTAGAACTGGGATGATTTTTTGGAGTGATGTCATTGATAAAAAGATCTACAAAGCACCAATTGATGAAGGAAATGAACGAAAAGCTGTCATCACTGATGACATCACAACATCTGATGGATTAGCTGTCGACTGGATTTATAACCATATTTATTGGACTGATACCGGTAAAAATACCATAGAATTAGCAAACTTTAATGGTGAAATGCGAAAAGTACTTGTAAAGGATCAGTTAGAAGAACCTAGAGCTATAGCTTTAAATCCAATGGAAGGTTGGATGTTCTGGACGGATTGGGGAGGTGATCCAAAAATTGAAAGATCTGGTATGGATGGTTCACATCGGCAAACCATAATTAATTTTGATGTCAGGTGGCCAAATGGTTTGACATTGGATTTGGTGAAAAGACGTGTCTATTGGGTTGACGCAAAATTAAATACTATATCAACATGTGACTACAATGGTGCAAATAGAAAATTAGTACTATTTTCACCAGACACCTTACGACATCCATTTTCTATTACAACTTTTGAAGATTGGGTCTATTGGACTGATTGGGACAGGGCAGCTGTTTTTAGAGCAAATAAATTTACGGGGAAAGATGTCAAACCGATAACCGCAACCGAAATGGTAAGAAAAAGGTAAAGGCTTTAGTGATTCTCTAAATATTATTAATTTTTAGATTCAAAATCCCATGGTTATTCACGTGTATCATCCATATCGTCAGCCTGATGGAGAAAATCATTGTCAGGCAGTAAATGGACACTGTTCTCACTTGTGTTTACCTGCACCACAGATCAACAAACACTCTCCTAAGATCTCTTGTGCATGTCCAGAGAATCTTAGAATGCTAGAGGATAGACTTACCTGTGTTCAAGATAGTAAGTAGCATTTATAACTCATCCACAAATTTCAATTTTTGAAACACCTTATGTCGACATGCTCAAACAGCCAAGGGATAAAGATAATTATACTGCATTATTTATTCAAAATAATACTGGCTGAAAAAAAAATCGAAAACCTTTCGATCAGGTGAACCTGTTATGAAGCACTCGTTATAATTTTTGGAAGAGAAGGTGGATGATTATTATTTTTAATTGTCCATCACACAATTGATTTTTCAACTTTTAATCATTTTGATGACTTGATTTTTTGAAGAGTTCATATTGCTTTATGTAGTATATTTTATATAGTGACCAGGTAACGGTTGGGACAAATTCGATATATTGTGAAATGGGCAAGTAAGAAATGAAAACTTGGGTCGCCCGTAAGTGCTATTTGTTAGTGATTATGAGACTGACACTGTTAGAGTCAATGCTTATAATGGTAGCTTATTTCAGTTCTTTCATTTATAATTGTTTTTTGACTCATTAATTGTATTTGGGGTATTACATTATACCTTGGATTTAAGATAACCTAACAAAAGACAGTCTAGCGAAGTTAGACTCGGAGATCTACCAGGCAAATCTAACAAACCCTGTCCGCCAATTGCTTTGCATGGAAAAACAGTGGAAAACAGGTTATTAGTATCATGGACAATTCTTAGGTTGGGCTCCATCTTGTTGGTACCATGTCATAAATTAATCCAATGTTTAGTAATTTTGTTGTTTTGGATATATTCAAATTCAATTCAAGAAAATTATTCAGTGTATTTCCAGTGCAAAATGTTCCAAAATAGTAGTGCCAAGAATTCCGTTGATTCTCTTTGAAGTGATGGATGGAAGGACGTTGAGCATGTCTTCCATCACCCAACTGATTCGCCTTATGGGCCCATTGTCTACTGTTCTGCCAATGTACAGAACTGTTTAGGCAAAGGGTTGCATCATGGAAAAACAGTTTGACTTTAGATTGTGTTTGCAATTTTCTGTTCTTAAATGCAGGTTTTCATGTAAATGCAAGAAAATAATGATGGAAATGCCTGTTATTAATAATTAATTATAAATTTCTCGAAAATATTATTTGGCATCGTAACACATTTGACGTCTATTTACAAATGATGTTTGTCCTTAAATGATACAATCATAAAGGATCATTTCAAATTAAACTACTTAAAAAAACTGATGAAGACGTCATAACTACCAGGAACGAGTATACGTAAAGTATGCGTCTTGAAAATGATATCAACGTGTCATTTTACTTGCTCACATGGATTTTGTATTGTATTGACTGGAAACCAACTGTTATTATGCCACTGACAAAGAAAACATGATTGTGTAACAAAAATTACAATAGTACATGGTAATAAAGTACAGAGTAATGTAATCTCTTTAACTTCATAAAAACAGCGTACCCTATAGATTGAGACCATTTTCGACTATTTTAAATCAAGTTCGATCTTTCATATTGTGAAAATATTTCCACAAAAAATAAAGAACTTGTGACATTTGCTGGGTTTGAGAATGAAGCAGAGAGAAAATGAAATGTGAAAATTGAAAGCAACAGCAACAGGGGAATTTTTATATACATATTTATATGTATCATGTTATTTTTGGGGATGTTTGTTAAATGCCAATTCGATTCAAGGTATATAACTACTTCAGATAATAACAATATTCACCGTGTACTCATAACAATTGTGTAGTATTATTAAAATACAAGGAACATATTATTACAGCCAGGGGTTTGTTAGCATCTGAATAATTCACAATATTATTAAATTAATGTTACCTAACCATGTTTTCTGATTTTATTTTTTTATTTTTATTTTCTTAAAGAGCTCCCAGGTTATAATCTAGTTTATAAATATTTATTTGCATTCTTTTATCTTTTGCATATTTTATTATTTAGTTAATTTTTTTATTAAGTAGATTTTTTTTATTTATTTAACAGAAATCCTTACTACAACCACTTCCTATTCTGTGACAAATTCTGATTTTTCAACAGAGCATTTTATTCCAGAGAGTAAGTATTGGTTGTATTTTTTAAAGCATGAATGCCCACTAACTCTAATAAATGCAGTCCCATTCTTTTCAAATGAGAACTTTAGTACATATTTGAATACTAACTGATAATGATGTAGCTCATTTTGAAAGTTCATAAAGAGTATGAGTATGACATCGAAGTTATATGGTTTTCAGTGCATCTACTCTTTGTTATATATAAACATTTATACATATTCTTGTTACAAATTTGTTGCTTTAGAGTAGATTAATTTTTGTTGTTAGTTTCTGTAAACTATATTTTAGGCGTTCATGGCTTCATGAATTATATTTCTTGCTTTTTACCTTTGTTTTAAAAATAATTCTGATTTTCCCATTATTTGAATTCTAAAAATACTTTGGTACTTTTAGGCGTAACGAATAAGACGCCACCTGTGAATACAATGAGTGAATCTTCAGATTCAGGTGTAATTGCATTTATTGTAATTGTAAGCCTTTTGGTTACCGTTGGTCTGTTCGGAGGAGTAAGTGGTTATTAAGAAATAATTTATTTGGCTCTTCTCACCATTCTTCTTTTTAGGTGTTATACTTGGCATATAAACGCCTGACGCATCGTAATATGACATCAATGAACTTTGATAATCCAGTTTACCGGAAAACGACAGAAGATCAGTTTTCTTTGGAGAAGAATCATTTTCAGCCACAAACAAGGCCATATTTAAGTACCGTCGGAGAAGAGGTAAGAGCATTAACAGTTGATTATAATAATATTACAGCAAGATAATCAGTCCATAAGTTTATTACGGCTTGAATTATAATATTAAGAATGATAAAGTAAAGGTGTACATCTATTTGTAAATAAATTGCACACGGCCATCTTGCCTGCATAACATTTACCTAAATGTAATACAAAACCCAAAATATATTCAATCAAAAAATGCCAAACGGCTTCACACAATCGACGCCCTAATGTGATGTTTGCCAATTTTAACTACATCTTTCCTCACTTTGAAGATCAACAAAGTAATTTTTTATTGAAGAATATGTATATTCTTATCGATCAGTATTAGCTTTGTATTGGATTGCAATATTTTTGTAATCAATTTATAAAAGTTGTGCCAAGTGATATGGCGTAGAGTGTAAGTTCATCATATTAAACAATTTTATTCAATGTTGTGTTCTAAGTAGTTAAAAATTATTGTGCTTAAATTGTAGTAGACATTATATCTACAATCATATACATAAATTTAGTGTGTATTAGTGTAATGAATGCTCAAATAATATTTTCATGGAATAATGATTAAAATATTTCAATATACTGACGAGTAATATTTTATACAGTATGAAAATATTTTTTTTTTTTAGAAAAAAAAATGCATATTAATCGTGCATACTTTCAAAACGTAATAATGGGAAAACATTATTTAAATACATATATCTTTTTGTTAAATTCAAATTTTTATAGTTACAAGTTAAAATGTTGTGAGGTTTTCTTCTCAAAATCTGTTTAAACAAAATTTTAATACAACGTTTTAATATCGGGGAATTTATAGCAAAAAAAGTATAAATTTTTACGTAAATCATATTGAATTTAAATTAATAGTGCACTCAGTACATTAACACCAAAATATTGTCTATTTAGGCTTCACTACATCGGAGAGAAAATGTTACGGTTTATAACTTATGAGGTATATAAATATAAGCGATACATTTACTACACGTTTTACTATAACCTGTATTACAATTAATTTGCCATATAAATTATATAAATATTTTACATAATCCACTTTATTTTCATGCCTCATGGTAATGATGAGGTGAGTAATTGTTTTAAATTTACATATTGCCTTTATTTTACTTTACAATATATATTAGGTAAAAGTATTCTGCGTTTTCCTTTTTTAAAATATTTTTTGGGTGTTGCAATTTGGAAATTTTCGATTGCGTTTAAATTATAAATAATAACATTTATTGTAATCATAAGATTTAGATTGTTTCTTTTAGAAAGAAGTCATCAGTTAGGAACGATAATACACATTTTCCATTTTTTTTGATATCCTTGATACTCTTTTAAATAGGGTATTTTAAAAGTCATTTTGGTTGTATTTTAATTCTAGTAGTTAATTAGTTAGAACTTAATAATGAAGTAATACATTCATAGGTTTTTGTTTCATGCTGCTGAAGCTTCCCTATAGTTTATTTGGTTATTCCATGGGAAGTTATTTTTTATTATATGCTGTATTTCCTTATAGAAAAATCATAGATTTAAATCAATTTTTTAATCTTATTTTAAAGATAAAAAACCATCATAGAAAAAAAAGGTTGTTTAAGTAGGATATACCTTACTTAAATATTTAGTTAGGTGTAGAATTGTAAACTATTTTTATTTATGTGGTACGATTATCACTATATATTCAAGTATTTTTATGTCCCATTTTCTTTAAATCAAAAAAGATTTAGAAAACACCTCACTATTTTTGCTCTAATTTTACTTAGTATAGGTGTTACATTAATTGTATGTTTAGCACCAATCAAAAGTTTAATCACTACGATTCAAAAATAAATTTGTAGGTGTGATTGTTTAATATTTAAGATATTGAACTTTTGATTGAAATTTTTCGCAATAACCAATTTTGACTGTTTACATGTTTGTTTTAGGCTGAAGAACCCTTAACAAAAGCCAACTTAAGTGATCCGGTATAAAATATGGAATGAACAAAACTAATAATTTTCATACATTGAAAGTCACCAAATAAACTTCCAAATTATATAGTTTCTGATGGATAAGACTGATTCGATTACATTTGTTTTAAATACTCATTGTGGATTGGTATTTAAAATGAGCTTTTCAAAAGTTTACTTATTTGTTCAATGTTAACAATATTAGGGAAATGAGAAGTCGAAATTTGTAGCTAGCTGGAAACCAAAGTAAATCACCACGTGAATTTGATCCAATTCAAAACTTTGTTTCTTCCTCCACCTAGTGAAAATTTCCGAGTATATTGAAAATTTGATGATGTGAAAGAGCTTTGGAATCGACCACCCAGTTATTCCGATTGATTTTAAATCGAAAACTTGCATCACATTTTATGATTACTTGAATTTATATAATACAAGTAAATAATTGTTTTACATACTTAAGTAAATATATATGTAAAATCATATATAAATTGCATAGTTAAAAGTACGAATGTGGTGGCTGATTCTTTAAACAGATGTTGTACTTTGATCAGTTTAAATAACATTCCTACAAAATACTTCCAGTTGGTACAAATTAACTTAAACATAGTTTTTGTATTTATGAAATTGAGATCGTCCTTTAAAAATGTATGAGTAGGAATGAAATTATTACTTTATTTCAATATTGAACGTTTATAATTTGTAGGTAATTTCATTTGTTATTAAATGGGCATTTAATGATGCAACAGTTATATTTTTATCAATAAAGGAAAAGAGCGAACTTTCCTGTTTCGATTGTTAATTTTAATTTTAATATTTGATGCATACATCATTAATTAATTGATAGAAAAAAATTCGTAGTTAGATGCATGCATCAATTATTTTAATAAATGTTGAATACTACTCCAAACAAATATCCTCCCAATAAAAATATAAGTATCCTTAAATGTGATTTTGGTTAGGTCTCCTCTTTGTATAATTTAATGTAAATAAATGTTAAGCTAATTTGATATACTTATTGTTGGATAAATTTATACCAAATTTTATTGTATACATACATTTTTGTTCCTAAATGTACATAAGAAATATACAAACTCCCTCTATGAGTATAAATTGTGTTGCATCGTACATGAATTTTTTAAAAAGTTTATTATGTAATGTAGGTACTAGTTTTGAACCCCTGTGATTGCTTTTGTTTATAATTTAAAAGCCATTTTTAATTTATATTTTCTTTTTAGTGTTCTATTATATGTATATAATAATTACATGTTTTATTTAACTTTCCTCCACAAATACCAAATACATACGTGAAACTAATATCTCCAAGTTTCTAGTTTCGATAGCAATTCAAGTTGAATTGTTTATTAATTTGAAATAACGTTATTAATATAGAATAGCATATATGCAATAAAATATATCAAAATATGCAAACATCCATGCATTAAGTTTATTAAATATATGCAATTTCAATGCTTATTGGAAAAAACTTTTCTGTACTTCACTAAATGAAAAAAATTCCCACCATGTCAACTGGATTAATCAAAGCTATCGAAATGCATCCGCTGTTTGTTCAAAGAATATTTTTAAACTGTTTAAAAATGCCTTGCGGAGGTTTACATAGTAGCACTCGAATAAATGTCGTTTAAGAAAAATATTTCCTAATAAGTACTTCTTAGTTTGCATTTATTAAAAGTCGAAACAAATATAGGGTTGATATCCTGGATAGCCCCATAATAAAATAAAATGTGTACCTACCAAAAGAAATTACGTAACTTATATGGAAAGTACGCTTTCATAGAATTTATGCATTATATGCACTTTTGGAGAAAAATATGCAATTTTAAAAGTACACGAAGTGTGCAGTTTTAAATGCCTTTCGTTAGTTATTAATAATGAAAACATTACTGACGGTTATTAACCTGTAAGAAGTAATTCAATAAAACGCAAATTGAGCTTTAACATTTCATTCCCCCATTAACGTCAATATACATAATACTTCATAGTCCTACACTACAGTGTTTTGGAATGACAAATTATTTGACCCCTGGATATATAAAGGCACGAAGGCATTGTTCATTAAATTTTAAACGAAAGTTAAGCCACTGCTGATAACCTCTACAATATAGTTATTAGATGTATTCCGACAATATTTAAAATTAGTATGTTAGAAGTAGAAGCAAGTATGAAAGAATGAGCTCCTGCTCCACAATCAACAATTTCGTGTTCCTGAAATCAAGAAAAATAACCAAACATCTAAAGATAAGTGAAAGGTTTCTTACAAAAGGATGGTTATTGAAGCAACCTGCAAGCCTTCTTCGAGATAGGTTGTTTAAGTTCAATTTCTGACAAGGCAGCAAAGTAGAATTAATTTCATCTATTTTAAAAACTGGTTCGTGGGTATATACAATGGGTTCTGTGTCATAAACTTTCGCGGATTTCTTTTCTAAAGTATTATTTATGGCAATAAAATATAAATTGCTATTTGGAATCCTCTTTATAAAGTAGTTTCTGAAATAAAGAGTTTATTTAAAATTAAATAACAACGTTTAATAGAGATTTACCTTTCACTTGAAGTCATTTCTCCATGAAAATTATCTTTCGTAAATAAATCTTGTTGCAAGACGTATACATCACTCTTTGTTTCACATGCATAATAATTTTTCTTTTTATCATCAAAAACTTCATCATCGTCATCATCATCATCATCATCACTAGAATCCCCACTGTCCGTTTGATTAAATGTTGTATTGAATGCCGACACATTCAGTTTTTCAGTATAGTTGCTTGTCTCTTCGAAAACTACAAAATGAAATAATTCATAATTAAAAACACTAATACAAATAAACATTCAAACCTTTTTCGTGAATTTCTTGTGCGTATATAATGATTTTGTGTGTATTATTAAAATTAAGCTCCATTAGGAAATACAATATATTCATAATCGTCCAGTTAATAAAAATTTGAAGGTATTTAACTGGCTGAAAGTATATCAAAATAATTATAAGCATAATCAATTAAATTTCAGTCTCACTGTTAACAATAATGAGGCAGAGCTTGTGATACCGTCTTCACCTTCTTTGCTACTTGATTTTAAACACAATGCTTGGTAGTCATATACAGTAATATTTTTAAAAATGCCTTCTTTCAGCATCGATTCCATAATGTCTCCTTCAAATTTTCCAAAAAATTGGGACGTGTATGACAAATCTTTCGAAACAATGATGTAACCAGAACTATCGATAATGTAGCAATTTAAAATATCGGCGCATGTCCCGCAGTGGGTTGACTGATTGCATCTATGCTAAAAATATGGACGCTAGATAGTTACTTGAAAAGAATAATTTGTATGAAATGTAACTTACTGTTGGCTTATTTGATATATCATGTAAAACAATTTGTCGCAGAGCATTTTGCGAAAATTGAAAGCCAACAACTGATCCTGGTGCTTTTTTACCACCATCAGAAGGAAATATCGCAAAACTTGCAGTTATTATAGTGTCGTTTGAGGTAGTATTGCTAATACTACGGACAGGAATCGAATATACAAAAGATTCACCATATTGATGTTGTAATACAGCACTTTTGTACCACTTTTCATTTATCGCTCTTGGATGAAAATCTCCAAACTCCCTTTAATACATAAGCGACAGTCAAAAACATTTACCAAATTTTACAAATTTACTTTGTTTTGGAGGTCTCGGTTTCTTCTTGTTTCTCAGTAATGTAATCCCATCTGGTTAAACCGCTCATTGTTGCCACAAATCGTAAAAATACTTCATATTTATGAAATATTATTTCATCCCTCTTACTGAAAACTCCCTTTTCTCCAAAAATATCGTTAGTGTTTTTGGCATCGAATATTAACCTTTGAATGAGATCCTTGTCACAGTAGTAATCATGTTCATTAAGCCTCTTTTTTGCAGTTTCATATTGACTCTCCCACTTGAAATCGAAATTGTTCATTTTATTAAGAAAATGAAGTAATTCCTCTTCTGGGGAAGGATATTCATGCCCTTCGAGATAATGGTATTTGCAGTAGATCCTAAAAACCATTATATTTATGGAATGTTAAGACACTAATTTTACATACCATTTGGGATGTATTTTCCATTTTCCCTTAAAAAAAGAAGTTATATTTTGCCCCGTTAGTTTGTTGTTTGTAATTTCATCCCCAACTTCTAAGGAAAAATTGCCATAATCCCTAGGAAGAGCGATGCCTAGCGTAAAAGGAGTATTTTCTATACGGGTAAAATAGTAATCATAAACCGATTCAAATATTCGTGTCATATTTTCATAATGATATTTTAATCGAATGTTGTGACGGCTTCCATTTTTATCTAATACTAGAGCTTCTCGTAAGTCCATTACTGAACTCACTATGTCTCTGGGAGCGTCTGGTTCACCATGAAGAGGAAAATGCTGTTCCACTTGAGTTATATCGATACTATTGTAGTTGTCTTTAGTTATTCCTTGAAACTTAATATAAAATATTATATCTACGTATATGTTTTAAATTGTAATTTGTATGCTTACCATAGGTCTCAAATCTGGATGCATTAAAACATAGCCATTATTGCTGACAATAAAGGCGTAACCATTGACTCCTACCTAAAAAACATTGCAGATCGTTACTTGATTAGTTTCAAAATTTTGTTCTATTTTACAAAGATACTACCCGCCAAAAAGTGCTGTTATACTCTGATTGATTTTGATATATACATGTATATATCAGAGCTACAGGCAGGTTATTTCAGAGCAACAAGTTGTTATCAACCTGGTATATTGCCAGCAAACAATCGAACATCTTTTAGTTATAGAAATCAACCATTGACCATAAGGTGAGTTTAGGAACATTCATAAATTTGCTCATACCTTCAGAAGCCTGTGTTTCATGGCACTTATTTTTAGAACATTTAAAGAAATATTGTCTTCATTATTTTAAACTTGATGAAAATATGCATATTCACCAGTCATTTGGACAGCAAAAGCATATATAGCAAATTAAGCTGTACAATTTAATATAGGAATATTAAAAAACTCATGGAGAAATACATTTGCGCAAAACAAAATACCAATCATTAACTCAAAAAATAAGTAACTTTCCAAGAAATTATAATTATATACATCATATATTAATACTTAATAGAGGCTTAGAAACTTAAGATTAGAAACTTTATTGCGAAGTCATAAACGTACTTTGTAAGGAACAGTAAGTCGACCAAATTCTTCTAACGGTACGTCAGTTCCAGCTACTCCTAACAAATATGCAGTTCTTGAATCATTCTTCTTATTTATTTTTGTATCATAACAGGGTATTGCTACTGATGTCAATAATCTATAGGGTTCATTAACAGTTTGATCATTAGCGTCATCATACTGAAAACAGTGAATTATTACTTTCTTAAAATATGTATACGTGTATCACAAGTTTTACCGTTAAATCAGCATATGCGTGAGTCCAAGAAACAGGATGCTCTATCCCTTGTAAAACCAGAGGCCTAGCAACGACACTTATGTACTTTAATACAGATGCTGTTACTTGTTCTAAGCTTTCAACGTGTGTATAGTAACCTAGGTGTTAGATAGAATAACTGAACTGAACTGCAAGCATATACAATAGAGAAACTTAAGAATTAAAATTCATAATTCGTACAATGAAATGTTTAGACGACACATTAGAAGAAGTTTAATTTAGTTCTTTATTAGTGTTTAAAAAAGAATTTCGTACTGCATTTATAATAATTACTTTGGCAACCATCAAAAATGATTTAGTACAGAACACTAATGATGCTATTATAGTGACCGACACACATCGCCACTCTTGTAACGTGTAATGTTAAATGAAACAACGTAAGGTTTGTTATGAAAAATGCTGAAAATAGTTCTAATTTGAAACGAATAAATATATAATAAAATACTAATGGTACAACTAATAGTTCAAATGAGGTTTAAGTGGGTTTGATGTATTAGCATCCAATCAAGGGTGTACCAACCGAGGCCGGTATTCTCTCTAGAAAAAAGAAACTATGGCTCTGAAATCATTAAATGACGTTACAATGCTTTTTGAATCTGTAATCTTATAAAATATTCACCCTTCTTCCAAACTATAAAATGTTGCCTTCCTCTAGGTCAGATCCTTGGTAGGCCCTTGCTTTCAATTCCATCCTGAGATTGGTCCACATAATTTTTCTGATGGCTTCAGTGTAGTGTTGGTATGTTCAAATTGCAGTATGTTAGCTACTCACCAGAGTGTATTACAGATTTAATTTGTATATGGCGAACCCCACAATGTAGTATTGTTGGACTCAGTATTGTTTCAAGCAAATTTAGTAATTGGTCGGATTATGAATTTTATTCTATAAATTTCTATGCTCTAAAAGTATGAAAAAGTTACCTCGATTTGCACAAGATATCCATTGTATTTCTGGAATATTCGAAACTTCTTTACCAATGAGGTAAGTAAAAAGGCGGACTGGAATATTTGATCCGTTATTCAAATAATTGTGTTGCATTATAATGTCACTTAGGTTACTATTAACACCATCCGTTATAATCATAATTGCTTGATTACAGCTATTTAAACCTTCATCACAACCTTTCTTTTCTCGATTCTAAAAATATATAACATTATTAGATAATATTTATTCAAGACATTTATTTTTACAATTGCCAGTATATCAAAAGCAACTTTCAATGCTTGCCCTAATTGTGTCTTTCCTTCTGGAACCAATAGATCTAAGGCATCTTTGAATATTGCAATGTTTTCTTTAGTGGCTTGTACAAACATGTTCTCAAAACATGGTATTAAATAACTAGTTTTGTCTGTATAATTCATTATATTGACGTAATCATTATTAGAGAAAGTGTCTAAGATGTTTTTTGCCGTAAAAGCACCAATGTGATGACCCAAGCCTAAAAGGTAATTTGTAATACTTAAAAAAATCCAAAAACGGGTACTTGCCATCCATAGATCCGGAATTATCAATTAAAATGATGACGTCCTTTGTACAGGTCGCAGCTTCTATGAACCATGTTCTAATACGACAATCAAATGATAGCATTTTTTCCCAATGTTGTGCTAAAATACATGACATATTTAATGCCCATGTCAAAAACGTCATCTGAAAACAGCAACTTTGCTTCTTTGCGTCTACTTCTTTTCTAACTCAATTAGTCTTTAAACCTCCAAACATCACTTTGCACTACTAACAAAACTGGTAACTAATTCATTAATAAAGAATTAATTAAAACAATTGAACACCAGTAATAATAAACTGAGGATATGTTCAATTAATAAGGACTAATAATATGGGAATGACGGGAAAAATGAATAACGCGATATGCCTTGTCGAGCGATATAGAAATAGTCTTAACTTATTGTTTTAATCATCAACATTTTGCATTATTTTCAAAGCGAAAACTGTTCATGAGTTCAAAATTTGGACATGGTATGTGGTTGTGAAGTTTTTACTTCAATATCATGCCTTTTTCAATCAATATGCTTTTTTCATACGATAATTTTCTGATTTCATTAAATGCTGAAATATTTTTTTACATTACCTGGATAATGACGCATAATTCCCGTTATACTTCCAAAATATTGCCAAGATAAAGCTGGATCTTCATTGTAATTTTTTTTAAATACCTCATCTAAAGATTCTGACCACTGAATAGCTGCTGGAGCTGAATGGGGTGCAGTAGACTTTAAATTAGGATTTTCCAGCCTTATCACTAGAAATTGAATAATGAGCAAATCATTTTAAAACATTTCTAATTTCTCGTCTACCTTCGTCATAAATATTGACAGGAACATGAACAGAACTATGACTTGTGTTCACTGGTAGATTATAAAAATGCGTATCATTGTTCAAATACATTGGTTTATACCTATGCATATTTTTTGCTATAGAAGGGTGTTTTATTAAAATTTTTTTTGGTATTGAATCGTTTACAGGAGAATATCTGGAACTATAATATGACGCATTCAATTTTGGATGGTTAAATTTTTCAGCGGCGTCTTCAGCTTTTTCTTGAATTGCCTGTAACAATATATTTAAAAGCAATAAAAAAAACTATGCGCTAATTAAGTAATATTCACCCTTATAGCGCTCACTTTTCTCTCGACCATCACTTCAATGTTTCTTTTAATTTCTTCTAAAAGTTGTTTAGGGTTTTTAGTTCCAACTTTAGCATTATGAAATGTATATTTCTGTAAAACGAACAATCGAAAATTAATTACCGATGAAATCGATTGTTTTTGTAGGCTTACTTACTTGTTTTAATTCTGTGAATCTTGTAATAGCTTGTCCCAAAGTCCACAATTCTTTTCCTATTGAATTTGCCCATTGTGAAACTCTAAAAGCATGCAAATGCCAAAATTTTAGAGTTCTTGATTTTTGGAACGCGTTTTAGACGTTTTTATGCAAAAATACGTATTAACACCTAGGGTCGATTCAAAAGAATATTTATACTTACTCTTCTCCTTGTAAGGAACATATAGCACCATTGAAAGAATCAAAAACATATAATAAAAACAGTTTTAGAGCTAAATTATAGAGTAGCATATTCACATTACAAGAACACGTTCGGTACGTGAAAACTATTAGAAAATTTTGGTAAATGTAGGTTGCAAAGTTGATTTATTTTTAGACTCAGCTGTCAAGAGTTTATTCCTAAAATTATACTGGTGACATTTTCATTTCGTCCCATTTTTACATTAAACTTACAGGTTAACAATATAGGTATTGATTTTCAGGAGACCAGAGTATGTTATTGATTGTTATATCTTGAATTTAAATAAAATATTTTTGGGGTAGCAGTGATATGTAGACAACCAATTATACTACGTAGTGGAAATCACTGGTAGTTAGATACCATCTTCAAGAATCTTCTTACGATTTTATAACAAACTACTTTTCATACAAATTTTACAAATAACTATTCAACTGGTACATTTTATACAATTATTACATCAACAATCTTTAAGCATTTGTGTGTATTATCCAAATTTGAAAACGAATTTTGTACAACAATAGACAAGAGAAGGTGAAATCCGAGCTGAAATGAAATACCTTTCAATAACATAGGTTTTAGTATGTTATAGGATGCCTCACTCCATACTCTGAAAGAGCCATTTCAGGTACATTCTCTATAAAGCATAAAAATGCATGCACTGTGTATTGTAGGTCGAGGTAAATTGATAATGAATATATGTGGTTAAAATTGTAGGTATTTACACCTGTTTAGCAGAAATGCAGCTGTAAATATACATCTTTTTTTTAACAAATAAATATAGCTATTGTTATGCTGATCATAATAAAAATGAAAACAAAACAAAAGCTTATATCAAGATAAAAAAAATCAAATTTATTTCCTAGTTATCAAAATTTACAATAACAAGTAACATTTCGTTCTGACAACACTTCATTTTATTGCTTTTCTTCAATACATTCTTGGGGGTTTTCTTTTGCTGGTTTTATCAAAACTTTATCAATCAATCCAAACTTCCGAGCTTCTTCTGGAGACATAAAATGATCACGTTCAATACTTTTTTCTATTGTCGATAAATCAAGACCCGTGTGCTTCACATATAATTGATTGATCTGCCTTTTTAGTTTCATTATTTCTTCAGCTTGAATGAAAATATCAGTTGCTTGACCCTTGAAACATAACAATTTGACTAGTATATCAAAATAATGTCAGTAGTATTACTTGAGCTCCTCCCGAGGGCTGATGTATCATAATTCTAGCATTTGGTAAAGAGTGCCGCATTCCAGGTGAACCTGCTGCTAATAGTAAGGACGCCATACTGCAAGCTTGGCCTACACACCTAAAAACAACTAAATTCGGAGTGTTCGGACAAATAGCAGACCTGTCATCATGATTTTCTTTTAAAACTCTAAAGATATAATTCGTAACAGCACTGGGGTTTTACGCAAGGCAATTCAACAATCGACCCTATACATACTATCAGATTATGGAAACAGCACATGAACACTCATATACACTGCATTCATATATCCCCTGTTATCCAAGGATTCACACAAGTATTTGCTAAAAACTGATAAGTTTAAGGTTTAGATAAGTAAGCTTAGAATTCAGAGATGACGATAATACAAGGAATGAGACTTCCACAGTCACACAATAGTAGTATTGTGTAGTGATAAGTGCAAGTCTATATGTTTCCTAATTTAGCTTACGAACTTTACTTACCATGTTGCAATAGGAGGCAATATATATTGCATTGTATCATATATTCCCAACCCCGCAGTTACACTACCACCAGGTGAATTTATATACAAATGAATAGGTTTGCTTGATGATTCGGACTGCAAGAACAACAACTGAGCAACTATCAAAGAGCTCATCGTATCATGAACAGGACCCATTAAACATATTATCCTTTCTTTTAATAATCTAGAATAAATATCATAGGACCTTTCACCTCTTCCAGTTTGTTCCACTACAATCGGGATTAATCCTATGTGCCTATTAAAGGTTTCATTCAAATTTATGTATTTTTGCTTAGGAGCCTAAAATAAGAAATTTCAGTACATACGAAGGCAAACATATCTTGTACATTACCGATAAAAGTTTTAGAGCAGATTTAAACATTATGTTAAGAAATAAACACAATTAAAGTACTATTCATAACCTGTATTCATAACATAAGACATAACCTCAAACTTTTTTGTTTTTTCTGTGAGTTATATTAGTTCCACGAGTTGTTTCTTTCGCCGACTTGATAGTAATAGGTTTGTTTGAGCATACATCTTTCATGATTTATTTTTGGGGATTAACCAGTCAGGTATTTATTGCTGTTTGAAGCAGAATATTAATACATAAATGAATTTCAAGCAACTAGGTTTTTACTTCTTAGTTTTCATTCAATATTGGTGTTTTGAATGTACACAATACGCGGTATCATAATATTAAATATTAAATATTGTCATGCTCCAACGACAGGAGGGAGAAATAAATATTTTGTCTCGGTAATTCAAGTAGTTTAAAATAATTCAAATTTCCCACCTTACGCTGGCATTAAACACAGAACAATCTTTTATCTGACGTCAGCCGAAGATTGTCGATGGGGTGCGAAGAAATCAAGAACGGGATTGAAAAAATGAAAAATATCGACAAGTAACAACTGATTAAGTGCATGTAGTAATAGCAGAATATCCTGAAACATAAATGGAGGCCTCGGTTAAATACATCTAAACTTATTCGGAACTATGAAAGTGCGCGAGAAAGTATGAAAAATGGGAGGTAATTTGCACCAATAATTAAATGAAAACCTAATATCCTTTTGACGAAAGTAGCTGGATGTCGTTCATGGAGTGAGTTTAACATGAATGAATGCGTTTCCAAGAATGAAATTTACTGCATGTAGCGTAGAGTTTATAGTATTTCACTTCCACATTCATCGAATCAGTATTGAATGAATAATACTTAATATACATACGTATATGGGTTACATAGCTGTATTGATAGAAGTCTTTTTGTTTTAAAGCTATATCTGCTCATATTGGATTATATTTCATTCCCTCAATTTTTATAATTTACATTTTTCACTCCATAAGTTTTTTCTACCATCATTTGATTTTTAATCATCCATACAAAAGATATAAAATGTCTTCATAATGATTAAAGTGTTTAAAATAGATATTTTAAAATTTAGGGATATTAGACGTTCATAATTATTAAACTCGTAACATGTCGAAATTAAAGTTTTGTTTTTACAGCTTATTTATGTTTAAAAAAATCGTGTAGGCACTAACATGTTTAAAAATTATTAAATTTAATATTTATGTAGTTTGTAAAATTTACTAAACAGACCTAATGACCCCAAGCTGATATTTGAAAATGAAAATAGAAACGAGGTAAATTTACAAGATAGGTAGTAAAGCTTTTCAATTACATACCTAATTGTACTAATAAAATGTTACAAATTACATAAATAGGTAATGAAAGTAGGATGTCACAGAAGGAAATTAACAACAGATGGGATGTGTGATGGGAATGGAAATCTATCTATACTGCCATTCTAAATTAATTCTATAAACTTTTTATCAATGAAAAAATTTATAGAATACATATACAAGACCATTATTTTACGATAATGTGAAATTTCTAATATAACTTTCAACAATATTACTCTTATTCAACTATTTGGAAATAATTAGCTTTGTGAGAAAGTCTTTTGAGAGATTTTTTAGTGATTGAGCAAATATTTAAATTTCAATGGTTGCAATTTATTATGGTTCCTTCAATAGTGTAGTAGCGGTAGTAGTCACTAATTTTCTAAAAGATGTATCTAATGGGTAAAAAACGCATTTTTCGTATAAAAGTGACGGCATAGAAAAAATCTTTTTTTTTTGTTAAAAGACCGAAAAAGGTATCTCTTACTGAAAATTTCCACAGGTTTTATGTTTCTATGTTAGTGTGACGTCAATGGTTAGTAAGCAATAGATTTGTCCGTTCTGTATACCTGAATTCACCACAGTACTTTAGGCCAAATCATACCAAATAAAGAGGAAAACTGTTGTGTAAATTTTAAATAGATCCTGCAATATCCTTGGCACCTAAAAAACTATAAGTTTTCTTGAAATTATGCCTCGAGTGTTCCTAATTTTTCAAAATTACTGGAGTTTTACTTAGCTCTTCTGGTTTGTACATGGTATAAGCACAAATTGCCATTGATTTCCCTATGTTACTGTGTGATTAAAAAAATCCATTTCCTTTGTCAGGCTGTGGAGATTTTTGTGTTTAGAAAGTCTCATAACAAAGTCGTTACAGTACACGTCATTTTCACAGAAAGTTATCTCTAAAAATGGTGGTCAATGATTCTAAAAAAAAACATTAACAAAAAGGAGATCAATATTTTTAAAATAAATTGAAAACAATTCTGAAAAATTGATTTTTTTGCCAAAATAAAGATTATTTTGAACCCTTCCGCAACAGAGCATCACATTGCTGAAATATTGCAGCAATATTGACTGTAATATTTCAATACAGCAAGCCATGTTGCTAGAATATGTCAACAATGTTTGTCCAAGTATTTATATTGCATTTCAATATTGCAGGAAAGTAGAAGTAATATTAGGGCACTATATACAGGCATATAGTGTATATCTAGTTTAACCCATCATCATATATTTATATTTAGTACATAATGGCACATATACTTAATATAGTAAATAATGTATGCTTCATTCACCCTTATACCCTAGTAACTGTACAAAGGTCGTATTGAAAAATTGTAAGATTTAAGTGGCGGATGTTTTGTCGGAATGGAAACAGTAAATGGTTATTTTATGTAACATTATTTGAATTAGCCTCGTTAATACTAACATTTTAGAAAATCCTGGAAGATTCTCTAAATGTGTTTCACAAAATGACCTCCACAGAGAGCTAACACACATAGGAAATAAGAATTTACATCTGCTTAACTAAAGAAGTAATGATCTGGTAACACTATTGCCTGAGCTCGATACATTATTACAGATCAAGGATTAAGTTGATGATCAAACATGTTTTCGTAAATCGTTGAAGAACAAATGGTTTTCTTAAATTTAGGACCCTTTTGCTGCATGAGTCTGATGTAAAAGCATTACGGTTTATAATTGATTTCGAGACGTGTCAAGTGGTGTTCTATAATTAGTGAAGTTATAATTAGTGTACTACAATTGAATCAGTGCAGGGCAGTTTTATTTCGATTTCGAAGCCTAAAAGCATGGTCGATAAAAAACATGATTTCAAGAATGACAAATTTTTAAACAAATCATTTTTATTGTAAAAATTTAATTTTGGGTTAGTTTCTATAATGAAACAAAATTAATTTTTAATAAAAAAAAAATACATTTTGTTCCTAAAATTTTTAACAATCCAAATTTTCCCAAACCACCCTCACCTTTCTCTGAATTTTATTGGGGATGTTAAGAGGATAGCAATAAAACTTAGATTTATCTAGGAAGTCATAAGTTGCTAGGTATAAAAGTGAATATACCTTCAAGTGTATGAATATACACTTGAATAGGTATATATTGATATAGGTATAGGTATTGATATAGATGTAGGTATATATACTGATATAGGTATAAAGAAAACGCCTGAATATTTTTTTCTGACATTTTAGAAATCCTGCAACAAAACATTTTAGACTGTTGTATGTAGGTACTTACTTAAACGATTAATTACAATTGTTATGAACCTTCAAATACGGCATACAACACACTTACCACGAGTACTAGCATTAAAATGTCATTTCAGAATTGTTTTCAAGAACTTTCTCAGATAATTAAGTAGTAAAGAGGGCATAATAAAGTATTATAATGAACTTATAACGAATTTGCTGTCTTGTATCTATGGATCAACAGTTAACACAGTGGACTAGATGTAAATTCATTGTTGGGGTTATTTCTCCTTTCATTTTCTAAGTTTGCGTCCTCATAAAAGTGACATAAAATTTGAATTTTTAAGTGAGAGGAGGAACATATTCCTCCAGAGATATTAATATGGTCACAATGAATTCTGAAAAGGCTGCCGCCAAGTGCAAGCCTGAGTCCAACAATGGGGGATGCATAAAAGCTGGCACTGAGGGCTCTGCTGGTACAGTGCAACATGTTTCAGAAGAATCACCCAATCACCTTTTGTATAAAAAGGTAAGTAAGAGAGTTGACACAAAGGAGTTTTTAATAATTGTGTAATATTGAAGATGGAAAAAATTGTCGAAAGGATGCAGGATGAAGCTACAGGTGTACCAGTGAGAACAGTAAAAAGCTTTATGACCAAAATTCCATCAGTGTTCACTGGTTCAGATTTAATTATGTGGATGTTAAAGAATTTGGACGTCGAAGATCAACCAGAAGCTTTACATTTGGCTCATCTTATGTCGGCTCATGGCTATTTTTTTCCTATAGATGATCATATGCTCACTGTCAAAAATGATAATACATTTTATAGATTTCAAACCCCCTATTTTTGGCCATCTAATTGTTGGGAACCGGAAAATACAGATTATGGTAAATTATGAACTTCACTACTTAGCTACTCATTAACTACTCAAATTGGTTTTTAGCTGTTTATTTATGTAAAAGAACAATGCAAAATAAAACTAGATTAGAACTTGCTGATTATGAAGCTGAAAATTTGGCAAGGTTGCAAAAAATGTTTTCTAGAAAGTGGGAGTTTATTTTCATGCAGGCTGAAGCTCAGAGTAAAGTTGATAAGAAAAGGGACAAGCTTGAAAGGAAGGTTTTAGACAGTCAAGAAAGAGCCTTTTGGGATGTACATAGGCCAATGGTGAGATTATTTGGATAACAGTTTTATTTTTTTAACAATATTTTTGATTTACATTCTACGAAACAGTAACCATTTAATTTTTGTAGCCTGGCTGTGTCAACACAACTGAGATTGATATAAAAAAGGCTTGCCAAATGAACAAACCCATGCATGGCACAAAGACTGTATTTTTACCTCCAAAACTTTCACCTTCAACATCAGGTACAGTTGGAACTAATACAATAGAACAAATAAAGAAACAAATAGAATTTTTTAAATCTCGACTTGAAAGGAGAAATATCAAAATTTCAAAGGCTGCAGAGACGTAAGTTTTTGTAAACGTGTTTGAACAACACTTTCAAAACAATTTTTTAGTTTTGTAGCTTATGCGGAGCAATACTTGGAATATGATAGCTTCTTTGTGGCTCCCGAGTATCCTAATCCATGGATATCGGATAGTCCTGAACTGTGGGAACAAGAGAAAACGGCTAAAGACATATCAGCACGTAGAGTTAAACGTTGGGCTTTTAATTTGAAGGAACTTCTTCAGGATTCTGTTGGTAGAGAGCATTTCATAAAGTTTCTTGAGAAAGAGTTTAGCGGTGAAAATCTAAGGTAAGATATACATTGTTAACAATTAAATAATTTAAAACTTATTTGGTGCTACATTTTATTACTTAACAATGTTTTAATACCTTGTGTGATAGATTTTGGGAAGCAGTGCAGGAATTGAAAGCTTTACCACAGAGTCAAGTTCAGAATAAAGCGATGGAAATTTGGTCGGAATTTCTGGCTCCTGATGCTAGTTGTCCAATAAATGTTGATTCCCATTCCAACGAATTGGCTAAGAAAAACATGCAGGTGCCTGATAGGTGGGGTTTTGATTGTGCAGCTGTAAGTTTACTCTAAGTTTTATAATTTAGACTGCATTTTTCTAGAATGATCTTCATAATTTTTTTCCTAATTTTGTTTACTGTGTTTAGATGTATGGGGGTGTGATCAAAAAAAGACTTGAATTTTATAGTAAACAGTCGATTTTCGTTTTTTTCTTATGTTGGTATATAGCATTTTGTGTTTGAGAGGCGTAAAGGTTAAGATAAAAAATGGATCAAAGAATTTGCGTCAAATTTTGTGTGAAACGGGGAATTGAGTGCCCCAAAACACTTGAAATGTTAACAGTGGCATACGGTGAGTGGACTCTACGCAAATAAATATTTGTAAGCTCTTCCAAGATGACCAAGAAGATGGTAATGATGAACAACTGATGAAAAGTTGAAAAAGTGAAGAAAACAGTGTCGGAGAATTGTTGACTCATAATTAATGAAGTTGCTGATGATGTAGGCATCTCATTTGGTTTGTACCGAGCAATTTTAACAGATGTTTTGGGCATGAAACGTGTGTCAGCAAAGCGTTCCGAAAATGTTTGAACATCATTCAGGAACTGTTGAATGACATCAATGATGATGCTGATTTTCTCAAATCGGTCACAACTAGTGTTGCATCATGGATATATGGTTATAACGTTGAAACCAAAATCCATACGTCCCAATGGATGTCCCCAAAAGAGCCAAGACCGAAAAAAAGCACGTCAAGTTCGTTCAAATCTCAAGGTTTACTCACCGTTTTCTTTGATTTGAATCATGCCTCAGTCACCATGGTCTTTTTTGTGTTCCCAAAACTGAGGAGACCCATGAAATGATGGAGACTTGCAACGATTGAGGTGATAAAGACTGCATTGTTGGAAGAGCTCTAGGTTATAAGTGGTTATTAGAAGTACTTCATAGATTGGAAAAAGCGCTGGCACAAGTGTATTATATCTGAGGGGTATTACTTTGAGGGGGACAACATAAATATTGATGCATAAATAAATATTTTTTGATGACAATAAAGTCACCTTATTTTTTGATCACACTTCGTATATCATTATGGTAATCAAATAAGTAAAATTTTATGAGTATTAGTTATGGAAAACAATACCTTATAACAATGCATACATTTTGTTTTATGTGTATAGTTTATATACCATTGGAAAGGAGATCTTATGGTTGTAGAGCAAGTTTGTATCTTTCATTCATGTTGAAAATTAAGTTTATGCATGATTTAACTGTCTTTTGTTTTATTAAAATTTTCTAGAGCCACGTATATCACCTGATGAAAAGTGATAGTTACTCGAGGTATTTGCGTTCAGAAGCGTATAAAGAGTTCCTGAATGGATCAAAGAAGAAGGTAAGAAAAACTAAATTGTTTGGTGCTGGCATAGAATAAGTAACAAATAACTGGGCTTGGCTTCGCAACTATTCTGTTGACCATTCTTTTCTGTTACGAATTTTGTTTCTTAATCAAATGCTTTCGGTATTTGGATTTATACTGGTAAGAAAAGACCAACACACTAACATAATTCGTAACCTAGTTATATGCTGTTCTGCTTGGTTGCGCTGTTGATATAAATAGAAGGTTTTATTGTATAGGGTGGTATTAATAAGTTCAGATATCTTTTGTAATATCGTTTTCTTGAAAACAAAATGATTACTACAACTCAATGAAGGCGGAAGTTAATAAGATCCAGGACAATCATTGAAGTGGATCAATTTATTTTTGAGGATAGAAAAATGACGAACGTGTATCTACAAATCTGGAGTTTGGTTATTATAATTTTTTTTTTTTGAAGTCTAAAAATTCTGCTGTTTCTAGAGAATAACATATCAATGTTACTACATGTTTAATGATTGTTTTTATGGTCGTTATACACTACGTGTTGATGTTAAGATCTTTGTTACTGTTTGTCTGGCTATAATGAAAAATGTTATTGAGAAAATATCATGTTCAGTCATTTTTCTCATATGTTGAACTAATAAGTAATTTTGTGTTAAGTGTTCCCCCTCAAATGTAAAGCCAGTGGTAGGTTTTTTCGAGTTAATTTTTTTTCAGTAAACCATATTTAAATTAACCAGTTTTAAAGTAAAATCTACACACATCTGTAAGTGTTATAAATGAGTAAATGTTATAAAACTTCTTTTCAGACAAGCATTGCTTATGTTTATTTGTCGTTTTTTGTGCAAATACAATCATCATAAAGTAAATGTTTCATGTCATTGATGTCCCTTAATTTATTTATGCAGTATTATAGATAAAAGTGGGTGTGAAAGAGGCAGACCATCAATCAAACCAGTCTATTAATTTAAATGTAATAACAATAAACTCGTAACATTTTATTCTCTTTCACAGTTTACTAGCTATTTTTGTTCGACTGCACGGTGTTATAAACAAGTTTTATTATTTTAAGATATTTGAACTTGACCCCGACCATTGTTAATTTTTGTATGTAATTGTATAAACCTTCATTTTCAGACCTCTGTGAAAGGAATACGTTCAATAGTTTCATTTTCAGCTCGTAAAGATAATGTTATTTAGCTGAAAACATTTGTAGAAAACGGGAATAGTTATGAAAATTGAAAAGTAAATTGACAATACAACAAATGCCGTTGGCAGAATTTAAACTGAGTTAATAGAATTGGAGAATACATTTTGGTATCAAGGGTTATGGATGAAGACGAAATTAAATATTTTTGTTACAAATGAAATGTTTTGCGGAAATGAAAACGTAACGCAACACGTATTGGAAGATGTTTGAATGTGGTTATGGTGACCCAGTATTTGATATTTGCCGATAGTCTTTGTAAAAATGATATTACATTTTGTAAATATTGTAATTTGGGTTGTTTAAGGATGTTTAGTTCAAAGACCATTTTAGTTTACTCATAGAAACTATTGTGATAAAAGCACAAAATAAAATCCTCATAAATCCTTTCATAGATTAAAAATGTATACAAATATATATTTGTAAAATAATGTATGCGTGACATTTTGATGTGTGCAAGAATGAATGTGAAAATTAGCTGTTACTAGATTTATTCTCTACTATACTGTGTCACTATTGCCCAAATGTATATTTAAATGTACATATAATTGAGTTAAAAGCCTTTGCAGTGTGGATTATCCTAAATATACAAATAACACTGCCATTCCAAAAATGAGGACGGATAGGAAAATCACACTACGCTAATACATACAATATTTCTTAGTATTCATCTAGTAATATTTCACTCGTAAGGGCATTTGGATTAAGTTCGGTTTTGATATTTTAAAAATCAATTCTAATTTTACATATCAAAAATGGGTATAAATCGATACGATACTATTTTTTAATTTTAATTGATTTTCGTGTTTGTTTTCGAAATATTATTTATTATTAGAAATATTATATTATTTAGAATATTGAGCTTGGTTGTGTCTGTAATGTCTTTTCAACATGTTTATAATAGTGACAGTTAAAAGCACCGAATCTTAAATTTATGATCACTCCAGTATTCTATCAGTATAATATTACGGGTTTTTAATATTATATACAATGTTTGTTACATTCTCTAAAAGTATGATAATTTTTTTTTGCCATGGTTTTGTATCATTAGCTTTAGCTGTACCAAACAAGGTGCTCGAGCTTTTTATATTTTTTTATAGACATTTCAACGTTAATTTCCCTGTTAGAATTAGATTTAAACAGAAAATATTTTTGTATTTCCAATCATGTAGAATAAAATAGCTTTCTCTTTGCTTCAGAAACTTATATTAGCTACACATGGCACCTTAAACTAAATACGTACACAAAATGGATTTGTATTTACTAATTTGGAACCCTTATCATAGGATAAAAAATTGTTTCCATAGTACAACAAATGATTAATGTATAAATGTAGGTATACTTTATTTGATGTATTGTTAATATGTATAAATTTCTTTTCACTTTTAGCCAAATTAAATAAAAAAGAAGAAAATGCAGCCTTATCTTGCCTATGTAAAATACTTTTAAAAAACATTCATTACATTTAAACTTGAATATATCCTATGATTAAGGAGAATTTATTAACAATTATTGTGTTCTCGTAATGCTGACATAACTTATATCATTTCACACAGTCAAGTTTTTATCGAATATATTGAGCAACAGAACTTTAGGTTATAGTAAAGCATTTAAAGGTAGTGAAGATGGAAAATTATAAAAATCTATCATGCGGATAATGTACCCAACTGTTATTTATATGAAGAAATACGAACAACTTAATTTAGGCACATAAAGTAAGTTTAGAGGATTATTGTTAATTTTAATTGTAAAGGAATTGAAACAGTCGTATAATTCATTTAAAAAAAATTGTCCATACTTAGAATTATACGTGAAAATAAAATAAATGAATCAAAATAAGATTTCTTTAACCATTTTTTTTATTTCGACGACCATCTCCTAGAAAATCCTTATCCCAGGATAAGGGCGATATATTACTTTTACTCACATTTATTTTAAAGTAAGAGATACTGTTCAATAATTTAAAATTGAACATATAGGTAATGGATTTTACCTGGGTAAGTAACAAATCGATTATATGATGTTTTGTTATTTAAACAGAGCAAATTGTGCCTCTTTTAATATAATTATGTATCAAATACTCGAAATATTTTTCATAGGATTCTTGTGAATAATTAATTAAAGCAACGTCCGAGATAATATTTTTATTAGTTCAATATCTACATGATTGTGTATATTGCCTTACTTACGTATATCTTAATGTATGTATAAAAGTCTCCACAGCCCCATCTTTATAAATAAAAGAAACATAAATGGGATATGGTACTAATGCATAATAAAATTGCATTGAGATATCACAATAATGTTATCATAATTTAAATACTTAAATACACTACTAGTTTTTTTAACAAAAAACATTTTTTCATTATGTTCTTAAAAAAATATCTTTATTAAAATAACTGCTGAGAAAATATCTAATATTCAAGTAACACAGGGATTCATTTCTTCTCGTTATCCCGATTTTTTTTAACTTGAAATTTCTCATAAAAAAAAATAATTTATTTTGTATGCATTTTATGCATGGACTAAACGTCTTTTGAAATACTGCGATATTACAGTCGCGCGATCACGGTTTTTAACACTGTCAATAGCTTTTTCGATTTAAACAATTTCCTGGTTACACTAAAATTTTCTTGAGCATTATTAGGTTCGTATTGTTGTATTTTTTCATATCTAGAGGCAACGATGGTTCGTTTTTTTTGGTTTGCGTATGCCACACCAATATCTGCAAATAAATAACAAAATTATTACAATCTTTGTTAACGCTGGCCACATACTTTTGTACAGTTTGATGCTAATAATTCGACTTCCTTTGGCTCTAAAGGTGCCAGACTCTTTAGAAATCCATCCTCTTCGAATCCAGGCTTGAAAGGCATTATGGCATCCGGACGTTCCATCAAAAATTCAACGGAAATTGCGAATCCTGCCATATCCACAGCAAATTTCCTTCCACCTATCCATCCATCGTAAAAACCAGCAAATACTCCATTTTTAACTATTGGTGAACTCACTCCAGCCTTCGTTATCAAACCCACAGGAAACATCGACACCCTTTTCGTATACCGTATCTTAAAAAAATATATATATATAACGCTAAAGAAATACATTAGAATTCAGATTGTACACGATGTGTAAGGGAGACCGGGGATGGTTTGGACACGGAGATACAGTGGACAGCTTCAAATTTCCTGCCCTAATATGAATTGTACATGCTGACGACATTGCTAGACCCAAGCTGACGTGCATACGGCCGCTTCTCCTAAATTATATGGCAGATACGCCGGGGCAAAAAGAAATCAAAGAAAATGAGAGAACGAAGATGGCCAAGTGTTTGAGGAAAATTGCTTTCATTCAATTGCATTCAACTTTAGAATGAAGAAACTTCATTCTTAACTTCTTTGTAACTGACTTTTATTCCGCTGAAAGCAAAACATGTTTAAATTTTAAAGCTGTTCTATCAGGATTCTGCCTCCATTGACTTATTTTGATATATTTTTCTACATCTATGCTTAGTAAATGTACAACTTCGAATGATTTTTGTGACTGTATGCATCTAGTTGCAGGTCTATACCATCCCCTGCCTCTCTTACTATCTGAAAACTGTTTGGCCACACTTAATGGAGTGAGTACAATGACTTAATGAAAAACTAAGAGCATATGCCGAGAATGTTCCATTTAGAACCTATTTTTAAAGTCACAGTCAATAACAAAACCGTTACTTGAAGAAACGTGTAGTGGATGAGTTGGCTTATAAATATTCACAATGAATTTATTCACAAGTCTTTCCACCTAGGCGGTATGGTTTGGGCTATTCTGTTTGTGTATGCACTGTTCGCCATACACACTGAGAAACAATAGCTACTGCAGTTTAAATCTTAACCTGTATGCCACGGGAACCATTTGAGATATGGAAATCTTTAAGGTGATCGATTTTGTAGCTTTCAAATGGGGTGTATTAAATTTTTCAAAACCCACAGTTATTCGTGAAAGCCGCCTCCAAATTTCAAAAGAGCTACAAAATCAATTTTGCAGGAACAAATTAACAAAATATTAGTTACAAATTATTTCATTTTGATATTGTTAAGTATAACTCGATTTTAGAAAACTTATGGAATTTGATAGGTGTTTCGTGAAAATGGGATGGTTTTGAAAGTAACCCCCATGTAAAAGCTACAAATTCTGCTGTTTAAAATAAATTTTGACAACAAATTATGCCACTATTTCGGTGGCAGGGGTGTGAACTGGCTACTACAGCTTAATCGACATGTTCCTCACTGTGGTTTACAAATGGCGTACAGTTTAGGGATGTTAACGGGATGGGTCAAAAATATCATATACCAAAATTAGAACTTCGCCCTAAAACACTTACCTCGCTGAACAATTCTAAGTCATAAGTATTATCATCGTCAGCAAAGTAAAAAACACCTGTACTGGCGTTGGCCCTTATCCATTCTAAAGCCTTATTTCTATTTGAGACTCCCCTAGGCTTGGGTCCCTTCGGTTTATTTTTATATTGTGTCGGCATGGGCGCTACAAATAATATAATAGTATGCAATCACATTTCAATTATGCTACGACTAATTACGGTGATTCTATAAATTCACAAAACTGTTTCTATTACTCATATTTTAAAATTTAAATATGACAAGTTTTAAAATACAAGTAAAAATGTGTAAAATGCGAAAGTCGATAAAACAAAGTTCAGGGCATGTAATAATGCAGCAATAAATGGTTCCTTTAGTGATTCTTACCAACCGTATAATAATACTTAAGTCCTGATTTCCTTAACACTTCTTCAACGAGATCATTCGTTTCGTAGGCATCTTCTATCACTAACCATGTAACTTTCGGCACTAACATTAATGTATGAGAGAGGCGAGTTAACTCAGGAATTTGTTCAGGTCTCCTATACGTTGGAGTTATAATGTAGAGTGGAGGCAGATCAGATCCATCGGTCGTCACTATATTACACTAAAACAGTTGTGTAAAAATTAATACTGTGGAAAATTCAGAAGTTTTAGTGATTTGAAGAGCGTCGAAAATAACAGGTATCGGTGTATTTGTGACATGCACCTATATCCAGAAATATTGTCACACACGTTTTAAAGTTGTGAAAAGTAGTATCTTTTCTGGCAGAAAATAATATCGCACATAACAAGCAAAAGAGGAGAAAAGTTTCACTGGGAACATCAGAATCAAAGGCTTTATATAAAGAAACATGGAAGAATTGTCACAGAAGTGAAAATGTCTGCAAAAATGTTTTAGGAATTCCGTTTCAAAAACAAATAAAAATCTTAGAAATAATTTTTTTCTTGTTGAATCCAACCTTTAATTTTCGTGAAACATTCATGAATCAATGGGCAGAAAACCATAGTACTGCATCTGGATATTACTAAATATTTCTCACTAAAATAATTCATATAAAAATGTAGTTCGGGCTAGTAAGAACCTGAGCTGAATCCCTGACATAATTACCTTACTTAACAGTTGTATGTAAATTAGGTAATTAATTTTCAATAAGATTGGTTTTTTATTTGTGAAAATTTGTATGAAATATACTGGATTATATTGCGTACTGGTCTGTATTGATTTGTAGTGTTCTATACTGGTCTGTCTGATCTGTGGCGACTGGTCGTGTGTCTGATTTATTTTTACAGCGTTTTCTGTCTACTAATTCTGCCTCTACAGAACGAAAATATACCCCATAGTCTAATATAAAATGATTTTGCATCTTACCGCTCTTACCGGCGTTTGCACTTCATGCAATTTCCTCTCAATGACTGGCTGCCGTAATCGTATTTCATTGTTAGTGGGTTGAGATGGTATTATCCTAGGATTGTATAATTGGTATTGTACTAGAATTATAAATAGGCATACCAACAGGATAATGGATAATTTCACAGGTATCCTCATAATTTTAAGAGCTATCTCTCGCTGAAACGGAAGAAAATTTATTTTATAAACGTATTAAACATGTGTTAGATTTACAGTTACAAAAGAAGACAGTTACCAGTTAACGAAAGTGTGTTCAACTGTGTCATAGCCATAACGATTTTTGTATATGTTAAATTGATTCTGGGAAAAGTGTAGAATGTATTCAATATTCTGCCATCTGTTTCTCTGTTTTTCACATGTGATTTTTATCATCAGCATCCACCATTTTAAAGACGAACCTACAGCTCTACTATGTTCTTCAAATAGAAATCGTTACTCCGTACTTGTCATTCCTACATCGTGTTTTTCAACGAATGAGATGGTTGGGTATGCCAGGAATAAGTCTAACAGAAACAATAGCAATCTACAGTTTTGTCTGCCAATGCTCCAATGTTTCTATTAACTGATGTATACAGCAGAGGGTCTCTGTGGATGTATTTGCTGAACTGTTAAGGCACTTTATGATTACCGAGAACATGAAACTTTGCACACTTATAACTTCTGTCCTGAACAGGCCCAGAAAAATCCGGAAACCTACAATTGCCCTTCCCGACAGGGTGGAGAGTGAAAGATATTTATTTAATAATGCCCGAATATCTGGAAACTTTAAACTTTTCACGTTCATAACTTAGATTCCAAGTGGGTTCCGAAAAACATTGTAACTCCAAAATTTCGAAGTGCCCGCAAATAGTTAGAAACGTTATAGTCTTACACTTAGCGGCAATTTCAGCATTATTACCACTATTGCACAATGGCATTTTAAATTTCACCGATTGGACCGTTTGTTTTATGTAGGTGTAATCTACGGGTATAGGCAGGGGTGCTATAGAATACATTGGAAATGGAAAGCAGGCAGTTGCGCCAGATACTTAGGTAGTTAGGGGCATCGCGCTGTTTTTTCAGGAGAGTGCATAGTAATAAATTGCTGGATGGTCGGAAACGAGTTTTTAAATGCAGGACAGTTAAGTCAACCGTTCTACATTCAGTTAAATGTATGTACCTATGTAACACGTAGGTATGGCTAATATTTGATTTTCAAAGTTACTCTGTATAATTTCACTTCACTTATTCAAAAATCGTAACTTACCTGTTAGTGTTAATTTATGTAATGATTGCAATATTTATCGCGCACTATATTTTCAGCCTTCATAAAGACACTAAACATTCTTAAAAGTTCAATAGAGGAAATAAGAGGGTTTCCCATTAGTAGTTACCTTCGTTACCACTGATTGAATCCCCCAAAGCTTTACTTATGCCCATAAACAATGAAATATCGCTAAATATTCTATTTTTTATCTCACGATAAAATAACTTCTCCACATATTCTTACTTAACCCAGTATGAAAATGACTGTAATCTCCAATGTGGTTTTACTTCGATATAGCAAGCTACGAATAATACATACTTGAGACGGTAATCGATAAATCAATAAAATATTGATGAAAAACAATTATAACTTTTGTCGTATGCGTGACAAATGAAGATTTTAAAAGTTAATCGTTTTTAAAAACAAGAATTTTATTTTCAATTAACATAAACTAGAGTTTAATTAATGAAGTATTTCAACAGTTTCGGGAACTCACGCAACAAATTACGCAGAGTTAATACAGGAAAAAATGATTAATCACAGAAATCATTACTGTAGATATGTACATTATTCATAAAAAAGTATGACTGTAATATGTTCGGTTAAAAATATACTGTATACAGTACTTCAATGGCTGAATTATTTTGCCAATGAAAGGGTTCGCTATCACTTTTTTTCTAATTTTACTAAACAGAGTACGTAATCTGTATATTCGTAAAATTGTAATTAATGTTAATAGAATCTGATTCACAATTTTTATGAGGTACTATTATTCTATTTTCTTAAAATATTTGAGAGTCAAGTAAGCTATTTTTAAAGTTAAAGGTATTTCACATAATCAAGAACATCAATATAATCAGTTCAAGTGTTTTGTAAAAAGTAGATCACATTTATTAATTTTTCGGACGATTATGCTTGTACAAGTTTAAAAACTTTATTATCAGGAACATTTTTTAAGATACTTCAGTAGTGATTAATATTTGATTACGTAATGATGATTTATTATTGGATTATGGGTATATGTCCTTTCGCTTTTTAGAAAAAAAAATTAAATTACCGTTTAAGAAACTGACAACGTAATTGAATAGCTTATAGAAAACATTTAAACTTATTTCTATCACACTCGTAGATGGAGCAAACTTTTAGCTGGTATGAATCTATACTTACGGTCTTATTCATAAATGTCTATTAACGTTAAAATGGGTTTTAACTTAAAATACGTTTAGAATGTGTTTCAATAAGGTAACTATAGTTAGCTCCATGTTAAGTTTACATGGAACAAAACAATGTAGTGACATCTGTGAAACATATTTTAAACGCTAAAAGCTAGTCGATTTTAACGTTAAAATACGCTTATGAATGAACCATTAGTTTCAAAGAGCGAAATAGAGAATTTTGGGTTTATTCGTTTAGAAATTATTGAAATAATATACAACAGGTACGTAGAAGTTAATGTGGATAAAGGTGGAAATTTATAAAAGAATAACGTTAGTAAGTCCTTATCACTTATTCAAAGGCTTAAAGTAAAATCACCCGATTTAATAGGCTTGACTAGAATCATACTATTATCCATTTATCTCAACTACACTTCATGGGAATTTTGTTATTCTTTTACTTTTTGAAACGTTGTACATTGATATGACTTACCATTTTAACAGAATTGTGTATGCAAGGAATTATTAAAGATCAATTCACTTCTTTGGGTTGCGAGACCAACGTGACACTAACACTTCACCAGATATTATACTAAATCTCTGTGTATGTGTCATACCAACATAGCTAAAATCGGAGTAATGTTATCGAAAGTTGCTGCTTTAGCACTACAAGGAGTGATCTCATCGACGTCGTGATGTTGTGTGAAAAACTGCGGACACAGGAGTTTTTGAGAAGAGCGCAATTTGCAGGCATTTTGATTCGAACTACTGGGTGACTCAGTGATTGTGATTATTTTTGTTACAGTGACAACTCTTTTGCGCTATTATGTTGCTGTACTTGATTTTCAAATTCATATGTGACAGATCAAATGTCAAAATGAATAAAATTCTCGTTATCAGAATTTGTTCTGTTAACTCTTTAGTTAGAGTTTATTCTGTGTATCTCTTTCTATCTAATCGTAAGTACCTAAAGTTTGCCAACTCTTCAGTGTTCCCAATCTACTCATGACGTCTCCTACAAGTCAATATGTAGCTTATAGTTTGGTAAATAGAGACTTCTCCTCTTGGTGTCGCCACAAATTTCATTTCATCAACTGATTTATGGTTGTTTCAAAGTGCAAACCCCCTTTTTTCGTACTTCTCAAAACTACTCCTTCTTTTCCATTTTAAAAAAGTGTAACTTTTTGAGTTTTGCTCAAAAAATCTTTGTAGATAAAAACGTTAAATTACACAATGGTTCTGGCCCATCAAATTGGTTGGGGGAATTACTAGATATAAGCGAAACCAAAAAATTACATTTTTCAAAATGGCGGAGAAGGCGTAGTCTAGAGAAATGTGAAAATTGAGGATTTTTACTTCTAAACAACCCACACAATGTTTTAAACACATAATAAAAGACTATCGTTTCTACACCGTAAGTGCTAAGAATGAATTTTAACAGAAAAATAGAAAGCTAAATGAAATGATATCTTCAACTGTTTTGATTTTGTAATGCTCTACTTACTCTTAGTGGTACTTGTAGAAATGCTTCACTTATTTTATTCCATAGAACGTTTATTTCCAATTTCACTCTAATATCATCGTTTCTATATACGTATAACCATTTTCAATTGAATCAATTGCAATTTAATCATTTGAAACCGTTACAAAATTAAGGGGCATAAAAGCTAATGAATGTTATTTTATTGAATGGAAGGCACATACGGAATCTGAAAATTGCTTAGGTACATTACAAAGACAAATTGAAAAGATTGAAATAAGATACTAAGGTACTAAAAATTACAAAAAGAAAGAATACAACATACAAATAGATACATAATACAATGCATACGATAGAAAATATGAGTAAAAGTAACTTACTTTACATCAAATTGATAACAGAATTCCAACTGAAGGAAACTTAACCGAAATCACGAAGGCAAGGTATCGACAGAAACTAAGTAAATTGCATTGGTGTAAGATACGCGACACGGATCATTTGAGGATTTGGTGAGTTGCAAAAAAACAAAAGAGAATAGCAGGAAGTTGTAGGAAGCAATTTTAAAATTGGAAAAAGAAACACCTTTTTATTTTAAAACCGTCTGCACACAGAAACAATCATTATAAGAAGAGCTTTAAATTTTAATTTAAAAATTGTTTGAAATTTTCATATTTTGATAGGTGATTCTGAAATTGTATCGATTCCAACACGATTTAAGTTTTTACAAGTGAATTGTTGTTTCAAGGAAACTTAAAGTGGAATTATACCCTGATGTAAGCTACACTTAGCTATAAAATATACATACCTACTTTAAAATTCGACCTCCACTTCCTGCTTGTCGACTTATGCGCCGATATATTTAATATGTATAGACATGCGGTGTGCACTCTCAAAGCGGGCCGTGAAGAATTAATGGGCAGTTGTTACAAACATTTCCCATAATTCTACCAAGTTGGTAATGATACATAAGTGGAGGCTAATCTTATTGTCTATTAAGCGATATCGAAAAGACTTGGATAGTTTTGGTTTTCATTAAAGTAAATATATTTAATAAAATTTTAAATGTTTTACATCACCAGCCATCTGAATTTCGCAGAGTATAGTAAACCCAGTACTTACAAGCATATTTTTACGACGTATTAAGGAGTGGTGGAGAAAAGGTGACGTTAGACCAAGAACCTAGAAGAACGTTAGAACCAAGATACCTAAAACCACGTTTAAAACGATAAAACAGGTGTTCAGCCAGTTTTGATAAGCTTAAAATTTTGCTGAACACGTACTCACTGAAGATACAGACCACAAAATTCAAAGAGAAAAGTACAAAACTGCGAAAACTTAAGGGAAACACATGTATTCTCCTTAACGATGACACTGGCATCCTCGTGTACAGTAGATTTGCTGAGAATGTGGTGTTCAGTGATTCCCAAATGTTAATTTACACACCAGTTAACAATCAGTACACTATATATAAACACATGTTTAAATTTCTAAACGCTAACGGTACTCATGATATTTTTTGAGCGAAAACTCCTAAAGTTTCGACACCACATACGGCGCTGGTATACGAGATCGAAATTTGGATACTAAAACCAGGCGAACAAGCAAACGTGAACACTCCCACCATACACCTTCGCTAAACTAGCGAGAATTATCGAGGAGCGAGGGCGTGGAACGAGAAGGAGCATGTGTGTACAATACGTGCGCGGTACAGCTGCGCCTACGGTCTCGTTTGCTAGACAGAGACACATGCCATGTCTCTTTGACTGATATACAACTGTTGTTATGAATATCACACGAATTTAAATTTAATCGATATAAAAGCAGCTGCAGCCTACAATTTTAGACGTTGCAATTGTCACAGTGTTTGTACTGTAATATTTAAAGCATATAATTTCGTATCGATTTTGAGGACTTCGATAATTGCTAATGTTATGAAGTGACCTTTACAGAATAGACCCAGTTATGCATTTGCGCACTTCGCCTTTTCTCTGTTACTGCTTATTGTTGTATAATTGTCGTGTCGATTACGAATGTCGAGTCCCAAACGTTACTTCTATGTATTCATTGAAATTTGTACTAGTGCACTAGCTTTCAATAAAATCGCAGCATGGATCATGTCTTTGAATAATCCGCAGTATAGCCTGTGAATTATTTTAGTAGCAGTTATCGATGATGACTGGGGCTTTATCTGTCAATATGCTAACAAGTCGGTTTATTTGTTGATAACGTATTTATGCAGTTTTAACTAATCAAAGTAGCAAATATCATATGGCAGTAGACAATTTAAGATGAAACATGTTGAAGTCGTTGCCTGCAAGGAATCTGTCTCACAATGTCTTTCTGTTTGACCATTTTCCTGAATTTTATGTTTTGAAGAGTCATATAATGTGGGTGTGGTTAATGGCCCGAGAATATCCACAGCTATTATAGCAGTGGATTGCATAGGTGTCGTCTGCAAATTAAGCACTTCACAAAGTTTTATTGCCCCTTTGGACCCTTGTGTACGCTTTTAACTAGTTGGTTTATGTTTTCTATATGAAATTTCCCTACTTACGACCGTATGGTAAAAGATGAAGGAGGTGGCGACATTAATTTCCCTCAGCCGTAGTGTGTTTTAACCAATTTTCTCCAAATGGAAAATTTTTGTTATAAATTTCTCAAAAAATCATTTCTGACAAAAGTTTCTGCGCCGTTTAAAACAACATTTTTGGAAATAAAATATTAGAAATATCTGAAAATCTACAGAGGGATTTGACAACAGGAAGTTGCTTCAAAAATACAGTACCTTTGCTTTCTAAACATGATACCAACGTTATTTGAAAAAGTTATTAAATAGATATCAATTGAAGTGATATACAGGGTAACAGATAAAAGTGTAATTAACTATTGAAGCTTTTCTGAAATGTCTATGTAGCCGGTTAAGCCGGTGAAAATTACCCTCAGCCCTTTTAAAAATAAAAAATACTATCATGTAGCGTATAGTACGTATATACCCTGTATACAAAAAAATGATGTAATTTTTAGAACCCTCACCTTAGAAATAAAGGCTGTATTCCACAATACAAAAAAGTATCTACAGATCCCTAAAACAAAAATATTTTTTCTTGACAAACACAAGTGTTTCGTAATAGGAAACTGATTTATTTTCCTCCGTTATTATTCCCATTTTTGATTCTGTTGAAGGTTAAAAGGGTGATTTAGTATTTAATCGATATATTATTCGATAGAAATAACGTTTCCTCACAGTTAAAAAATGAGTTATAGAATTGTACCAATTTCCATAAGAAGGTCAAGTTCTGAGTTTGCACGGTTTGGGTTAATAGAACGTGGAAAGGTGAAATCAATAACACACCAACGTGATATTGCACAGGAAATATTTAAGGATAATTTCAAATCCAATACTTTTATTGAAGCATGGCAAGTTAGTGGTTAGTTTAAATATAAAAATTCGCTAATCTAGAACGATTCGCTAACTATTCCAGAGTTACAAAGGGTGATTTTCTGAAAAAAAACAACTGCCAATGATTGACTGATTGAATGACAACATAATAAGTGTAAAATAAATAAATAAATAAAAGTAAAATAAAAAATAAGTATAAATATAAATAAAATATATATAAAGTATGTATATAAAGTATGTATATAAAGTATGTACATACACACTTTTTTTTCCTTTTTTTCGGTCACTGTAACTTGTTTGGCGATATCGTCTCGGACAGATTTTACATGCTTATCCTGCTGGATATTTTTGGATTGACTAAGTAATTAAGTTGCTAAGTAATTAATGTCAAACTGTCAAATTATCCGTAAGGTAGGGAGGTGTGAATGAATATTAAAAAATGACACTTAATATTGCGGGTAACATGATTGGGTTATAAAATCGACCATAAATTTAAACACTAAATAACCCAATCTTTTATTAGAACAGTTATAAATAAAAATATATCCGATTTATTGTTTGGAAGGGTAGCTGTCGATTAGCTAACACTACCCAGATAAGTGAATAGTAAGATTCATTTGAACTTTTCTCTCACACTTAAGCATTCTGCATATCTTATCTATGATTTATCTATGGCACATTTAAATCTGAATCAGTTACAACTCGTCAAATGGTAAATATTTTGAAATTACTTGACTACTGGTTTGGTACAATGTTGAAAATCAATGTCTGTTAAGCACGAAAGGTATAAATATCAAAGGTTAAGTATAAGTATACCTGAAAAATTAAGATACAAATTTTGTTCATTACACTTTCTATAGTTTATGGCTGTACTCCATATGAACACATTTTTTAAAGTATGAAAATGTACGATATTTGTAGCGAGACATACCGTTTATACATACTGTATAAACAAAATTTTATGTAAAAAATAAAACGAGAAAGTTTTTAATAGAGCTTAAAAGTTGTAAGAAAGTTTATGGGTACGTACCTATGCATGGGAGTAATATGGGCAGTAACGTATAAAATAAATTTAAAAAGTTTTAAGCATATTTTCACATTTACACGAGCCGTTTGCTGTAAACTGAAACGTGACCATACACAAACTGCGTTCACGATAAGTTAGATATTATGTCCTACGGATTTTTATCGCTGCTATTTTCCATTTCCGTTGAATTTATCGTGATTTAGAGTCTGGTGCGTGATAATAATTCATCATTTGCGGTAACAAGAAGTTTAATAATAGTGAAGAAATTTGATCTGCTTTTTGAGTATGAAAAAATTTAGAAAAAATACTTATGCCCGAAGTATTACTTTATTTTAACTGAATCTTCAATTCTGCTGCTATTATTTTATGAAGTATATTTTCCACTAGCTTGACTTCATATGGGTATCCTGAGAGACAATATGAATTCATAACAAAATCAATATTTTATCACAGAAAACTACAAAAATAGAAAACTACAAAAGTAGATTCTGAATGACAAAACACCACAACGTTGTGATATTCTGTGATGTTCCAGTGACATATATCATTTCGTTTGTGTATAAACATTGTAATAATGTAACAAGTTTTGTGTAAGTGTTTTACCCGAAACTAGTCACTTTTGACATTCACGTTAGAAAAGTACCTCCAAGAAATTGTGAAGAAATTACAAAACTCACTTGCGATAGGATCACTCTCAGGGTTGTATTTTCAAATATTACATGTTGAAGACTAGTACACATACATCACATATAATTCCGTTCTAAAACCATAATAATAAGCATAAGTGACACTTGTCTTGAAGGCTGTTTATTAATAACTGTCATTATATAGCAATTGTAAGATCTGATTTAAAAATTAGTCACGTAATGGTAAGAGAGTAAAATAA
The DNA here is from genome assembly GCA_963576515.1 of Cryptocephalus primarius. Taxonomy (NCBI): domain Eukaryota; kingdom Metazoa; phylum Arthropoda; class Insecta; order Coleoptera; family Chrysomelidae; genus Cryptocephalus; species Cryptocephalus primarius. The sequence goes on from OY754936.1 coordinate 8,410,400, forward strand.
TGACTGCAGTAGTTTAGATGTAATGTTCCTACTCGCCCTAATTAAATTTTATTAATAAATCTGTTTAAATTACAAAAATATTACTTAATAGCCAAGAGTCAAGGTTAATCACGGCGATAGTCAATTCATAAGGTTTAGATGCAACTAGTGATTGACGGATCGAAGCAGTAAGTTCGATATTTAATACTAAAATCAACTTACTTCAAGATTTCAAACGCCACATATTTTAGATTGCTTGAACACACACACACTGAATTTAAAAATGTGCTCTACGTCCATATTTTTGCAATAATTTTCGCATATTGCACTTAGTTTATGTAATGTACATGCGGCATACCAACCAATAGAAATAAAACATTTAATGTCGCTATAAAACTAAATTGGAACGAACCCATTGACAATAGTACGATACTATGTACAAGGATGTCTATTTTTAGGTTTTTTCGATTTTAAAGTTTCTGTTTCGAACGTAACTTTTGAGTGATACTTACATATTTTTTATGAAGCAGGAGTTGTAAATTAGAGTGGCATTTCACCTTCAATATTGGCATTAAAGCAAGTTACTTTATTCTGATGTATCCATACTTGCAATTTAAGCTATTAATGCCACATTACAACCTAATAAAAATATCCTACCGGTATTGAACTACGATTTTGGTTCCTTTTGATACTGCTAAGTGTTAAAGCCGATATTACTATAGATATTACTATAGATATTACTATAGATATTACTAGAAATCTAACTACAGTTATCCGAATCTCTTGTTGGAGATATCAAAAATATATAAGCGATACGAGGATTCTCTGATTTATAGACAATTATTATTATGTGGTAACAAATAATATATATTTATATCAATGATTAAAGGAAATTTCAGTTGGGCCACAAGAAATTTAAGAAATAAATATACATGTACAATCTCATCAACCAATCAGTACAAGACTTAAGTCCATGACACCCACCATTAAAAAAAATTTAAACTGAGGGAACAGGTGACAAAATTATCTTTTGTGATATCCTATTCAAATAACTGTGTTGTGAAACGTTCTCGCCCTCTTCACATTTTTCGAAAAAGATGAATTTGACAATTGAAAAATTGAGTAAACAGTTTGTGATGCAAAAATGACAAACTTTGAGAGGTCACAACAAAATTACTGCCATTAGAAAAGAAAATTAAACCATTTTCTTCTTCATTCTTTCTTCCGCGTCATTTTTCATACAGTATGAAAAATGTAACTGGAATAAATTCTGTAATATATGGACAATATTTCTGCAAAAATTCCTTAAAAAGGTCGAGTCCAGTCTTTTACAGCGTAAAGTGAGTACATCCTTTCTCATAAGGGTGAACCCCAGCTATCTTTTCAAAGGTAAAAGTATGTCAAGTGACATCGTTGATAGCCCCCTTTCAGGGTAACGTACTCCATATTTTCTATTTGATTATCGTTATAGAGTATTCATAAAATAATAAAATAATGGACTGTTTTATTGTTTGTTTCTCAAAGATTTTAAAATTTTTACGTACCTCTCTAGAAGCTTTAGACCTAGATTTAGTTTGAAAGCCATTCTGTCCTTCCAAAATTTTAGAGCCCCTTTCTGCATGATTTAACTTCCTAGTACTTAAAGTCAAAACGAAAACGCTTGATGTTTTCTGTGGTCCTCGGATAATGAAAAAATTTGAAATTTCTATAACTTTCTAAAGTATATGTTAAACCCCTTTTGATCCTGATTTACCGTTCTACAAAAACTAAGAATTTTTATTCCCCATTCTTTGTAGCGCTTAAAATTGTAATGAAATTATTGGAAACGCCTATAAATGATTTAGGTTTAGCATTCTAGCCCTTCAAATTTTAAAGAAACCAGTGGCGTATCTACCGATGCGCTGGCCCCAAAAGAAACCCAGGAGCGCACAAGTTATCATTTTATTTGATTTGGGGCCCCGCAAAATTTTCTAACACCTTTGCACACATTGCTCCGTTGTTACGCAACTGGATGTGACACTCATATGTGGTCAGTGAACTAAACCTAAGGACAAAGAAGAGGATCTACGAGGCAAAAATCAAGCAATCATGACATACAAAGCAACAGCAATAAACAGACGTAAGAACCAACAGTTACGGGAGTATCTGGAAGTGCCAACATGCCAAAGTTGATAATAATAAGTGTGGACTGTGGATGACAATTTAATGAAAAGATTATTATTATTCACTACATTGTCGCAAATGTTGAGTTAAACCTCATGGGATTCTGAAGTGAGAGGAGGTCAGACAAGCAGAAATTCATGAAGACATCTGGCACCTATAGGAGCGCAAACATATCGACCTCAGATAAACGGGTTTAATTTCTTGTTAAAATCAGTAGAACTTAAACCAGCCATATTCATATCTTTCAAGTATACAGTGTTCAGGAAAAATTGTGTTCATATATTTGATCACATTGAATTCAGCTAAAAGAAACCGGATGTGGAATATACCAAGGCGGAACGTTAATCTCGGCAATCAGATGACAGAATCATGATTGGATTTTTATCAGCTTTTATAAATAAACGAAATATGTACATTTTTGTTTGTATCTTTTATATCAAGGGAGGATAAAAACGAATACATAAGATAACTGTAGGTGATAAGGGCTTATTGTATATGTTCATTCAAGGATGCATCTTTTCGTGTTTATTTTGTACAAAGTGGAGAAACTAAAATGAAACAGAGGCGTTTATGGAAAATATGGCAACGTTTTTAAGTCTCACCCACCCATATTTGATTCAAGGGGTACAATTCTTCCCCTAAATTTTAAATAGCACGGGGGCCCTCGCCATTTGACTTTACAACTTTAGCATAAATTATGAATTTGGCTCAGTACATATTGGCAAGTATTTCTGGGGCAATTCGATAGCATTTACATAAATCTTCTAAATAAGTTGATTGAGTTACGCAGATTTATTTTTTAAAAATCCTAATAAAAAGATTCTGAGAGGACATTACCAGGATTGTAAAGAGAAATGTGAAGCCACCCCGTGTTATTTAATATTTATGCAGTGAATTGTACCCCCGATTGGGGTTGAAGTAGGGCAGCCACAAGCACCGAAAATAATTGTCCCCCATGAATAAAAAATTGGGGGGTGCGACCGTTTGACAAAAATATTGACACATTTCTCGTAAACACCTCTGTTTTGTTTTCGTTAGGTTACCTTGTACATGAGTATACACATAATGGGACTTTTGATAGCTAAAATAGAAAATATATGTGTACATACCTTGTTTTGGGTAAACTCGAGACGACTGTATTTTGCCTCATTCATTTCACCACAAGTTTGTGCTACAAAGAAGTAAACGCCCCTTTCAATAAATAATCAATTATTATTTTTAAAACTAGAATTTTGCGGTGTGCTAACAGATTCTATCCATTGTAGAATACAGGTGTCCTTCAGTGACCAAGTACATTGTGTGTAGGGATATTCAAAAAAAAAAATAATTAGTTCGTTGTTTGGTTAATAGTAAATACACTGATAACATACATGTACCTGTAATATAGGTAACATGAATTGAGAAACTAGGTACATGACATTCGATTGTAATGAAACATTTGCTTGATGGTATAAACAATAAAACGAACAGAAAGGTAATACTTACGTTGGTGACTAGAAAACACTTTCAATTTTGATTTTGCAAGAACCTTAATCAACCATTGTCATAAAGTGCTCGGTGGCTTCTTGAAACTGAGGCATATTGATATTTTATCGGTTCAATTTTATTACGTTAGAGATATTGTTGATAACGCATGTACATAGTACGTGTGTATGTCGCAACTGATACGTACACATATAGTTTACATATAAGCAATATATCGTAAATCCTGCTCTAAATTTAAAAAAATGCGTGTTATAAATTTTCCATATTTTGGTGTAGCGTATATATTGTTTTCGTAACACCAATAACTTTATAACTCTTATACGCCTAACTACGACTTCTACCGGGGATAAATTTATAAAGTGTAAAGATATTACTGAAGTCTGGATTTTATAGGAAACCGATATCTAATTCGAAAATTGATAAAGTTTTATATTTAATTGATAACGGAAGCAAATTATTACTCTAATTATCGTAGCCGGAAGTCATTTCCGGGGTACCCTTATGCGTATAATCCGAATTGAACCATCACGTCAAAATTTTTGGGGTATTTCAGATTGATTGCTCGAAAAAAATTTCTTTTTGGGCTACTTTTGGGGTTAACATAGGAAGCATGAATTTTTTTACATCTTTTCTGGTATATTCCCATGCTCTATTTTCCAATTATTCTTAAAAATAATATTATATATCAACTGGAATTTGCTGGTTGGAGCGTATTGTACGCTATTGGCCACAACATGCGTACGCAGACCAAGTGAATAAGAAGTCACCTCCAACGATAGATAGTAAAAATATAGGTTCTGTACTATAATAATGCCTATAAAGTGTGCGATAAAACGAGAATATATGCTTATTATGGATGTACATTTTGCCACCCCTGCTCATTGTGGTAATTCTCTCAAAAATACATGCGTTACGCCGTCCTCACGATTATCGACTGTTACCATGGATAAGAAAAAATCTGAATCATATAGAGTAATCGAAAAATCTTTTAAAAATACCGCTCGAGAAACAAAATAGTAGGTATCTAATTTTATAGCTCTGGTGTGTTGTTCGCTTCCAAAATTCTTTAATTTTTCAGAATTAAAATTGACATTATTTGATTCCTTCTCGTCTTGAAGGATTTTCGAATCAATTTTGTACATCATCTCTTACATTCGCACCTGTCAACCAAAATTAGTGGCGGATTAGAGGAAACGTCCAAGGAATTATGGGAAAATCTAATATCCCACTTCTGAAGACATATGAATGCGGTAATTAGTAGTGGAAAGCATGTACGGGTTCTCATCTGAGAAAAATCATTTATCTTATCGTGTAGATTTTCTTGCATCACGTGTTTTCAGCAGAAAATTGATTTGGCTTTAGCTTTCATGTTACGATATACGTTAAATAACATAGCGGTTTATCTTGTACAATAAATTCATAAATGGTTTGTCTATAGTATTGTACCTACGTAATTAATTTGAGCCAAAGGTCCCTAGAATGTCCTTCATTAATGAAGTGTGGGGTATATTCAACTACTGGATTGAATTGTTAGTTGTAATTTAAAAATTTTATTTAATTTTTACTTAATCATCACCTACAATATATGATTAATATTAAGTAAATTCTACCCACGGGTAGATTTTCCCTGTTTACGTTGTAGTATAATAAGTTTATAAAACTTTCCACAAGTTAATTTATAAATGATGTACCTGAATTTACTGTAATTTTGATAAATCGTGGGGTGTAATAATTCAATAAGCTTGCAGCTGATATTTCAGACAATGAAAGAGAAACGAGCAAGTAAATCGATTATAGTGGGGAAAGGTTTATTTAAGATACGAAATACGCCGATATGTGTGTTTCACTTACATATCGATTTTCATGGACGTACCTAAATTACCTATTAAAAATTAATTAAAATATAACTAACATACAATTGGGAGTACATGTGAAGGTACGTACATCATTTTGGGGAATAGAATTTGATGACAGTCAGAAGTTAAAATGTTTCCAAAAACCCAAAAATGAATTATGGTGAAAAATATATATCAAACATATTCCATGATAATTTTTTTAATCTAATTTTCTTACATCAAACCATTTACTTAATTTAAAAATTTATGGGAACTATAACTAAAAAGTTATGCATTGAAAGGTAGAGGGGGGTTAACCATTGAAGTAGGCAAGTTAAATTGATATTTCAAACACCTCGAGTAAGTACTTTTTAGATATTTTTGATGTTATGTACCTACTGTATGCTACTGTACGATGTAACACATTAATACAAGTACTAAATTCAATATTCTTACGTTGAGCCATTATTTAAAAAATGTACCCCATAGAGGAGCTAACCAGGGGTTGAGGATGGAGGTAGAAAAGTGACGATATTGCAAGTAGATAAACTGGGTTAAAGTTATACATATTTAATGTGTGGCAAGAACTTTCAGAGATATCTTGTATGCAATCATGTTCCAAGGTATTTAAAATCGAATACTTAATTCTACAACATATTTTGGACAACTGGGAAGAAAACCAAACTATTCCATTGACAAAATGTAAATTTATAAACAAATATATTTCAATCGGTGACTTTCGGTGTGTTCATGTATAAATTAATAAACACAAAGGACAAAGATAATTTTGAGGTAATATTATATTCATTTATCTGTAATAAAATCTTGACGAATATGTAATGCATGAGCCATTACCTTACAACGTCTATAATGTTGAAATAAACCATAAAAATAATTTACTGTTTTACTTTATTTACGCATTGGCAACTAATACTGCAGTGTATTTATAATAATAACCCTTTTTATGCAGAACTTGCCGACTAATGACAGTAGAGCACATGTCTTCATTCAATATATTGATTAGAGGGGAGAAAATGGCAGAATATTGGTAACATGCCAGAAGGTAAAGCAAATTTAAAAAACCGACAGGTAATATTAACCAACACGCTTGAGAAAAAAAAAATAATGTGCATAGGCAAGTATACATTTACCACTTACCTGATTCTATGTTTTTCGTGTTTGATTATTTGTACCTTCATTACATCGCACATTATTAGTTTATGTTATATTTATTTGTATTTAATTCTAATTATTGCTTCAGAGGAATTAATGTTCAGCAACCCTAATACGTCGACTGTTGGTCGTATAGTGGTCTCTATCATGTTTTGATTACAGCAACTTGCATGTTTGTAAGTGCGGGTTACTCTATTATTCACCCTTGCGCGATTCCAACATTTTTCCAACCACCGGGTAACGTTAAATGATACCAATAGCGACACCAAACGATTTATTCCGGCATTTCCTAATTTAACCTGTTATTTAAACAGGAAATTTTATCCAGAAAGTCGAATGCGAATACAGTTTTCTAGCCAGTAACGCGAGAGTCGAAGTGCAGATGGCAATACTTGAATAGGGGCGATTTTACTTGATAAAATGGCAATACTTGAATAGGGGCGATTTTACTTGATAAAGGATTTACTTGTTCAAAATTCATAGGGTGGTTTATTGGATTTGTGATGTTTTAAATTTCTCTCGTTGAAACAAATTATATTTGATTCTCGATAGGAATTTCCTACCACTTTTATAGGTTTAGGTAAGTGAGATTTATGTAGCTTTAAAATAAGAGTAAGCTTGAAGTAAGTTTAATGCTTCTTGCAATTGAAGGGAAATTATAAATTTTTTAAAAATAAGCTTCCACCAACAAGTAATACCATTATCTACTTAATAACTTGAGTAACATTTTAGTACGTTGCTTTAACTTTATATTGAAAATAATTTATAATTGAAGGCTGTGTAGAACAAAGCAACTATTTTAAATGTTCCGATCGAACGGTATATAACAATTCGTTATTTACGGTAACAAATATGATTTTTAAAACTCCCATGCTTCTTTAGCAACAATTACAAAATATCTTCTTCTATTTACCATAGCAAGTTTCGAATCAATATATACAATATTAAATATTACTAATCACTTTCATAGTTACACTTGTTTAACTTCAACACGTGTTTACTTTTTGAGATTTGCAAAATGAGAATACATTTAGGTGTCTTGCATTAGTAACACAGAGTGAAAAACGGTTGAGTGATCAATTTGTAGAACAAATATGAATTTTCCTAAATTACCGCTATAAACACAACTGACTACTTCGTGAACGTCGTTTACATTTTATTTTGGTCAACATTTTTATGGAAAACATTCTTTTATCCAATTACAAATGTAAATGTTTATTCATATTGACGAAGTTTCTGTATTTGCCAAATAACACAACACAAGCACATCATGTTTTTACTACAACTTCAAATATAGGGGAAAGGTGGTAATAAAACCTGCAATATTTACCTATGTATCTACCTACATTTGTGTACTGATAATTTACTGTCTTTTTTGAATTTTTCCACTCAAACTTTTTGAAACTATTTATAACTTTTGAGTAGGTACAACGTCTAATAGATTCAATGAATATATTCTCTTAGGAAATTAGGAAATTATTAATATTTCCAGAGTAAATATCTCTACTGGCATTGAATTATATGGCTACTTCTTCTTCTAAATGGTATTATTGTTATATTTTTTAGTGAAAATTAATAAGACACATTAACAACAATTATTAGGAAGCTACCCATCGAAAATTATCATAGAAAATGTGCAGAGGGAATGTAAATCACCATTGTCCAGATGGGGGCAGTTTTATCCGAACTTTTTTATTATTATATTCAAATTGATGAAAACTTGCGTCAAAAGGTGAATCACAAAAATAGTTACAAGATCAACGACGCAAGCGCATTTCGACAAAAGCGAATTCAAATTGCATACCATTAATGATTAATTCGCCGATTGATAAAAAAATTTTTTCAAGCTTGCGCAGGTTCATTAGTGAGATGACTGATCAAAAATTGCCGATTTGTAATTAAAGAATAACCCCTTCCATGTACAGAATTTTTTTTATTATCAGAGTCAGTGTAAGCCTGCAGATGTCAGTTTTTATTTTAAACTAAACAAATTATTTAACAAAACAACTGATTTTAATTTTTCTTTTCTTTTATTGCGATTCATGAAACTTTCAAAGAAATTGATTTATTAAAAGAAAGTATCAGTAGGTATGCATAATTTTTAACAAACTTGCACTTGCGGCTTTTTAATCTGGACATTTGAACAAATGTTCCAAAAAATATTAGCAACTTTCAAGACAATAAATTTAGTTCATAAAGTGAGTCAAAAACGATAAATTATCTGGATGAAATTGGTAATAATGACTGTTACAGCTGTAATAAATGATGATTATAAGAGGCAAACATGCACATGAAACTGTGACAAATATGCACAAAGATATGCATTTTCATCACTACATATATGCAATAACACCAAGAAGTCTGCAAGAAATAAAAGGTGCTGTTTTATGAAATTTATTAGAATTCGAACTAGTTATTTATATAGCAATAAATAAAAACGTTGCTCAAAATTTTCAGAAAGATTAGTAATAAAATATGACGTTTTTATGAAGTTTAAAGTACAAAATAATTAGTTAAAAACAAAAAATAACCATATGTTGCTCAAAATTTCCGCTTTTGCTTTCTATCTGTATACATGTGTTTATACAGGGAAAACTCCTTTCCACGCGTAAACTGACGTAATGAGGACGTTTTTAAATCTTGACATTTCAGGATCTAATCCTGATTCATCAAAATTTCCACTTGGAATATCGGTTACTTCAAAAATGACTTGCACTCCATTAGTTTTTCTACGGCATTTTTAAGCTTTTCAAAAGTTCCTTTCGTAATTTTACCCTTGAAACTTTTGAAGACTAAGTCAGAGCTCTTACCAAACGAATGCCATCTAAAAACGATAATGTAGAATCTTTTGATTTAGTTGAAATTTGAGGAATAAAACTGTATTTTGAAATAATCCCTCGATTTTTAAAAGAGACGAGACAGATAAAAAAATATCCGCATAGAAAATTGCAGTTTCTAACCAAGTTGAAGTATAATAATCCCACTCACTCTAATCCTCGTCATTACTAATTGATTTATTAAGATAATTAAAGGATACCCAGGTCTCTTATACATTTGAAAGCGATTTAGGATTTCAAAACGTTTTAGTCAAACTACAATATTAATATTTTATGCATTTTATGTAGGTTTATAGATCAATATGCAAATACATTTGACCACATAAAATATGCAAAATATGCACTTTATCTAAATGTCCTTCTCTAATGATAATGAATTATTACATATCTAAAACTTGTTAACTGGCTCCCCATTCAAATTAGAGCTGATTTTCAAAAGTGAACGAATAAAATCAATGAAATAGAAATGAGGCTAGATGGAATTTCCTTTTTATCGGCAATTTTGATACCTGTGGTTGAATTTCGAACTGGCTTGTCCACAGAAGTCTAAATCAATGACCAATTTAGTATTTGAAATTAAATATGTGCAGATAAAAATTTGTAACCGGTTAAAGAATTATCCCTGCAAATGAAACAATTATTATAGAGCAGCGATTGCGAGTGTTTTCCAACAGATTTTGGCCTAGGGAGAAATGATTACGAAACTGAAGTATTAAATACTTGATGAGACGATCTTTGACCAACCGCCACCAACATTTTCACAGTTGAGCGCTCCTACGTATATTTATATATATAATAATAATAATAGAGCTCTGAAAGTATCAGCGTCCCGGGATTCCCTCCCGTATTGCTAATTGGGAACAAACTGTGAATACCTTCAGGTGTAAAACTTCCCCGACAAAAATAGTAAGACCAAAAGGCTATACGACGAGGGGGCACATGTGGCTATCGCAATAGCATCGGCCTTACTCATGTGTAAAAACTTCACAAAACACCGAGTTTCCTTCACGAAGATTACGATATTTCGTTACCGTCGAATGGTCAATCACAAGAGCCTACCTCTGCTAAATATCCTTAAGCAGATTACCGGCGTTGATTCAAAGTTACGTCTAGTCCGGGCGATTCGGATTCCGTATGGTCTCCCTTTTGGGAACAGGATGCCGCACATATTACACTTCACCGCTCGACACTTGCTTCTTTCTAACAGTCTTTTACAATGATTATCTGTCGTGTATTGTGCGATCGTTTTAAGTGGCTTAAACCGCCCCCGAATATTTTTTCTTATCTTCCCGTAAGTGAGACGTCTAAGGACGGTTGCCAAATTCTCTTTGACAGTTCTACGGATTTGAAAAGAATTAGCCATTTTTGATCGGTCAAATAAATGATTGCGGTTATATAATATCGCAGAAACAGGAAGAAGGCAGTTGCGTCACATACTTAGTAGGTAATCAAGGATATCGTCCTGTATACTCTCGTGGCGGATTTGCTGTTCACTTAGGTAAGAATGTTGGGCATGGCTTTTGTTTTTGAAATGCAATAAAAGTCGCAATCGCCTTGCGCCTTGCCTAAAAGCAAGAAATGTAATAGTGCTTCGGTGGTAAAACATAATTTGACCTATAGGTAGGTACCTATCTATGTGAAAACTAAGAAGCAATTTTGCATGTTGAATAGTGGAAACGTGCTCAAACAATATCAATGGGGTGAATATCTTTTTATACATTTCAATAATATGCATACAAGATACATGGCGGACTGTTTTAATGGCGAATTCGCCATACTAGCAACCGTAATTACTAGGACTCGGGAAATATGCAAAAACCCAAAAATTTGTACAAAATTGGCCCAATTTTGTACAATTTGCACAAATCTGCCGCTCAAATAAAGTTTTAACAGTTTAACAGTCGAAAAGAACAATTTTCGGCGTATACATTTTTATTCACTAAGGGCCGCACACTACATTAAAACTCTAGAAAATCACTCATTTGTATATCATAACGATCATGATACTCATTTTTATATTATTTTCTGTATTAGAATACATTTAAGTATTCTAATACGCAGCTCTTATAAATTACTTCGAATTCCCAAAGTCTATGTACGAAAATTTATAAATTCGTAATATTATGAGTAAAATTCAAGAGTTTTACAGGCCCAAGATTACCTGAAGAAAATGCATACAAAGGCAAATAAGTGCATATTTTTGTTCATATTTCGCACTTTTTATAATACACATGTTCTGCATATTTTACGTATTTTTGTGCATATTTCGACCCTTAATAATTCTTGAGGAAGTTATATGTCAAATTATCAAATAACTCTGGTGTTATTTAAAGTAGACTTATTCGTTTTGGACAAAGAAGTGTTAATATTATAGTGATCAATACCTGACGGTAGATCAGATGCTTACAAATAGACACTATAATTAAAAACGCAGTGGTGTAGGATGTATCATTTAATCTGTATAATTTAGATTTTGGAGTTCACTTGAAATTTCTAAATTTCATTAAAGTATCCAAAATATTTTCTGTACCCACAGTCTTCCCCTCATGACACGTCACAACTTTAAAATCTTCTTGAAGTCTACGAACTTCTTTAAAAAACGCTTTTAAGTTTCTGAATTTCAAGAATTAGTTTGAAGTTCACAAAAAGTCAACGTATTTTCTCACAGAACTCTAAAAACTTTCGAAAGCTTCTGGAGTTCATTGATAATTTATAAATATTTTTACAGCTCTCAAAATACTTTTCATACTTGCGTACTCCTTTACGAAAAATGTCTTAACATTTTTAAACTTCAAGTGACAGTTTTGTCTTATATTTGAGGTTCATTAAATGTCCGCGACTCTCCCATATTTCCAGACTTAAAAATTTTTGAATTTCAGGTTTCAAATTTTCGAGAAACTTTCGAAATTTCGAGTTCACTAGAAATATATGAACTTCATTAAAGCTAGCGACATTTCCACGGTCTTAAAAGCTTGCCACGACGTTTTTGAAGTTCTTCAAAAAGCGCTTGAACATCTCTGATTCTCAAGTTTGTCTTTGGAGCTCCAGAACCTACAGGGATTTTCCGAACACAATTCTTTTGAAGTTCACATAAAATGTCAAAACTTCGTTTGAACTCAAAATATTTTTCACATAAATTTTAAAACTTTAGCAAGTTCTGAATTTTAGCACTTCTGAAAATTATGTTTTAATTTTGAAGTTCCTAAAAGGCACTAAACAAAATGTTGGAAGATTTTGGAGCAGCACTCTAATGTTTCTAGACTTAAAAATAGTCACAAATTATTTTCTGTACCTACTTACTTTCGCGACGCTTTCACGATTTCAAAAACATTTTGTTATTTTTGAACATCAAAAGCTCTGAAAGTTTCTAGATTTCAAGTTTTATTGTTGGAGCTTCTGCAACGAGGATTTTTTCGCCAAGAATTCTAGAAACTACTGAGGTTTGTCGTTGAAGTTTACTGAAGTTCTCAAAATGTTTTCTACACTTGCAAACTTCCTTTCGCAGCACTTTCGCCAGTTTAAACAGTTTCCACATTTTTAAACTTCGGGAAGTAATAGTGGATCTGTTTAGAAACTTCTAAAATCAAATTTTGGAAGTTCAGAAGTTTCCAGGAAAAGTTTTAGTAACATTAAAAACACAAGAACCTTTTCCAATCATCCAAAAACCTTAGTAAAAATGTATGCATACTTGAAAACTGCCTTGTGAACTCAGTAGCTAAGTAAATCAAGCATGCACATGTTATTTTCAAAACCTTCCGGAAACAAATTTGAAAGCAGAGACTTTAGGCGATTTTGAAAGCATTGGAAATTTCAGTCAGTGTAAAATTGTCCTTAGCAGAAAGTTAGAGAGCAAATGAAAATATTTTCTGAAAAACGAGATATGAAATTAAAGTTCTGGTACTTCCAAAGAAGGTTTTGAAGAAGTGACTGATTTTTGAGAGCTCCAAATTTTTTAAAAAATATTTCGATGCTCGAAAAATTTTCTCTAATCTTTTAAAGAAGTAAGAAATTTCATGCAGGTGCAAGTAATATTTTCGAAATTTGAAGTAAGAAGCAAATTTAAATTTTTGTTCTTAGATTTACAGACTAAAGTATAGTTTCCCACATATCTATGAAGATTTACATTATATATTGAAAGATACAAAAGAAATATCTACAACTACATATTTTTATTGTATATTCACGTTAAAAATAGTAGTTTTTCTCATGTGTATATATTTTTTAGATGAATATATGAGTATTTACATCATATTACGTAAATTTCTCCTAAAATTGTTATTAAAAGACAGCATCTGTTATGTATTTATTTCCACGAATGTTTTAATGATGCATATATTTAATATAAACGACTTTTGGAATACCCAAATTTTATTTAATTTAGTATACAACTAAACTAAAATAATATTTAACTCTTAGATGTGAATGTCAATATATGCTGATTAATTTCTATTATCTAATACTCAAGTTGTCTATTTTTACAGACAAGCAAAGTATTACTAATTTCTCCACGTCTGCTTTCATTTGCCCTTTTCACTTTTATTATTCATATACATACGTATCCAATATGTTTAGTTATATACGTAGTTACATACAGCAGCATTCTCCCTCTCTCTTTTTGAGAAGAGAAAACGATTTTGAACATATGGCCAGTATGGGGTATTGTGAAACGCTGCTAATTGTTTGCCTCATTCATGCAAATATTTACTTTTAAAGAAAATCAAAAACCGAAAGGAATCTAACCCAGGGGTAATGCGGATCGTCGGTGTACTTCAATGTTGAGGCGGTTTTTGGTTGAGTAAACATAAAACAAGATAACTCCTCCAGTCGAATTATTTCGCTTGAATTTATTGAAGTATAATAACGAGACATTGGATAACAATAAAATACCTAATCGGAAAGATGTACTACAAGATGTTCCCTATGTGGGAAGTAGGAATAATAAAATCATCTTTGGACGAGATAGAATTATATTTTATTACAGTAAAGCTCGTGCCAAACCTTCAATTGCCTTTTAATATACATTATTTAAAACAAAAGTTTTTGTGAGAGCTTTTAATCGTGTACTTTATGAAAACGGTGTATGTGGTCTAAGCCTATATTTCAGCTCTATATTCTGAAACTTTGCTCTGATAATTTCTATTACTGAATTACTGAAATGAATCAGCTCTTAACCTAGTCGTACATCAAAGTCCAAAAAGCGTCCCATGTTTATACAAAATTTAGTTATGTTTTACTTGAAATTACTTATTAAAATTAGGAAAAGTAGTTAAGCTTGTGTAGTTCTAAAGTGATAAGTACGACAAATAAAACACGGTTTCAACACGGACATGAATCATTTACACCCCCTCCCACCAGTTTGCGGTTTTCAATCAAACTCCCACTGATACTGCGATTAACAAGTAACAAATTAGAAGAATGATGAAACGATGCGAACGAGCGAGAAAGGAAAATGAGGAGCGGATGCCGGGGATAAGGGTAAGGGTAAGTGAAGTTGAAAGTTCATTAATTGCTCATCTCCCCTTTATTTGGATCGACACCTTTGGCATTCATAAGCATTCTGGGGACGACGCGTTGTCAGTCCAAACAGGGATTATCTATATGCCTGCTATTCCCCTTCTGAGCTTTTCTTCTGATTTTTGGCAGCGGCGCTCAAAATCGCTAACCGAAAGGAAATGGGAAATTACGTCCGTGGTGAGATATTTTAAGTGGAAAATTATGTAATATGAGATTTGTGTAATGATATCACAATCGACTTTCGAATTACTTCACTTGAAATCTACTAATTAGTAGTATAAAAAAAGTTTTTCACGTTATTATTTTTTTTTTAGTCAATGAAGTATTTTAAGAAAACGCCTACAAATCAAGATGACGTAACTGCAAAATAATAATTAATTTTTCTTATATTTTCAAAACTAGCATTTCATAGAATGTCACACCCTAGAATAAAGTAAAAAATAAATACTAATACTTTTAACTGATTCTTATATAAAACTGAATGTTAGTGTAGTAAATATACATGTGACAGTTCACAGAAAAAAGGACGTCCTTTTTGAGGACAAAATGTGGCAGAAGTCAATACATACAAATTTTGATTTATTTGTCAGTTTTTCAGATTGAAATCTACATTTCTTGGACACATTTACTGGAAAAGTAGGAAAAATGTTTAATTTCCAAGAACCAAACATTCTTCCTTTTGTATTTCGTGGTGTTAATCTTAGAATCCTAATACCCTTTATGGGTAAACATTGCCTTTGGTAACATCTCTTATAGCTTCCTTTCTCTCTTTCCAACTGTCTTGTCAATTTGCTGTTCTTTAGACATCCATTCTTTTCACACGGCCAAACGATATTAACTGCTACTCTTCTGCGTGTTGTATATTGATTTCATAGTTAGTCTTTGACTATCATCACCTTGAGCAGCGTTATTTTATATATGGCCCATGAATCTCATTTCTGTTGATTGCTAAGACCTTTTCAATTTACTTATTTTTATATTTTTTGAGATAATTTTCAAACTTTTCTCATCATTCAACAGTACAATAATATTAAAGTAGTAGCATAAATAAAAATGTATACAGAGTGCAATAAAGGCTGGTGGCCTTATCATGTAGACTTTGGCAAATTTTCTTTGGTGTCATAATGAGAATATGAACATTTTAGTATTTTAAGTTGTCGGTACTATCTTGAACAACAAAGTAAGTAATAAAAATGGTAACAGATATAGAGAATATACATGTGATGTATGGTTGGGCATGCTGCAATGGAGTATTAATTTGAAGTAAAAGCAACACAGCAACAACTTTGAATGAAATATTGTTCTATAGTCACTGCAGTATTTGAATCTATTTGGTAAGCAACATTTTAAAACTTAATAAACATTTGTACTCTCTGTAATAACCATTTGATACGTATTCTCTGTCTTTCTAGTTATTTGTCTGCCAGGTGCATACAATTTGAATCTAATTAGTAATAATTCTCATGAACACATTTCCTTAGAGGCTGATTAACATCTCAGGTACCTCGTTAAATTTAAATTTTGTGTAATTTAAAATTTAACCACTGGAAAAAGTGGTGTACATGTTATCTCATTGTCTTTGTCACATTTTCCCAAATAGCTTCCAGATGGTTCGAAAATGTACGCCCCTGCGCTATATAAAGTCGTACAATAACCTCAGATATCAGCCCTGACATGGGTTATCAACGTCCACAGCTATTATATTCTTTAAGGGTCGTTCGGTCTCTACTGACCTTATCATGTTAATCGGGAAAATGCTTTTCAAGCTTAAACGAGGATTAAGCGGAACACGTTTTGATCGTTATTCGCATCTAATCGATCTTATTAATAGTAGACAAATTTTGCTTATGAAGTTACGATGAAATAACTTGAACGCATACCTAATATATAGTAAAAACCGTGGTAACTGCAATAACTTGCTGTTAAGTCGAAGTAAATGTTTGATCGATTACGCTCCTTGTTAAACTTGATCAGTCTGATACATGGGAGTGGTATCCTACAGAAAAGATGGAGTTTAACGTTCAACTTTATTCACCTACCATTTGGAAAGAACGGATCGAAGCAAAATAGTTTGTATACACCTGAGAATTCTACTGTAACACTTAGATACGATTGATATATTTAAATGTTTGTAGCAGGCACAATAACAATGGGTAAAGGTCGAATCTCTCGCATTTATATGAATAGCCCATCAGAATTATATAGTAGCGACCATAATACAGAAGAATATGTAAGATAAGCAATAACACCCTTCGTGTAATGAACAGTTATGAAACTATTAAATAGATATATGACATAATTCCGGGAATTAAGATTAAGAGAGCGTATATGCTGTGGCTCTATCTAACTGTAAACCCAGCAACTACCTGAAAACCTTGAGACAAAACTGGAATACCTATACACTTCCTAAACAATTTCAGGAAGGCTTTAAGAAAAAGTGTATTGTTATATGATATCAACTACTACTATTATCAATCAATTCTATTCAATACTGGCATGTGCTATAAATAATGAAATATATGACATGGTATTAGCATTGAGGTATTAACTTATATCTGGAAGGATCATCAATTTATCCTAAAGATGTCTTGATGTCCTAAAAATAGGTTGAAAGGATTCAAATGAACATTTCTACTTAAAGTACTTAAATTTTCACCCATCAAATTCTACTTTAGTACATTTCTTGAAGAACCTACAATTAATCCAAAAATTTACCTTAAAACATAAAACATCTAAACGGTTTAAGGTTTCGTTAAGGTCATGGTTAATTCAATGGATTTTCTAAAAGATACTAGGATCATACAAGTTTTTAAAAGATTTTCTTAATCATGGACTAAGATTCGTGAAGGAATTTTTTAAGTTCCTAAGGTATTTCTCCAGGAATCTGTTATTACCTTGAAATTGTCTGGAAAGCTTGAAATTATTGTATTGTTAAACTTATTGATTCGGAAACTTTTTTAAGGGCAACTAAGTCCCGAAGGACTCTCAGCGTTCTAAAACATTTGTTGAAGGACTCCTGAAAATATTCTAAATGTTCCAAAAGCCCGAGGAATTCTCTTCAACTCAACCGGGAGTTGTAATTTACCTTGAAAATATCTAGAAAAAAATGTTTTGGAAGAAAACCCAAAACCTTTGAGGACTTTGAATTTAAGGAACTTTTATTAAAAATTCTTCCTAAATGCGTATGTGATCTTGGGTGGATTAAAGATTTTCAAAAAATTTGCGAGTGAACGTAAATAATTCATAGTTTTCTAAAAGCTCTTGGAATCTCAAAGAATTTTGAAAATACTTTCAAAAGCGCGTTAAGATCTTTAAATCATTGCGAAATTTCAATGATTTTTGAAAGTTCCCAAATTATATCTGGGAGGCTCCTTAATTTACCCTTAAAATGTCTAAGTGTCGAAGGTTGTTATAGTTTTGAAAACCTGAATTTGCTATAAATTTAACATTTTTCAATGTCATTTGTTATAGTAGGGCACTGGAAGCAATTTTCAGAATCGTAAAAGCATGAGAATGTTGCAGAAACTTTGAGAATGTCGAAACATTCACGGCACTCTGAAACCTGCATGAATATCTAGGAAGATGTGGAGGGGCGTGGCCAATAGATTACAATAATAACATGCTAAACCATGAGTAGGTGCAACCCACATACACCCTAGTAACCCTAAAGCTACTTTTTAAGGTGATAGAATGCTTTGTTTTACACTGAATCAAAAAAATAGTTAGCGCACTACCTGGCTGATTAACGTAACTCCCGTAAACAAGTTCTAGCTTTAATATCACCTACAGAGAATTTTCAGAAAAAAGCTGAAGACGTTAACATCCTTCGTGGATTTGTCACCGGTACACAGCATAGTTAGCAAAAGCCTAAAGTTAACAATACTACTGCATAACATGCTAACTAAACCAAGCAAGAGTCAGCATTGGCTAGAAAACTAGCAAATCTTGGGTTGATCTGTGACTTAAAGAAACACACACAGAAAATGTAGATCAGATGCGTACCAACACCATAACGAAAACTGACTGAAACGACAAGGAGCACAAGTACTATTGTGGCGCTATAAGTTTCCAAACTGGTCACGGAAACAAAATAGGTACCAGCTAAATGATTGTATGGAGATTGTCACTGCCGCCTGAAATCTGCATTTATCGCTTTGCTCTATACCATTAGTAATATGTCACCACTAAAACCCAGGCGACAAGAAGTAGTCTGCAGGGAGAAAATGCATCATCCTGATCACCCACAAAATTTCCCATGCGTGAAGTTTTTTAGACATTCTATCTTACCACTCTGATTTAAGGTAGGGGAGCTTAATACAAACATTAAAGAACAATGGTGCTCAGCTTGGATATATGCCCACATGACACCACCAAGGTATCATGGATCTTACTACCTCTACTACCAGGTGCTGACCTACACAAAAGCATATAGACAAAATTAAATGGGATAATGGTAGTTTACGCAGGTACAAATAATAACAAATTTAAGTGGGGACTGGATCACTGGACTTACTGCTATCGCTCTTCATACTATACTGAATGTATTAATTAACGCAAAACTATAGTTAAAAAAATTAAGTCTGTTATTCAGTAGAGATAAACGACCAAATAGTCTAATTACTGAATTTAATTAGACATCGTCACAAAATTTTAAACCCACTTTATACCGGTTGGGTATCAGAAACGATCGGAAAGCCGTTATCAAGGCATCCAACGTTCTGTTAAAAGATCGAGTCGAGAGACACCTGCGTATTTCCCTGAAGTAGAGCAGAGCAAGAGGTGTAATAAGGATTAGAGCTTAATATCAGGACAACAGCATTTGAGTTCACAATTTCCACTCCAACACCCCTTAACAATATTTTCACAGTTCACCTGACATGTAAAGACGCAACATCGGTGCCTTCTCATCCCTGTCATTCAAAACATCTCGCGCCCTCTGCTCCAGCATTTAAGAGCTTTATTAACAGTAGCTTAAACTCATATCGAATTATTAGGTGCTCAGAGTTTCAGATATTTTGTCTCTAATTGAGGGTCGCGCCCCGACCATTACCTTGTACGTTGGGGAAACTCTTATTAGATTGTATTCCCGGTTTCACGGATTGTTTATTCGTTATTAGCGTTATTTTTAATGAAACTATTTCGTTGAATTTTAAAGGCAGACAAACACGGGATAAAATGAGATTTGTTCTATTTCAATTAACTTATATCAGGGAGCTCGTATTCATATTATTGATCCCTTTTTGTACTTGATTAGAATCAAAATAATGTTACATATATCTAAGTGTAATTAGTCTATTTTAACGCTAAATCAGTGTGATATTGAAATTCTGTATAAAAATTAGAAAGAGCGATAACACGATAACAAGTCGTCAAGTGTATGTGATTCGCACCATCTAGCTAATATGCGGCTGTAAATATAAATAAAAGAAAGAGAAAAGGGTGAACAGCACTACCTGTCATTCACTACATGTGATTTTCAATGTCTCACAAGCGTATAACAAATCGCTTCTAAAATATTTTTTGACTTGAGAAACCCATTGTCATACAGAAAAATCCCTTGCAAATAAATAAATCTTTTAATACTCCCATTGGTTTAATTTTGACACATAACAGTCGTATGTTACGAATGTAATCGTAGCGAATGAAAGTTGCCAAATTGTAGCAAAGATATAAACATGGATCGAGAAGCCAGCGAATAATTCCAGATGAACCATCAGAAATAATAAATGTAAAAATAAATTATTCAATAGTGTAATTAGTATAGATTGAGATAAGCAGTTTGTAAACAAATCACGTAAAATACATACTTTAAATATTTACAAATTGTCTCAAAATATGAAACCTATTATTGGTGGTAAAACGTCATCTAAGGTATTTGGGAACGTTGGTTAGGTATAGAGTCTCGAGCTTAAAAAGATTAGAAATGGACGTGTCATCAAGATAGAATAACTGGACCTGCAAGGACCTTCAGGATCTTCAGGATCTTTACCTCAGGAGAGAAAAGTAAGAGAAATATTTATGTTACAATCTTTGTGGAACTTTTAATATAAAACTGTTAGTGATAGTCGTTCAAATTCCCAACAATGGTAACCATAGAAACAATATTGCAATTCCATAAAATTTGTTACAAATTGTCTAATTGGGATTATGATAATCTACTGATTGCAAATAATGATAATCACAATTATCTTAACAAGAAAAGAGATATGATAATTTATTCATGAAAAATATACACAATAATACTTAAAGCATTTATCCTAATGAACGGTCTGGGTATAATATTTGTGATTTTCGAAATCGAAACATATTACGTAGTGCAACAAAACGGGGGAGTCCCCTACCGTTTTCGCCCCCTTTTTCCAATTGACAAGCTTTAGTCCAATCCCACACTAGCAAACATTCTAGTTATCCAATTTCTCGACGATCCAAACAGTGGTAATTGAGTAATCTTGCGTCCAGTTAACCGCACGGAAAATGATGATGTCTAACCTTGTTCTTGTGATTATTTGGAACACATATTGTAATACACGTTTCAAAACACTGTACTGTAATACACTAAGACTTTATTCATAAGGCAGAAATATTTGTTAATAGATTATAAACATTCCTATCATGAATAATTCATAGTTTTTTCCCAGCATATGAGTTTATTAAAACTGATAATTTCTTCCGTTTCCCTATTCGAGGATTACTTTAGATTATTAAGATTTTAAGTGATTTAGGTGAATAGATATTTCTATAGAGGGACCTGTGGAAGTTACTGATTAGTCAAAATGTCAGTCAATGTCAGTTAAGTTTCATTTTGATGTTTCAATGAAAATTCATTTCTAGGGCTTCGGTTAATCTACCGTTATTTGTTTGAGATCATCCCTTGAAAGCCGCACTTATTTAAAAATGGAACTTACGCGAGAAAGTTGTAGCAAATTTCAAAGTGCTATGCAATTAAACATTTAAAATGTGATAAATAGTAATCTCAATCCAAGATCGATCTGAGAATGCTCAAGACGTATTTTAAAATTGCTCTGCTCAATATCTAACAAAAATGCTTCTAAATTCATTTAATTTCTTTATTTCACTTTTTGTGAAAGCGGTCAACTCAACAAGACGTTTAACGTAAGGATATTTGACGCTCTGAAGGTACTTAGGAATTTCCCAGATAATCATTATGGATGTAATGATCTTAAATTTTCAAAGGATTTGCAATTAATACAAAAATGTAAAATTTACAATAATTCTAAAAGTGTCGTGAGATTTTCAGAGTGATGGTACTTTTAAAGGAGTTAAAATCTCTTACGAAATTAATAAACTTTAAAATAAACTTAATAAAAGGCACTTTAAGGCAAGCTTTGAAAAACGTATTATAATATTTAATGAAGCAATTGGTGTTTTTGTTTTTATGAAAACATGAAATTCCAAATGTAGTTTGTTACACACTTAAGAGTACGGTTGTTTTTAAGGAATCCCACAAATTTCTGAGCAACTTCCAAGGACAATTTTAATGAACTGCTGATGACAACTCTGAAAAAGTTGCCATAGTTCTGATGAAGGTCTAATTCGTGCCAAAGTTAGGAGAGAATAAAGAACAAAAGGTTCTAACATTAAACAATTTATCGAAAAAATTTGTTGAAAACTGTAGTTCAATTGGAAAATTTGATAGTTCGTACCATAAAAGAATATAATTCCAAAGCTTCGATTAGTTTAATATTAATTTACATCGAGGGCGCTCTAATAAACACTATTACGAGATGTGATTCGTCATTGCAATTTCAATGTGGTCAATAGTGCGATTTACCCACGATAAACTTAGTGAAAACTAGTTTATGACGAAACTGTTGGCCACAGCTTCAAAACTTCTTTAACTAAAGAGTTGAAACGTTCTAAATTTTTCGAAAACATGTCAAAAAACGATTTGGTGATGTTTCAAAATGAGTAGAGATTCACTAGTATATTCACGAACTTCGAAATTTTGACATCAATTAAGAAATTTTCTCAAATTATAGGATAGATGAGGATAACTCCAAAGAAATCATTATTAAATGATCGAAAATAAATAATATTCCAAAGTATGGAACTTATTCCAGTCCAAAACTTATTGCCACGTGACCAATCTAGTGGTCACAACTTCAAAACTCCTTATATTTAAAACTTGAACCTCACTAAGTTCATGGAAAAAATATAATGACGGTGACTTATTTAGATATAAAAAGAATTAAATCATCCACTAACATTGCTGTAAAAAATACTAACCATAAGAGGAAAGGAAGAGATTTGTCTCTCCTCCGTCTTTCGAAGCTTTCGTCCGCCGTTGCTGCTAATATAACAGTTTTCTGAAAAGATAATAAAGAATTAGCAACAAAATAAGATGGAAAGAATTTCAATTTTGAAGAATAATTGAATTGTACTAACCATTACAAATAACTGCCGGTCCATTTTTGTCCTGCGGAGATCACAAGTCTTACCTGAAAACGTTAATAATACCCGAATTATGAACAAAATGGTATTTCAGGCATCATAAAAAGAACAAACCTTATAAACAGCTGCTACTCTCTTATTTCTGCCCTTATCTGAAGTTCTATGCCATTGCCGTCGATTAATACTTACCTATAAAAGAGAGGATAAATAGTAAGAATTAGTAAAATTGAACTATAACGCTATAAAAGGAAAATTAAATTGTTTTTCTAAAATAATTCGATGAAAGAACAAACCATTTGACAATGACACGTCGGCACGAAACCCTCTGCTCCTGCGCCATCGGCCAAAGAAGGTGTACGACGCTGCCGCAACCTGCAACAAAATTAGCGTGAGTATTAAATACATATTAATCACATGACGACAGAAAACAAATCAAACCAAATTAATTTTAAGGAAATATACCTTCATCGGCCTTTTTGCCCTTGAAATCACTACACAATCACACGCGTCATCGTCGTTAAAAAATCAGAAATAATTACAAAACGCCCCCGATTAATAAAAAGTAATACCGCGGTCAAAACTACCCAAAGAATCTTTAAACGAGGCGAAAAGTCACTTCAAAAAATTTTCCAACGCGAACGCGTAGAAATATTTTAAGGAAAATTTAAATTCCCCTTAAAACCGTCCTGAAATTTAAAACACGTCAGTCTCACAACGCGTGAACTGGGCGACTAAAAGCATATTAACTGTTGCTATATGAAATCTTCCGAGTTATTTTTCTATTTTACGCAGCAAAAACTACGAAAGTGAGGCCGAGCGGGCTGAGCAAAAAAGAATGAGACAGAACAGCGTGCACAAGCGAGAAAATAGTAAAATAGTCCGTTGCAGACGTGTTATTTTAAAGGCAAATTATTTACAAGCCGGTGTTTTATTCGCATCGAAATAAAATAAGTTGTAATAGTCGAACAAAAGTGAATTTTAAGATTAAATCGGTTGGAATCACCGGTAAGTAATTAATCCATACCATACAGAGGTGTAGGTTGAAATTGAAACTTAGAAAAATTATGTATGTTAGTAAAGGGAAAAATTATAAGATCCCTATGACGGTCATTCAGGCGGAAATATAATTTGTAACCCTTTTGGTATGAAGTTTTGTTGAACAAAAATTGTAGTTTTATGCCCTTTAAGTAAAAAATAAAATTTTTAAAGGAATTACAAGTTACACAAGTAATATGACACAACATACATGACAACTTTAACAGTTTTAAACAAGTTTCAATAGTTTGAAAGTGTTAAAATGGTTAACACCCACATATTTAAAGGAAAACAGAGAAATTTACCCCATTATTACAAAAGAAATTTGTTGTGCGTTACTAAAACATGGGTAGGTACCACTAGAAGATGGTCACAACGAAATGAATTATATTCACGTGCATCACATTATTCACACTGTTTAAAAAATAAACATTAAACATTGGCATTATTAAGAAAAGTACAAAACTGTTCTATGTTCCAAAAACAATTCCATTCGAAATCAATTATCTTATACTAGTTTTAAATTCTTTGAAGTTCAGTTGGTTGGAAGTTACAGAAGTTTTACTCCAGAAAATCGCATGTAGCCTTAGTTATTTATCTCTGTAAGTTATTTATGACCCCATTGCAGGTTGTGGACAATTTTAAAGTAGTTGAAGACATTCTATACCGGTACATGATCTTCCAATGATGTCCTAAGGGAAGTTGTGGTGATCCTTACTTCATTTTGAAAATCGTAGTGAACTTACTTGACTTGGGTCAACTACATATTAAAAAATAACTGGTTAAAGTGCCACTTGAGACGTTTTAAACAAGTTTTGACGCAATTAAGGAATAGTGGAATCCCCAAGAAAATAACACTTGTAAAGACCTGGTGACATTTTAAAAGCTATTGTAATTAATTTAAGAAAAACGTGACATAGGCGTTCTCACACTTTCAAGAAATTTAAAGGTTTCTATTACCTTACCGAAAGTGTAAAAATTATGTGCTAAAAACGATCCTGAGATCTTCAAACAAGTTTAAGGTTTTCTCTGGCGATAATTTTGAAGTTTGGAGTTGCAATTAATTGCCTTCAGCTTCTTTGAGGAAAATTAGAGAGTTTTCTAAGGAACTTATGGCAATCTTAAATGAAACAATGGTACTTTTTATAAAAGCAGAAGTTGATTTAGGAAAACAAAATTTGAACTATAATTTAATGCACTCCTAAAGGACCTTGATGCTCTGAAGGTATTTGACAAGTTTCTGAGGAATTTCTGATAATTTTAAAGGCATTTCTAAAGGAATTATAACTGTAATTGTTATTTACTGCAACATGTTTCCTCAGGGTTGCAAGTTTTATGGAAAGTTCCAGGAAAGTGAGTTTATTTATGAAACTCCTTCGATCATCCAGGATAATGAGTTAGGGAGTTTCAGGACACCTCATTCGCCTGTCTCTCAGGAACTAGTTTTCTAGTTTTAAAATTCTAGAGTTTTAGAGACAGTTGTCTTCATGGAAAAAAATGTTTGAAATTGTTTGCTTTCTTCTAATAGAGTACCTGCAATCTAACGAATGTTTCAGTGGAAATCATATCTATCAATAAAGGTATCGAGGTTTCTTGAAATTTTTAAAATTGAAATTTTTAGGGGTAGCCTAATTTCCTTTCTTATAAAAAGGAGTTTCTAGTTTTAGAGGCGTGTCTCTTTTCTCTTTTTTAAATGTAACAGTAAGGGATCGGTCTGTAAATAAATATAACTGTCAAATGTGGAAAAAACTCTATTTCTAATAAGGCCCTAAGTACTCCTTAGTAGACAAACGTATCTACGATTACTTTCAAAAATATATATAAGGAGGGGGTAATATTTCATTTGCTAGAGTTATAAATTCCATAGATTCTAGTGGAATAGGTGGGATGCTATAGTAATTCAACGAGAATTGATGATTTAGTCACTTCTCGGTCTCTGCAATTTTTGAGGACGGGACCAAGGTTGCCTCTCGAGGTAACATGAAGACAGATTTATTTCCGGCATGGAGCATTATGTTGTGAGACCAAATAAATTTCATGATTAGACACTATGATATTTGAATATAGTAACTCTAACAGCATAGCTGCAGGGAGTCTAAAGGGTCCTAAAACTGTTCTTCAAAAAATAGTCCTCTTTTACTATAAAATAATTCACAATTTCATAATAACATCATAGATGCCATAGGATAGGTACGAAATGCAAATAATATTATCAATTCCAGTTATAAATTTGTTGTGTTTATGCATTTGTTGTGTTTATGTAATCTTGTGAATTTAGTAAGAGCCCTACTGTATATCCTTTTTAATCCCTAAAATTCTTTTACTTACATTAGTAAAATCCTTTGATTTGTGTTATTGAACTCTTTACGTTATTGCAATATTTCATTTCAACTAAGCTTAATGTATTCAGCAAATTGTTTTTGAAATTAAATTTCAGATTGGAATAAATTTAAATAAACGAAGCAAGAAGGTTTTATTACAGACATTTTAGTACCTGTATTTTCAATATTTTCGCAAAAAGTTTCACTTGCTACTTATTAAGGAGGTTATTGCTTACTCCCATCCCCGATCATGGATTTTGTTCTTGTCACAGAGACCAATCTATGCTTCCTATATATCTTGTTTGTTTCTAAAAATTAGGGATAAAATTTATTTTTCAGTGATAAACCCCTTCCTCCCCTAAAGCGTTTCTCCGGAGCCGCCCAGCATCGCCTCGCCCCCAAATGAAAATCTGTATCCGCCCTTGCCAGCAAGCTGTAGAGACGCTCTAAGAAGCACCTACTATCATTGCCGCATTATACGTTATTATGGAATATAGGTAAGTATTGACTTCAGAAAAATTAAGGACGTAGTTAAATTTTTATTGTGTTCTCTCGAAAAATACATGAAATGTTACCAATCAGTGTTCCCGTCAATTCCGTAACAAAGTAGTTGCAAAATACCAGTTTGTGGAAAATGTCTCTTAAGCTACAAATTTTTGTAAAAGATTAATAATGTCACCCGAAAGATGACAAAATCTTTGTATGAATGATTTGAACTTGAATGAAAAATGTATATAGATTATTTTCGTAAAATCAGAACTGTTCCTTGAAAATTTTCTTGAACATAATAGGCACTTATTAGGCAGTAACCCTTTAAACGAAATTATTTAAAATTTATATGCCACTAAACTCGTGGCAAGTTGCTTTACGATTCGTCACTTTCGATGGCAAATAAGTAAGAAATATTTAACGCACATATCTACTTTGTTCTTAAGGGTGTGTATAGATAAGAAATTATCCGGCTTACCAATTGTAATCATAAAACGATTATCCTTTATTGTTCAAGGCGGTGCCTCATAATCATTAAACATTTTAATCGTTTTAGGTTAAATCGGTAGACTTATCGGTCTCTTAATCACTTAATACTTTACTGATATTGCTTACTAATCAGTAGAAAAGACAAAAAATTACAAACATTCCGAAACAGTACGGATATTCTTTGTACAATTCGTTCAATAGCCTACTGAAGAGGGTTGAAAGTTGAGGTACAGAAGGTTGAGTTTTTGGGGGTTTCTTTAAAAAGTACGGATATTTCTTGGATTTTGATAGGTTTTATAATGCTGTTATATCAAAAACCATTGACAAATGTGATTTTAACAAAGGCTATATCATTGGTCTTATAAACACGATGCTGACAAATAGATCTTGGGAAACGAAATGAGTTCCCAGAGGAAGCTGAAAAATATATTATTACGAAGTTCTGAAGTAGCTTCAACATTACTAAAGTTGTATTTATCGACATGCCTAATATTAACACGAGAAAATCTGGAATGCCGAATTTCTTGTCTTGGTTATATTTTACTTGCTCATACTTACTGGAGCTAGAGACGAATGATTTGGGTATTATATTCGACAGCAACTTCAGTTTTAGTGTGGACACCTGCAATATTTTAAAACACCCCACAGGAAACTTAAAAAACTGATAATATGAAATCGTAGGACTTCTCTCCATGTAGTTTTCGTATGGTAATTGATTTGTCTCCTGTTGGAATATGTTTGATTATATGATCCTCTTCGGTATCTGCAGCAATTTTCTTTCAAATGGTTTAATACTCTTATCATAGTAATCACTATATGATTGCTTCTACACGCCTTCTAAGACACGAAACCATTGAACTAATTGAACTAACCAATCTTGACCTAATAAGTTCTGAGTACTCAGATCATGAGATCTGCCGATCCCGATATTTACGAAATTATGCGGATTTTTCTCAGTCCATTAGTGAATGTTATGGGCATTAAATATACCATCTCTGTTAAACAAGGATTCATCGGTCCAAAGAATTCTAAAATTTGATTTACAATAGTATTCCAAAGAGTATTCCACCTACATTAATATTTGCATAGAGGTGCTGGACTTTCGTGAGATGTAATGGGTGAAAACCATTTACTTGCCCAAGTAAATGGGACGTTATTACTTGGGCATTTAATGTAACAGCTAATGAAAGGATTTGGATTCTTGTTTAGAACTTACCCTTTAAATTCCACTGTTAAACCAGCGTTTACATTTTTGAGAGAAACGATTTAGTCTCATGAAGAGGTACTCATTAAACGTGAAATCTATTGGGATTAAACGCAAGAGACGCAGGAACACAAGTACTAACAAACTATGAATTAATGCAATCTACACAAATAAACGTGTAACAAGCAGGGATGGCAAACGATCAAGGTGAAAAATTCGATTTTGAATACTAGCCAAATTTCAGAAATTTTGTTCGATTTACCAGATTCATATAAATCCTAAATCACCACGTTGCAACGTGTTATTCTCAACAGTAGGTTACAAAAATAGATTAAAGTAGAGATGTTTAAGGTGGAAAGGCAACATCTGCGCAGCCATAATATTAACACTTCCCTAAGTTGAAACTATTTTCATCAAAGGATGTTGAATTGTACTTTAAATTTCTTAAGGCACCTCGTGAGGACGCGGAGAACCTGACTAGACATTTTGGTAATAAGACTCAACTTAAAATTCTGCAAGGGATTGCAGATGCACGTTGGTATATGGTGATATACTGAGACACTATTACCTAGGGTATCTCATTGAGTAAATAAAATACATGACACACACACATCCGTCGTGTATGTTACCAATCGTAAGAAATAAACAGGTTCCATTCGCAAAGACGAGTCGGTTTATCTTGATCATATGGTATAATTCACATCCTATTTTTACCTAAGACCTTACCTCATCTTGTGTAAACATTTGCCTTAAGGCAAACTTTCGATAATGAATTTCATTTTTCAAAGCTTAGCAGTAGTATCGGTCATAATCCTGAGTATACTTGAAAGATGAATGGCCGGGGGTTGTACGGGCAGTTGTGAATGTCTTAAGCCCGATGTTAGTTTCTTCACCCGAAAAATGTTGGTAAAGCCCATTCAACAAGATTTGTTCACAGATTAGTGCCTTCCTAACTATACCGGAGGAAGACGACGAGAGTAAAGAATGTTTACTCCACATTTGATGAGAGAAGGGCGAGTTTCCTTTGAGCTGAGGGGTAATTTAAGTCATCTTCCGTTATTTCGACTGAGAAATGATGCGGTGAGGTATTCTTCTTTACACTTGTTTAATGGTGTGTGTCTGATAGGAAGGTACCAGGAGGATTCGGGAATTTAAATTTGCCCTTATGCTTTATATATGTCGTGACCCTCGTTTTTTGTACTCTTGGGGTTCCAGTAATGTTTGGAATAAACAAAAAGAGAGAAAGTAAACTACTCAGGGTTAGTTAGGAAACATAGAAAATATATACAAAACTTTAGGGTTTTACTCAATATTTCAAAAATAACTAAATTTCACTCGTGATATGTGCTAAAAATAATTGTTTAACAAAGTTTTTCAATATTTTTGGGAGTAATTTTATTTATATACTTTAATAAACACCTCCCATTCAAAAGTCGCCTACAACAAATTTGTCCCATTTTTATTTAATCCCTTTAAATGTTCGTACGCCGCGTCGCGCAACGCCGATCATCAAATTATTCTCTTAAACGAATATCCTCCTGTATATGATGATGTTTCAATAAGGATATTAGATTATCTAAAGTGACTCTTGAAACCTTCATCTACCAAATGCCCCTCGCAAGCAGCAAATTTAAAACGTAGGGTTGGCATTAAGTTGGATGATTGAGACGGTACAGTTAATAAAATATTTTTCTGAGAAGTGTATGTATAAGAACATATTACATTTTTTACGCTTATGGACTAATGAAAATTTGATTGCAAATTTTTCATTTCATTATATACAATTTGTTTCCAGGAGAGCAGACTTATAAATTACTCTCTATCGAATTGAAAAAAATACACGAGTTAAACGTAGCCAATGAAAGTATTGTAAACAATTTCAATTAAAAATGATATATAAAAAAACTTTTTTAGACCACGATTTCACTTAGCCGACGGGGCGTATGGATTCATGCCAATTTACGAATGTAAATGGAGTATTTACGTTTGAATTCAAATGTACTAAAAACATGAAAATAACACACAGTTTGAATCAGCATCTTTATTAATGAACTCACTATAAAGTGAAACCACTTTAAAACGAAGTATGGATTTATATATCCATTTAATACGAGGCAACTTGTAACGCAAAATGTAATGTAAATCACGGGGTATTCCCATACCTCGAACAGATGAAAATCCTATCTGCGGGATGTGCTAAGATAAACATCAACAATCCCTATATTCCAGAAGAAAACTGCGGAAGAAACACTATAGAAAAGAAGTCTGCTTCAACTATCTCCAACACCATTTCAAAAGCAAATGCCATAGCAACAGGAAATATTTTCTTTGTAGTTTTAGAATAGTCAAATAGCACCACAGAAGTCAGTCACTCAAAACGAAAAAAACTGTGCTATAAACCACAGCATTTGTCAAAGGAACTGTAGCAAACGTACCTTGAAATTTTTACGAGTAATTATCGATTCTGGATTACAGTCGGCATTAATTACAAAATCGGCTGGTCATGTGTATTCCACATCAGAAGATCTTTGGAGAAGAAAAGAATGGAAAACGTCACGATCCAGGATCGACTAGGGGGTTTGTTGCCCAGGTTTCCAAACAACTACTCATTCCGCATTGACTTCATCGTCTAATCCAAAATTACAGAAACTGTGTCAGCAGAAAAACGTTAGTGTCAGCGTTAGCAGTGTTATCACAATTCATCACAAAACTGAGAAAGTAATGAAGATAACTTTTTGATGAAATGAGGACATTAGGAATTCTTGTCGTCTGTCGAAGTTCGTAAAGAAAATTTACGTTTTCACTACTAACGCCGATCACTTCACTATTGGTGTAATTAAAATTGGTGCTGGGCATGTTGATGCAACAGAAAATTTTAATGTTTCATAAAGTGTATTAGGATTAGGGAAGGGTTACTGTTCCAGCAGGTTATATGTGGTTTAGTATTTTGGGCCATGATTATTAACCCCTTACGAAAAACTGTATATTGACCAACTTTCAGAAATCTCCAACTTCAAGGATAACTAGACTAGACTTTCAAGAATAGAAAGACTTTACAGCCTCAGTAGATGTTAATTCCTCAAAAAGAATAGGCATTGTTAGAAATTAGATTCGAATACCTCTGAGGCTAATTTAAAAGCAAGGCATTTTTGTAAGGTTTTACTTGATGCAATAAGCAATTAGCAATGCTTAGCTTGAATACATAACCATGTAACTTCAAGAGAACAGAAATCGCCCCTTTTAACAAATTTTTGCAATAGTTATACGTGAAGAGCTTGTGTTTGGGCTTACATATTACTACCCAGAGACCCCGATCTAAGTAGCTTATCTTCTTAATGAGAGTACAACTAAAGTCTATCTTAATTCAATGGACACCCACCAAGTTGCTAGTGTAAGTGCGATAGCACTTATGCGATTGGTAGAGAAGTTATTACACTTTGAGCAAGAATTATCTCTTCTTAATGACAATACATTTTTACAACGGTCAGTTGGCGTGTCAAAGGTTTCTACTATTCTACCTAGCTATGATGTCCTCAAAACTTAGTTGAAATCTGTACACAAGACGTCAATCAGCTATCGAAACTCATAGAATGCATGTTATTTACTAATATATGAAATTCTTTGATTTCTAAAACACAAGAAAAATACTTTATGAACTCAAATATTATAATACTCGTAATCGTTTCATTGCACAATAATAATCTTTGGTTCTATAACTTCAAATAACAGGTTTTATATTGTAGTTACATTAGGACTACCGAAATTCTTCTGGTATTACGCCTGTGTTTCCTTGAAGACAATACAAGTCAGAAATAAAATCGTGAACTGTAGTAAATAACATTTATTTGGATATGATAATTCTAGTATAGATACATATTTTTACAACGTTAATCTAAAGCAGATGACTCTAAGGTAAAGATCCGGCAGGTCTGCCTCAGCAAATATTGCACATCAAAGAAGAGATCAAGTATGTCACTGGAACGTTTCCACATCCGTAAAACTATACAGGTTATCACCGTTTGTCTCAGTAGTTTCAAAAGGAAAATTTAATATGTGTATCACAATAATTTCGACGAGTAGACAGGAACGGTCATAGGTGGCCGGATGAAAGGACTGATGAAGTGGTGGATGTTTCTTTCGTTTGTGTATGGCGTTGTCGGTGTAGAGGTTTGAGCTGAAGCGGCCATGTATTCTCCTTCTGTACAGTTGCCGTTGTTTTCGTGAAGTTTTCTCATGTGCTTCTTCAAATCGAAATTCCGGCAGAATCCTTTTCCGCACACTCTGCAAGTGAACGGTTTTTTATCGTTATGTGTATGCATATGGAAAGTTAAGTTGTAAATTTGGTGGAACGCCTTGGAGCACACTGTACATTTATAAGCTTTTTCGCCGCTATGAGTCAGCTTATGGTTCTTGTAGTTACCTTTCTGGTGGAAACCTTTGCCGCAGAATTCGCAAACGAACGGTTTATAACCGGCATGAATCCGTGCGTGGGTGTTTAAAGTAGAGGATCTGTTGAAAGCTTTGCCGCAAGTATGGCACTTATGCGGCTTTTCCGAGGTGTGTATTATTTTATGTCTGCACAACGTGGAGGCCTGCCTAAAACCCTTGCCACAAATCTTGCAGACAAAAGGTCTTGCCCCGGTATGAACCGGCATATGCCTGGTGAGATTATAATGAGCATTGAACACCTTTCCACATTCACCGCACTCGAAACTCTTCTGTTTCGGCGTCAGAATCGTTGATGACGGCATATTATTCGAAGCGGAAACGTTCGTTTTTGACTGCGCCTTATTAATCGGATTCATTTTCACTGGGCTGAAATGCAGCGGTATTCCATTCACACCTGCATTACTATTGCTTACTACGGTTCCGGAAGTTTCCTGATTCATATTCGAAGTATATATGGACACTGATCCTAACATCAGTTGACTAGGATGATAGTAGACTAACGGGTACCCTTGCAGTAGGTCAGGGGATCTTAATACTGTCGGTACGTACTTTTTGAAAGCCGACTCGAAAGCGCTCGAATGCGATAAATTCGATACGGTTTTCTCTTTCGTTTGCTCGGACAACTGCTTAGTTCGATTGTCTGGTTCCATTATTTTAGCTATGGAAAAATTCAGGGTCCTTGTGGGGGGCGATGATGGCTTCTCGCCTTCTGGGTAAATGTTTGTGGATACTTCAGACGCCATAGTGGATTTGAGAAACCTGAAACAAACAAAAGAATTTAATAAATATTGTAGCGAATGCCCCGTATAGGTCGTTGTTAGGGAAAAACAAGTAGTTGTTTATGTAATTGTGAAATGTAATACTGACGTCAGTGTAGTACAAAATCTCTGTGTGTGTAAAGACTGTTGTAGTTTTAGAAAAGTAAAGCCAGTTTGTATAAGAAACCGCTACAAATTTGGGGGCTCAACCGGAATTTGGTGAACCGAAGTAGCGGAAAAATTTTGGTGGACCTGAGATGGCGTACAGAAGTGATGGCGATGGCACGCGGCGGAGAGGCGAGGAGTGCAGTCTGTGCGGCGTTATGGAGTTGTTGAGCGGCTGGCGCGACTCGAGATTCCACAGGACTTACAGCTAAGTTAGATTTAGGATAACACTCGAATGGATTGACTGCGTGCGGCTGGCGCGCGTGGCCCGTTTGAGTGCTACACCCACATTTGTAACTCATATTGGGAGACGGGCGCTGTTCATCTTTAGTACAAGAATTGGTGATGGTTGACCACTGGGTTGTGTGTCTGGAGCCATGAAGCAGTTGCTGGGGATTTCAGTAACTGCAGGAGCAGCGAAGGATTTCAAGAGACAGGTCCCTCTTCTACCTGGAGCATTGGATGGGATTGGTCATCCCTGGTGTCTCTGATGGTCAGAAGTAGGATTGGCCTGCTTGGAGGATTTCAAGAGACAGGTCCCTCTTCTACCTGGAGCATTGGATGGGATTGGTCATCCCTGGTGTCTTTCA
The DNA here is from genome assembly GCA_963576515.1 of Cryptocephalus primarius. Lineage (NCBI taxonomy): Eukaryota > Metazoa > Arthropoda > Insecta > Coleoptera > Chrysomelidae > Cryptocephalus > Cryptocephalus primarius. Next base: position 8,445,298 of record OY754936.1, read on the forward strand.
TGGTCAGAAAGAGGATTGGCCTGCTTGATTTCGATTTGCTGCTGATTAATTTTTGTACAAGATTTGCAGTCTAACCCGCTCAATGGAGTTAATCAAATGGATTTGGCAAGGATCAGGCGGAATCTCTGAAGAAGGGGAGAAGCCGTAGCAGTAGCAGCAGTAGCAGCAGTAGCAGTAGCCGTAGCTGTAGCAGTAGCAGTAACCGCAACCGTAGCATTAGCAGTAGCAGTAGCCGTAGCAGTGGCAAAAGCCATAGCTGTAGCAGTAGCAGCAGTAGCAGTAGTAGTAGCCGTAACCATAGCAGTAGCAGCGGTAGCAGTAGCCGTAACAGTAGCGGTAGCCGTAGCCGTAGCAGGAGCAGTAGCAATTGCAGTAGCTGTAGCAGTAGCCGTAGCAGTAGCAGTAGCAGTAGCAGTTGCAGTAGCAGTAGCCGTAGCAGTAGCAGTAGTAGCAGCAGTAGCAGTAGCCGTAACCGTAGCAGTAGCCGTAGCCGAAGCAGGAACAGTAGCAGTTGCAGTAGCGGTAGCTGTAGCAGTACCCGTAGCAGTAGCAGTTCGCTGATATGGAAGTAGATCGTCCGAGGGTCGAGGGCGACCCTGAAGACGGGGAGGGATAGTGTAGCGAATGCCCCGTATAGGTCGTTGTTAGGGAAAAACAAGTAGTTGTTTATGTAATTGTGAAATGTAATACTGACGTCAGTGTAGTACAAAATCTCTGTGTGTGTAAAGACTGTTGTAGTTTTAGAAAAGTAAAGCCAGTTTGTATAAGAAACCGCTACAATATATAACAAATTAGTAGAGAAACGAGAAGGGACGGATAGGCAAATTTCCTTTTCTAATGAACGGGAAGATTAAAGGCAGGCCCAAGTTATAATCGGGTTTAGAAATGTGCAATTTATGAATATGGTGTTTTTTTTTAAAGAGTATGTTAACCAATATACATATACACATTTAAGAGAAGACAAAACTCTTTAGAATTTCTGATAACATAGTAGGTAGACTAATAGAACTAACTGTGTTCAATCTCAGGAATATTGGTCATTCAGGTGCCATGCCTCGACTGGTTAACCAATTTCCATTTCTGCAATTTGCGAATAATGTCAGGATGAAGGATCAGATTATTTACTGTGTGCTGATGATATAAAAATTCATCATGAAATTAGAACTGCGCAGGACTTCAAAGGATTCAAATGCCATTTTTACACTAACGTTGAAGAAATATGTATATCTTCCAATGGCTTCCTTGGTTTCTTAATAGAAACACCAAACATCTCGACAGTGAAGCATTCATAGGTTTCTATAAAACATTTACTCGTATGCGATTGTTTGAAATCCGTTATTCAACGATTCAACGAATATAATTAGGTCACTAAGTGATCAAAGGGTAGCTTTTAAAATATTATTCATCTAAATACTTATTTATAACACTATTATAAGTAATTCTACTGGGTAGATTGGTCTTTTATGTACGAAGTAATCGTTCGTAAATAAGTAATAATAAACAAAATGAAAGGAAACTGTAGCGGGTTTTTCCACGTTATATGTGGAGGTGCCCTTTATTTTCATTAGTTGACTGTTACGCTGCTGTTTTATTCACGTACACGAGAAGTGATTGTCGGTCCTTTTTCTATAATTCGTGGTCCAATTAGGTCAAGATGCATTGTTATACCAAGGTTGATTAAAGTCAGAAATTTTTTCTCGTTCGTACACGACAAACATATTATAACGGTATCACCTTAATGCTCTCTTAGTTCTTATTTAAATTTCAACCAAATAGGAAGTAAATTGTACAATACAATATGGCCCACAGATGTCCAAAATTAGAATATATCGCTATCTTACATACTGAGATATGTAGAGGGTACAACATAATATTCCTTTAGCCACTCCTTAGTATTAAAAAATGGTACTAGAAAACTTGTAGTTATTGTCCTGTCAATATGTGACAATTGTTCTAGCAGTCCTAATTTATTTGAAACTAGAAATATCAACTATGGAGTTCTCCAAGAAGATATAACATCAAAAATTTTTAACGTCAGTTTTCGAGGAAAAATTAGAAAATATCTTTGTAACTTTTTAACGGAGCAAATTTTGAAGAAACGAGATTTTTCCCTTTTCTGTTTCTAATAAAATAGTTGTTGCTCATGAAAGATTCGCTCTTACAATGATAGGGTACTGTTTGAGAACTAACACTACCACTGTACTTATTGCAATTTAATTTATAGATAGAAACTAAATTTGGAGCTTTGGAAATTTTATTACATTGAAATTATTAATGTATTAACAACACCTTGTGAAAAACAAACACAATTAATTTGCAAGAAAATTTAAATTACCACTGGAGAATTTCATTTCTACTTATTTTCCATGTCTGCTTTTCAAATCATTTTGCATCGTCCGCGATGATAGCTAGAGCATAAATTGAGATATAAGATGGCGTATAAGCAGATGAAAATGTGAAATTGAGTGAATAATATTAACCTTTTCAATGTGAATTCTAAAAAGAACGCGACCGAATGGTAAATGCAGCGTTGGGGGTGAAACGCCCCTATGCATCAACATTTCAAAAATCGTTTTCAGGGTGTTTTGAGATTCTATTTAGTTGGAATGTACTCGACGAAAAGGAAAAAGGAAAATTAGATGTTTTATATGAAAGCAAAGTCCTTTAAATAACAGATCTCTTAATCAGGCAGCAGAAATAGTGAACGTGATTGAATATTTTTTGCTAAAACCAATTGGTCTTTCAACTAATTGACTAAATGTCACATCGTGTGATATGTGCTCCTTTTCATGACAAATGCACAATATTCGCATTGCAATAAATCAATATCGGTTTAAAACGAATAACCGGAAATGAGAATCGGTAAGTACCAGTGATGAGATTTCATGTATTAACGACTGTGAGTTAAACCTAATTTGTAATTCCACTCGAAAAATATTCAAAACCCGTAATAGTTTTCCATGCGACAAATATATTCATTTCAATGGCTTATTTGTCAGGGGTAATATTTGATTAAAGGTAAATTGCTCGCCTAGATAATAATCTGGAGGATTTTCTGAGGGGATTTTTATTATCTATCCTGAATTGTTGGTCATGTGATGGTGATAAATTTACATGTTAATAGCGTGATTAAAGTTCAGGTGAGCACCTGATTCTCCTGCCTGATTTCGTTGAATTCTATGTTGCCTTCTTTTTCAATTCGTAGCACAGTTCATTTCGAAAGGAGGCCCTTAAACCCTACTATAAAATCAAAATATAACAGGAGTAACGTAATTTTGTTATATATTGTGTTTAAAGCACAATTTAAGAAATTAAACAGTATCGAATAAAATAATTTAAACGCTAGTAGAAGTGGACAATTCTATAGTTTAACACGGTTAAACTGAAGTAGGTGAAGTCTTAATGGATAAATTTCCTTTTAAAATAGTTAATATCTCCTAGTTTATATGTTTGTATAATATTTCTGTTTGGTCATATAGAACTAAATATAACTACATACTTAAAAGATTTGATTGGAAAATGGTGGTTTAGTAAGAACTATACTTTCGCTTAGTTCAATTCAAATCCCTAACAAACTGAATTCTATTCCATCATTTACGAGAAAAAATAACAAGCTACATGCCATATTTGAGCCACACTACGTGGACTAAAAAGTAAACACTACCAAAGTGGATATAAATTTGCACAAACATGCAAACTTATGACACGTTATCTAACTATATAGTTAATCATATCTCACAACACGAGAGTGACATGATTAGTCGGCTGGAGTGAACACATATGGGGGCGAACACTTCTGGACTCTATTCACTCTGGAAAGACGATATTCACTATTTAAGTGAGTAATAATGTGCAACGGGACATGTACAGAGGATATGGCGTAATTGTATCAAAAAGTTATCATTATCAAGGCAAATCAATATGTATTAACGAAGGTTTAAACGTAGATTTGTTGCTACGTTCTTGTCACAAAAGCTCGTCTTAGCGACGGAAGAGAACAGAAGTCGCGTCGTGGTGATCGGTTAAAAAATGTGGACTAGAATTAAATTTTTCAACAGGCACCTTTAATGTGGTATTTTCAGGGCGTATGAATTATCAAATTTTCTTAACCCCCAATTTTCAACCCCCCGGCAACTTTTTTGCCTGTTAATCTGCCTCTTGGGTATTCTCCTTCCAGAATCAGTTTGGTAAGTCATGCGCAACAGAGACCGACAAATGCAGCTATGCCAACCAGATTCTAGCTTATCAAATAATTCCACTCTGATGTTGTGAAGTTTCAACTGTGCCATAACAGGTAATAACATAACTTTTGAAGTGATGATTCTACAACAGACCAGACTCAAGTTAATGGCACAAGTAAATTTAATTAACGAAATATAATTTTGGACCGTTTAATTGTTGTGGTAGTTATGCATTAGTGAATAGAAGCTCAGAGACAATTAAATTAAAACAACAATTGTAATAAAAAATTGTATTAATACCTCTGGTAAAAAAGAACCGAAAAGTAACCGTACTACGCTATCGAACAGTAGTTGTCTAAAAGATAAATGCTCAACAGGAAAGCGGATGATGGTTTGACGGGTGCCCAGTTGGAGTTGCATATTTTAGCATTTTAGTTTTGCGTGTTTAGACCGAAAGTTAGCTGTCTCACAGGGTTGATTAATTTATTCCTGTTTTGTTTGTGGTCATCACCGAGTTGCCACCTAAGGTCGAAGTCTTTTTTTTTGTTCGCCGCTTCATTGATATGCAACCGAAGAGAATAATCGCGGGGGGAGCATGCGACTAACCGAAACGTCACACGGGGGAAATTTAACACCGAAACTGTTACTCCACTACAAATTGTTCATCAGATTAATGCCCGTGAAAAAGGGCAGTAAGTAAGCTAAGATCGAAGGATGCGGTACAAAAGAAATAATTCTTTTATTTGTTTTCATGGTTCGAGCCGGGGGTAACAACGGGAACTTCGACAGAGAACAAAACTCCAGATGCATTTTAAGGAAGTGTAAGACGATCTCGATCGTACGACAGCGACGTAAGGACCGGTACTCTCGACAATAATTTGTAAAACAAGACTTTAGCACTCCCAGTTCTTATTGTTAAGGGCGCGTGTTAGCTGCTTGTAATTTGATGAAGGACAAAAGGGCTAGCGGAAGAAGGAATGCTACCGGAAGGTGTGGTGCCTACATATGCTCTCATTGTACGAGATGCAATCACTTTCAAACCAAGAATGCCACGATTATTACTTCAAAACGTACACCTGGTTAACGTACGATACGAAATCACCAAGTCATATATTTCGAGACGTTGCAAATTATAGGGATCACTAATGGGGTCGCTCGAAGGGAAGTGTGTAGCTTTAAACGAGCAGAATTTTTAGAATACGTATGAATATAACATTAACGGAATTTTTACTCTACAATAACAACCTATATTCGGCTTTAGATCATTTTCCACAGAAAGTATCACATTCCCCTTTGCTTCCCTATCAGAAGGAACATGAAGAGAGGGTTTAATAAATTTAAAAAAACGCAAAACGAACACTTACAGTTAATGACTAATAACATCATAAGCCATACTGAATTTGAGAAAATACCTTGGTCCTGCCCTGGCCTCACAAACTAAATATACTCTACAGAAACATAAATGAATGTTACGTACTACACATAGTGAATAGCTCACTAACCCAGTGATTGTGTAATTTAGCTTTACTTACTAATTGGCTAGCATTTACTAATTACTTATTTACTGACTAACTTAGCCACAGTATCAATATCTCTGTCAAGTATACAGTATTTTATTGATTCATTGCATTAACAAACGAACTAAGCTATGCATTAACCTTTAATGAAGTGGAAAATATAGAGAAACAGAAATGTTAGGTTCCCTTATTAACTGACTAGTTTTGGCATCCTAATAATTATCGACTAACTAATGTTACACATTTACCTGAGGTGAGTCACTGATAAAATACTTTATTGACTCAACACAAGGCTAACGCATTAAACCCGTTAACTCTTAATGATAGAGCACTGGAAATGACTATGATGTAATAGTAGTGAATAGCTAACCAACCAAGTGATCGACTATTGTACCTTTATTCACTAACTGACTAGCAATTATTAATGAGTTATTTACTGACTCACTAATGTCACAAGTTAAATTATTTCTGATCTAAAATCTCAGTCAATGATACAGTATTTTATCGACATAACGCAATAACTATAAAAGATGTTGGTTATCCCTTAATGAAGTGGAAAGTATTGAGAAACAGAAATAAATAGGATTTACTAATTTTAGTGGTTACCCTTATTAAATCACTACGTCTTACCAACCAGTTAATTATTGACTAACTATGACTACAAACCAAATTGTATCTGATCAAACATTTGAATCACTGATTAACTATTTTATTGACTCATCACAATGACTGACGGATTAAACCGGTTAATTCTTAATAAAACAGGTAGTGTAGAGACACACAGATTAATGTAATGTATTAAATATTTATCATTATTTAATTACCTTTTACCAAACAATTCATTGCTGGCTAACAAACGTGATGTCCCTAACGATTTTAGAATTTATTTAAATATTACCAACAAGATTCAGTTAATAAGTTGTTACATTTTATTTGATGTTTGTACAAGTATTATTTTTACCAATTTATATTTTAATGTGAAATTTAATTTTACAACTTGATTCCTGAAGTAGGTTTATTAATTTTGCACTCCAAACTTTTCCTAAATTCCCCATTGCGTATAAAGTTATTAGATGTCGCTTTGTTTACCCTGTTTTAACTAATTAGGATAGTTGATTACCCTTTGCCATTCATTATTCAATTTTAACGATATCCTGAAAACTTTTCTCAGTTACTCGTAAAGGAAACCCGGAGTATCAATAAAATCAGCCATAGAAATATTTATCGTGGTACCAAAGGCGAATTTCCGTCACCGTTGTTAATACACAGGCCAATAGCGTTACACCGACCATAAATTATATGTGTTATTGTTGATAAAGGGCGCCTTATAAAGAAAAATATGCATTTTTCGTACATAAATGCAGCCTCTTTTCCCTAAAAAAGTGCATTTGTTATTGCATAGGGTTAATTTTATTTTTGAGGAATACACCCACTGACAGCTTGAAGTGTTTTACGAATAAAATTAACACTGCTTGTTAAATACGTATAGTGTGCCGTATTATAGTTTATGGGCTGTAAACAGGGTATTAAACAGCTTGTTGTTAGGGATGTTAATTGACTGGGACATTTTTGCCGTTTGGATTTTCACCCCGGAATGGGAGCCAGTGAGGCAGCCGGGCCACAATGAAATATCGTGAGCGCACGTCAGTCAGCAACGTCACTCTTTGTCACTTATTTTGTGGCCATCTAGGGGCGTGGAAGTCGCAGATTGGTTTTAGCTCCGTCTCATCCCCTGTTAAACTCATTTCCATATTTATGTACCTCCCCTAATCGCCTTAACCATAAGCAACAGCTCCTAACAGACATCTATTTTCCTGCTATTGAGATTATGCCAACAACTGCTGACACTTATAAGCGCTAATTACTTGATCATCGAACGTGATGGAATATTTTGGGGTCCTTTTATTTTATTTACTGTCTGGATTTGGCGTTAAAAACCGGGAAGAATTCTCAATCGTTAATGCTTGAGGGTTTTTTCTTATAGTATATATCACATGTTGGAAATGCAGTAATTTAAGATCCTTTCGATATATGAAATTAGAAGTCAAACACACTTACAGTAAATGATTGATTTCTAGCTGTTCGCTTCATTTGATGTGTAGGGTTCAAATAGACATGTATTTATAATGCAGAAAATATGCAAATGAATATGCGCCTAAGGTTAGAGATAAGTGCACACTTAAAATGGCATTTTTTCTACAAAAATATTAATAAAACTAAATGTTCTGTAAAAAAATGAATGTATAGTTAATTTCGTATTATCTTAACAATGTCTAAAGAACTAAACTAAAGAAAAGAGCTTTTTTCAAACTGGAGACGAAACAAGATCAGATATATTTTTCAGGTCTTCTTTGAGAAGAAACATTTTTAGTTCTCATGAGTGGTAGAAGTAGATTTTTCCATATTTCATTCTTACATTTATTTTATATTTACTATAAAGCATACTCGAATCGTCTGTTTTAATTTTTCCCATGATAACCTCGATCTTCCATCTTCTACGTTGTAAGGGAGAGAAGTACCTTATCTCCCTGTATTCTCTTCATATTGCAGTACATAAGACTTTAGCTTCTGGTTCAGTTGTGAACCCTATTTCATTTTCCTGTAGATAATTTCCGTAGCTCTCACCTATGAAGTAATTTGCGACTACTTTTCTTCTATTGCTTTTATACTCTTTCTGTTATTAGCTATCTTCACTACTACTCTCCTCGGGCACATTAACTTTAAATACTTTTAATAACACAAACAAACTAAATATTATTTTCACCAGTGGAAGGGGAGGTCTTCATTTTAAGGGTATTTACAGGTTATTCTTTCGATCAGTTCAGATAGGTACTCTATAGTACATCATACTATACCTTCTTCTCCAGTATCTTCACCTTCGTTTTGGCTTCTTTCACTAGAATTTCGCAATAGTTTCTAGGTTTTCCTTTTTTCAAAAATATATTATTTTTCATTTATTCTATTGTTTCAAATGAAATAACCCGTTACATTTAACGACTAAAAATCTTTAAATGTGTAGATGTATACAGGCGTGCTTATTTCGTCCTTTGATTAAAGTGCAAAGTACCTTCAAAATTTTAATAGCCTACCAGATAAGTAAATATAAACGTGTTGTTTATAATTAACTGGTCTGAATAACCGATTCTCTCCCTCATATTTGCCTAAATAAATCTGAGTGATTTTTGCGGGAGGGTCGACGATACCAATTATTTTATCCTTTAATTCGAGCAGTGATCGCGCTCAGACCAAAAATCATTGTTTTCCTGGCAAATAACAACGAACAACATCTACATTGGAAGACAAATAAGCGAGGGAACAAGTCAGATATAAGGGGAAGAAATATTCGTGCCAGAGTTGAGTGCTTAGGCTTGTTGTTCTATGTATCTAAACTTCTATGAGGATTCTTACAGGTGCATGTATAAACGTAGTATTTTAACTTGTGTACAGGTATGAGCGGAATGATAATTAAAAAGTGTTTTACAAGCTGATTAGGAAGTAGCGAATTTTCCAGCAAAATTCACAAGCAATTTGATTAGATTATTGGTTCATTTAATGCCATAAAATGGGGGATTGAACGAGTTCAATTGTCCTTAGTAATCATTGTAATCTATACGTTTGACTCGTCATTCTAAATGAAATCGTGGGACAACGCTTCTCGACTTTTTAATCAGAAGCGAAGCATTGGAAGAAGGATATCATGGTTAAGAAACCATTAAGAACAGAGTCCTGATGGTGATATTTAACCTTAATATAGAGGGCACCATAATAATATGTAGGTAACTTCTACTGGTTTGTTGGAAACGCAATTAACGAATAATTATACTGTATATGTTAGCTGAAAGAGCTGACGTTTCCAGTGTATTTGATCCGTATTCTAATTTCCATAATAAACAGGAGTAAGTTTCTTAAGGATCTTTTAAGGATTAAGTGATTTATATTATTATTAATAATACATTTCGCCAAAAACAGGTATGTTAAATTATTTCGATTTTCTCAGGTGTAAGTAATATAATTACAACTTGCCCTCGAATGTTTAACCTATTCTGGAGGAGAGAGGCTTGAGGGTTCGTCCCTATAACTTCTATCAGGAAATTATTTCCGTCAACCGTATTGACCCAACTCGAAGTTCGCAGCACTGCTGCCATCCCAGTGTATTTGTGACCGGCAGATCATTAACGCAATACGAATCCACACATTTTGTAACCAAACGTCTCACTGATTGACCATCGTCGTTGATTTGGTTGTATCGTCACGAAAAGTTTGAGATATGGAGATGATTGATATGGGTGATATAGGTAAACTGATATGATTACTACTATAAACATACGCCGCAAAACGTTTCTTCTTTAGATATAGCGCACTAAATGTTTTGTAACACAATTTTGAAATGTTGTATATAATAGAAGTAAGAGAAATGAAAAGTACCAAACGCGATTGGTATGCTCGTTTTAAATATCTTCGATTATCAATATCTCTTCAATATAGTCCTCATATGACACGAAGTAACTGCTAAGGATATCAGTTAGTTCAGTTGCTATGAGTGCTATGCAAAATACAGTTTTTCACATTATTATCCCTATAGTGTATGATTTCTTGTCAATCTTAATCTCTTCAATAATTAGTAGTGTTACAACCTGATGTTACGGAATAGATGAAGTAGAATATATATATGAATAAGTACTTATGCGTTAATAGTTGTAATAATGAATGGTATCCATCCTTTAAAAGTGGTCGATAAATTTGCAGCATTTGTTTCAAATCAACTGCCAATGCCCACAACTACCTACATGTCTCTGGCACAACTGCCGGCTCTGTGTAATATCAGAGGTAGTTGAAGACCGTATACAGAGATAGATACTGTAGAGCATATCATCAAAACCTAGAATATCACTTATAGTACTTATAGCACTAATATCACGTAAAGATATGTACAAAGGTGTCGGTAACCTAAACATATAATGCCGTAAGCTAGATTTCAAAGCTTGATTTTTCTGTTGTTTCTGTACCATCAGCAATGAACGTAGAAAAAAATATGAACTATTATTTCCTATTTACCTGCCAGCTCGATCAGACCTACTAAAAGTATGAAACAGGTTTATATCAGGGAGGTGTTGGAAATGTTGGAAGCTGCATGGAGTAAGTGTAGTGGTAAATATGTTTACCAATATTGTTGTCAACATTTAGAAAGTGTCAGCTGTTCCAGCAGTTCTGAATGATAATTTATTGGCATTGATTGATGTACTAGTACATGAAAATGCTCGACCCTTCTAAACTGTTGAAAACTATCAACTTTTACATGTTAAGCGCTATTATTGGCGATAGTGTCTCGATAATGCACTCTAATATAAATATTTTGAATGAACGTAGAGTTGAATTTCGTGTAGGTGAAATTAAATTGTCGGCCCAAGCGACTTATTCAAGAAATATATCAAATGGACAATTTTTGAATGGACGGAACACGTAATATTGCCTTGCTATTAAATTCTATGATCTACGTGAATCCATGTACTCCCTTTGAGCATCAGCCAGTAAGAACTGACGGAAAGAGAAAGGGGCTGAAGATCGGTAAACAGATAGAATGGAAGCAACCCCCGGAGGCCGACTCCTGTAGTACAATGTTGATAATGCCGATGAGCTATACGAAATACCACCAGGGCTGTGTTTAGTTAAAATGTCTAGTTAAAATTGGCAGTGTAAAAATATGTATCACATTTCCCCCTACAACATGTGCTAATTTCTTTTGTCTTTAATAAACTGGCACGGTTTTAGGTAGCCATAATACTCGTTTGTGTTGCTATTTTCATTGACAGCCTGCAATATTGCTGCATTGTCAAAGTAACACATAGGTTTTCAATGCACAGCATTACCTTAATCTTTTCGGGCATAAAAAAAGCATAACTTGTTTTGTGTTGTGTTTGTTGTAATGGATAATGAGGATCTTATTCAAAAAATGTAGTACATTCAATTCTTTGTTTTAATCTAAACGTATGATGTTGGAGATCTTGAACATGTTTGAACTGTTTAAATCCCCATCAATTCGTAGTGTTCAGCTAATGGAATATTAACTTTCCGTTTCGGTTCTTTTGAACATATGGCTAGTATTTTTGAACAGGAATGAATTTCTTAAAGCAGTTGAAATAACACTCCTAAATTTACACCTTCACATGCACCAGGAGGCAATTTGTCGGAATAATTTAATCTAAGGGAACGAACTACAACAAATTTCTCATTCTTTCACTCGTTCTTTAAGGTAAAGAGCAGATTCCTCCAGGAATCCGTGCTAGTCAACTTGGAAAAGTCTGAAGTTTCTGCAATCTACTTGATTTAGGTTATCTAATCAAGTAGATTAGATATTACCGCTTTGAAACAAAGGGTAAAACAAAACGTAAATCCTAAGTATCTTGGCGTTGTGCTGTACTACTCTGTAATTAATAAGAAATTGCCTATTAGCTAAAAGAACCAAGTAAATGACTGTATAAAGATTGTCACTGAAACCCTGTAATCTGAATTTTTCCCTTGACTCTATACCATTAGCAGTATTCTTTCACCAAGGCTCAGGCGATAAGAATCATCGGAAAAATCGTGATAGAAGTAGCACCGCACTGATCATCCGCAGAATATTCACTACCAGGTGGTACCAAAGGAGTTCAAACTGAAGAGCACTGAAGTAAACTGTTTACCAAGTTTTTCAAGAATGTTATATTAGAAAACACCTAGGATAGGTGCACTGGATATTGATCTATAGCAGTATACTAGTGTACTTAGCAGTATTATGATGTATTCAGTGTGTTTCATGTATGGATGGTAATATTATTGCTCAGGGTATTTTCAGATTTCTTTACCTTATATACATAATTGTACTGGAAATGATACTTAGTACTAAAGATCTCTTAAACGGTACTTGAACTAGAGATAGGCAAGTTACATTAGGTTTAAGCAAAGAGATAGGTTACAAAGTGCGATATGTTGCGAAATAAAGTGGGCAAAAACGTACAGGCCGGTTGTTCAGGACTGAATTTTCCAACACGGTCCTGTAGAATCTGGACATATTCGAAAACACGTTCGGCACGCCTTTCAGGCGTGGGTGTAATTATCTTTGTCAAATATTTACACTGCATTTACCTTTTAACTATTTCGATCGACTTTAAGCGAACGATGATATTCGTATATAGAGCGTCGCCTGCCGGATGGGGGATTTCTAACCGCCCTTTTTACCCTCTGTTTAATAAACAGTTTTTAATCTTTTCCGGGCTCCCCTAATCGAACTAAGAAACTCTTGTAACCTTTAAACGACGCTGGAAATTTTCGTGAAATGAAAAGTCTCGCTTGGCACCTCGGATACACTTCGCTCCTTTTATCTTTCTTTTCTGATCGTATGTCTTCGTAACTTCCTGCTTCGCTACTGGCTTTGAACTTTACAAAATTTGTATAACTATACAGTTGTAATGCACAATTCTCGAATATCTCGCGACGATATTTTACACCAAAGTTCTAGTGCTTCCACCCATTTTAACTAGGCATTAAACAAATAAAAGTTGGTTTTTTAAAGAGGGCATATTCCATAAAAAGCGGAAAAAATAATAGGCGTTCTTCTAATGTTTTAATTAGTAACGGATCAAATCATTTCAAAGAATATAAGATGCAAGATCATTAGAGTTTCACTATTTTAATATTATAATTAACTATCTGCTTATTTATTAAAATTAATATACTTTTGTTAAATCAATAAAAAAAAACAAGACACTCCTCCAAATGTAGAAACCCTCTTCTTTGAGATGGAAAACTAGACTAACCCCAAAACTCCAATTTCTTTATACTATTCCCAAAAAACCTCAATATCTTTATTCACACACGTTACTTTCACTGAAACATTTAATTTCATTGGGGGAAAAGAGAAACGGAATTCCCTTCAAATGCAGGCATTTTATTAACGAAAAATCAGACAACTTCAAGCTTCTTTTCTGTGAGGCAGAACTGTCACTAAAACTATCAATTCTTTATGGAGAAATAGAAATTCTATAAATCTTGCAACTCTAGGGAGATATGTTGCAATCGGTAACAATTATAATTGCAACTCTTTCAGAAATGTCGTGAAATTTGTTACAAATTCATTAGAAAACTCCCCAAGTTTCCTCAAAGTGGCCGAGGACTAATAACATTGTAATTTTCACATCTACGGTAAGGTACTTACCACTCCTTTAAAAATGTAAAATTTTTATAACTGTACCAAAGGTAGGTGCTAACCCCAAGGTGCCTTAGCTTAAAAATTCTTCAACTTCTTTCTAAAACCTCAGATTGACACCATTCTTAAATTTTTCTTAGAAACTCTATACAGCTTTTACAACTATGTGTACATTACAATCTTCAAAATGAGATCAGAATATCCTCAACTTTCTTTGGAACATCAGGTTCGTGTACAGTTGGTGCAAAATTGTCCTCGACGAACTGCACTTTTCGTAAATAACTATTGGAAAATAATTGCATTTTAAATTTCATATTATCTTTAAGACAACTTAAACTCCTTTATATACATAAATGTTAATTGATTTCAAAGTATTGGAACTTCTTGTAAAGTTTTAAAGTTACATTTGAACTTTCACATTACTTGTCTAACTTGCAAATGCTTCAAAAATGTTATTATTTGCAATACAATTAAGTATTGCTATACATTATGGACAATTCCCGCCCCATTTAAGACGATTTTGACGGTTTCAATCTCCCATGTGCCCTGGAGGCTTCGCTTAGACGATGGCTCAACGTCGTTAAAGGAGGAAAAGCCAAATAAGAAGGGAGAGAAACTAAGAAACGTCTTGGTGTCAGTTTCGGCCATAGTCAAATTTAAATAGAATAGGGCTCTTGCGTTAAAAAGGGCACACTCAAAATTTTTTAAAGGGCTGTAATCTATTTTTTTGTTTGAACGACTACCACAAGCATTTTATAATTATGCCGTTTGTGCACGCGATTTTTTCTAGGTTTCCATTAACGTAATATCTTTAATATCTAATTAATTAATGACAGTTTCCACCTACACCTTCTTGTAGTGTGCATTAATTACCTATCAATGGTTCTAATTGAATTTAATTAATATCTCAACATCTAATCGATTAGTACATCTTAATTAATTTTATTCTGAATGAAATACACACGTTTCTAACGAAATTCGCCTTTAAACTTCCTCGCATATTGGAATAAACCTTACGGTTTTCTCGCCGTTATCGGTGACTCATTTTTTTTTGCTCAGCCCGCTCGGCCTCACTTTCGTAGTTTTTGCTGCGTAAAATAGAAAAATAACTCTGAAGATTTCAGATAGCAACAGTTAATATGCTTTTAGTCGCCCAGTTCACGTGTTGTGAGACGGACGTGTTTCAAATTTCGGGACGGTTTTAAGGGGAATTTAAATTTTTCTTAAAATATTTCTACGCGTTCACGTTGGAAAATTTTTGAAGTGACTTTTCGCCTCGTTTAAAGATTCTTTGGGTAGTTTTGACCGCGGTATTACTTTTAATTAATCGGGGGCGTTTTGTAACTATTTCTGATTTTTTAACGACGATGACGCGTGTGATTGTGTGGTGATTTCAAGGGCAAAAAGGCCGATGAAGGTATATTTCCTTAAAATTAATTTGGTTTGATTTGTTTTCTGTCGTCATGTGATTAATATGTATTTAATACTCACGCTAATTTTGTTGCAGGTTGCGGCAGCGTCGTACACCTTCTTTGGCCGATGGCGCAGGAGCAGAGGGTTTCGTGCCGACGTATCATTGTCAAATGGTTTGTTCTTTCATCGAATTATTTTAGAAAAACAATTTAATTTTCCTTTTATAGCGTTATAGTTCAATTTTACTAATTCTTATTATTTATCCTCTCTTTTATAGGTAAGTAATAATCGACGGCAATGGCATAGAACTTCAGATAAGGGCAGAAATAAGAGAGTAGCAGCTGTTTATAAAGTTTGTTCTTTTTATGATCTCTGAAATACAATTTTATTTATCAGTCGGTATTATTAACATTTTCAGGTAAGACTTGTGATCTCCGCAGGACAAAAATGGACCGGCAGTTATTTGTAATGGTTAGTACAATTCAATTATTTTTCAAAATTGAAATTCTTTCCATCTTATTTTGTTGCTAATTTCTTATCTTTTCAGAAAACTGTCATACTAGCAGCAACGCGGACGAAAGTTTCGAAGGAGAGAGGAGAGACAAATCTGTTTTTTCCTCTTATGGTTAGTATTTCTGAATTATATTAAAATGATCACTCATCTTCTTTCTACATCATCGTAGTTTAGTGTGAAAACTACCTTTTGGTACTATTTTTCAGGTATCAACGCCACGCATTGATGGATGCCCTGACAGAACGACTGAAGCAACTGTATTTCAAGGTTAGTCTTCTTATACCGATGTTATTGGGTGGTTTAATTCTTCTTTTAACTAAATGAGCAAGTTATCATCATTCTTCCATGAACTTACGTCAATTATAACATGTGTTCCGGAATAACTTTAATACTTCTTTTTTGGGGAACAAACTTTGGCTAACCTATACTTACTATCATTTTTGAAAACAAGTTATTTCGTTTACAAAAAATTTTTAGAAACCATTTTGCCGATCAGTTACATTCTAAGTTAATAAGAACGTTTATTAAAGGTGTTTATTTTTGGAACTAAAAATATTACATAAGCTACAAGAAATTATATTCAAATATCTATTAAGAGAAATGCAGGTATAACCCAAAATTATTTAAACACTAATAAGAAATCCCAATTGGACAGATGATATACAAACTTTTTTAAATTGTAATTATTCAACGAACTTAAAATATTGATTCCAAATACGAATTTTTATACTGAATAACCCAAAGGAAATGTATTGTATGACTGAAATAATAGACACAAATGATATTTGTAATTTTCCCTTAAGTTAATATGGGTAAAATCTACACAATGTTTTTACTAACGTACTCATTTTATTCAAATTTAAAAGTATTTCAACATTTTCATTTTTGGTATTAATCACTAGATTTTCTCCGTGTTTATTAAACATATGTGTTTATTTAATGTACCAAAACAGTAATGTTAAGCTTATTTATATTTTATCCCATTATTTTTGAAAATTCTGGCAATAATGTTTCCATTGACAACGTTTAAACAATCTTGTTTTACTGGACCTACATATAACTTAGTTATAAGACATTATGAAACATAGCACCAATTCACAAGTGTCGTTTTAGTAAAACTTAAAAAGAGTTAAAATCAGTGACGTTGTGCTGCGTTCACAGTTTACATATTATAACGTCTCGTTGTACGATCAGAAGAGGCAAAAATGTTTTTCGTGTAATGTTCGATCATCACCAAAATGTATCGCAAAAAAGAAACAAAGTTTGTTACTTATTTTGTTTATTACTTCATCATTAAGTAAAAATAGGGAACAATTTTTTTAGCAGATCAGTAAGAAAAAGTTATCTACTAATCGAATTAAGTTTTAATAGAGTAACACTATGCCAAGCACGAATTTTTTTTTGAATTTTTGATATAATTCTAGCATTACTAAATAAATCTCATTTGTTATGATTTTGGAATCTATGAACAAAACGTGGAGGTTTTCACAGTGCAGTTCACTGCTGAAAACGCAAAATAATTGAATTCCACGAATGTCCTAATCATAAAGCACACCATCATCATATATAAAAATGCGGATTTATATTTATATGGTTTTTACGCGTATTTGGACTCTTTTTTCTTTCTCACGTGGATTCCTCTTCTTCCATCGCCTGCATGGAAATAAATTTTAGAATGGGAGGGTATACCGTTAAAATTAACATTCTGCCCGAGCTTTAATGAATAATTTGAGGGTAATATTATTGTGGCGATATCACTTCGCTGGCGTACGTTCAGAGAACGGTTAAACTACATTGTAAATATAGCGAGCCAGTTCCTCCCGAAGCACACGTGCCCGGATGTAGTTGTAGAAAGAGAGAGGAAAAAGTTGAACACAAGCCACCAAGCTTCGAGCTTTAGATCTTGTCAATACACCGCTATTGTCGAGGGTGTGTATATTTTGTAGATTACGCGTTACGCACGTGGACGAAGGAACATCGACAATAGTTTACGCTCTTCTACCACGCCACTTAATATTTTCACTTAATTTCCTGTTTGCGGCGAGTGTCGACCAATTAGCTTCCTGCAAACGTATTATAACTTTAATTTTAAGTCTAGTAAAATACTTCTATGGCGTTTGCTGATGTGCAGATACTTCATTACATACCTTTTTAACTTTGTGCTTTAAAAGTGATCAAGACAAGCTTTGCACCAGTTATGGTGCATCTTTTTAACAAGTTTTATAAAAGCAAAAATAAGTCCAAATATGCTGCAATCTTACTCAAATTTCAATTGTCCAAGGGGTCTTTAAGGGTTTTGGGTTTGAAATTAATTATCGGGTTATTGAGTATTAATCTCCAATTGATTTTGAATTCAAAATCGCACCGATAGAATTACGTCAAAAAATATTATCGAAAAAAATCAGTTAATGGATTTCTTTCATCTCAAACAAAAAAGAATAATTTTGGTATTCCTATCAAATCATGGGTTTCTTAATGTTGAGAACCCATTTCTCAATAAAAATTTGAGAAAAATTAACAGCTTTTTATATTTTAGACCTTAATGCTGCGTTGTTTGAATAAATGATCAGAATAATTGATAGAGATCCAAATGAAAAATATTTTAGTAAACTGATTTCCAGAAAGATTGCATTTTCTTCTAAAGGTCATTTACTTACTTTTGTCATTTTTCGGTTTCTTGAAGTTTTCTTTAAATCTGCTCCAAAAAGTTTTTTTCGATCTTTGAGCATTGGTTCTACTATGGTACATGTATAATGGATCGAGTTTGGTAAAGTTTTTGGCAGAATCTTTTCTGAAGGGTACTGTGCACTAGTCGTTTTTCAGTTTTTCAATGCCTGAAATATTACAATAAAAGTTCTTCGGGAACAGCAGATCAGATAGCCGCAAAGAGTCCTGTAAATGATTGCTGACCTCTTTAGATTCAAGACTAAAACAATGTTTTTGAAACATCACATGTTCAAGATGAATAGAACAAGTACTGTGTTGTCTTCAAGTAGATGTAAAGATTGTCGACAATATTTCCAGTGCTCCAAAGGGTTCAAGATTGGTCAAACCTGAAATCTTGAACACATTCAAGCATTTAAAAAATCACTGAGAAGTACTCCGCAGAAAGGAAGAACGAATTTAAAAATTCTGAACAAGTTGGATTTAATGGGAGCTGTAATATTTCTTTAAATTTAAGATTCTGAATGACTTTCATACTTCACACCATCAGAGAAGAACAAATAAACTTAAAAGCGTGTTTGGGAATGTTGTAGCCTGAAATTGTGTCTGTCTAGTGTATTGCATACCGACTATGTTCCGTGTTCGAATACACTATAAATTTTAAATACATTTTAGAATCAAACTTACTAAAAATTCAGAAAATTTAAAGCATTCCTGTCAACTGTAACTAAAAAATCATCAATTATCAACCACCTGTTCAACCATAATTAACGTTCGAATTGAACATCTAAGAATCATACATGGTTAATTAACGTTTTTACTATTAAACACTGTTTTAACATTTTTCAGTAGTAATTGTTGTGAATGCAGTTGTAAGTATTTAATTCAAAATATATTTGTATTTGACATCTGTTAATGTGTTATAATTTATAAGTATTATCGCACTATATCAGTTAAATATTGTTACGATTTCGATTTGCTACCAACACCAAAACAAATCATATTTTATTAGAAAGAAATCTACGTTTTTCATACTTTATATTCACTTCGGTGGCACGTCAGCAGTGGGGTGAAACAGCTGAAGACTAAGGAAAGACAAAGTGCTCTCATAAACGTACTCGTATCGAAAACAAAAGTAACTTGGGGTTGGTTGTACAATCATACCCTAAGTTTTTGTATTTGAAGTGCTAGCATTTAAGAACCGATCAATATTTACATTACTAATACACACTATATTGCTTTTTGAGTGGTCTTTTGTTTTAAAAAGTTTTGTTTTACTTGAGAATAGCTGCAATTTAAAGATTAACGGTAGGAGTAAAATTTACAAAATGATCGATGATGCCGATGTTTTCGTTTTAAACCAAGCATTATGTATTACATCCGGTAATTTATTATTCCTCATCAGTAATGTTTTTTTTTATCTCGGTACATATGATTTTTTAAAGTGATACAATATCAAGGCTTAAATACATTTTATCAAACTAAACAGTTTTCACAAGGAAACTTCGTAACAATCAATAATTGTCTTACGCCCCAAATTAGTTATTACACTTATTACAAACATCACATAGGAAACGGAAACATTTTTGAAATATATTCCAATATGCTTTATCTGTTTTACATCAAATATATTTTAAATGACAAGGAATAAAAATTTAATATTTGGTACGCATGTGTAACTTGATATACCCTTTAAGAATAGTCATAAAAAGATTGTATTGCCATTTAAAAAAGTAGTCGATGACGTCATATCTCAAATTTGGTACATGCTGTATAACATTTTCTTACAACAAAAAGAGGGCAATTCAAAATACTAATCGATCTGTCCGAGCATATTTCCAACAAAGAAACTGTCTATGACTTACTGAATTTATTCCAAGTGAGACTCGTACTGTATACATATTCGCGCTTTCAACTTGGTGGAAAACAAATTTCTGGATTTCCGTAAAGATTGTCTGAACAAATTGTCGATTTGGAATCAAAGTCGGATGAGTCGGGTCGTCAAAAAACGAATTTTGGAAAATCCATCATTATTTCAAACGACTCGTACCACAATCACGAAATCGTGGAAATTCGCAAACGCCCAAGCGATCGATTGAGGTCATGATAGCCGAGATTGGAATCCCACGAAATTATCATGCGGCAATTTAATCAGTTGCAAAAACATCAGTGGAAATGTGGATAAGGCGAGGATTCACTGATGGGAAATTCAGTTTGAGGTTTAGTTAAGTTGCCGGAAAACCGAAAGATGATTTCAAATGGATGAATTGAATGCCGTTGCTCAATTACAGTTATACGAGCAAGAAGAATTATAATACAATGAAGCTTGTAATTCGATCGCTCGAGTTAGCAACTTTGTTGCATCACTAGTAATGCTACTAGAAAAAATTTGAGTGGAGCCAATGTAATGAGGATTTTTATCCGATAACTGTATGTGCAATAACCTGAATTTTATGAAAATAGGTTTAGATAGGAAATATCTATCTACTGACGTTCAAGCACGTTTAGAGCCTTCGAATCAGCTCGAATATTCCTTCTTTCTGGTGATTCAGACAGTGTGATTTTCTGTTATGCACAGTTTTCATTACCTTGTGCAACATTTTTGTAATAGAGCACTAATAACTTAGCATACCTCTCCAGTAAAACTTCCGTTAGAGTTTTATTTACTTATTGCATTTATTATTTAAAGTGTTGTAATACACCCTGTATACATGCAAATTGAGGCTGTACGTAACGTCGTAATCACAAACCGACAAACGGGGAGTATTAAAATTCACTCTTTTTTCATTTACAATAGCAGTAAATATAATTTGTATACAAAGAGCAAAGCCAAAATTTCTGTTATATTTTGAAGGCGACTATGGTCCCCTCACATTATTTAGAAAATACTAAGGGTAGAAAATCAGACGTAAGGTTCAAACGGTTGGATTGTCTCGCCACCCGAATATTTTCACTTTTCCATCTCTTTCCTTTTGTATAAAAGACTGACGTTCGTAACAAAGGCGGCAACCGGCCGACTATGGAAATGACAGCGAGATCGTGCTAGTTGGCAAAGTTGTCATCCCCAACGCTCCGATTTTAAACCCGGGTACTATAATTTCCCGCTATAATTATTCATTGTTGTATAGCCATAGAATACTAAGCCGCAGAAACTTCTCCCCTGTGGTTTCCTTGAATTTTTGACATATGTCGTAATTATGGACCTCTAAATCTACCCCAGCTGCTTTTTTTATTGTCTGCGTATCATATTCTTTTCCGGCACTTACACTCGCTCATTCCGCTTTCTTAATTAAGCAAAACACTGATTGTGTTCTTTTATTTTCCCTTCCTTTTCGCTCCTGCACTTGAGAGACGGAAAAATATAACGCCACACAATTGAAGTGTATATCTTGAAACAAAAGATTTTTGCAACGTTCCTCTGGAAAAATGTTGTTCACCAGCTTTGTAAATTTATAAAAAAAGCTTTACCGCGGATCTCTTTTTACTTTTTTCTCCAAGACGGGGATGTACTGTATTTAAAACACACGCATACATTGTAAACCTGTAACATTAATATGTACTGATCATCAAACTTTATTTGCCAGAAACGTGTAAACCCATGTGCTAGGTGACAAAAAGGTCGATTTTGTTTTCTAAGATAGTTGTGTTGAAATTTGTTGTGTTATACAGTTTTAACGGTCCAAGATAATTGTTACTCACTACCATTTACGAAGCTGCCATTCTTTTTAACATATTCAATACAATACAATACCGGTAGAATGCCCTACAATAAATTCTTTAATGTGTTCATATTTTTCACCATATTGATTTCGCCATCCTATTGCTAGGGGCATGTTGCTTTTATGGACGCAGTAATTGTTCCTTATCAATAAGCATATTTTTCCTATTATGTCGTTCCTTGCAAAATCATATTTAACTTTCAAATTTCGTGACGAAATTCGTGCAAAAGAGAAGGCTTTTACTTCTGTAGTCTAATTTCTACTCGCCAACAGTTTTGGACGTAGTAATTTTTGAAAAAAGTTTTCAACGTTTCGTATATTGGAAAGTAAACGTGTTTAAACTGTTCTTATGAGGAAATTGTACCTTTTAATGTTTCAAATTTTGAAAATCCCATTTTGAGGCATTTTTAAAAATAAACCACTGGGAGATTAAACAGTTTGTATGAAGGTCAAAAATTAAACATTTCGTTTGTGATGAAACTCATATGTCAAGAGGGGTTTTTAAAGATGTTGGGCATCTGAGAGTTATTTTCGAAATGATTTTTCGCGTAAAATCCGAAACAGAACTCAAAATAGGTCCATCACGCCCGGATTTTGAGAGATTTAAAGTTACGTTTCCGAAAAATGTCTATTTTGTACATTTTTGAGGCTCTTCCCCTTTAAGATGAGCTCTCGGATGGTGTTGCACGATGTTTCTTTCAAAAGTTACGGCCATTTTAAAATGATACGTCGCCATATTTGATTCGTCGTCGACGAGGTTTTAGAAAATCGACCAATTCACGCCAAATTCAGTATACGGGGGTTCTCGAGGTCATTGATCACGAATCTGAGGTGAGATTTCAAAAATTCAAGATGCTCGATTCATCAATCCAATGTAATGAAATTTAAATTTTTGAACTCCATACACTCAAATAGTAGCTCCTGGAGCCTGGAGGAAGTAAATTATATTACTTCCTAACCGTAAACAGGTAACCCTTAACCTACAGTTCAAATGAGAACAATTTCCTTCACTCTCAAACTGCATATTGATAATCTTAAAGCTAAAAGCGTGAGGGGAAACAAATTTCGTTACCCTTAAAGAGTAGACATGTAACTCTAAAACCAAAAGCCAGACAGTGAAGACAAATTCCATTACCTCCAAACCACAGACGAGTAACACTAAACAAAAAAAGTTAAGGGAAGGCAAATTTTGGGCAGAAAAATATTATCCCTAAATCTTAAAAGAAGACAACTTCTACTACTCTAAAACTGTAGATGCCAGATGAGTTATAATAAATCCTTGAATCCGAAAAACTTAGTTCCTTAGATTATGGTTATCTATCTACAGTCAGGAAGTCATGAAATGTACTGCAAGGATCTTGGAACTGCTTATCTATGGTTTTTTGGTACAAAATTTAAGAATTTAAATGTCTGTGTACCCATGTCTGGCATAATGGATTCGCTATGTTGAATTTTGCACATCTGCCTCCAGATTTATGATCAGCGACTCGAAAAACCCTCATACACCAAATTTGGCATAAATCGGTCTATTTTCCAAAATTTCGTCAGCCATTTTGAAAATATGGCTGTAGATTCGTAATCAACGACTGCTAAAACTTGTGTTTGATTTTTTTTTATCAACATTAGAGTGAAACTGAAAAAAAATTGACATGATTTTTAGCGCCATATTGAATGGGCCATTTTGCATTTTACAAATATGGTCTCGAATTCACAATCAGAGATTCCAACAAGTTTTCGGTCACAAGTTTGACATAAAAATGGTTCAAAAATGTATGACAAAAAAGTGATTGTCTATACCAGCATATGCTTTTTATCTCATCACGTCATATTAAAATAGCTTTTGAAAGAAACATCGTATGACACCATTCTAGAGCTCATTCTAAAGAGGAAGAATAATAATAACTGATGGAATAAGTTGAAAACAGTAGATTAATTTTGAGCAGGCTGTACCTTTGTGCAAAAATAGCCTAAATAGTCATTTTTCATGTACGTAACATCAAATATCTCAAAATCATCACGTGATGGTCCAATTTTGAAATTGGATTCGGATTCTGCAAAGAAAATTATTTCGGAAATGACCCTGAGTTCCCTGAAAATACCTTTACTCAATACATTTTACT
This sequence comes from Cryptocephalus primarius, assembly GCA_963576515.1. Lineage (NCBI taxonomy): Eukaryota > Metazoa > Arthropoda > Insecta > Coleoptera > Chrysomelidae > Cryptocephalus > Cryptocephalus primarius. Next base: position 8,469,608 of record OY754936.1, read on the forward strand.
TAATATACCTCTCCTCTTTTTTATATAACAGATTATTTTTATTGTGTTTAACTATTCTTGCTTTGTGGACATTTCAACATCGATATCAGCCATTTTTTTCAGCCGTTCGCTTTACATTTTGTTAAAAATAAAAAGGTACCTGAGACTTGTGCTTATAGTTGGAAGTACGGAAGCCACGTTCTTTCCAAATTATTTGTAATCATGGCAATATCTTTGTTTCGATCAAGAAGAATAATATATGTGCTTTTCGCTAAGTATCGGTTGTTCTTTGAACAATGATTTTGTGTTTTCCCGCTGAATTTGGTGGTTCTCATCTTCAATATTAACTTATTCAGCCAATTGGGAGTTGTCAATCAACTTTACGTTTAAATCTTAATCAGTCCTTATAGACATGTATTCCTAAAGGTTTGGAGGTTTCCCCCGTATACAATTTCCTGGATATGCTTAATAAAAGACGTTTTATTGGCTTTCCTGTGCATGGTTTGGAAGGGGTGTAATCATTGGGTACTGATATTATGTAGTAACACTAATCAGTCACTTAGTATTTCAATGATACATTCATTTATTGATATCAAATGGAAAGGAATTTAAATTTAAATATCTGCTGCAAACTAAAACATCGAGAAAAAGTAATTTACTGTTATTTTGTAATTTCAAAGTAAAAATGGTTGGTTCTCTATTTCTAAAAAATATTTAAATCATTAATATTATCAGACATACACTGTAAAGTATGTCTACATCGTTTTGGTTATATTGTGTGATTTAATGAAAGTATTTTTAAAATTTGTCATAAGTATATCACGTAAAACAAACGAGATATATTCCACAAATAGATAAACAAACTCAAATTGTTTGGACACTTTGTTTCAAGTAAACTGTGAAAATTTAAGGGAAGTACATGTAACATGGCCTTCGCCTGGCATACCTACTTTGTACTGATAACATATTTTATGAAACCCACCACGTTTCTAATTTTTTAAAAGACTGAATTAATTTTATTCCTTCAAGTTATCTTTGGAAATTTCTATTGTTTTAAAAAATCTACGAGCTCTAACTGATGACGTCAGTATGAAATAATTGAAAGATATCATAGTAATAATTGTAGACATCCAGTCTATTTCATTTCTGTCACTTGAGGCTGAAAGATATATTTTTCATGTCTTTTAAAACGAGTCTCTTACAACTGCAATAAAGATCCAAGTATACTTTAAAAGAGAAACAATAATTACATTCTTTTAAGAAATTGAAGATGAGAGGTGAAATTGTAATAGTAAAGTAAGAAGTGTGAGAAGTAAAAATTTCCTCTGGAAAGCTTCTCTGGTTGTTTCCATAGATTTTTCCATTAATAAATATGCTTTTATTCTGCCGTTTACCAGTCTTGAACATTTTGACGTTCCGGCGATAATGAGCTGAAGTAATAACCCAATTTGTAAATTAGGTGACACGTGTAATGTGACAAACCAGCTTTACACGGAATTAATTCAGTCACGTCACTGACCAACGATTTCAGAGTCCCCTAATAATTTAATCTTTGCGGTCATAAAGCGTGGAAAGGCGATGTGATTTATGATAGAGTGACCTGTCAACAAGTTAAACAACTTTTAAGTGAAATATAGCCGATACCGTATTATATACAGGGGTGCCTATACATATGGGAAACTCGAAGATTGCAAGGAAATGTATTAAGTTTTGTAAGATCAGATGGTGGTGGCTTAGAAAAAATTCAGTTCTGCCTGGAAATGCATTTGAATGGTATGTAAAAAAGCTATAGGGGCACGCCGGTCTCCCCTCTACACCTATAAAAATATTCGCGTTTGTTTGTATAATAAAATCGAAATCACGCAATAACGATGATAAGGGGTGTTAAGCGGGCACAGGTAACATCGTGTGCCTTAACAAGGCAATAAAATTAAGTAGTGGGGCGGTTTCGAATAGGAAAATTTAAATTGTTTTGTTCCACTCTCAAAAACTCAAAAAATCTAATTTAAAGTTGACTGTTCATAGTCTGATCAATAAATTCACTTGTGATAATGAAATATGGAGATGGACGTAGAAAGTATGGGAATATTTTAGGCTTTTAGGTTTCATGTAAAAGTTTAACTTCAATTGATCTGCCTGGATCAAAATTAAGGCTTCAATAGGTTTCAAAAATTTTTAGAGGTCATTCCGAGGCAATATTATGGGGCATTGGTACATTTTGAAAATTTGTTGATTTAATCCTGTCTTCCGTAAGCTGTTTTATGACCTTTGGAAAATGCCAGTGACAGTTATTAAAGCCAACAACTTAATGTAGTCTGTTGTTTCAGAATAATAGGTCAATATTCCTTTTTTCTGTGATGAAGAGCAGTTTTGGCAATTTTCAATTATGCTATAGCAAGCAGCATGTTGTAGTTATAAAATAAGCTAGACAAAGCGACGGTACACGCTTACACACATCCGTAAGTAATACTCTATTGATTTTATTTTATGTACTTAAATGGCAACGTTTATATTAAAATCACCAAATTTTATAATATGAATTCAATCTATTACCTCAGCCTAAAATATGATTACATATCTGAACGATGCAGCAGGCTAAAAATGCCAAAAATAATTGTAATAACTCCATTGTGAATCGCTTATATAAGAAAAATAAAAAATAATGTTAACATCAAGTAGATAGCGAGAGTAGCAGCTATTGCATAAGGGCAAATGATAAAATAATTTACTAGAACATGAAGTAATGAGTATGGAACGCTTCTGATTCACGTTTTATTTACCTATTTGATGATAACACTATTATTTTCCATTATGAATAATGTTTCTAGTAAAATAAAAAAAAAATATTTTAATATCACCGTCTAATCATAAAAATGTTTATTGGCGTCAATTAATGTCTATTAAAAAAACAATTAATGAGATTTATTAAGAAAATATGACATTTGTCGGTCATAAGGCAATCGGTTTAAAAACATTTGTGCCTTTGCATTTCTCTAAGAACACTTAAAGAAAAATTGGGAATGTTAATTCATACCTAAATATTTATATATTAACAAATTTTAATGTAACATCAGATGACAACTCTTTCATAAATATATAGTCAGTCATAAGTCATCAATTTGATAGCTTTTTTAATTTTCAAAAAACAAAATAGAATTCAATCGATATTACGGCTATTTCCCGTTGTTTGTTAATGTTGAATGGCTATTACAACAAACGCCCTATCAAAATTAAATATATTTTGCTGTATCATAATAAAATATTACGTTAAATTACGTTACATCACCAAAGAAGAAAAAATAAGGTAAAGAATATATTCATTATATTTCTTACTATCGATATTTGCTTATTTGCAGTTAAAAAAAAATTTAACAAGAAAATACCGTAAAAGGGTATACACCCACGTACGAAATAGATAAGTAAGGATACGTACGTAGGTATGTACTCCATTACTTTCATTAACGATCGAGTCTGTGGTTCTCCAAAAGAAGGATGCGTACATTTAATTACACTAAGAGTCTACCATACAATTTTATCAGAAAAATAAATATTTAGGTAAGCAAAAGTAAGAGGTAGAGGTAGAGGTGAGGTAAGGGTTTCTGGTTGTACCAAGAAAATAATGAACAACCAAAACAGGCACTTAATTAAAATCGAGAGTCTACTTACCTAACTCGTTAACAGTTGTATTAAAGTCCTTTTTCAGTTAGAAACGAAATCGCACTGTATCATAGTTGTATTTAGTTCCGGGGGAAACATCTATTCACGTACGTATGTCACAGTCACAAATCGAGGCGCGGAGAAATAGAGAAGTACATCCTCGAAATTTTTTGGAATAACTGAAAAAATTAGGAAGTCCAGCAGCTCCTAAACCGACAGACATGAAAAGGCTAACCAGTAGCTCGCAGTTTGACAGCTTGATGAACTTTGCCCCTTCTAAGTTTGGCAAAAGCGCAAGCAAGACAGTGCTGATGGTGGCAGCAGAAGGTGAGCAGATAGAAGAAGGTCATTTGCATAATTTGTGAAGCAAGAATGTAAAGAGGCTGTGTTAAGGACGTATCCTCTACCAATCGTAACGGATCTGCTCTGTGGCAGCCAATCATCCGTTGAGGGGCGTGCCGAAGTGGGAGCGGCAAACTTTGTCCCCGATACCCCGGCTGTATTGTCGGTTTCCCTTGGGATAGGCAGCTGTTCTCTTCTTTCTAATGCTGCAATGTTTTGCAGGGTTGCGCTTGCTCTGTCCTCGGTGGGGTGCCACTTCAGCCACTTCTTCACCTGTCTAGCCTCGCGTTCCTTGCCGGCCATGCAAGTTCGTATGGTCATTTCACCGCTTTTCTAAGTGTTTACTCTTTGTTACACGGGTTTGTTATGCCTACCCTCTGCCATTTAATAAATCACACATCATTTCAATACATCTTTTATATACGAAACATTTCTCTCCCTGCAAACACATCTTATTATTTTCCAAAAAAATTATGCTGAAATTAATCAGCTTCTTGGTTAATTCTAAATTTATTTCATATTGTTCGGGGATTCCGTCGATAACGGATATTTATAATTGAAGCGCTGAATATAACTGGATTATTTCAGTCAAACGATAATATTCCAATGATCGTGACGTCTCTGTAAATCAATGACAACTCTCCAACGTATTAACTTGATGAATGATAATTACATTTCGGACTTCGCACTGCAACAGGATTTATCAAAAATCAATAATGTGTACCGCAAATTGAATTTAACACGCAGTAAAAGAAATGTTAGTTATTGCGGTACTTATAAATTAAACAAAATGATTTAAATACAAAAATTTCCGATGCTTGTGGAACTTGCTAGTATATTTTCTCATAATGCCAAATATGATAAATCGATCTATAAATAAGTTTCAAATATGTTGTTAAAGCAGAAAAATAGTTTTAGCGGTCTGTTCAAGCAATATTCTGACTTTTCTTACTCTTGAATAGTTCATCATATCATTAATAAGAAATAAATGCGGAAATCTGAAGATGCTATTATAGAAAACTACTACTTGAAGTTACTAATCAAATAAATCTAGCGTAAAATAAGGTTTAAGCAGAAAGTAGCCTGTTTAACTAAAATACAAATTTTTGAGAAACAAATTATCAAAGTTTAAAATAGTACCAAGAGGTTCTCCATCAGCAGTAAAAGGAACTTTGCTATTTATCTAGATATGATAAAATCAATGGTTATCGAGAAATATGAGCTTTTGTGGCACGTTGAAAATGCTCGGCGCATTCACCATTTCCGATGTTAGTTGTGGTTAGGGACTTTTGTGGCATTTCTCGTCAGGACTTAGCCCGTTGGTCTAAATTTCTATGAAACAATGAATAAAATGATACATATTCGCATTATACTGTAATATAACGTACAAATCTAGAATTTGTTTATGATGTGAAAGCTGTATAAAAAATAATACCTTCACTACCATTAAATTTTCAGAAATCGTTAATATTTTAACATTTGAGCGAGGAAAGACGGAAAATCGCCAAGCGAAACGATTAATTCATACAGAGAAAAACGATAACTCGTGCAATCGAACTTATTTAAAGGGTATGTGAAGACTTTTGTGATTTGAGCTTCACGATACCGAGAGAAAACCTCGATCTCAACGTTTCAGACGCTAGATAATCTATATCTAATCTATAGTCCATAATTTCTAAAATCTAAGATACATAAGACACTTTTTGAGAACTTTTCAGGATATTCAGGCAATCAACCAGCGATCTCGAAACACGACCGAGGTCGAGACGAGTCTAAATGAACCGAAAATCTCATCGACTCCCGTGGTCTTGTTAAAATTGCCATTTTCTTATCTACTCCCATAACAACACTTTTCACTAAAACTGCACTAACAGTTTTAGACATAAAAATAACACTTTTTAGCTGAATAATAAAAATAGCACCTATTGACTCTTCACACATATATGGGTTGTCTTTAACAATTTTTATGAATAAGTATATTCAGTTTCGTATATTAAATCCTTCTTTAGCTGATTTCAAAAGGCATTAGAGTATTTCATCTAGATTTAAAACATATTTTAAGCCTGTATGCATTTTTATGTAGCACAAAAAGAAAAAAATTTTAATTCATTAATAAAAATGAAATATTTTCTAGATTCTACGATTGGCACCAGGCACTGTTTTAAATGCACTTACGTAACGAATTGATGATTAAAACTCGAGAATCGATAACATGCCATTATCTGATCATGTAACCTTCATCAATTTATAACGGAATTTTGATAATGAATCGCAACATTTTTCTCATTTTTAAAAATGTCTTAAACAATCTCTTACAAAATCTTTAGTGAAATCTAGAAGCGTTTCTACTTTACTACTTTTACTCTAGGCGGCTATGCAATAACTAAAATGTTCTAGTTACCGGTTATTTCTCCATTTTCATTAGATAAAAGCTATAGTTAGATTTATACATAACAGTTGTTTATATAATAGACGAGAGATTTTTCTATTACATTTTCAATTTCTAATTAAAAATGTTATAACTGTCTAACAAATTTTACTGGTGAATATAATCTTATTAAGGAAAGAATTAAGAGGTCAAGCACTAATACCCCGATTTCCTGGATGGATTTTCCTGACGAGCGTAAATATTTATTTGTATTATACGGTGCCTAATTATTAGCAACACTTTCAAAGCACGTAATATATTTAATGTTTTTACCTACCATTTCTACCATGCCCTACCTGCATTGTTTGCCACGTACAAATTTGTTCTCAAAAAATCCCCGGGGATCAGCATCTGGAGAATTGAGTATATTAGAAAATGCTGAAAGAATTCTCTCAAAATTAAATTTTTCTTGATTTACCCTATGATGATCGCTGTCAACATTCCTTGGTAAATAATGTAGAGGCATCTCAGAAAATTTTTGTCAATGTATTGCATTGGGCAAACTGTTCCTGAGGGGTCTATGAAATCTATTCAATTAAAGCCCATAAGGCAGATGTTCCGTAATTAATATTAATAGAATGACTAAGACGAATTACGAACGCGGAAATTCCTTTTGCCTACAAAGATATCGAGCATAAACATCACCCTCTGTTTGTGACGGGTAATAGCGTATACCCTTTTATTCAATGTTTAATCAAACACGTAGATTTTGACACGTACTCTGAAACAGATCGCCTCTCTCGAATCTTTTTCACGGTCCCCTGCTATCAGAGATCTGCTAATGGATATTAGCTTGATGAAATGGGTCATCTTATTACCGTCACTATGCGAATTTGATCGACTGTGACGGAATTCTTCTCAGGCCATAAGATTAAAAACGTGTTAGGCAAATTATGTGCAATTTTCATCAAAATGCTATGCTTGGAAATATTGTCGATTATTATTTTCGTTAATATGTAATGTCAGTAACTTTCCGAAATTTCCATGCTTACATTTCAAGTTTTTCAGTGTCCAAAAAAGTCGCTTCTAATTTATTGTTTTCCAAGTAGTTCATTATGGTGTAGTACAGATAAGGTGCGAATTGTCTTCTCCTAAGCTCGTTCAAGGTTTTGCTCCGAGGTGCTGCTAGTTTATTCCATTAGTTCACAGGCTGGGTAGAAAACCGTGCTTTAAAAACGTCCATCTGTTATATACTTGTTATGGAAGTAATTGGGGATTTCTTAAATTTCTAACTTCTTCTCCTTCTTGCCTTATTCAGTATCCCTTACACCATATAAATCTCTATTTCATTAAAATGTCATAGTTCTAATCTACCTAGGTTTCTATATCATACATGTAGATATATAATATATTTCTTCAATAGGCATCCTTTTAGATTTTTGGAAGTTTACAGGAATATTTACAATACCATTTCCAAGGTTTTTGACAACCTACTATTTAACATTTCCTCTTTAAAGATTGATAGATAGATCCGCCCTTAACAAATCAATATTTTCCGGCCAGGTTTTTCCATTGAAGTAAATCTTCTTCACCATATAAACTAGACATTTGCAGCAACGCCAGGTTGACACCACATACACGGATTTCTCAAAAGAGTTCGACAGAGACTTTTCGCTCCGACCCTATTAATGTTCTGCCGGGCCATTTAATTTTCTCTTGGGGGTTCCACAAGGCACTCATCTGAGACCACTACTTTTTAACATACCCATAAACGATATCCATGAATGCTTTAATCAGAATAGTTTCAATCGACCATTTGATAAACATGAGCATTTTGACCATGACATGATGAATGACCATTTGGAATCTTCCTGATGGAGGACCTAGGAGATACACTTGATTCAAAGTTACCTTCAGAAAATTTAAATGTTCCCACTTTGTTCTTCGATCACCAGAACCCAAGGAACTTTATACGCCACAGTTCTTCTTGAATATATTTTGTTAGGATGAATGGTGGAAAGCTTTCTCTGTACCTGCCATATAAATTGCTCAGCTTTATGTTCAATAGATACATCAAGGTCTAGGATGTCCCATGATGTTCGCTCTACTATGTTATAAAAGGCTTTGAGTTCTGGTAATTGGTCTGAATATTGACTCTTCCGGTATAGTACGCGTAGAACTTTTAACTTTAAATTCTAATACCTGACGAATTAGTCTGATCAACATAGGTCAGAAGTTGCAGAATTTGTAGATTCTGTGTCAAAATAAATGAAACTGTTGTCAGGGAAAGAGATCCCTTTTGTACTCTCGTTGATTACAAATTTCACAGGTTTGTGGTCGGTACTCAAATAAACGTAAAGTCCCCGGTTAGGATCAGGTCTCTACCTAGGTTCAATCTTTCTAGGAAGCCCGCTACAATCTCCAGGAAAGTATAAAAGTATGCGTTTTGTATGCATATAGTGCTCCAGAGAAAAGCTATGGAACCTATAGCTTTGAAATTGAGCCTGGATCGAATCTGTGATGAGATGTTATGTCCGCTAAAACCTTCTACAGTTTTATCACAGTGTAAGACACTACTACTATGTGCTTCACAGGATAGAGCCGCGCTCCCTGGGTTTTCGCCAATATCCAAATGTAGCTCCTTCTCCAATATACATGATTACAAACATGTTTTCATATAGCTCATCTATGAAACAATTTTGAGTTCATTCATAGGTCAAATTGCTTAATGTTGACTGTTAATGATAACGTGGATAAGATTTTGAGCATTTTGGTTTAAACTGTAGCGTCTCTGGCTTTCGTCAATCTTTCACTCTCCCTACTTTTAACGTACAATTTTCTAACCATTGCTGCTATGTTGTATTCTACTACGTACACGACTTGTTTAGAAACACTGATATTCACTTTAAACAAAGCTTTTGTTTTGTTAGTATTTCATGTTTTGTTTTTCTTGTGTAAATCTGCCCTTACACATTATATATTTTATAAGGTTTCTTAATTTAAAATTTTGAAAATATTTCTGTTGACTCATTTAAATTTTCAATAGAATAATACAGTCTTAGTAAAGTCTGTATTTTAACGAAAAATAGAATCACCTCCAGCGTCAATGCAGGAGAAACACGTATCCGTGCATCTAAAAGGATTTTCATTTCTCTTGGTGTGTAAGTTTATGACTTCTGTTCATTTTCCATTGAAATCCGCATTACCATATCGAGTGGACAGTGCGGCTTGCTTTTATAAAGGAAGATAACGACGTCGCTTGTTGAGTGACGACATCAAAGTTCCGACTCTTAAGTGCTATAAGCGTCGTTCGATAGCAAAAGATCACAAAAATCCATTGCGATACCGACGAAAAAGGGTGTATAGGATGTATACGAATAAAGCTGAGATTCGTCTGCGAAGAGACTTTGCTAGTGTCGTATTTTCACAAATGAACTTCCCTACGCCTCTCTGGTCGGTACAATGGAATTCAGATTTTCTCAAGCGAGTATCAAAAGTCAATTCATATCACTGCACACTGCATAAATTGAACAAATTATTAGGTTCTCTTTTATAGAAACGGCAAACGAAAGTACGAGTATCTTGTCAGAGGAAAAATTTTGTCTTTGATATGCAAACGTAATGAAAAAGAGGCTCTTATCTTCTTTATTCGAAAACAGTTTTTATAAATACCAACGTCCTACGATATGATGGCTGTATAATTAATGTGAATAGGAATAATAATCACAAAAGAATTAAATATCTAGTAATTAGAAGGAAAGGATAAATTGAAGCAATGAACACAATCACCAGCCACATTATGCTTTTAATTCATAATATACCAAGATTGTACTAAACAAATATGTTGAACACATATACAATCAATTGCAAAAAAAAACTCCACAAAACATTAACGATTTTTATAGAAACACTTACAATAGCGGCATTAATTGCATGTGTATATATATACATGTAATTGTGTGTAATATTATACTCATGAAAAATATCAGGAGAGAATGTAACTGAGCGATTGATTTTATTGGCGTTTTGCTTATTGCTTTTTTGGAGCTCTGCCTTTTATGACGTGAAGTCATGGGCAAATCTAGTGCCGTTTGTTTCCTGTAGAAGCCCATACTCAAAGATGGAAAAGGTTGTACAAACGGCGAAATCCAAGCTAAACACCCTATCCAACCAAACAAGATTGCGGAGTTCAAGAAATTTATTCAAAAAACATGTTTCAAACTTGTATTAATTGTAAATCTCCAGTGTTTATTTCTGAGTGTATAAAGCGGTTGAACATTTCAAACAGAATAAAATCAATAAAGAAATTCAAACAGACCAATTATTAAAATTCCCGAGTCGCCTCAGATGTATTACGTATCGTTCATTTAAATTATTTTAATGGAAATTTTAACAATTTTACTGTTGGCCAAACTGGATCTGAACCTTTAAAAACCTTCACTAGTTTTGTTCCATTTGGCATGTGTTCAGTAGTTTCATACAGTGATAAATATCTACAGGAGGCTGGAGATGAGCACATTTGCTAGAAACATGTTCCTCCGACCAGATTTCTTTAATACCATTGTATTATTTCTTTGGATGGAGTGTTTGGTGGGTAGTAGTTCACCATTATAAATTGTTCAACCCACCATGTGATAAACTTTTTCTGTTTAAATTATTATTCTTCTTATTTATCTACTTACCTAAAAATTCAGTGCTACTACGATGTTGCTGAAAATTAGGTTGTGACTCGGTTTTAATCTTATACAATTTATACAGGATGTAACAACTGTCTGGCCAAACTTCAGTAACATTAACTTAGGCAATAAAAAATTCACAAAACGTATATGCGCAGTTGCTCAATAGTTATGGCGGTTTTAAAATCGCTACCAATTGATAGCATATAATAATACCAGACATCCTGATTATATGTTTTTCTTTACTAATGTTTCTTGCTCTCGTCTATATGGAGAATTCATACATTCACCCATTACACTTTGAATATTCAGCCATTCAGCCATGGTGTAATAACCATCTACAAATCTCAGATCATGGCCATTAATGCGTTGGAATACTTATACAACCATCATATCTCTAAATACATTACATTTTCGGACTCTGAAAACGTGTCATTTAAACTACCCCATCCTCAAAGAAGCAAGGGCAGAAAGTTCGCTTAAAACTAGGAAAATCGTTCTCCAAGCAATAAATACTCCTTATTTTAATATGGATCCCCAGACATGATCGATTCAAAGGTAATGCAGACGTTTTAGTAAATATAAGCAGGAATCTCAACTGTTTTTAACCTCACAGATCGTTTCCCGTCACTGAAACCATTATGAAAAGGATTCATTTAAACTATTTACATAATCAATAGTTGACAGGATATCAAGCGACATAAAACATTTATTAATAAGACCATAAGCCAGTTCCCCGTTCACACCCTGAAATATTGAAAGGTTAAGTGATATGTTAAGTGACTTGGGAAACAAACAAATATTCATGAATGAACAATGTGAAATAGAAGGTAAACGCAATGATGTGAAGAATCACAACAAATGTAGGTGCGAAGAAAGTAATTGGAAAACAAACATATGTCGTTTTCGCTTGAATAATGTTCAAATGATAAAAAGGATCATTCTCGGTTTCGAACATCGGCTATTAATTGACGTCTCAAATCATAAATTCTTTGGAAATACTCTCCACAAAACGAACATTTTAGAAAAAAGTGAACAAAGGCACTTAAGATCAAAATTGCATTAAAACATTAGTAGGGACTACATAGGGATTACCTAGCATTTGTTTTGTTTTGAACTATTTTACTCAATAGTGAAATTTCCTACTTCAAGTTAAATCATATAGTGTGAATAATTTTGGGTACAATGAAACCAATACCAATTTGGTGGCTTTATATTCTCAACAATATTTCATCATCATGCTGTAAAAAGTTAAGGTTAAGAATAAGATAACATTTTAAGTATTTATTTTTTATAACGCATTATATGAACTCAAAAAATATATTGCATATACTGTAAGATAGTTGAAATTACTACGTTACTGAATTTCATAATTAAAAACTTACTAATACAAATATTATACATAAAACAAAACATTTTAAATAAAAAGAACGGTGTAATTTTTAAATTGCACATTTACATTAAATCTGCATGTGATTTAATGAGACATATTTGGAAATCATTACTATGGTTTTATTTTCGTTTTTAACATTTTGGTGTATTTTTGAGATCTGAAGGTATATGTCGCACTCTATCACAATTTACATTTTGAAAATGTTTCTTAGTTTTAAACTTTGGTACAACTAATTATAGTAATGTATATTAAATACAATTTAAAGAAAAATATTTTACTTTAAGTACAATGTCAGTCAAAACTTCATATTTCCTTAACAAGATTCATATCAACAATTGAAGCATCCCTTTTAAATTATTTATAGTAAAGGGCTTTAAAATTGACGGCTCACGTTCACAGTCCAGTACAATCTTCGCGACAGTATTTACATACACTGCTAGTTTTATTCTTACCCCGTGATCTGGTGTTAGCTAGCGATAAAAAATAGCAATAAATAATACAAAATAACTTATGTATCCTTGAGTCGCCACCTTTTGTGCCCTGTCCTAAAATAGAATACGAAATAAAACATTTTTAAAACAATACATTGAAAATTAAAATATTTCTTAAACCTAAACATATACATCATGGATATTGTAGACGTATTACTATTTGGCTGCGCACTAAACGTTCAATTTATCCTGGCTTCTAATACTACGCGAACTTTTGTAGTGCAGATTTTCTAAATATGAAGCTGGAGCCCAACCTTCCAAGTTGCTTTCTGAAAACAAAATAAAATATTTTAAAACAAGGTTGATAGTTGGTAGTTCAGTGTAGCTGATAGCTTGATCAGCTAAAAATTGATACAAGTTGTTTTTCTACGAGCAATTAATGGTAGAAACATCTTAAAAAAAATCGAGGGGTAAAACAGACAAAGAATTATTTGTACAAGCCGCTATCTACTCGGCTTTTCTGTGAGTGTTAATTCAGGTGAATTGAAGGTGGGTACTTCCTTTAATAGTGCAGAAGTGATACAACTAGTTTATGTGAAACAGTTCCAAAGCCATACAGAAAACTACTTGCATTATAAAAATTCTCTGAGAGTCAATAAATTGTTATTGGACTTTGTTTGCAAATGCAATGGCCCCTGCATCATTTTTTGGGAAAGCATGATTTTCTGATGTAACTCTCCTTTATTACTTCCCATTACAGAGTATTTCAATCCAGTTTCATGTCCCAATCTTCCACAATTAGTTTTATAAGAAACTAGGATTCTGATTCGTATTGTAGGAAGGAAGTAACAAACTAGCCAGCTAGTGTTTAGCATAGGTCTCGTCTCTCTCTTTTTCTCTACCCATGACATTAACTTGTTACTTACTCTTTCCCGTTTCGGTTTCTACAACTTTTTAACTTTATTGCATGCACCTCAACATATTTCAGTCTTGCAGGTCTGTCAGATTTTAAGGGCTAAGTTATAAGTTAGCTCAGTGTTCATTTTTCATCCATTCATTCAGAAAGTAAACAGGAATTTCCTAAATTATTCGTACATACATTTTTGTATTTCGTACATGTTACTATAGAAGTTTACATAAATAATACGTAACCGTGAATGAATGCTTTACGACAAACAAAAACAATCGTACAAAATGTATTAACAATTATCAACAATATGTTCACATAATATCTTTTTTCAACATTCGTATAATTCGAAAACAGTCTCGGACAATATTTTTAAGCACATAGGAATTTTTTTCTTGGAATTCAATATAGAATAATATACAGGATGATGAAGGATGTTTGGGAGACACCCTCACATATCGACACAAAAATTAATTAAGGCGCATTCACCATTTTCCGAATTGACAGCCTTGAGGGAAAATGGTTGAGGAAAACGAACCTAAAAATAATTCAAAGAATTCGTAGAGCTAGTAAACTTGAATTAAATGGCCAGTATTCCCCATCTTTTCCTAACTTATAGAAATGACAATTATGTGTTACCTATCATTTTCACGAACCACCATCCTGCACAGCCAACTTTAAGTAATTCAGCAATATCACCTTCTTTCATGTTTACTTCGCTGTTGCCAACGGCACAATAATCAGCTAAAGCAATATAACGTCCACTCTGAAAAATTAAATGTGTGTGACTATGGTACTCCTTAATAACAACGATACATATATTCCATCATGTAAAAACAAGGCATTCAAGACATTTGTGAATATTTTCAACAGTTAAAATAGGTGCAAGTTTGAAATTAGTATAGGTACATCGAAACATGACATGAAAAAGTATTAAATTATTTAATAATTATTGTAACTAACAGTTCAAACAATCATTTTTCCTAGCAAATTGGTATGAACACATTTCCTATAAACAAACATTTATTTTGTGAATCATAATATTTCTAACGCGAGTGCATTCAACAAATATAATCAAATATTATATTTAAGACTAAATTTACCAATATCTGTGTTGTTCTATCTAAATTCTATATGGTGCATTAGTACACAAAGAAAAGATAAGATCTGATTGTTAGTTTTTTCCATACCAGTTAACTTACATATTAGTAGAAATACAATCAAGCAAACAATTAAACCAAGCTTGGACAGGTGATGAATAAGCAAGATGACTTAGATGAGAATGTTCAAACACTTATTATTCTTTAAACGTAACAATGAAATTTAAAGGAAACATTGTAAACATGAAATGAATAAGAATACGTTTAAAACAAGTAAAACTTACTAGGATTAAATAAAGATATGGAACAGCAGAAAATTTAGTAACGTTTAATATAAAATGTAGTGGTAGTTGCAGTACTGCCAACAAAATACTGAACGACGCGATCAACAAATGTGCTTTGACCCTTCACCACACCTTTCCACTGCAAGAAATTATGTTAACAAGGTACCAAATACATCCACAATATAGTTTTATGTAACAGAACTACGTGATAATTATTAATATCAGTAAAGCAATTATAGGGAAGTATTTTGTTTAACTAGCTATCAAATCAAAATTACTTCAAGTCAGCCATAGGATAAATCCGTACGTTGTAACTTACACTTAAAGAGAAAAATCCATTCTGCGTTGTTATATTTTAGCGTACCTACTCTTGTCTTAAAGGTATAACTACTAGCACTATATCTGTGACTAAAATGTAAATTTATCTGGTTTGTTTAACTGAAGTTTGCCTCAATTTAATAGAAAAGTAAACGAGATTTTTATATAGGAAATATTCATGAATCTGACCGAAAAATACATAGTCCTCAAAACAAAAACATGTATTGAAAATTGAACCACCAAACATGTCCCTTAAAATTTAAGATATCTTCCAAATTCTAACTTCACTGACCAAAAAAATGCACTGATAAATCTGAGAGTACCAGTAGATTACGGTAAGACTACAGTGAAAATAAGGGCAATAAGGATGCCTAATTTTCACTTAAAAAGGTATCGCCGTGGAAATGGTACAGATTCTTCAAAACAAGGGGATAAAAGTGCATATTAAACTGTAAACAGAACATATTCTCAAAATTATAAATGCCTTGTATTTGGCCAAACGACTATTTACACTGCACCTTACTTCTAAATCAAGTTGCACTTCAAGAAATATACGATTTGAAACAATATATTTGCAATCCTTTAACTTGAAAGAATAAAATTTGGTACACTGCTTACATGTACTGCATTATTTATTTATTTACTCGATAAATACAAATCCTTTATAACATTTTATCATCGACACTTTCGATTAACCTTTTGGGATGATTTCATTACCATTTACTTATCACGATTATAATCGATGTTACAGTAAACCATATTTAAATCTTTTAAGAAAGAGCTGCAAAGATATCATTTATTTTAAATTTGGAAATTAATTTTGAAAGTTGAAATATGATTCTTAAGAAGTGCAACTTGATGTAGAGATATGTTTAATATATTACCATGCAATAGGGTACTTGCACACAAAATGTTACACCTCAGATATACTTATTGCAGGTAATGTGCCACCTGCAAACTTTTAATTATTTGTGAGTTTGAAATATTGAGTTATATGATTTAAATTCACAGCTTTCAAAAGTTGGAATATTTGCGCGAAAATGCCTATTCAACACATCCAAATCTGTTAGTGATTTGACTAGTCCGTAAACTTTTAGTGGGAATTTATTTAATATAATCATTATTGTTTAAACTTCATACAACAATTTTCAATTGTATCTGGGTACGGTGGAGTTAAAAGTTCATTCAAATTAATCGGCGTGAAAGTCTATGTAGCTTTCTTTAGTATGTAGAAGCTCAAAAATTTAAGATTCGACAGGAACTTTGAAACAATTAAGACAATCTGAAAGAATCATCGATAAACCTGTAAACTTTCTAAGTTTTAGACCGTGTTAGTAATTGAAAATCTCTACTTTATATCTTTAACTTTATTTCGTACAGTTTAGACCCAAGAGTTCATTTTGATCAAACACCAAGAAGAATCCACAGTTTCTAGTAATTCTTCAGTATTGGGAGATAGTCTCTGGCAATTTATAGAATCTGGAAAGCATGGACCACTGGAGTAGTGCCCAATGTAAAAGACAAACTTTCTACTACTTTTATGTGTCAGCAAAAGTAGCGTCGTATGCAAATCCTCTTCAATATACTTCTATGGGGATTAACTAATCCCAACATTCGCCAAAATTTAAGACAATGGTGGTTCTTCCTAAAAAGTGCATCTCTACTTTACAACATGCTGTCAATATGACTACCAAACTAATTTGCTCCGTGTAAAATATCAAATAAAGTTAGTGACTAAGCAATTATTAAAGGCATCTATATTTAACAAGGACGGTATCAGGAATCACTACATCGTCAATGGAAAAGCCTCTAGAAATATGGAAATATAGGTAAACATACTAAAATGAAACTGATCAGTCATATTTGCGTTTGCAAAATACATGTGCATTGCACATTGGTAATAAATAGAAACATTTAAATTGACTTGTCGAAATTGTTTTGAAGTCAGTGAACAAGATGGAGTCAAGAATTAAGGAACTAAAAGACTAAAGACGTTCTATGAAAAACATTTTAGCTATAAAATGAAGTATATATGCTGGAAAAATCCGCCATAAACAGAAATACGCAGAATTCAAGATTACTGTCGGTCTTCTTCAACTACAGAGCACATAATCATTAAGTTTAGAATATGATATGGTTATTAATGTTAGAAAACTAACAAATGTAGGTAAACAAGCTCTGCAATAATAACGAACGCTTTTATACCGTTTTATGGCATCGTTCACTCTTCAAAGTGAAAAGATGTTAGATTTAGCATTGTTGGAATTAGTTCACTAAATTTAACGCAGAATATGCCAATATAACAAAACTACAATTCTGTCAAATATACGTACAAAACTTCAGGGAATATGGAAAACTGATTGTTTAGTTTCTAACAGTTTGTATAAAGTTACAACGTCAAGGGAGCCTACTAGAAGTATTTTTAATTTAGCTACTCAAAATATATTCTATGTAAATTAAAGCAGTGAAAGGAATGAATTGCTACAATTTATCCTAAAAAGTAAGTGTTTTCCAAAAATAAAACAAGCATATTTTAAAAAAAACATACCGGTATGGGATGATCCTCATCATCACTGTTGCTACAATCCGACGACCAATTTCCACTCTCAATATTTTCAGTTTCTTCTTCTTCAGGTACGTGAGTGGGTTGCTCAGAATCACAGCTCATGGCTCTAGTATGAGCTTCATATACAGGTGGTGTTGAAACAGTACTCTTTTGTTTTTCCCAAGATGTTGTTTGTCGAAGAGGCCTTAAATTATAAAATTCAAATACTGATGGGACTCTAATCAAGAAAATAGTCACCTGTGGACTAGAGCGGCATACTGTTTGATACGAATTTCTTCAAGTTGATTAAAAAGAACCTTTTTGATCTCATTAACCCAGGTTTGTTTCTGTTCTAAATTAGCAGCTTGTATAATATGCACTTCTTGCCTTCCTTGTAACCAAACCTCAAATCTTCTAGCGTCTCCCCTTACTGATTCGGTGAGACCAATCTGTGACATCTTCAAGTAATGCTTAAATTGGTATGTAGCTTTATTTGGCGTAGCTTTTGAACTCGATTTACAGAATAGCAACGCTTTTTGGTATAAAAATAAATGTCTATGCATGGGTTTTATTCGGAGTCTTAAATCCTTCTTAGATTCAACCCAAACAGAAAATGCACCTTGCAAGAGCAACTCTCCCTGCTGCGATAAGTCAACAGGAAAGCCCGTTATCGAAATTTGATGCATACTATCATTAAGGCATTTCAAAACAACAAGCATGCAATCTAAAGCCTGCTGTAATTCTTTGCAACACACTCCTTCACTAGAGTATCGGAGAAGATCTTTTAGGAGTAATTGGTATTTTGTTATCCTTTGGACAGGTTTCAGCAAATACGCAGCCAGGGGTAACTTATGACCTAACTTAGCTTGGCAAGCTTGAAAAAATTGCTGCAATTCAGTTGAGCTTTCTCTGGTTTGTTCAGATTTAGATATATTTTGGCAATAAAAACTGTACAATTGGAAAAACGTATCCCTCTAAAACAGAAAAGGTCAATAAAAAGATAATATTTATTGTAAACTGGCTTCACCTTTTGCAGAAAACAAAGGGCAACCAATTCTGTAGAAGATATGCAATTTTCTATATCCTTAAGGAATACATTAGCATGAAACCTATGTATCTCTTCTAAATTACCAAATATCACATTTAATTTGTCCTCCACACCTAACGGAACCAGATGTTGCATGTCTGAATTTCGAGCTTCTAGTTTATAACCCTGAAATCCATTCTGGTTAGAATTTAAATTGGTTTAATTTGAATACAATTTACCTTAATTATGGTCAGCAACTCTGAAACGTACAACCTCTCGGTTTCTAACAATTCCGATAGCGCGTGACCAATTTTAATTTTATTTGTTTCTTCTGTATCGGGAGACACAGATTTTTCATTTCGGATTAAATCCGAATTTTCCTCATTACCTTCCAAAGCCGAATCAAGCTAAAATTTCACGATTAAACTTTTTAGTAAATCATAGCAATTGTTCACTGATTTTAACCTGATTCGTCTCAACTGAAATCTTTTCATTTAAGATTCCTCCATCATTCCATTTCTTAATCTACCTTATAAACCATAAGAATTTTATTTGCCCAAACAACACAATGTATGTGTATTGTAAATACTTTTCATTGTAAATTAACAGTTCGTCACAAATTCAACTATTTTATAAGTACAAGGTTAATGGTGATTAGATGCATTCACATACGATGGGTGGCACAGACGGTGCCAAGAAATTCCTCCGTCTATCGCCAACGCTATGGGGCCCCCGGAGATACTGGGTCCCCACAGCACAATACTCAAGTAGAAAGGTGAATTCTCGGCCCGCGGAAACATTAAAGTAATTGGGTAGATTAAAGGTGTCGACAACACCTCAAAGTAACCTCCTCAGTAAAGAAAAATGAAAAACTCGCCAAGAGAAAGGTAGAAGAGAAATATAGTGCTTCTCCAGAAACTTACTGGAATGAGAGACCACAAAGTTTAAAGACCCGCGAGAAATTATAATGAAAAGCACCATTACCATAAGTGACATGAAAGAACTGTCGAAAATCATTACTGTCCGAGGTGAAAACCTAGGAGATCAGCAAAATCTGACCAGGTATGAGGAGAATTCTGACCATCTCTTTTCGCCTCTACATCAACAATTGGACCACGTTCAAGCATACATTAGTGACAAATTTGTTTCATTAACTAAAACTACGAAAATTAAAATTAATCTCTGTTTTAGTGACCGTATAGCTAGCCCTAATTTTAACAACTACGGCAATAATTATTACATTGTAACAAGTATGAAGATAATTTAACAGTACTTTCATTATCAACATCGTTTAACAATTTCATATACTCACATTTACACAAAAAACGTTATCACTGTTAAATTTTCTTAGAACGTTTTTAAAAGACGGCCACCTCTTCAACATTGTTACACGTTTAGGTGAGCAATTACCAAATTAAACTATTAAAATCAATCACGAAGCGTTTTCAAATAAAATCATATCATTGCATAATTGGAATGCTATTAGAAAATATTTCTCTAGGTGACTGCCAATTGTGCAGTAGGCAGCTTTTATTGTGTTAAAAAATGACTTAAAACTGATTAACAATAAAATTTGCGCTGATTAGTAGTAATTGTGCCAATGTCTGATAACAATTATAAAACATCCGTATGTAAATGTTTTTCAAATGTAGTTCTGATAAGAGAAATGGATTAAATATATTGTTAATGTTTCCTATTTAACAATAAAAAAATGATTCGTTTTCTAACGAAAATAAAGATGTTTGAAGAATTCAAACTGTAACAAATATGGGTAGAGATTACGTAAAATATATTAAAATATAACAAGACTTGTAGACGAGATTAAATGATTCTAGACAACATAAGTAGCAATCAAAATATTGGAGCAATTATAAACCTAATTGACAAGAGAGAAAAGAGAGATGCGAGAATCATTGAGGAATAACACTTTTAAACGGCGCATACAAATTATCATAATCTTACCTTTGGACTAGTGTAGGTCTTTTTGAGCAAGATTCTGCCTGTTATAGGCGTCGGAGCACCAATTTGAGGTTGTTTAGGAACTATAGCGTTATCCCTTCTAGACTTATTAGCTACTTTATTCAAAAATAAAATTTGAGTACTGCATCTTGACTTCATTTCTTCAACTTGTTCCAATGCCTAAAAGAAAATTATACTGCAACAAATATGATACTTGTTTTAAAACATACCTGAAATACTGCAGTTTTCACTTGAGGTAAACATATATCCTGAAAAAGATTTTCAAAATTTTTAGAACCATTATTAGAGGAAATCTCCCCGGAAGACGCCAAGAAATCTTGAATATCTGCTATATACTTCTCTATTAATTCCATGTTGTTTGAGCACTGTTCAAGATTTTGAGAATTCAACAAATCTTCACCTTTACTACACCATGAATTAGCCTAAAACAAATATGTGTGCATTTAGTATTTTGCTTTAGAAACGTTGAAAACAATTACTTTGTCTACTTTTTCAACAAGGATTTTAATAGTTTCCAATACTTCCAACCTCTCTGATATTTTTTCTGTAAGAAGTTTTCTAATCCTTTCTAATTCTATACATTTAGGCTCGACACACTGTGTCATTGGGCATGAATGGGTTTTTATTAAATGCTGTCCAGCTGAAATAACTTCTTCAGCTCGGTTTATGTCTATGTAGCACATTTTTTCAAAAATTTTAGCTTGTCTTAAAATGTTGTCGATTTTATCGAATGGATCACCCACATCTACCATTTCGGCAACTATTTTAAGATTCTTTTCAAAATTGACCTGTAGCTCCCTGAAGTCTTGTTCAAACCTTCGTAATTCGATACAATTTCTTAAATTTTTGGAATGCTGTAACCAAAAAATATTAAACTTCTTTTCGGTTTCTTCTAATTGAACGAGTAATCTTTCAATGGCAAATATGTTTCCGTTTTCTGGAACAACACCATCAATATATGGAATTGACTTTTCTTTAATACTGGTCAGAAGATCTTCTCCGTGTTTTGCAGCTGAGAGAATATCTTGTTTTAAATTCGAGTACATTATACTATGCCTTTCCAATAAAAGTTGTGTAGATTCTACATCATTTGGCAACTCAGTTTCTTCAATGGTTTTAGTGAAGCCATCCAAAACACTCGACACTTGTAGTGTCATTGAAGAAAATGTTTCGAGTTGAATTCTTTGCTCTATCCAGTCACTGTGACAGTATGGCAAAGTACCACCTAAATCTGATGTTAACTGTTGCAAATTTATACACTTATGTAACTCTTCTGCACTGTTTAGTACCACCATTCGGAATTTAAAATCGTCTTTAAAAAACTTATTGCTTACTTCTGAAAAAGCTTTTTGTACTTTTTGTAAAAAACCAGCCGACTTTAACACATACACTACATGGATAAGGCCCGGAAAGTACACCTAAAAACATCCAATTAGAATATATTTACACTTTTGGTAAATTATGTATTCAAACTATGACTATGAGGACTAACTGCAGGGAAGTTTGCCTTAGCTGTGTTCGTAGAGCACTCAGAGTCAATATTGAATATTTATAATAGGGCAAAATTAAGTCGTGCGTGCTCCTGAAGGCTTCAGAAACCTTCCAAACTATTAACAGAGCTAAAAACAAACTACTTGCAGCCACAGCAAACTACAGCTTTTAAGATAATCTTTTGAACAAAGGTTAAATCAACTATTCTCTATATTTTTAACTTCGAGTACAATATTTAAGACTTAAATTTGTATTCAATTTACCATTAAATAATAATTTACATACGGATATTTTCAGAAGAACAGTTTTAACAGAATTCCAACTGTCGTTTCTTCTATCTATAATTAAATGGAAGCCCAAATCTGCATCATGGAGGCTGAAACAAAATGTAGTAGAGATTTGGGTAATTATAATTAGTAAGTAATAACGAAATGTATGAAAATGTCAACAGAATACAAGTTCAAAGTAAATTTATAATAAATGTAACGAAGCTAAAATAAGTCAAGCGATTCAAATGACTTAAAATGCATGTGGGCTATTTATATTGACATTTTCATATACTATTTCATAGCAAATTCTTACGAAGGCACAGATGTTAGATACATCATCAAACGTTGATATTCTACGTCCGATAACGTTTCAAAGTTATTGTTGTCAGGGAATGTTATAATTGGACAGCCTTCTTTTGATTTTCCACCTGAGATGATAGCGTGTTGTTGTTGCAGTAATTCTAATACGTCGTGTACGCCGAGACATTTTGAATTGACTGGATTTTGCATTTCATATTCTTCACATTCTTGCTGCGAACTTCCTGTAAAGTGTTGAACATTAGAAACAATAAATTACTCAGAGAAAGATCAACAGTGCCCCTTTATTAAACATTATTAATTAACCCTAATGTACCAATTGTATGCGAAGTTGACATTTAGCCAGAAATACATGAGTCATTTTAAAAATCGTGGACGGTACAATTACCGAGATGGTCGATTATGATAATTATGAGGATGGCAGAGATGCATATGCAAAACGGATGTGTCAGTGAAAGTGTCAAATATTTATATTAGTACAAGTATATATAATCTGTACAATAAATGTACAATGCAGAGTTTCTATAGCCAACACACTTACACTACCTCTATTTCTAATGTAAGATAACTCTTTAACATTATCTAACTCTTTGTAGTAAATTAGAGGAAAGAGGTAAGATCAATAAATACTTTGATTATATTTTCTTATTATTTTTCGAAACGTTGAATGAAGCATAGCGTTTACCAATGTTTGTCCTTTGACACGTTAAGCTTCTGATGACCACTGAGAGCTGAACACCCACCCACCAGTTTGTTCCAAATATTACAAGTTAATTCAAATATATTGTATTCCATTTTGTTGAAAACGACAGAAGTATTACTCTCGCATTAGCTTAAGCTTATGTTTGTTCAGTAAAAGGGTACAATATATAAAAATAACTGACCAGTCTGAAATTAACTACAATCATCACTAACTCCAATGCAGGTCAAATTAATAGTCGTCAACTTTATTTTAACGATTTATATCACGCTTGCCTGGGACCAGCGTCATTTCCTGGGTATGGTGATAAAGTTGTAAAATTTTAAATTGATTTTAGAACATTGCCGGTTTATTTTTAGAGGCTTGTACTGTTACTCAAACTTACCTCTTCATATCGCGCAGGATGCTTAAACGGGATTTCTTTTTAATATCGCTCTTTTAGGGTTCCAATCAGAGTATTTTATAAGGAACCGGAGAGTTTGGGCGCCATCTGTGTGGCGCCCCTCATAAATAAAATTAGAAGTGTATACAAATATGAATTTAATAATTATTTGCATACAAAAATTACTACTGCAAATATATACAAATTTATTCCACAATATTAAATACAATAAGTCAACATATACACAAAGTACCCATTTTTCAAATAAAATTCCAGCCTATATACAAACCATTAAATTAAATAATTATTATATTTGTACAAAAATCACTTCCTACAACTGACAGTTCACATAACTGAATTCTCCACATATTACTATCGATGCTTAACTTAATCTGACCCATATATCATGACAAGAAAAGAATTTAACAAAAATTGATTGTATTGTTTGAATCTTTAGTACCTAAAATTACCTACTTAAAAATAATAAAAAATAATCTAATCACCCATAATTAATAGAGTATTACTATGATCATAGAATAGTTTGGTGTAAAATTTTTATGGACCACTTTATCACAAACTTTGCAACTGAAATTATGAAGTGGACAACACAATTTCTCTGCGCCTAATAACGACTATTTACTAGTATATTTTAAAGCATGGGTATCGAAGGTTTTATTTAAATTGTAAAAAAATATTAGCGTGCCTGGCATGTAAAAATATAATAGCCAGGAAATACAAACTATAATGTAACGGCCCATAAACAGCAAAATTTTTTAAAATACTATCCTCATGGTTATATACCATAGTTTAGTCTAAATTTTTATGGACCATTCTATCACAATCTTTGTAACTCAAAACATGAAATGAATAACGTACTTTCTCTGTACTAAATAACGACCATGTACTATTCTATTTTTAATGTAAGTATAGAAGAGAGGTATTTAAAAGTAGCAATTCAAATGATGAAGTGAATTTATGTAGAGGGCATAAATTAGCTTTAAATTAAAAATTTAATAATTTGTTCAATTTCTTAACACCAAGTAGTAGTCATTTATTATATGTATTTTAAAATATAAGTTAGAATGGAGGCATTTAAATGGGATAAAAATGTTCATTAGTGGGACAAAAATGTTCATGTTCATAGAATAGGTAAAATTTAGTTATTAAATTGCGATTAAAATTCACACTGTACGTTTACATGTGTCATATTCATAACCTTTATATAATATTATTCGCCCCTCTGATCTGTACTTAAGTGGGCTGTATAATTTTAAGACATCTCAATTCACACCGCCTTTCAATAGTGAATATTTTGAGCTCAGCTTCATTTTTTCTTCTGATGTGATTTAGCTATATTGCTAAATACTGCTTAACTGCGTTTTGATTAAAGTTACTAGATGTGTAGCTGAAAGATGGTAATTATCAGTATAGCATTGCATGCCAATATTTTTTGGAAGTTTTATAAAATTCAAAGCAATGATCTATAATTAATCTAGATACAGATACACATAACAAACCTATGTAGAAATGCTATAGAACATCAGGAAGAATAAAATATTTGATATGTGCAACAGAATACGATTGCGGATTGGTATGACAACATAAATTCTAAAATGTTTGTGAAGCAGCCGAACGAAAAACTATTGATTAATCTGGAACAACTAAATAATGTTACTATAGTTACTGCAGCATATAATGTGGAACAAACAGAGAAGTGTTAGAAGAAAACACTAATTACCACCATATGGTTGAAAGTCAAAATTTAACCTACTCTAAATATCTTTAAAATTTTAATTATTGCCTTGTAAATAATATAAAAGACTACAAGAGGAGAATGTCGACACTATCCACAGGCTTGTACTGCGTCTTCTCC
The DNA here is from genome assembly GCA_963576515.1 of Cryptocephalus primarius. NCBI lineage: Eukaryota > Metazoa > Arthropoda > Insecta > Coleoptera > Chrysomelidae > Cryptocephalus > Cryptocephalus primarius. The sequence continues at coordinate 8,495,648 of OY754936.1, forward strand.
AATACAACAATTAATGTTATTAAATATATTTTGAGTAAGTGTGTGAGGGAGGGATGTACATGTATATGTAATAGGAAATGTATGAAACTTTCACGCAAGTTACACCAAATATATAAGTATTAAACATCCAGACAAAGCTATTGATGACCACTGGACAAAAAACAGAAGGAATCAATTATTGTTACTTATATAGCCTAGACCTATTGCATTAAAACGAAAATTGATTTACTCCACATGTGGGAACTATGTGTAAAGTTACATAACTATAGAAATTTCACGAAGTCCTCAAGATTCAGCTGATTTGAATTGTTCTTGACAAAATGGAAACAATCCTAGAAGAGTTTTGGTCAAATTTAATTTCTATTCGTTGATAAACGGTATTTTTTTAACCTCAAAGTTTGCAATCAAACCTTAATTGTAAACGCGCCATACTTTCTTAAGACTTTAATTCCTACTATTCAAAACCAAGGAATACTATGTCAACCTATTTAAGAAAATATGTTGTACTTATTTGGTACAACATACAATAACACATATCAAAATTATAAGGATACAGTTCTTACAATTCCTCAATTTTTACATTTTAATTCAAGGCTCAGTATCATAATTTTGTTTGGGTATAATCAGAAAAGTATTCTAAGAAAGTAAGTACATACAGTCATAGTTCATTTTGATGTGGGGGGAAGAGTGGAAAATACTTATTTTCAAAAAATAGAAATAAATTAGTTATGAAAAATACAAGAAGTAAAAACCTTATCAATTCGTCCAATAACGTCAAAGTTCGACCAAGAAAAGGCTAGAATCGTAATCATTAACTAGACAAATGAAATTCTGTATGTTGAATTCCACACCTGGAATCTTATGCTGTTCACGTGTGTTGCACCCCACAGTTCATTTAAAACAAATCTAGTCGAGCATGACATGGCATGTTACGAGGCATAGGCAAACAACTGTTATATGCAGATTCAAATTCGCACACATATTTCATGTTGGCAACATTGAGCAAAGATATCGCTTCCTCTCTATGTTGGGGTGGACTATGATGTGACTTCCGCCTGAATGTTTGTTTGGATTAAATAAAATCGTAAAGACTTTAGTTTATCAAGTATCCTTTTGAGAACAATTTGTGAATAGACTATACTTTGGAAACAGCGTTAGCCTCTGCATCAACGACATGCAATCGAATTTGTTCTGAATGAACTGTAAACATACACCATAGGTCTTCTGGCGCTGTTGTTAGATATGCACTCTTCTTTTACCTATGGAACTTCTATTTACAACGTAAATGAAACTAACCAAAACTAACCAAAAATCAGCAGAAGTTATCAGTCTATAGATAATTAAACCAGGAAGAACAAAAACGAGTGTGCAACAGAACTCAAAGACAAATTGTATCATCGTAAATGCAGTGAAGATCAGTTCCTACCAACTATTGTGTACATCACATAAATTGAGCTTATTCTAGCACTTTACGATTATCACAAAACGGTTGGTTGACAGCAAAACGATTGACCATTCCATAACACACTTACAGTCTACAAAATATCCAACCCCACTTACTTATAGCCATCATAGAACAAAATTCTGACTAACAAAAATTGCAACCATTAGAGGTAGATTTATAGATTGTATACTTTAAAATAAATCATCAAATTTGTGGTCAGTGCATAACTCTTAATTATTTATCAGGTTAAAGCATATGTTTAAAAAGCCAATAGAGCTATAACTACTAATAATAAAATAGATGTGATTTAAAACGACACAAATTTCTTTATAATGAAAATATTACATCATTTCTTATGGACATACGTTACTGACAAAACCTTTAGTGAAAGGAAGTGAATGTGGTATTCGTGTCAAAGCAGACTTGTAAAAAAGCATCCTGAAAAACAAGGGAAAAGAAAAACAGGCATCACCGAAACCCTAAAACAATTAAAGCGACAGACGAATATAAAGATATCCAAAATCAATGCTGTTAAACTCAGTTTAATGACGACACATTCATTTAAATGGGATTTATGGGCACCGGTATATAATAAAATAATTGTAACTTGATAAGAACACAGGATCTCAATTATTCCCACCATAATTTTGATTTTGGATTTCAAATAATTTTAGATCTCACGCTAAAGTTTTTTGCTTTTACACTTTCAGGTGGAATCCAAATTTTAAGTACTGGGCTACTTCTAATTAGTTACTCTAATTGTGCGTGGAAAATGAAAACATTTGCGCATGCGAAGGTTGTACATTTTCAAAGTACAATCTACCACCATCATTGTTTGCAATATCACGCTACTTAGTAATGAAAGCTGCTTGGGAAGGTTCGAAAGCAAAATGAAAATTATAAGATAACTTTAAAAACTATTTGAATTGTATACAAGTGCATTAGTAATTCCCCTTTAAGAAAACATGGTCAACACAGTTCTTGAGAAATGAAGTTGGATATTGCGTTCCCTTACTTCTCTGCTTATAAAACAAGCTTGCATGGTTTGGGCAAACAATGGATATCATGTTTAATAATGTGGACAAATTTACAAGAACTGTGTTAATACAAAATATAAGCATTGCATAATGAAAAACTATTGAAACGCCCATTAGTTTAGTTTAAATAATAAACTAATATACGACATTGCATTTGGCAGCCCCCTAAAAAGTGTTAAACACATGGTAACATTTGTTTCGGAGGTATATGTATATATAACGCTAGGTGCCATCCTACATCATTTGTTTAAGAGAGAAAAAGATGTGACATTGCCAGACATTGCCCTTATATTTTAACATTATTTTTGAGAAATGTTTCAACATTATTGTATTTTATAACTTTTTCGCTAGAAAAAATATTTCATTTAAATATAAATTTGTTACAAGCAATTTTAATGGATGTCATTTACAGTTTATAGAACGGTACTAATTAAAATTTCTGGTGTATAAGGAGATGCTGACATTTCTCGTTTTCAACTTGTCACAGACGCTTTTGAACCTCCTGAATGGAAGTATTCTGTATTTTCCAAAATTTCAAAGACAGTTAGAATAATTCACTTGCATTAGTTTTTTATGAAGTTTGACTAAGTGAATAATTTAAAAAAATAAATGTTTTCTATCTTTTAAAACTTAACAAATTCTACTTTCAAAAATACCTTCATATAATTTTAACCAAAATGAATTCTGTCCATATTCACATAAAAGTATAGCAAACCGATTATCATTAAAAAAATTTAAAAAATATGTCTTAATACTACAGTGCCTTGGTAATTACATAATATATCTTTCATCAAATCCTACTTACATTCTACTGAATGTATATGGGGTATGATGCTGAGCATTGGCCATAGTTGTAACAATATTACCTTGCTCATTTATGACGTAACCAGTATTTGCTAATTGATATGAAAATGTGTTAGTGGTTGTATGATTATTAGTATTTTGTGGAGGTACAATGTTACCATTAGGAATTAACTGAGGTACAGGGGTAACCAAAAACGTTTGTTGATGATGTTGAGTTGTAGTGGAATCACTAGGTGCAACAACCAGAGGTATCACTTGTTGGACTTCGTTATTAATAACACATTTTTGAACTTGCTGAATTTGTTCCCGTGGCCGCTCTACTGTTTGAATTTGCTGGGTTTGTTGCTGATGTTGCTACAAAAGATAAAGTTAAGATTAATAAAATATTTTCAATAAAACTATATATTGTGTAAAATTTTGCTAAAAGATAGTAGATACTATTAACAAAGGATTTTTAAAGACATATTGCTTACCGAAAGTGTTTGCTGTTGTTGTTGAGACTGCTGTTGTTGGTTCTGCTGAGAATTACAATTGTTGTGGGAATTGTGGTGAGAGGGACAAGATTTGGGTTCAATTTTACAAAATTTCACATGAGGAAATTGTTCTTTCATAAAATGTCTAAATGTAGAATAACCCATCAGCTTTATACCAGGTTCGAGTATTTGTCCATATTCCTTATAAGCATCATGTAAATTCTTTCTTGTTACATCCCAAGGTAGCTGTATTGGTTGCTTAGTATTAACAATATCTCTTTCACCAGTGTGTTGTTCTAAATATTGTTTTAAAAATTCTGTCGCGTGTCTGTATATATCTAATGAAAATGTGTTGTGGGGTTTCTTGCCATGGTTCCCATGTACTCTTGGAGCCACTCCATGGGTCATTACATGTTTTCGTATCCTTTTTAATTGGTAATGTGTACAATTTTCTAAATATAAAAACGCATCAAGACATACTCTCCTTCCTTGATAAACATATTGAGCTCTTAATCTTCTGCGTTCTTTATGCCTAACTGTAGTATCAGGATTCGCAAGGCATGCCATAGTAACACCCATTAAATACATGTCATGTTCCCCTTTGGTCAACTCTGCGATATTAAGCCGATGTTTATACACGCTTTCAGGATTTAAGCCCCGAAAACAACTTTCATCTTGACATTCACAACCTCTTTTAAATCGATCTTTTACTTGAGCAGCACTTTCTTCTAACTTCGTTGGATCATTAGATGCACTGTTTTCGGCCGATTTCTTTTTTTTCTTCTCTGGTACTTTTTTCCTAACTTTTACAGGCGTTTTTGGTTTATTTACTGGCGGTTTAGGCGATTCTTCACTTACTTCAGTCTCTTCAACAGTAGTCCCTGTATAAATAGTATTTATATTTGCGTCAGGCTCTACTATAGCGTGGCTCTCCCATATCACCTAAAATGAATGCCAGCACATAAATTTGAGAATATTTTTTGATTGGTGTATTATTTCACAGTAATGATGAAGGTATATAAATATATTATCTTGGTAGTAAATGTAAAATTATGAACTGTAAAATTATACAACTACCTGCTGATCATCTATATTTTGTGAGAAATGGGTGTTAGCATCGATGGCCGAAAACAGGGAATGTGTAATTGATACTGGTGTATGCCACTGTATCTGTGTTTCGCCTTCAGGTCCTTCTGTGACTGTACCAGTGTTAGCCTGAAAGGATTGAGACGAAGTTTGGTTTTCCACATTCTCTTCTTGTTTTTCGATTCTTTCTACCGATAACAATGTATGAAGTACTTCACTAGCTTCTTTCTCAGCAGAATCGACTGTTGCCATCTAAAAATTTCATTATTTGTACTTATTAATACACAAAATATACACTACTTGCTCCTTTAGAAATAACCATTACATTTGTATTTTTTTTATTTATCAATTTTAGTGAAACAATTTTCAAAAAGGGTCATTTACACTAAAATGATCATAATAACAAGAAATCACAACATGGCTATTCTACCAGTGTATATCAAATATAACAATTATTTCTAGAAAGAAGCATTACGAGTAATAGATGTAGAAAATATGATGCCACATATAAATTAAGTTTTAAAAATTGATAAGACATTTTTTATATTTACTTTGCGTACAAACATATACATATTGGCCAAAAGCTTTTTTTATTGGCACGGTAAAAGTGCAATCCTTTTAAAAAAATGTTGAGCTCGTTTTTATCTTAAATGTATGTACATTATATTAATCATGAGTGTATTATGAATTAATTAATGAATGTTATATTTCCCGCTTATTTTGATTTCAAGTTCGTTTTATAGTCTTTTGCTCATTCAGTGCGTTATGAGTCCCATAGATTTATAGACACAGACTAAGCGTTTCATTCAGCCGTTCTATCTAACGTTGTTTGTTTTATCTCTATTTTACGCATAAGGTTCAAAGTTCTTTCTCTTTCTTTCTCACACGCTACGTTCCCACTGCGAATCATCATGAGAAAACTAAAGAAGCTAAAACTAATGTACCAAAGTGAGAGAGAAAGAGAGAGAGAGAGAGAGAGAGAGAGAAAGAACGACGAACGAACAAAAAGACTCATCTTGTTCTTAACTGCTTGCATACTCAATCTGTGTACTATAAGTCTATGAATTTAATTTTCCAAGTAGCACTGAACACCAAGAAATATGAAGGCGTCCTGTGGTCGCTTGTCACAATTAATAAGTATAGGATAGTGCTATTTTTTCTAGTCATTCGTGAAGTACAGAAATTAAAATTTGAAATGCCCAAAGTTTCCAGTTTGGTGTTATTAGATATTTTCATTTTAAACCCGCATATCCTTAACGGTTGTAAATCTACTGTTTCATTTCTGGTTACGTCATGTTATACTTATGGATCACTAATTTATGACTAGGGTTACGTTCTACTCGTAGTAAGTATTTCCTGGTACTGACAATAACTTTGACAATGTTACTACAAAGTCTAGTCTAGAGTTAGTCTCCTATATTGAAAATCAGAATTAAATAAACGTGATAGTTCTTCATATATCAAGTATAAAATAAAAGATATAGCCCAGCTTTTAAACCTTCTGGCTGATAACTTGGACCAATAATTAGTAATCATATTTGAATTAAACGATATATTATTATTAGAGCAAAATGTAATTTTATGTTGTCTTTTCCACTAAACTAAAATCCTGCTTTGAAAACGCCTATGATTCGTTTATGGATGCTTAAATTGATCTTTTAGACTATTAGGTTTTTTGCTGTACTCTTTACCTGACTAAAGCTTTAAGCTAAGTCCAGGTTCTTAAAATCCTGGATCACCATCGAACAAATCACGATCTTCTATTTCGAAAAAGAATGTATCATGTACCAACGAAGAAGGAAATGAGAGAAAACATAAGACTGGAAAACTATGAAGGGGAGAGCAGAAACTGGCCCAAATTTTCTTCAATAGAGAACAGAAAACGATATTTCTGTTGATTAAAACATCTGTAGGCAAAAGCCGATCCTGAGATGCATTCGTCTTCATTTCGGGACCATTTTGAAGTGAGTCTAACCCTTGAAGGCATTCTACCGTATCACGTCAGAATACATGGATGTGAGCTAATTTTCACATCAATCTTTGAGTGAATCCAACTAAATAAATCGAAGAAACTACTACATACTATACAAATTTGTAATTTTGTAAAAAGGAACTAATATCAAAAGTGAACAACCCGAACAAAATTTCAGGGCGCATGTTCGAAACATATTTTTAGTGTATCTGTCGAGTTCAGGTCAAAAATATGGCTTTCTTGGAAAAGACGGTTATTTTTAATGAATAAGACTTAAAATCAGTTTCCTGTTTCAAGCGAAAGTTTCCAAACTGTCGCAAATGGTCCATTTTCTGTGGACTAATTGTCAGGCATGCGTATTTTTACTATCAAGTGCTCTCATGATTCAACCAAACCTTTTATGGCGTATCTTCAATCTTTATTTGTTTAGCGCTGGATTCGCCTTATAGTAAAAAGATGGTTTTCGATACTGTAATAATCGACAACAATTTTAAATAAACATGCAACACAAGAATACGTTTGACTTTTTTATGTTCATTTAATTTATGAATTATAATGTGAACTGTTAATTGATTGTAACAGCAAACAGAAAAATGAATATTCTAAGGCAACTATTTCTCATGGAAGATAATGCTAGAGGTCGGTACATTAGCAGATTTTATGTAATAAATTAGTCATAAAGTGGCTTTATTTAGACTCATTTGTAGCAAGAAGATCTGTAAATTTGTAACCATACATAATTGAAAATTAAAAATAGGTTCCGGTAGTTATGAATTAGGAACGGTTTACCAACAGTTCAATGCGAACCGGTAAAATGAATCGAAAAGTTATATCGCATTTTAACTTCTACGAGTGTACTTTTTAAATATCGTACAGTAACTAATTTTTAATAAAGATGTTGACTTTTGATACGCACTATTTAATGGTAGTTATCGTTAGTACAAGGCCATTATGCGTCACAAAAATTTTTGTATTTCCTGCTGATTTATGCAAATTTGAAATTAATTATTTTATCTCCACTGTCTCCGAAATTAACACCAACTTACCATGAACAAAGTACTTAATCGAAGAATTTTCCACTTCAAGCCATCCGGTAATCAAAGGTCTCATTGTACATAACGTTACAACAATCAATGACAAGGTGCAACGTCTATCGCTGATGGTAGAGTTGAGAACACCACGTTCTTGAACCAAATGATGAAGACGTTGGAGCTGCTTCAGGACGACCCAAACTTGGTGTTGAAACTTATTTGCCAAATATTGAATATTTTAACAAGCGCCGTTATTGGTTACTAATTACCATACCAAGTACCAAGATTCATTTATTTTTAGGAAGTATTATAGTTTCTTGACAAATGTATATTTACTTGAAAAGTGTCTGTTTTACTAATTTTAATTTCATATCCTGCTTGGGATTTAATTATTATTTATCCAACTTATATGCGACATTGTTTTGCCAGACCATAATCACAAAAATCCAATTACCACTGATAACAAAAGTGGTTTTACTTTCAATTACTCAGTCCCTATGAGAGAACCCACATTAAACTAAAATATTTAAATCAAATTCATACGATGACGTTAATTACGTATGCTCTAAGTATCCTCTCTTAGGACTGTACTTGTGAAAATTCAGGTGCCACCTTATTTGCTTTTGGTCCTGTCTTTGAATATGGTCTTATTACTTCTGGAACTACACGTGCACTAGTGAAAGAGAGTGCCATGGTTTTTTTTATATTTTTCTTTAGTTTTAAGTGCAGCATACGCAGTCAACCCATCACTGTGTGAATTTTCAGGAACAGTAATTCATGATAAATTCAGAAGGCAAATGGGAAGCAGGATTATTTATAGATTGAGTTGTTATCACTGCAGTTTTCGCTATCTCAAAAACCAGAAGTCACACAGATATCAAAGCAATGCAAGAAGTATTGGTCCAGCAGAAAGTTAACAAAGAAGTGTAGATACTGAAATAATTCATGTCCTTTGTATTACTGGATCTTCATTATGTGCAGTTGATGTATGTACGTGGTAATCTAGTATTCTTCTGTCCGTGACGTATTAAATTAAAAATTAGTCATCTGTAAATACGTCAGGTTTAAAGAGAGAATTTTCAGTACCGAATAAACTTTTTTGTATATTTCCTGAAATTGCATTTGGATTGCATTGCTAAGCTTAAGGGTTGCGCAGTCAAGTCCAATTGTCGCAGTCAGTCTTAAAACATGCTTCATTGCCCAGTTCAATGGTTGCAGATGAAATTTTTCTGTTGCTGGTAGTCCACCACTAACTCGGCTTTTTCGGTGAAAGATAATAACTGTGGCGTATAATTAATAAGCACTTTTATAGCTTCACTAGATACTTAAATGAGTTTTCTGGATAGCAAAATTTTCCGATTTGTAAGCCGTCGTTATATCACATTTCCTCCGGACAAATTTCTGTATGATGATTCATATATCCATATATTCAATCATGTGTTGACGACTCGTTTCCAGTTTACTTTGGTAGAAACTTATGCTTATTTTCACAAGTAATTTGATACGCAAGTTGTCGAATAGGCTCAGGTGTCGGTCGATGGTAAAACCTATTGACTTTAAAATTAGCTAATTTTTAGCGCTTGTAATTGTCAAAAATCCGAAAAATACTCAATTTCACCGACGTTTTTTCCATTTTCTTACATGCCCCGTAAGTGTGGCACAGGCTATTATAGTCCTGCAAGACCTTTAATTATCGGAATTCCTTCCCGGCCACCTTATTTCGTTTTATACCCTGAAAGGAAAGAAAGTAATCAATAAGGGACACTTGATCCTAGGGGACCAATTATCCCATAACAATGAGTACCTGGTACAGCATAATCAAGTGAAGTTAGAAAGATAATTCGGTTAGATTAACGCTTTTCTTAACATTAAACTGAAAAATATAGTTGAGTCAAACCATATTAAAAGACTTTTGGGATGCACTAAACTTTTTAAAATTCCGTTGATTAAGCCAGAAATAGCATAAAGTGAGGATATCAACTGTTCTTCCTCGAGGGTCGTCTTCGGTGACGACAGTTTAGAGCGGCGTCGTCATTCACTTATTTTGTTAGGGCTTTGCTACAGACACCGTCATCCTTTGATGTAAAACGTTTTTAAAATCAGACATACGGGTACCAGGATAGAAATCTGATCCGTAACGAAAGTCTATATCGTCTTGCCTTAACACTAGCCAGGGCCTCATAATAATCTCAGTTTTCACTTTACAATAATGACTTGTATGCTGACTTGTGCGCGTTTAATATTAATTCCTAAATGACTATACTTAATAAAATTAAAACTTAGGTAAAATATGTTTTTTCGCCAATAAACCCCATACGGTTTGTATTTTGCAAAACTGTGAGAGATGTTGGTACTTTAGAAAAGTGACGGGTGATCACTACCAGTGTTGCCAGTTTATATACTCTTATTTTTTTCCAGAAGTTGTGAAAATCTCGCGTATCTAGTCTTCCAGTTTATCGTTCTATCATTGGCCACTGGTATTTGCAGTAAACTTTTATTTTAAGTAAGGTACTTTTGCTTAATTTTAATATTTTATCCGTGTATATATTAGAAGTGAAAAATTTAATGATATGGACAATTATCTGGAACATTTATCTTTCATCCTTATTTCTCCTGACTTTACCGTAAACACTCTAATGTTTGTCTCAGTTTATATGTTTTAATTTTTTCAAGTTTTTCTACAGTTCTCAGGAAATCGTGTAGAATGCTGTATTCAAATCAACGAGTACTAGATATAGTTAGTTCTTGTTTTATTGATCCACTTCTTTTCTTTTATAAAGAGTAAAAATTTAATACATTGGAATGTTGTAATGATCAAGGGCCTAAGTGGGAGTGCTGCATTTCATGACCATTCGATATTTTATGTAAAAGTAATATTGTACATAAACCACATGGCTCATTTGAGGGATGGTGTATTAAAAGGCCGCATTATACCACTTGGGGGAAAAAGAACTTAAAACTTTGTCACGTCGTTTGAAGAAAACGATGCACAAGTAGAGCTTTTTAATGTTCCTGAACCATGAATGTCAAAAAATAGTTTATTACCCACAAATATTTTACACGACTGGCTACTCCCAAGTTTGTAAATTCACATGTATCAGAAAAATAATAATTTTACATATGATTATGTGTTAAACAAATATTTACTATAATTTCACATATGTGGTAACAGTTTAACATGTACGTATTTGCACATTTAATCAAAAAACCTCTGGCATAATTTAAGCGAAAAGCCACGGTATCTCTGCATGGTAGGGGCGAAGAGGGCTGGGCTAAAATGTGCCTCAAATAGAACCACGTGTTTATAAAACTATATGCCCATTCAGCCTACGCCTGCCAGGCCATTACAGTGGCGTCCCGACTAATTTTTCTAAAAGAAGAGGCGTGACTCTTACACCACGCCAAACAGTGGCGCACGGTGTAAATAGTAAAAGTGTGCTTAGTGAATTCGCATGCACAAATATTCACTTTCAATAGCATACGTACAGGTACATTACTGTTTTACTGCTTGAGGGCGTGACATGGGCCGAACTGGGTGGCGTGAACGTTAGTGCCTTACTTAAGCGTTTGAAGCGCAAATGTATTCGTATTTTTAATAGGTAATACCTGCATATCACGAATAAAAAAGAGCAGAAACAATACGTGTATTTCACACAACTAATGATGGACTTATTAATTAGGGGTTTAAAAATGTATGAGCAAAGGTAGTGCAGTATAGAATTATTTTTATACTGTCCACTAAGAACGCAAAGGTGAACGCAGGAAGAGAGGTTTGCGTGTAATGTCAAGGCGTCATAGTGATGTAGTCAAGGCCCTTCAATAAACTCTGACATAAAGAACCCAAACAAAAAATAAAAATGATTCTTTAAATGGCAGCATTAAATTTAGAAAGTCTTCAAGGTGACACAACAGACAACGTGAGATCTCATATGTTTGTAATAAAATGAAATAATAGTCACTGTTTGTAACCAATCTACTGTACTAAAATAATTTACCTTCAATCATTTCTCACCTAGTTCCATAATTTCCGACTTATGTACCGAGCGTATATACTACATACGGTATATGTAGGTATGACGCTGATTTGGTAAAACCGCGTAAATGCGATTATTTGCGTTTAAGTTAAAATATCTAGGAACAATCCAACTAGGCTACGTACGCATATTGTGGGCATTACGATGTGGTGAACTAAGAAGGCAGGTAAAAATTGACAGCCCACAGAGCCTACCATTAATGGTAATAGCGTAGTGAGAATTCTGTGATTATGAACTTCTGGTGCTATAGTACGCTGTACGTTACTGATAATGAAGAAAGAAACAGTAGACCACACCAGAAAGTAAACCCAAAAGTATACTAGATAGATTGTGAAATAAACAGGGCATAGACACGACAACTTTCCAAAAGAAAGTGTAAGTTCTTAAAGTAGCTCTTCATGTTGAAGGAGTAATGTAATATTTATGAGCCGAGTTGTCAATTTCTAGTTGCAATCAGTGTTAACGATAAAGCCAAAGCTCCACTCGCAATCATTAAAGCGTGAAATAAATGCAAAAGGTACCTTCGGTTAAAATTGTTTCGAGACGAAATTCAGTTTTGTGAATAGTACTTAAATACGAATTATGAAGTTTCTAATAAATGCAGATGGAATTCAATATGCAAATTTAAGGAAACAAGGAGAAGTTAACATGATTTTTTTAAATTTGATTTTTATGAAGGCCTGAAGAAATTTCTAATAATAACTACTAGTTACAAACAGAAAGAAACAAATGCTCTAGAAAATTTCAAAATAGCAATTGTTGGTAGTCAGTCTGGCAGTAAACATTTAAACATTCTATCAGTATGAGTAATCAGAAAAATTTATTCTGACAAATTACGTAATGCGTTTATTATATGCTATAAAAACATTCCAAAGCGTTCTTAAAACACATAATACTACAAAACCTGCAAATACTTCCTCCAGTTGTATTCTACCAGAAACTAGAAAACATATCGAAGACAAATTGAAGTGGTTTTCTGTAGCCCGAACAACCGACGTCAAAGAAGTTTATATACCAAATCCTGTTGCTGGAAAACAGACCAGTAAAAGACATTTAGAATGTTCTGAAAAAAGACTACAACCTGACTACATCTAGTTTTCTTATATCATTAGGCATATGTTTACCAGATCAAGTTTTGAAGTATAAGGTTTTGTTGATGCTGAAAAGTGCTAAAAATGTTACAAAATTTGAAAACATTTTACCCAAATTTATTTCATTGCACGAGGTAATACATACTCTTAATTGAGTTGCTGGTATTGTCCGAGTAGGGTTCAGAAATTTTTTTTTACAAAAGCTTCTTTCAGGATTCAATATTGTAAAGAAAACATTTTGTACTGCCCCACCGGAGCCAGTTTTAATATTTTAATGGAGTAGTGAATCTTGAAATGTGCAGAAATTTCAGTGAAATTAAAGATATGTTGTCATATCTGAATTGATTTGAAAGTTTCTGCTAAAAATGAAGGCTGGATTATTTTTAAAAGGCAATTAGCTTAAACATTGAACTTCATGCATATAAAAATTTCCACTAAAAGAAGGTTTGGGTATTACTGCATCTCTCAAAAAGGAGATTACAGATGTCAGTAATGAAAGAAGCAACGAAGTTAAAGATCAATAAATTTTGACCACTTCTTGTGAAGTTAACGTTCATTTTTCCTACGAACAGATATTGAGTGATCAAAAGACAATTCTTATCGATGAATACTAAAAAAATACGCCATACTATTATTACAAGGTGGTACCAACAAATTTTACGACAGACGTAATCAAGTGGTAAGGCAATAGTACCTAATAGAACATCTCCATCACTAAAGTCGAAAGAATAGTAGGTGCTACTGCCCCTATTTTATTAATTTCGTAAATTTTGTAAAACTTTTTAGTATCTCGTGAAAAATGATTACTTATATTAAAAGTACAAGAGGAACCTCTATTGAAGAATAAATTTCAGCGACATATTTTTATTACAATTATTTCAATATAAGTTTTTAACATAAGTACATAATTTAGATCAATATTTCGGGAATATTTACAAGCGTATACGATTTGTTAGTGCAAATATTTTATCACTAGTTATCACATAATTTTTCTATCCAAAATTTACTACTACTATAAGAAACTAGCATAATAGTGTTCTCTAGACATGGCATAGCCCATAGTGGATTCATGTACATTCAAGTTAAGCCTGAGCAAAGACATGTTTAGTTAAGTCAAGACGGATAAACTACAGTTGCATGAAGTAAAGGGTAATTTTATCATTTGTGTAAATTTTATATACTTTTTCTTTCTGTAGTCCAACACAAACGCCGGATTCAATATGTCCAAAAGACACTTCATCTCTTAGACAATGGAAAATACTTTTACACATAGGATGCCTATCAAAGTAACGACTGAAACGTTTAATTTTCCTTTTAAATTCTTCCACTGTTCTGATTTTGAGAATTCAGGCACCCCCAAAGAAAATAGTCGCACAGGGGAGAAGCTCGCATGAAAATTTTCTACCAAAGACGTGATTTTACTCCTTATGAGTGTTTTCTTTGGAGGTACTTGAAGTTCCTGATTTTCGCAAACAAACCTCGTTAGGCGTTTATGTGGAAAAATGATTTTGCATTTCATCGAGAGAATACAGATATCATTTTTAAATCGGAACATTTATGTGGGGTATGCTTGCAAAAATATTTTTGGGCCTATTAAATCTGGTGTTTTGTTGGGGCCCATACGTATAAAAATGTTGCGGGGGGAAACCTGAGTTGTTATACGGCTTTATTTTTTAGAAAATATGTCATTATTCATTTTTACACCCTAACGAGTTTAGGGATTATTTCATTTCCAGTGTATATAACCGAACAAGTTAACTGTCATTGGCTTATATTAGCACGAACTTGCGAGTGATATATAATGAGTAATCCATTCGATTTGCAATTTAAATAAGCCTCGCAATGAAAAGTGATGTTCATACATACTTTACACATTATGCGATATGACATTTGACATCAATTTTCAGAAAGGCATGGACAACGATTCAAACTCCAAAGCTTCCTTGCAAATTTTTCTGATGTTTCTTAGTATTCCCCTCGATTATCAACGGGAACAGTGGAACGAAGAGTCGAAAATCATAAAAATATTCTATTCAAATTAACAAATCTGCTTCTCCGGTGGCATTGATCGGTTATAAAAGTGAAAATGCAGCCTTGAAATCAGTACGCCAGTCAAGTTAACGACCTATTGTTAACTTATAAAACGTGAGGCAGAGCTGGTTATGGACATTACGAACTGCAGGCCCTATCGTAATACAGTAATAATGAACCCAAAGAAAATATAATCACCGTAAACCATGTTCCGTTCCATCCAACTAAGCCTAGCCTCGTCAGAGGGTCCATGTGAGTTTGGGCCGCTTATTGAAATGAGTGATTTTTGTTTTCTTGAATTATTTGTAGAATGAATATAATTTATTTACACCCATACCTGAATTAGCCATAAGCACAATTGCTTTAATGCTCGAAAAACGCAATTTACCGAGTTATAGAATTTTAAATACTGTTTTGCATTACTGACAGCATCGAATTCTCCAGTAATAGGAAACAAAGGAACTTGGTAACTTTCCTTAATTTAAGGAAAACGAATTGTTTTCACAGACATGTCCCGTATTTAGTGTCCACCAGTTGAACCCCTTTGGGGTATTGCATTTCTTTAAATTTTCTAATTAATTCTGCGCATCGATTAACGAATCCATCTTCGGCAACCATCGTGAAGAGTACCCCTGCGAGGAGATTAGGTGTATCTTCAAATAAGGCGACCCTACTTTAATTTTAATTTTGTACCAGAGACTTGCCGAGGGTTTTACAATGTAATAAAACTTGGAACCGTATGTTTACAGCCATCTCAGTTTTGAAACATTAACAAAACTATAGATGACATCACAGTCATTCATTAAAAACATGAACTAAAATTTAATCGAGGATGGAGCGATGATATGATTGAATACTGACCGTCAAAAATTACAATTGGCAAAATACCAAGAATCGGTAAAAGTATCGCACAGTCAAATTCAAATATTCATAGCACAGTACAGGTTTCAGGTTAAACGTACAACAGAGTTGCACTTAAGATGATTTGTTCCTTTAAACAATTTAAGGCAGGTAGTTTAGTGCTCTTTGTATTTCAAAGAATTTTAGTACATTGAGGTGGGTAGTCCCGTTGTCGTGCAGAGGTAAGAAGTTGTGTTTAGTGAGGACTCAATATTGAGAAGCAAAATCATTAATCATCGAGGCGACACTTTTTCCCGTTGAGCAATGTAGACTGACTTACAATGATTGTATTTGACGCAAGGTGTATTGATGATAAGATGATAAGAATATTTGTCTTATTCTCAACTTGGAATTCCACCCTTTCCATTCTTACTGCATTGAACTTTTTGGAGTTATAACTTAAGTTTTTATTCACTTTCATTTCAGGCCAGCTCTGTCTATATTTCTTCACAAATATCTACTAGATTTATTTCACGTCATATGTTGATTTGTAAAAATTTTACAGGCAAAATAATCGTTGTCTTAAAAACTCTGGGACAGATGTTAGTCTCAATAACACCCGAAGGTCAGGTACTCATGGGTTCATCCCTTATTTTAACCATAAGGGTACGCGGAGGGTATCAGCTGACCATTATGATTATTAGCTGTCGGAGACTAACGTCTGAAGAAGAGAAAAGAACATTTATGGTCTTATTCATAAACGCATATTAACGTTAATGTGGGTTTTAGCTTAAAATGCGTTTAGAATGCGTTTCAACAAGGTAACTATAGTTACCTCCATATTAAAAATACATGGAACAAAACACTGTAGTGACATCAGTGAAACGCATTTTAAGCTAAAACCCACATTAACGTTAATATGCGTTTATGAATAAGACCATTAGCCTCTTCCACTTAACGTAAATTCAATTGCGTACGTGTAAGTAATATTAAATAAATTCGTTTGACATTTTAGAACAATTCATTTCGCAGTTAATCGAGGTGAAAACAGATGTAAAGAAATTAATATTCCTTCAAAACCGGCTTAAATAAACTGAACGGAAATGCGTTACTCGCAGACAGAATAAATTTATTCATAACGAAAAATTACATACCAGTTGATAATGTGTATGAAAGTGGATATGGAAGTGTATACAAAGTGTTTGGAGAAACCTTGTGATGTGAAAAATTGTAACAAAGTGTCGTTTCATCTAGCCCAAGGATGTTGTGCTCAACATTTTGATTAGTTAAATTTTCCAAAAGCACATTAGTTTGTTTATAAACAAATGCAAGCAAACTTAAGCAGAAAGTAGGTACCGTAAAGGTAGATGAGCGAAAAACGTCTCTACTGGATTACAAAAGAGACGAAATTCGCTCAGCTATCTGAGTAGACAGACAAAAGTGGCCCATATTGGCATCCATTACACGTAAAATCTACTTACCTCTTTTCGATAATATCTGCTTATACTCACGTTGAATTGCAAAGCGATTCATAAGCTGCGACGAGAACTAGACATTCGCGCATTTTTCCTCTGTGATAAACTTCGTCCACGGTTTAAGTTTACCGTACGAATGAGTAAATTTTATCCGCCATTTGTACGTAACGATCGCTTCGGCTTTTCGCGGCTGAACATCACCTTTTCGACGTCCGGTTCGTGTCGCGCTTGCTCTCATAGTCCGGGCGTGCGTAATAGGGCATAGTCTCCAAACAGTCCAAACACCCGACTAAATATATGTAGTTGTCGTAGTGATGCTGATGCTGTTGATGTCGTTTATTAATTTAGTAGTCGTTGAGTCGTCGGTGGTGCCGGCGACCTGGTATTGCGCTGACGTGTTTGTTTCCTTTCCCTGAACCAGAGAGCGACATGAAAGAGCGACTCGTACTCAACGGTTCGCGTAGATTTCTCTTTTGAAGGAACACCTGCATTTAACGACCGCGCATTGTTTTAAAATGATTTCACGGTTATCAACGTTACATTTTCGTGACGAATTAATTAGTAATCTATTGTTTTGATTCCGCAACGGGTGCACACCGTGTGAAAAACGATAATCCTCCAAAATTCGGTGAAGTTTCATATTATTAAAGTGATTGTGGATGAAATGTTGCAAGCTGCTGGTCAATAACTCATGGCTTTAAGCAGAATAAGAGACGAAATGTTCCTACAGCAACAACAAGTGTAATAACATCCACACCCTTTAAAGCGTCACTTATTAGCAACTCATTTACATAACATTGATACTTGCGATGTTCTTGCCGAAATTTCGTCATACGCTTGATAACAATACTTAAATTATTTGAGAAACATTTAATTTCCCGTAAATTTCTTAAAATTGTATTGTGTTAGTTATTTTTACGTTAATTAAGCGATTGTTGAATATGAACCAATATTAACTAAGCAACTGAGCAGGAAAACTTCATTCAAAACAAATCTGGTTGCACATCATTGATGGAAACACCAACAGTGTTATAAAGGTTTTCAAAAGGTAATGAGCTCGAATGTGCTTATGGTCAATGACCTTCCATTTACTTTTTTGGCACATTAAATACACACGTATTCAGTATTCACAAATATGTACACGGTTAATTGAACATCCTTACGACAAACTATAGACGAACTGCAATGTGAATAAATATTAAGGTACATTCAAAGGAAACCAACAATATCGCCACTGCTGCCAACCTGATAAAAGCGCGCGAATTTGAAATTTGTTTTGAATGAGGCATAGAGCCAACTACTTCAGGGCGCATCTTTATCTAAATATGTTATATATATCAATATATATATCGATGGAAAAAATATTCCACAGAATAAAGAATAAACTAGAAAATATCAGAAATAGGTACGAATTTGCTCTCATTAGGGATGTATTCAGGAAGAATTTTCATTAGAATAACCTAAGGGACAGGACAGAGAGGATATACAATCAGTTAATTGATTGTATCAATAACTCCTTCACAATTCAGTGTTCCCTGGTAAACGAAATTAAGGCAAAATATTCTCTTGAACGATCCTTAAAATTGTATAGGCGGCGGATCCTTACAATTGCCTAATGTTGGGAGTATGTTTGGGGGCAGATAAATACTTCATCTCCATAGGTCCAAACTATGTGCAATTATACAACTTACTAACGTAATTTCTTCGTAACTAATCAGTAGTAAAAACCAAAAGAAACGACCCATATTCCGCCACTAGTAAAAACCACTCCCTGACGAACTACCTCTGAACTTTTTTCGTCGATAGAAAGAGGGCTGAATTTCCTTCGTAATTAGTGGGTTATTCCTTATTCTGTGAATATGCCCAATGCCTGAACTAGAGAAAAATAACTTTGATTTGAAGTGGGCAGTGAAACACGAATTCTTAACAATTAAAGCCTCATGGTGGCGCATTTTCTCGGTCAAAACTTGCGAAGAAGATTTTAAGACGCTGCTAAATTTCTGGCTTTGTGACCCAGTAGACCCACTACCCACTAGACTTTACTTAGACTGTTTTTAAGAAAAATTAGCCATTTGTCATACACCATTATCGTCATATTTTTTTTTTTATCAAAAAGCAAAACTTTTGTAACATCACAAAGAATTTCGACGAGATAGTTTTAATGTCTCTGGGCAAATTTCAACTGTCTAGGCCTAAAAGTTTCCAAAATAGTAAGATTTTTAAAAATATTAACGCTCATTTTTAAATACTTGTGCACATCTCGAAAACAAATCATAAACTAACACAGAAACCTTTGCTACGAATTTCATTCCGCCATTCAAAAATATATGACTGTGGATCAATCAAGTTTACTTTTTTTGAAAGCGTCGCATTTGGATTTTTCAAATTGATCTGTTTCAAAATTCAATGCTAATGGTAAGAGTTCAAGAGATATTCACATTTAAAAAAATGGCATCTAATGATTTCCAGCAAATACTAAACATCTGGCAAACTATTTGTCCCATCTAATTTATGGCACAGTGTTTACGTTATCCCCCTATAGCTACGAAGAATTTCATTATACTCCGATGTACAGCTTCGGGCACGAACTGCAAGAAATATACCCTTTGGCTATCTGCCATAACATTCCCGTGGTGTCTGGATGGGTTGAGGATGTTTTAAAGTCTGCCAAAAATGTTCGAGAGCCTAGTTTGGAATATCTTTTGTTTGAGCAGTAGTTGGAATAAAATTTATCATCAAAATTAAAAGCGTAGTAATATTAGATAACCCCCCTTATCGTTCTATGTTATCACGAAAGTTTCCAAACATCGCATGTAAAGCAATCAGAAATTCAAGTCTTTTTAATACACCACGGTGTACAGGGTGAGGCGTCCTAATGGCGAAAAATATTCAAAAAAACTTTTTATTCCCTATTTGGTTGAGTGCAACATAAATACATTTTAATTTCAGATCTGCAATTTTAAAAATCAGTATGTACCTTTAAAAAATCAACATCAACGATACATGACTATAAATCGTGCTAGTCTAGTGGCGCCATCCATCTTTTAGATCGGAACGTTTATAGTTCGTAGATTTCTGCCGGCGCGAACAGTAAATGTTTAGATTATAAATCAGCATTGTCAACTCGCTTATTGGTGAAGGAGGATGGGCGATAGAAGGATTACAGGCAACAATACAGTAACACGTCAGCAGAGACCTACAAATTCAAGTATTCTTTTGTTTTAGTAAAAGGATGGCGCTACTCGACCTGGACTGAAAATCTGACTACACGATTTCAAAGGCGGGTTAATTTCAGTTTAGATTCCACAAAATACAAGACGTCTCGTTTAAAAAAATATACTTTCAAGATCAGTCTTTTCTTGTGAACACCCTGCACAATTAATATTTGTGCTCCTAAAGGCTGGTGGTGAGAAATTATTTTGTTTCCTACCGGTGACAATTGGGGTGCCTCACCCGGTATGTTCTGACAAAATTTAATGTACAATTTGTTTTGGAAACATTTAATTTGATCAAAATATGTACAGGTCATCTAAATCACATCTATGACCCTGTGAAGTTATATATATATATATATATATATATATATATATATATATATATATATATATATATATATACCAACTAGTGGGGGATGGGCATACAACATTATCCAGAGATTCACATTCGCAAGGGTAATTAAGTTGACAACAATGAGCGCTGTTATATCGTTCCCGCTCTAAGTTCGGTTCGACCACGATTTGATTTACAGCTAAACGTTTGTTTACATTGCAATTCGTCGAGTCTAACAAACTTGTACTAAAAAGAATCGTAAATACTACTATGTTTACCAGAACACATTTATGAATTGATTACTACTGAATACGTGTGCAAAAAAAGTAAGGTTAAGGTAATTGAATCCGATTTCACAACGTTTTGAAAACGGCCATTGATGACGTGCAATAAAGTTTGTTTTATATAACCTGTATATAGATAGATTTGATAATATATGGGCACAACAAAAAATAACGTTCCTGTCGTAAAATGTTTTTCCAAAATCAACGTGATGTATGCTAATTAAAAGCGAACGCCAAAATGTAACTTCAGACAACTGAAGAAAAAGCTATTGATCGCGGGGAAAAAATAAAATCAGAATATGGGCAACGCATTTTAACAAGTAAATAGTGATTTAGACAATCTAAGTTACTAATTAATTTGTTGTGAGTCACATTTTCTTTGCTAATCAATATACATTTGGTTGATTCGATAGTAAATCCGACTTATTTTTTTCTGGAAATATAGTTGTAATTAAACAACTGTACTATTTTAGTGTATACTTACTACCAGCATCATTTTTTTATATGTCGCTATTTATGGCTACATAAATCCATCTTGTATTATTTGACAAATAGAACTGCGAGTTTATAGTACCTCTATATTGGTGATTCTGGATATTTCAAGGAAAATACTTTTAGTTATGTGTTTAGGACAAACAAACGATGACACACATTCAGACAACAAATAACAGAAAAATTCTGACTATAGATAAGATTTCAATCTACATGCTGATGACAGCAATCGTATATTTGTATGATAGGGCCGACGTAGCACAATATCCCCCTAATAGACAACAATATGATTTTATAAAGTTACAATTAAACAATTGTATCACCAATCCGATGGTCCAATTAGTAGCGAGCTGGAGCGCAAATCCAGATTTAAACATTTAAAAGCTTTCAATTGTATATACCTATTTCTTTTGAAACTAGCCAAAATATTTTCACCTCCTTACAAACAAGATTGTATTGAAGTATAATATTACATGTAGTGTGTCACTGTCCGCCAAACGTTATCTCGTTCATACTAGTATGGACGGTATCTTATAATAAGAATGAAATAGGATATTAACAATAAGCATAAAACAAACGTAAAATCCGTTTGTAAGGCAGCGCTCATATACATAAAATTGAAGTAACTCACAGTTATTGCCCGTCAGCCATAAAATACTCATAAAACCATATCGCATAGGGGTTTGGTATGCAAAGGTCGGGTCACTTTTATTTTTTGGTATGACGTCAGTATTGTCATAATTCCGCCATCGCAAAACCGTTGATATTGAAAACACGTCAAAATCTTTTTCATTTTTCTTGGTTCTGAAAGATCCTTCTCCCTAATCGGTTGGTCTAACAAACAAATTTAAAGTAGAGTAAATTTGCTACAGTTTGAGTTCTGTAGCATACGTAGTGGTAGTAGTAGCAGAGTAGTAATGAAAAGGGGTTTCAAACAGTCGAATATTTACAAAACATGGGGGAAAACACCCACACATACACACAAAAGGTGGTAAAAGAGAGAAATTGGTTCTCGCATTGCTCGAGACAATGAGGATATTGAAAAGTGTGCGTAGTGATTTTCTCAACACACACCATTTCCTGCAAATGATGTGCTAAAGTCGTGGCATGGTAAGAACAGTATTAATTGTCATTTGCCTTATGAAACTAACAAAGAAGGTTCCCTTGACTCCGCCAGAAATGTAACGTCTTTAACGCCTGCAATGTATTCATAATTGAAACTGCTGTTTCTGCTGAATCTCAGCCCAACAGCTCTTGTTGGTGAAGACTTTGACCATTTGGTCCTTCCAACAGCAGTAGCTTCGATGAAACACAATTTTTACTTTAGAAAGCGTGAAAAGGGGAGGATACAAGATGGCGGGTACGCCATAGTCACTTAAATACAATTGTGTGACAAGTCAAGTGCACTTTTCAGTCAGGAAAAATAATGCATGTATTCTTTAACCCTGAAGCAACCATTGACCAAGTGTATGTGTAAATAGTCAACAACAAGAAAATGATTTCATGCCTTAAGATGTTACGATCATATAGAGAAACGGTTAGCATATGGCCGAAATCCCCTGAAGTGGGGCTGAAAATCTACCCGATTTGGTTTCTCTCCCGAAAAATGGAAATCGCTACTGCTCCTGAATACTTTGTTTTCATTCAGTCTTCATAAATGGTTTTGCCTACGATCTTGCGGAGGTTGTCGTCAAATATTGCAGGACTAAAACGTGTTTTAGGCTCAAAAACTACAACCTAATCCCCATAGTTGCATAAATCTGTGTACTTAAGATCTAAAAGAAGTATATAAATCACATGGATGAGATGGAAATTTAGAATTTAAACAATATGAAGTGCGTCGAATGAAATTAATGCTCATATTTCATTTTGGACCGATGCCAGCAAGTGCGTGGCAGGAACTAAATAATATAAACGAAGTCAACTTCTGAGGTACCTAACAAGGCTACATGCACGAGCTAAGACGAAAGGTTTCGTCGAAGTATCGACTAAATTTGTATTCGGCTTCTATTACATTTCCTGAAGGGTAGAACACACAAGTATTTTGGAGATGCCAGGCGGCATCCGCATATCGAATGTCACATCTTACCCACATCATTTTACATGAGTACATGACGTTTTGTAAAACAAGTATATACACACACACGTATGCTCCTTCCAGGGTACATTAAAAAGCCATAAAAACGACCACATAAATCTTCACGAAGCACTGAGTATGAGATTTGATCATTCTCGTATGTCAGCTATTTTTTTTATATTTGGGGACACCCATGTCTATGATATGCGTAACCTCGGAGAAGAGAAAAGCTGTTAATGGCACGTTTTATTGTTTACTACGATGTTTGATATTTTAAAATGTTATGATTTCTTTTAGCTTTAACTTCGAGCTGATAACATTCATAAGTATACCAATTTCTTTTTTAAAGGGTTCCGTATAATAACTTTTTGGGTTTAAAATAGGGCCCCAATCGGTTTCAAGTAATAGTAAAGTTTTCATATAGCTTTAACCTTAAATAACGGTGCAATTCCCAGCAATATTCTTTTACAAGCTTATTGAACGATAAAGCTGCCAAATGAAACTAAGGAATCAAACTGAACTTGCTGTACCTCTTAGAACTAAAGAATAACTGGAAAATGAAGTTGTTTTGTGCAAAATATACTAGAAGCAGCATAAGGCAATACTTCTGAGCTAATGAGTAGAGCAAAAATAAAAGACAAAGCATCAAGGAAAAACTATGAAGAATATGGAATTAAACCAAGGCACCTATTAATAATACTGCCTTGAAGCTAATAGAGAGTTACCTAAAGATAGCAGTGAATGATAGCAGTGATACTAGAGAGTGAACCAAAAATGATATGCAGGTCTGCATATAATTTAAAGAGAACCCTTCGATCAACTAAGAAAGACAAGCCCTAAAAGTGGGATGAACCAATACAAGAAGTATGTTCGTGTTTAGTATTTCTTAACCTTAACTAGAAATTTTAATAAACTTAGGGTCTTGTATTAACATAAGTACGGACAATAATCCATGTCACTCAATAAACTTAAAATATTATATTACCGCTGTAATATCCCAAAAAATAGGTGTAACCATAATAATGCAATAAAAGTGGCCTAGAACTGCAAATACCTGAGTATTCGTGGAACACGTGATTAGCGACCCTAATTTAATTTTCTGAACTGTAATTATTATTCTAGGTGTATCACGATTACGTTGAAGAGTTTATACGACGAGCCGATGTGAAAAGACTTTTCATCGATTCGGCCTTTTGTTATGTTCTCAGCGTAGCCTATTTTAACAGGATACCTATTCTTTCTCACTCCTCTTTCACGAATTCCCAACGTACCTTTATTATTACATAAAAGACGTGTTTATATTTTGTACGTAACAAAAGTGCCTGGAGTTTCATAACAACAATTGAGGATGATTTCAACGCTTCATGAGCGAAAATCATTGTTCACATGATTACATAATCAACTGCGGGAAAAAATATAGGGTGTTTGCACTAAAATATTCAATGGAGCTAAGTAAATTCTGCATGGAATAAACTATATAAGTGAGAAAACATGATGAACACGCAGGTTTGCTTCATTTACTGTCTGCAGATTGAAAAAATCAACTTTTAATTAAAGAAATGTAGAATATTTATGGCCAATTTGTAATCCATGACAACTTTCCTCTTATCATCTATCGTATCCCTTAGGGGTTTGGTCTCTAAATAGGATTGACGGTGTAGGATTAATCAATGCTAGCCCACACTCAATTTTACACAGACATGACATTGTAATAATTTTTGTATTGCCATAATTGTTGTTACAGCAGTTTATAAAAATAGTGTCAAAATTTTGAACGTGTATTTGCACCTCAGAACGCATCAAAATTGCTGCCAATAGATCAGGGTGTCATTAAAAACTTTAAAGTGCATTACAGAAAGCTAATTATTAAAAGTATTACAAAGAAAGAGACAAAATAATGATAAATTTAATCACTTGCATTAGAGAAGGTGCGTTTAGGGCCAAACTAAGAAGCGAAACTATAGCCAATTGTTTTAATTGTCTAAGATTTATTAAGTATTTAATCAGCTAGATAATTCAAACATTCCCTACCTGCTGCATTTGCTTTCAGTGATCTAAGTGAATTCATCGAAATAAAAATTTATTGTATATGTATTTCCTGACAATTTTAAGGACATATTTTATTTTTGTTGCCCGATGCAAGCTCTAAATGAATGGACTTTCACCCGTAGCCAAATGATTCAAAAAATCATGAATGCGTTTGCTCTAAATATATCATGAAACTGTACGCTGTTACTGCAGTAACTAGGCTAAAGAGCAATATGAGTGGTGAATCATTAAAGCCGTTTTATCAAACTTAATCAAATTATTTTTCTGGTCAATTAACATTCCTCTTGTGTTTTATATAATTCCTGCAGATACGTTAGTTTACCTCAATGGTGTGAATTTTGTTCTGTCTGTTTTACATAAGTTGCCCATAATGCAAGATTGTTACATGTGTAAGAAGAAAGTTTTTTGTTAACATAAAGGTATTATTATTACTTTGTTTTAGAAATTAGGTGAGATATTCGCCAATAGATACCTGTACATGTATAATTAAATTACTTAATCAGTGACTTAAAATTTAAAATAAAACAACGGCTTTATGTAAAATATACGATGTAATGGTTATGGTGGATTTGTAAATATTTTCATATACAAAAAACTAAGTGATAATGAATGGTAATACATTAAATAACACGAAAGTTACTTACTTCTCTTAAGAGATTATTGGTGAGTAAGTGAGTAATAATACTTATACTCAATTTGAAAATGCTTGAGAGCACGCATTTATGACATTGGTATTTAAGACGGCTTTTAACAGGGTGAACAACAAATCAAATAGTTTTTAAATATCCCATAGGTAGGTATAAGAAAACTTATCATCATCCCTTAACATAAAAGGCGTCGTTTTCTTCAATTATTTGTAAAACTACTATAAATAACCTCAACTTCTACGAACATAACCTCCATATTTCTTAATTGTTTTTTTAACGAAAGAAAAATCTTTACTAAGAAGAGTTTATGAATGATGTCAAGTAAAAAGAAAAATTATTTAAAAAATACCTAAGAATTATTTTAAGTTAAAAGATTTATTTATCCTACGGACCGTTTCTGAATACCAAATCTGATTAAGTAACCACTTAAGTTAACAAGAATCTTAAGGGACATTTCTGACTACCATCCTAAGTTTCTAAAAAACCTTTTCAACATGTAAACATCCATCATGTAATTACCTGTTTTACTATTGGCAAAAAAACATTATTATTCTTTGCGCTTGCATTGCCTACTTTCTTCAACATATCAAACATGTATAAGTCATCTACCTTTACTCCACTCAAGAATAATAAATCACGCAATACCGTTAGAATATAAAAACATGATATTAGTAATAAAGCTGTGCTGAGATAAAATGGTATTATTATCGCGCATGCTCAAACACCAAACGATTAGAATATCAAAGAAATATTTAATGAACAATTTGGGCACTGTGTATCAAAATTAAATGGCAATTTGTAGAATGTTTAGTTTCGAAGTTTCAAACATTACTCAGCAAAGCAAACCAATAGGAATGGAAGTTTTACTAAGCATTAACATCAAAAGAAAATGTGAAATAAATTGATTTTTTTAACCCAAGAAAAACGTATTTAATTAGACTTGTAACTCCTAAAATAATGAATAAATTGTCAAAAGGAGAATAGCTATGCTAATCTACACATACACGCTTATTTACAGCTTTAACACTGGTTAAATGGCCCCCAGACGGGTCAAATTGATGACGGGTGAAACAGGCAAAGGTCAATAAATGCCTCTTCTTAAAAAACCACATGCTTTCTGACAGTAACCTCTTGGAAAATTGATGCTTAGTAAGTCTAAATCCTAAATATAAACCAGCAGTTTAGAATTCATCAAAAGCATTACACAGTGAAAATTCACGAATAAAAATACCATACATATCAACCATACAATTGACAAGTTTAACACCCTGAACAAATTTACAATATCAAGCAATACTTGAATTACATTTCATCGACAGATCCTTTAAAGCTAAAGCAAAGTAAATCTGGTTGCTTTTCAATTAATTAATCTGCATGAGGTCAGTATTCTTGAATTAATATTTCCATCTCTCCCACCATGAAGATCCTCAAATAGCCTTGGACCACACGCAAATGTATCTAAGCGACCTTCAACTGTAGCTTAAGAAGTGACAAAATTTGGCATGCCTCAATTTAGTTGTCAATGTGATTTTGTTTATAATTTCAACCTAACTTAAGCAACAATGGGTTGCAATGTTGTGTTAAAATGCCAACGAACCCTAGTGTCATATGTGCGTTTGCAGTGCATACAAGTGTAATATATATAACTAGTTAACTTTAATAAAGTCCCCTCATAGTACTGAATTTCCTGGTCTCAGTGCCACTTGATGTATTTTACTTTTAAATCAGGAAATAGCCTTTGAAAGTGCTTTAAGTTTCCAGAAACTTGCAGATCATTTCGGTGAAAACTTTATGCACAATTTATGCGATTTTCAGTGACTTCTTGAGTTTTCATTAAGGTATAAAATTCCGTCCATTATTAAGCATTATATATCAATGTATACTGCATATAAATTATACTAATTTTTTTAAAAACAATATCAAGAAATCTTTTACTGAATTCAGCAGTAGCTATTTAGATGTTACTATCATACTAATACTGCCATGAAGAAATATTGATAAACAACTAAGATGTTCAAATAAATGTAGGTTAAATTTCACCTAGGAATGTACAAGTGTTTACATTACTTAATTCTGTAGCATTCCGTGTTATTTTTAGGGGAAAAAACACTCTTTTCTAAAACCTGGTTTTAAAATGTTTATTTATAGAAACGAATAGTCGAAGGCATGGGTGTCTTCATGAACCTTCATGGAAGTATTGCGTGATGCAACTATAACGGACCTTGTACATTGTAATGGATAACGACAATCTAGCAGTACAGTACAGATAATTCGTTCAATAATAAACGGTAATTTTCTAAACATAGTCTAAAGTACGGTGTATTCAAAACTGGCAGCAGAAAATGCCACACATAATAGATACATACCACCATAAATGGATAGATGATATCCACGTACGACATAGACGGATCACCCATCCATGTGTACCATACTTGGATAGATGGATACCTCAATATTTACGCTCAGCTAATGTAATTTAAATTAAAAACCAAAAATAAAATTTTCAGCTTAATTATTCAACAATTGTATTCTTCCCAGATGTTGATTTCCATGGGAAACTTGCATGGACATTTTTTAGTTTTTTTTTTTGAGAGAGGAAATAAGAATTCTTTATAAACAATTCTCATGTCAAAAATCCAAAGAACGAAGCGTTTTGAAGTAAATAAACACCAAATTATAATGTGAATTTCGAAAATAGCGAATAATAGAAAGATACTGTAGATCTTACCATGCGCATTTGTATTTTAGGATAAAGTGTACCCCGTAAAAAATTTCGAATGAAACAACCAAATATAATTTTACTTGTAAACCGCGGTCAACCTTGATCGGTTTATATCTCCGGAGATAATTAAAGAATCGAATTTTTCTCATATTAATCGTCATCGGAGCGCTATTAGGCTATGCTTTTTAAAATACATTTAGTAAAAACTGATCGTGTAATATGTTTAAAAGTAAATGAAATTCAATGCATTTTCAAGATTGATCGCTCTTTAATTTGTGATTAAATTTTGAAGTATCTAGGGACTTTATTACTTTGTTTGAAACTCTGGATTACAAAATAGTTGTGCAAAAACTGTTAGACTGTTTCTGTTGAAATTTACCACGTTACTTTATCCTATAAAAAGTTGTTTAATAGGAAATTTGAAGGTATACCACAAGTACTCAAAAAATTCCCAAAAGTGTTTTTTTCGTTTGCTTTTTTCACGGCATTGTTGCATCGAAAATTTTTCTATTTGCAGCTAACGGTAGGTGTAAAATTTAATAACAAAACTTTTTTCACTTTCGATTGTTTGTTTAAAATGAATAGTTAATGAGTTAACGAGGGAAATAGGAGAAAATATATCTGTATTCAATTTATAACCATTGTATGGGACTAACACCATAATTTGTCATGTCACAATATTACTAGTGTAATATACATGAAAAATATGGATATTCCTTAGGATCATTTTGCATCGTGTTTAATCAAAATTAAGCACATCTTTGGCAACTGGTAGATAACGAAATTATCATTTTATTTAATATTCCGGGAGGTATTAAAGCCAAAATTAGCGATCAGGTAGGAAAGATTTGAATATGTTGACCAATACTGACCAATATGACCAAGACGATAATACCAACTTTTAAAAAAATATCTGAACCATGTAGGTACATATTTCTGTATTATAAAAAGCATATTCGTGATAATAATGCCATATTTGGCCAGTACCTTAACCAATGCTTAACAAATCATAATTAGTAGCTACCAATTCAAAATTCTAGGAGTGTTTAGAACATAGAGAGTAAACATTTTTAATATACTCTTTGGAATATTTTTAGGAAGTCCTAACAATTTTACGACCTAGTCGATTAAACGAAACTAACAAAAATATGAGAATAGCCACATAAATAATGGAAAATTGCCTTCACACTGTCATCGTCAAAGACGACCACTAAAGAACGGCGGCTGCTGCCCTAATTTTTCTTAGTTTCGGTTTAATGCCTCGTAAAAATCTGTAAGTATTGAAATAACAATATTAAATCCAATTTAGTATGTTGATTCATGATAATGCTTCTAAATCAAAGCCATAATAAACCATTAAAACGTGCCTCGTGGTACGCCATGCGCAACTGTTTCGTGAAATATCCATTTTTTTCCTTACATAAATAGACATTAACAAAACTGGAGGTTTTTAAGAAATAGTCCAAATTTGGGTCTTCCAAAATATCTTTTGATCACTGTCAAAATTTGCAAAGCCAAAGCCGGTAAAATTGCAACTCTGCCCTTTTAAGCTATTTTGTATCTCGCGTTAATATATACTGAAAAACACATTAGGCATGTAAAACCGTTGTTCAGTTTAGCCATCTTTATGATGAAAAATCGTTATTTCACAACACCAGAGTGGAATCAATTGGTTGGTTGAAACTGAACATTGGTGAGGTTCTTTTGTCGGTTTGTGCAGATTTACATGGTCTTAATTTTTATGGTTTCTTATTGGACTGGAAAGACAATATTAAAAAGTACAGAAAGCGTCAACATATAAGAATGTTCTTATGGGGCGGCGACCGATTGAAAAGTTTTCCCCTAACGAGGGGATTCAACCATTTTAAAAAATTTAAAAAAATAATTGAAACAAATGCATTAATAATAAAATAAAAAAGGTTTGACATCAAATATTTTATTCTTTTTTTTTTTTCAAGACATGGTCCATCCCCTCATTGGCATAATTACAAAAAAGCTTCAGCTGTTAATACTCTGTAAACATGTCATGTTTTACCACCTCTGTTTATAGAAACTTTTTCCTTATATTTTCATCTAAACGCTCCTTTGAAATTGACTCATTTTACTACATAGATATAAATATAGAAATTGAAATTTTTTACTCATAAAAATTTGGTATTTGTCTTCAGTATTAGAGCAATATATTAGTATGCATAAAACAGGTGTGTTTGTTTACGAAATGGTCATAGTCCATTGACTAGATAAAAAAATAATTGGAGAATTCTGAACAATTAAGTGTGGTTGTACTTATTACAACAAAAAGAGAAACTGTTACCTAAATTTTAACCGTTTTTAGTGTACGGTCACTGCATCTATCATTAAATTTGGAACTGCATATGAATTAAACGTTTACCGCGAAAAATTAAAATTACTAACAGTAAGCAACATGAACTTTAGCTTTTTACAGACGCATCCGGTAAAACCGAAGTAACGACATAATGTGATTCAATTAATTCCCATAATTAAGGGTGCATGGGGAGCACCGGGCACTGATGATCTCGAAACACACATGAATGAAAAGTAGGGTGAAGACAGTATTTAGTATTTACCTGGCGATTCTGCATTCAAATAGGCGCTCTTGGAGTTTTGTATCTCGATTTGTTCTTCCATAATAACTTGGCACTAAATAGAAATTGTCACAAAAAACAATCGATTCATATTTTCGGCCATAGGTAACATGTCAAAACTGCGACCGTCATTTGACATACCTACTGATATCGTCGGTTCGATTTATCGAAACACCACCCAGACGAATCACAACACTGGCGATCACGATTTCTGGTTGTACGAAACGGCGGTGGTATTTGCACGAATATTTCGTTTCTATCTTTGACTGTTTGACTGCCTTTGAAACAGCGGTGTTGGGTTAATAACTCCGATAGGCATGCGCCTTGCATATCAACTCTAACAGAATACGCGCCACCGCTGCCAGAGGCGGCACAATTATGATTATGACACAAATATGACAATATCGATAATGTCAGGGAATCCGGAGCTTAATGACTGTTATAAATATTCTTTTTTGTCTTTTAACACATCCACAAAACACATACACTATATCGTATAAAACTAAAAGCATATGAGTGTATGACAAACTTCGAAAAATCACGAATTTTTGAATAACTAGGGACCTGAAATTCGGCATGTGTATAATTTAGGCGTAAACACAGTCATAAACATTCAAAAAACTCTGAAATTCCACCTGGGTGTCGAAATATAGGTAGCTAGAAAGATGGACATACACTAATTTGTATATA
Source organism: Cryptocephalus primarius (assembly GCA_963576515.1). Lineage (NCBI taxonomy): Eukaryota > Metazoa > Arthropoda > Insecta > Coleoptera > Chrysomelidae > Cryptocephalus > Cryptocephalus primarius. The sequence goes on from OY754936.1 coordinate 8,528,082, forward strand.
TATTAAAATGAGCTAGATATAACACTTGCCTTTGTAAATCTTATCACACAAATTTAGTAAATCTTGAGAGGAGGCGCCCGCAATAAAAAACCGCATAAAATTCGTTCGTGCCATTGATTGATGAATTATTTTAAAATAGTTTAAAATTCCGCCTAACTGTCTCACGTAACAGATTGTTAGGTAATATTACTTGGAAAGTATTGTTTTCGGGTCGATTTTCGGAATTTGAGATATTGGCTTTTCTAGACGTTTTAAAGTCCCCTGGGTGCAAAAAACGACTGCACTTGGGCTTCTGTCGGATCTGTCAAAGGCAAAGGCCGCTTTACTCTTGTCATTTTTGTGTTAACTAGAAAATACTCCAACGTTTTTTTGTAATACTTGGCATATTTATTTTACTGTTTCATCTGTATTGATTACTTTATCACTTTACCCTTGAGAACTTTCAGCTTTTCTAAATTTTCTTAAAGAACGGTTTTTGTGATTTATTTCAGATTTCATGATTTGAGAATACATCTTCCGCATGAAACATTTTTTTCTAAGACCGCCGTTAAGGGCATTTTACTGTTGAGAACTGTCAATTTTTCTTAAATTTTTACTAAACGGCTCTACAGAGTTATTTCTACCTTCACATCTTGACTTACCTACCTAATACCACTAACTATCATTTGAAAGATTTTTTCTGAAATCGCCCTATAGGACCCTTTACTCTTAGGCATTTCCGAAGAGCTTAAACTTATATAGAGCAGGTGCCTCATATGAAAACGTCCTAAGATTAGACCCATCGCTATTTTTTTGGACATATGTCGTACCATGTGCGTGCGCCTCGAACGCAGAAACTGCTGACAGGACATTATGTAGTGTTTGGGAAATTAAATATTTTATTAGGATGACCGACGTTGGCTTCGGGTGATAGACGTTCAAACCTTAAATTTGAATCAATTAGGTTCATAATTTTATTATCATTATTACGTAAAACACGTTCTAAATATAACCTTATATTTGACCACAACAGCTTCAATGAAGTAAAGCGCATACAAAATTTTGTGAAAATTCAATTTCAAGAAAATTCTGTAAAATATTTCTGTTAAATCTTGTTAAAAATTCAAACCGTTTTAAGTGATTATATGAATACTTTTCTGAGTCACGTACTTATGTTTGACCAGAACGATATCAGCGAAATGAGGCATACGTCTCACAAGTTGGTGAAAACTGCTGAAACCCAATTTGGATGAAATGCCCATAATATGTTCGACTAAGTTTATTATGGTATGTAGAAAGTTTCGCTATCACAACCACATTCTAAGGTATGACTCAGTGTTTGACCACATCACCATCAGTGAAATAAAGCTGTTCAGCAAGTTGTACAAAACTTACTAGAACTCTTTTGAGGCCTGCGAGTACACCTTAACCATCCTGTTTAAAATGTTTAAATTTGAAACTTCAACATTCAGCTTTTGCAATAATATGAAATGACTCAAGGATAAAAGGATCTCCTTGCGCAACAACTGAATTTTGGAAGACATCAGGTCGGGCTTGTTTTTAATTCCAACAATTTATGCCGCCATGGTATCAAAGGGTTTAGTCAAGGATTGATCCCATTCATATATACGTGATACAAGCAATTTAGAGATGGAAACATTTTAAAATATGTAAATGTAATGATTTTTATTTCGTTAAAAAAATATAAAAAAGGTTTATATACAATGGACTCACACTAATAATGTATACTGAAACCGCTATTCATGGTTTATACATGTTTTATCAGTACTATCTAATTTAACGAGCTTCCAACTTATATCCCACAAATTATTTGCAGCTGTTTCATCATTGGAGACCTCGGAAGATTCAGCAGGTTTGCAATCAGCGTAATAACGTCCAGTTTCTTGAGCGATTTCCTCACTAACTGCACAGTGAATAGTAGTTTGTGCACCCTCTTCGGGAGTTTTAAAAAACCACCCCAATGTGTAACGAATTAAAAATTTGAAACCGAAAAAGTAGGTACTGTTTAAATGTCTGCCTAAATCGGTTTTGACAACCCCTGGATGTACACAATACGTGGTAACGCCTTCTATGTTGTTTTCTGAAAAAAAATATAACATTATTACTCTTTAATTAATTTTGAGATGACAAATGGTCAGCAACTCCGTATGTATACTCCATATGAAGAGTAAGTTTCGGTCCCTAACCCGAAAATTACGAGTAAAATGTATCAATTTTACCTGAAGAAACTTAGTATTAAAACTGTTTTCTATATCAAGCCAGTCAACGATTTTGAGAAAATACTAAAAAATGTATCATCAACCCTTATTTTAATCTAAAAATTTATAACTCTAGTCAACAGTAATTCAAATAAAAACTACAACAGCTTTGAGCTTTCTTTCTAAATTAAGTGTTGAAAAACTATTTTCAAAGCGAGTCACTCTAGAATGTACATACCTCTTAGTTTAGATGCTAATGCTTTGGTAAAAAGCAAATTTGCCAGTTTGCTTAACTGATATGCTTTAATGGCACTATATTCTTTTTTTTCCCAATTGAAGTCTGAAAAATCTGCATTCTTTACCACTAAAATAGTAAGATGATTTAACGCAAGTCAAAAATAGTTAATATTTATGTACTTACTTTTGTGAGCAACAGAAGAAACATTTATAATTCTAGCAGGCTTACTGCTTATGACCTTTGGTAAAATCAGCAGTGTAAGTAAGAAATGTCCTAAATGATTTGTACCAAACTGCATTTCGAAACCATCCTCAGTTTTAGAAAATGGGCACATCATGACACCAGCATTATTTATCAATAAATTGATCGACTTTTCTGATTCTATTTGTTTCACAAAACTTCTAACTGAACCAAAACTCGATAAATCCAAAGGCATTACAACAAGTTCTCCCAAATTTTTCTTAGACCCACATTGATTTTGAATGTCGATCACTGCATTTTCAGCTTTTTCTATGTTTCTACATGCCATTATAACACGAGCACCTAAAAACAAATGTACAACAAATTGAAGTTCAAATAGTTCACCACAAACCATATGGCACATATATTACCTCTTTCAAAAAAGTCCTTTGCAGTCCACTTTCCTATACCAGTATTGGCACCAGTAATAATTGCACACTGTCCATCCAGCCTTGTCTTTGATGTACACCTAGCAGTACGGATGGCCATAATTGAAGAACCAATTGTTATAAATAATAGTGTATAACAAAGTACATTTATGGAAATCAAACTACAGAACCAAAACGATACACAAAACGAGAAAATATTAAAATTCTTCTTCTTCCCCATTTCTTTATGATAGTTCCAGTTCCATACTTTTTAAAGTTACTAGAAGACGCTGGGTAAATGGCCACGGTGGTCTAGCACAAAAAAATTACTTTAACTTTTACAGATTTTCCAGCCTCTAAAAATTGCCAAAAGCTATTTAAAAACGTTCAAAGTTTAATAGGAACTCAATACCTACCACTTTTTTCAGTTTGAAGAAAATAAATAATAAAGCTGAACTTTAAAAAATTAAGTCAAAAAGAAGTCAAATTAGGTCAAAGTATAGGTTTAAACTATAGAATATGTATCTAATACTTAGGTACGGGTATATTACTAATTATAGGAGGTTGCCTGGAATGTTCCAAAGGGTGTAATTCCCCTGGATTTTCACCTTAAAACTACAAATGTTGAAGCGTGTCGTTTGTGAAACAAACAGGTTTTTGTCAGATGAGAACATGTTGAATTTTTGTTGCATGGATGTTGAAGCGAGAAAAGAGCAAAAGGCTAGTTAAACATGACCAACCATAGGATCGTTTAAAGAAAAACTTAGTGATAAAAAAACACTCGTAGATACAAAGGTAAAAACCTATAAAATATTTGAACCTAAATTAGAAAAGTTGTGGTTTTTATGGAATCTATTTTTTTAACCAGGTAAAAGATAAATTTGATAAGCACTGCAAGTAGGGTCATATGCTAAATTAATAAATAAAAAGTGGTGCAACACTGCATATTTATTTACTACTTAGATATACAAAAATTATAGGTATACATATATACATCTAGGACTATTGATACACTGGACGGTCACCACTGTAACCTAGCAGCCTTCTTTCTGATTCTTCATCGGAAAAGTCTGAATGGTCTGTTACACCAAAACCATTTCCTCGATCAAATGCTTCTAAGTTCCTAATCACAAAATCAGGAATCTCATCTGTATTACTGTGATCAGTATTGGTACTATCGTTGTCACTTTCATGAAGGCCGGGATTCTCAACTACACCTTCAGCACCATTCACTGCATTCACCTCACCTGGAAGGGAAGAATCATTAGTACTGTTTTCAATTTCATTCACTACCTTTAGCTCACCAATACATGAAGACTCCTCAGTGCGATCTTCAGTTACATTTACTTCATCCACTTCTGCAGAATGGGAAGACACGTCTAAAATATTTCCAATTTCATACGTTTCACTCATCTCACCATGAAACGGAGATTGCTCATTTTCCAATTTAATGTCATACGCGTCAGGAGTAAAGCGAGACACCTCACTACCACTTTCAATTTGATGTACTTCAGACTTCACTACATAATGGAAAGATTCTTCAAAACTATCTTCAATTCCAATTAACTGACACATCTCATCATTACGAGAACACTCTTCAGAACAATTTCCACTTTCAATCAGTTCATTCCCCTCACCTGGATGGGAAGACCCCCTTAGTACTATTTTCAATTTCATTCACTTCATTTAACTCACCAAGAAATGAAGCCTCCTCAGCATTATTAGTTTTATTTATTTCATTCATCTCACTGCAATGGAAGGAGTACTTAGGGAGGTCCTTAGTACTATTTCCAGTTTTATTTGCCTCATTGGAAATGTGTGAATCCTCACTGTTGCCTCCATTGACAGTTGTACATACAGGAATGTCTGGATCCTCAGTTACGTTTCCAGTATCATGTGCTTCATCACGAACGTATGAATCCTCAGTATTACTGCTGGTGCCATTTACTTCACCAGAAACGTCTGGATTCTCAGTTCTATCTTTGGTTTCATTTACATCATCAGTCATTGCTTCAGTTACCTTGCCTGGGTAATTTACATTATTAATTAAAAATGCTCCGTTACACTACTTCAAAAATGGAGAAAGTGACTACCTGTTTTGGCCTCCAAATACTGCTTTACAGACGTAAAGCCTTTCTTCAATGCAGTACGAGTTAGCTGGCCCGTAGGTGCGTTTCCTTCTCTAATTCTGCAATAAGAACAATTGCATATGCCTCTACAGGCTGGGCAATGCCAGTTAGGGTCTCGTAGTGCTGCTTCTGCATCTTCTCCATATCTAAAGAAAGACACATTGAACAATTTTCAATTATCTATCAAAACCATGGCTATATAAAAAATTAAAACTCAAGAATAAATAAAACTGTGCTGTTACTTAATACAATGTTTGTCTATTGCAATTAATCTTTGTGATGAATTTAATTAGCTGTATTTTCCCCATTAAATAATTAGTGATCGAAACTAAAGCATTACTGTAACTACATTCCTTTTTTGAATAATGAGCAATTGAAATGAAGTAATTAGTAACTGCAAGACATTACTTTTTCAAGGAGATAATTATCAATCAACTTTACGTTTCAGTTTCTTCTAATGAAATTGATTTCATTACGGAATGTCCTCTGATCTGACCCTAATTTGGCCAAAAATTATTGAATCTTGACAAAGCCGGCCATCAGCTATTTTTTTATGAATGCACCTCTAAACACCTCTCTCAGTAAACATATGTTACTTCGCGTTTGACTATCGAAGAGTTCACCTTATTATAGTGCATATAAAACTGCTTAGTACTTAGTAGTACAAACTTTGCCACTTACCTGTATCCTTTAACCAGAACAAACAATTGTTTATATGTAATAATTTTAATTATAAGTATGTTTGTTCATGGATAGTTGGACAAGGAAACCACACAAGGGTACACAGAGGACCCTTGTGTGTTTACTTTTAAATCTTAAGTTGACATAGGCAGTTGTTTCGGCAATGGCTGCAGCAAAAATTTTGTGTGTAATGAATTAGCAATAACATATTGGTCCCGTTAAAACCTAGACATATAAAATGGCTATGAGAACTTTGTAGATATTAGCTTCAGGTACACCGAGAATACAATGCAAAAAGAAGAAATGTAAGAGGATTGGACGATATGGATTGAACAGAATCAACCTGAAGTGAAGAAAATATTACAGAATTGATGAGAAATATCAATAAAGGCTAGGACCATCAAATTGAGCGAGAAGCATAAAAAGTGTTCAAAGAACAAACACAACTGTGTTTCAGCATTTCTTCTGAACTGCAACATGGACGTTGCCTGGTGTACAATTGATATGGAAAGAACATAGCCTCAATACTTCAGGAACTACAGAGATAAAACACCAGAACAACATTAAACATATTTATTCTTTCTCAAGTGTCTCAACGCTTGGAATAACTAAGGAAAACATATCACATTTAAAAGGCCTTCTGTGAGTGACAAACTTTCACATAATTCTATTTCAGTAACTTGGGATAACACTTCCAGCCTTTTAATACCATATAGGGGAAGAGAAAAGATCTATAAAATATGGCCCATAAAAAATGTTTCCAAAGAAATTTCAATAATAGCTTAGAGGATAAACAAGGAAATTTATAAACATTAAACGATTATCCTTGTATCCATAATCTTGGTTAATAAAATTTAAAACAAACTTTCCTTCTAGCACTTTAAAGAATATTCAACGGAAAGTACAGTGATGTTACACACAAAACATTATGCACATTGACAAAAATATAATAATAAATGTTAAATATGAATGAAAAATACTTGTATTTGAAATAAGACTGGAAAGCTGATTCTATTATAACCTGATAAAATATTCCATGTCACAGAAATGGCAGATTATTTTTAATCATAGTGAGTGAAAACATTGCTTTTCTCTAATTCATTAATTAAAGTAAAAGCAATGTATCAGTTTTAGGAAAAAGTAACAAATTCGTTGCCCTTTAAAAGAAACACATTTAAAAGTAGTGTTCCAGTCACTGTTTACTTCAAATAGAGGCTTGATATTTTAATATATCATAGTATATTAGAAGTCCAATTCTCCTACCTGTTACGGAGACAGATTCCGCAAAACTGTCCCCTTATTCCTTTACAGTCTGCATTTCGACAGCAAGTTTTCTGATCCAAGGTCTTTTGTCTACACTGGTGGCAAGATGTCCCTGAAATGGTGCAATGAGTCTTATCAGTAGGTTTCCGTGCTATGTTACGAATGTGCGCAGGTGTTATTTCGTCAACGGGTATAATCACCCGATCACCTCCAGTAGTACTGTTTCTTCTGGAAGTACCGTTGCTCCTGGAAGTACTGTTTCTCCAGGAATTCGAACGAGATCTCTTTGCCTTATACATATTTTCTTCTGGATCATCCAATGGAGTGTATATCGGATTCAAATTCTTAATACGAGCAGAGCGGCGCAGTTCCGTTGGCTCATTTGGGGTAAAACTTCTTTTGCGCTTCACTGAAGGCTTTCTATCAACTACCTGTGTGGCGAGCATAAATTCCCGAAATTGAGGCATACTTAAAAGCTCCTCAGTCAATTGTTTTCTCATCAACAAACTCTGTTGTTGAAGTAGTTCTATTTGGGATCTTAAACTAGTGGAATCCGACTGGTCTGAGTCATAGTCTGCATCTGAATCAGATACTGTTTCATCTGAATGAGATTGAACCTGCCAGGAACAGCCGGGACGTGGTTCAAATTTACTTTCAGATTTACCCACAGGACCTGCCTTAGATTTCCCTTTAAGGGTATTCCTGGGTCCTGAATCGAATTCTACTTCTCGGGAACAGCCAGGACGTGAGACAAATTTGGTCTCAGGTGTATGCTTAAGACTTGAGTCAGATTTCAGTTCAGGGGTATTCCTGAGACCTGAATCATATTGCACTTCTCGAGAACAGCCGGGACGCGAGACAAATTTAGTTTCAAGTTTATCACTGGGAACTGAGCCAGATTTCACCTCCGGGATATTCCTGAGGACTGAATCGGATTTCACTTCCAGGGAAGAGCTGGGAGGTGAATCAGATTTCACTTGAGGAGAATTTCTGGGGCCTGAATCAGATTTCCCTACAGCGGAATTCATAATGTCTGAATCAGATTTCGGTCCACGAGGATCCGTGAGGCTTACGTCCGACTTTGCGTCAGGTGAATCCATGTTAATACTAGTGTTCTACATGAAATAAGAAGGGAATATCAATAGCATGATATTAATTTACCGAAAGATATAGGAAAATTGACGATTACATTACTGATTCTTACCGGTAACTTCAGGAATCACATTTCTTCTCGCGCGTAACGCACTTCACGCGCGTCTTCTCTACGTCGAAGAATGAAAGACGTTATTCGACGTTACAGAATGAAATACAAATTATAAACAGAACGATGATATCACAGAACACCAACGTAAACACCACAGAACAGCCAAATTATGTACTGCATTAGATTCATATGGGTAGATGAAACCTTAAACAACAACAATATGCCAAGATTAAAACAATAATTTCTGAACAAAATACAATTTTTTTAAATTTATAGCATACACAATATTACAGTACACACTTTTGTTTTGAGGAATAACAAAAATAGGAGGAGGTAACAACCTTTTTATTTTAAATTTCTTCAAATTAAGCGCCCGTTGGTGTGGCAATGAACTATTTTTATGGCGCGCAAGGTATTTATACTGCTCGCCACGAAAGAAAATCTGGTGTGGCTTAAGGGCGGGTTCATAATCGACTACATGCAGGAGCACGCAATAAAAATTATAAGGTTATCAATGTCAATGCAATAAAATAGTTTATTCAATGATGTCTGTAGAAAAGCATCGGAAAATGTTAAAAGGGCGCCTCTGAAGTTTCGCATTATGTGTAGCGATATTAACTCACTTATGTCTAGCCATCTAAACAGTTGGTGAATGTCGAAGATATTCAAAAACAGCTTTGTACAGGTATTGAAAAGGTACTTAAGACAATAATATTTTCTTCGCCATAATCTTGTAACCAGCAATAACGCAAGTTAGTATCAAGTTACAAATTTCTATATCAATTATTTCTGACATTGTTGAGCCAACATGAAATGAGCCAACATGTTCAGGTCCAATTTTTATCCACCATATCATATGAATATTGTATTTTTTAGCAGTTGCTCACACGGGGGTCACGTTCTCTAAACTCCTGCAACGGATGTCAAAATTCTTTTTTGTTTTAGATATATATCATTAGAGAAGGAAGATCTTAGAGATTTTTTAATCTCAGATCCTAAATATTATAAGCATACGCATTCAATAATTGTATTTCGGTAAGAATATCTCTAAGATTCGTAAATATGTAAGTACATATATGGATTTAAACTAAAGCAGAGCTCATAACATTGAAGTTCAAGCAAATTCAAGAACATTTTGTAAATGGCATCTGTGTCCATACCATTTTTGTCATGAATGTTAAATTTCGTACGTGAAGAAATTAAATACGATGTTAATCTTGTGATGGTATGGCATCTATTTAAAAATTCCCACCATATTTCAGTACATTGTTGGCAATCAGATGGCGCTTGAATGATCATTAACTAAAATCAGAGATGAATAGCATCACAAGAGTTAAAAAAATATTTCTATATATATTTCTTAATTCTGTGAGTAGCGCTATTGACTTTATCTAAAAACGATTTTTCCCTAATCAAGAATATTCTGTAAAATCCGGTTTGTTATATTCTTTTCGTGAATTTTTAACCTCAACATCTAACAATTTGAATGTTCTGTGACCTCGCATTGTTTGACGTATGACAAACGATAACCTGTATGTTCTGTGCGATAAACGTTACATGGTGCTAGACATGTGTTTCGAATTTTATTCACAAGTTTTTCAACTGTAAAAATTTAATAATTTACTTATTTTGGGTCCGCAAGATTACCTGAAAATGGATAATTTGGAACGAATACGATCAACGTTTACTGACATTTCTCGAGAGGATGGTGAATTTGTATCGTTTGCCTACCGAGAAAATACCATTTGTGTTGTCAGAAAAAGTAACACCTTGAATGTGTATAAAACAAGCCCCAACAGTAAAAGCAAGTTATACACGATACCGTATAATGAGGGGCCTGTCATACACGCAGAGTATTTTGCAACGGAGAAAAAATTTTTTCTTGTATCGAAATTTCATTTTGTAATATTTGATGAAGAAAGCAAAGAAATAATAATTCAGCCTACAGAACAGGAGGAGATATGTGTTGTGTCTTGGAATCCAACTCGAACGGCATTTGTTACCATGAATATACTGAATTATTTATATTATCTTACATATTCCAATGCTGTGATTTATGTCAGGTATTGTGCTTCGTTAAATAAATCGGTTCCTACCCCCATTACTGTGGGTTGGGGTTCACAAACTACACAGTTCCAAGAACTACGCCAAAGAAAGAAGGAACAAGTTGTGCAACATGAACAAAGTGAGTATGTTTATGAAAGAAGAGACTGTTAACATTCATATTAATTGTCATTGTTTATTTCACATGAACAAAGTTAGTATGTTTATGAAAGAAGAGACTATTAAAGTAACTAGTGCAGGTTTACAGGAAAAACAAAAGCTCAATTTTACTCTGTCCATTTCAATTTCTTGTGAATTTAATAACGAATGGTATTGTAAGTAGGTAGTATATAAATATTTGTATTATACTGTACTGAGAATCTGAGGCATTCCACTTTATTAGAAATTTTTAAATTATTAAAGTTTGATTGCAATCCAATAATAGTATTAGCTCTCAAGTCAGTTTTTAATAATTTCTCATGGATATTTTTTTTAAGTAATCCCATACTAAGTGTAACTCGTTAATTTGTGTATGTTGTAGAAGTGTTAGAAAATCACCAACGTCCAGTAATCTCTTGGAGGGATAATGGCGAACAATTTGTGATTAACTATGAAAAAGATGGAAAACGTTTTCTAAAGACATTCAGTAATGAGTTAGCCCCCTTATTCGAATCTGTGGAATATTTCAATCTACAACATCCCACGTCGTTCATGGGAAGGGGACAATGTATCGCATGTTGTGCGGTGCGACATGTACAAGAGAAAATGGAATATGATTTGGTTATATTTGAGAAAAATTGTTTAGTGAAAGAAATTTACAGTGTTCCAGAAATTCAGGTAAGTCAATATTTTATTCGAATAATAAAGTTCACGTAAACAATCTTAAAATACACCCGTGAAAATTGTTGAGAGGACAAAGCTGCAAACAAAAGAAAAGCAAATCTAAAATGTGTTACTGGTTTGAACTAATGTCCTGGACAATTTATAATCAACATTCTTCTATAATGTATGTAAAATAAATCGAATTTTATCAGAGTGTAATAGGATCATTGTGGCAGGGTTGTATGGGATGATCCGAGTGAAAGGAAAAATTTGAAACAAGTTATGGGATTCAATATACATAAAATTTACCAACAAAATACCAAGTATTAGTGTGGTAAATATTTATCATTTTCTTATTTTCCTTATTACTTTGTCTAGATCGGCTTTGTTTTTATTTTCCTTTTTTAAGGTGACAATAAACAAACCAGAAATATATGTGGTTTTGTTATTAATTAAGACTAGGTCATTTTGATGTGTGTATTTTGATAATTGTTACATTTGTAATTATATATTATGCATTAATTTTTCTTTGTTTTTAGGATCCTATTCAGAAAATTTTATACCATCCACAAATGGCTATATTGGCCATATTAAGTGCTGGTGTACAGAATCACATTCACATTTATTTATTCTCTAATAACAAGTGGTTCTTAAAACAGCATATACTGTATAGGCCAGGTGAAAAAGTTCATGATTTGAACTGGGAAGATACAATAGAAAATTTATTTACTATATGCAGATTAGTAGTATTGACTTGTCAAAACATAGAATATCATACTTTTCGATTTGTTATAAATCACTCCAATGTAGCTGCAGTTACAGCCGTTGTCAATGGAAAGATTGTAGACTTTTATAATTATGATAACAATATTATTCCACCGCCAATGTTTTTAATGAGATTCGGTCACACGCAGCCTATTAATCACGTATTTTTTCATTCAGATAAACCTCTGTGCCTTTTGATAGATTCAAGTTTTCAAATTATCGTTCTATCTATTAAGTATATCTTAAATACCAGCAGTTGTAAATCTCTAAAAATAGGGGATGTAAATGATGCTCAGTCAAAGCAATGTACTGACACAAGTGAAATTACAGATTTTATCCTGGCTAGAGCTTATATTCGAAATTTACAAATGACACCTAGTTTTATTAATGCAACATTTGGCGATGAAAATGAAATATTCATAAATATTAGTATTGGCAATAAATACACATACATTGACGTGTACGAAAATTTGGGACAGATTGAAATTTATGTTAAAACTAAAAAACCAGACATGAAGTTATCCTACTTTGATTCATCATTTCCAACACCATGTAAAATCGTACAAGAGAACGTTAATATAATTAATGTATGCAAAGCTTCTGTAACTGTGGATACCGTTGAAAGAACATTTGCATTTGCACTAAGCAGCCATCGCGAACTTTATGTAAACGATAGATTAGTGCTGAATGGTGTCACTTCTATTTTTATTTTAAAAAAATATTTAGTTCTAACCCACGAGAGTGACAAACTTTATTGCATACGATTAACAGATGACGATTTAATGAATGGTACGTTGGACTTATCTAAACAATTTGCAAGAGAAATTGAACAAGGTGCTAGAATAGTGCAAGTTACTAATTCAGAACCTCCAAAAATAATATTATGTCTACCCAGAGGCAATATTGAAACTATAACCTCTGTGTTGATTACAATCGATATAATTGAAAGTTTGTTGCAACAAAATGAATGGTGGAAAGTAATTGACATTGCCAAAAGAGAAAAACTTAATTGGAACGTTTTAATTGATCTTAATCCGATACGGTTCTTAGAACACATTGCAGATTTTGTGGAAGACTCATCCAAATTAAATGTATTGGTTAGCATTGTGAATGGTTTTAATGTTCAAGAAAATTGCTTTAATACCATATACAAACATTTTGCAGACGAGAAACATTTTACAGTAAATGTTGTGGTAAAAAGCAAAATCATTGAGGAAATTCTTAATTTTTTGAAATCCTCTACAAATTTATTTATTACGTTATGTTGTATTGTTTCCTTAGAATTGAAGCATTATTCGCTGGAAACAGCTCTAAAATCAATCCAAAAAGTTTACCTAAAGAAACCTCGTGATAATTTAGAAGAATCGCAGAAGAAGCAGTTCGTACATTCTAGAGATAAATTATGCCAAGAGGCACTAAAACAAATATTTGCTCAAGAATATTATGGAAATGTAATAAAAGTAGCATACGGTTTATTTGATTTTGATTTTCTTCGTTTCGTATACTACAGCACAAATGAAGATCCTTTAATTTTTGAAGAAAAATTACAAAACCTTTACAAATTCCCACCGATTATGCAACGGTTTGGGATGTGTCTCGAAGCAGAGAATTTTAAAAGAGCTGTCAAATATTTAATAAGAATAGAATCGTTTGATAAGGATTATGTCATGAACTTCATTTGTAAGTATCACGTAGAAGTGGAAGCTTATCGAAGTGTAACATCAGATTGCAAGCACTATCAATTAGTTATTGAAATTTATGCGAAAAAACTGAGTTCAGAACGTAAATTTGATGAAGCGGGATTTATTTTGAAAGGAGCAGAACTGTATGAAGAAGCACTTGAAATGTACGCAAAAGATTTGGATTGGAAAGAAGTATTAAATTTAATGATGATACTAAAACTCGATGACGAATATAAAGCAGAAATTCTAGACGAGTTGATAAAACATTTGTGTATAAGAAGTCGATTTGAAGAAGCTATGTTTTTACTAGAATTTCATAGTAAAAATTATGAGAAAGCTGAACAGTTATTAATAAAGCATAAACAATTCAGAAGTGCTCTTTGGTTAGCAAAGTTACATGCTAAAAATACAGGTAAGCTAGTGCTTTTTAATCTATGGAAATTTTATAACATGGCAGGTGTTTTTTTTTCAGATAGTATCATTTCGGCATATAATGGGTACTTGAACGATTTATTGACTGAAATCGAATCCCTCAAAAATAAATTTGAGGAGTATTTAAATCGTTTGATTGCAGTCCGCAATGACCGAAAAAACAAATTAAAACGCAATTTACATAAGGATGAGGAAGATGACTTATTTTCGGAATCAGGAAGCACTATTTATTCTCAAGTTTCTGGAAGAAGTCAAGGTTCATCCAGAACATTAAAGTAAGTGTGACATAATTGTTATTGCAATTCATCTATATGTTTTAATCGTATTTGCTTTATTCAGGTCGACTTTGTCCTCTAAAAATCGTCGCAAAGAAGAGAAAAAGAAAATAAGTCTTAAAACTGGTAATTATTATGAAGACATTGCTTTAATAAGAGCTTTGCATTGCCTTTATGATCAAATATTTTGTCTTGGAAAAACTGTCCGAGAGGCATGTTTGATTGAACATAAATGTTTAGAGACTGGTCGGAAGTTGCATACCAATTTAAAGCAACTTCAGGATGATGTCTTGTTGAAAATTCCAGAAATTTGGCCTGACATTTTTATCCATCCGGTTCCTACTGGCGATCCTGATGATTTAGCTATTATCCAGAATAGAAATGAAATTGGTAAAAAAGCACAATAGTTAGGTTGTTCAATAAATTTTAACTTTTGCATACTTTTTCAGATCCAAAATATGCTATTCCACCCACTGAACTCGACCAGTCGTGGACTTTAGATATATTCCTTTAGAAAGATAGTTGTAAAACATTAAGATTTTAATTTATGTTACTAGCATGATAGTTGTAAAACATTAAGATTTTAATTTATGTTACTAGCATTACAGAGTGCAATTTGTGAATAAAACAATTTATTAACACTCATGTATTTTACATTATTTTTAATATAATATTATTCAGGACTGAGATATAGAGAGAAAAATAACAAAGATAGCTGTTTTGAGCCACCACTATTATATTTTACTACTAATTTTTTCGTGTGTGGCGTACTACATAGTTCTGTTTTTATGAAGATCTATTATGTATTGATGCACACGTGTTGACTCTTAAAGAAGTACGGTTTTTTATTCAATATGTGGAAAAATATCTAATGACACCACAGGGAAATGTGTAGTGCCTTTAACAGGATCAGAGGACGGTTGGTTAATATCTGATGCCTAAAGGGTATTTTGAGGAAACCAGTACGACGATGAGGGGATAGTGGACTACGATAAAACATTGTCCACCGTGAAACATTTTATTTCTCTGTTAAATACGTTGCGTTTCATACCGGCAGCCATTTATTTCAGTAATTCGTTTGGACGCTTTTGTGGTAAATCGTTTTTCAGCTCTAAAGTAAATATTTTGCAGATATTTCCCTGTTAATTTAGGATTTAGGAGCACTGCAACAAAAAATTATAATTTTTTCAGTTAATTAGCATAACAATTATGCGATATACAGCGATTTGCTGTGATTCAATTAGTTTTTAGTTCAATCCATAAAATCCATTCGTCGTGTGCTTTGACCAACTTGAGCTCGAGTCCAAATACATGGGCTAAAAGGAAACCCGTCTCAAAACCAAAATTTATTTTTATATTAATCACATTTCGATAAGTAAATCTTCTCTAAAAACTACTTTTTAATTCTTTTGAGCCGTCAAAAGTACAAATATTTGAAATCTAAATGAACCGACATGGTCTTAGGGCACGTGGCCAAATTCCAAATCACTAGTCCTGAATGTTTTCGGAAATATCAAGATTTTTTGGAAAAACTTAACTCATTTATTAAACACTTCATATCTTGAAAATTAAACTTGTTACAAAGAACGTACTATAAATATATTTATTAATCGGTGGAAGGTAATGAATAATTCCAAAAAATTGTTCTATTTGTTTGTTTCATTGATATATATGTTCTGTGTGATGACTTTGTTCTGTGATTTTCATGTTGGGTTAGAAATTTTGTCAGCATTTTTGATTATTATGATGGTATTTATTTTTTAGATTTTTTTGTTTTTGGTAGGACGGCTCTCGTTCAAAATGATACCCTCATTATCCGTCTTAGAACAAGGTGATCTACTTTTAACATCTCTTCTGTCTTTTTTTTAATTACCAAAGTAAAAACTACTATTAACAATGAGGTAAATATTGCTTATACTTCAAAAATTACTTATGTATATTATCTTTTTTAGAACAATAGATGATGCATTGATGTACCAAGGAATCTGTATATTGTTATAAACATTGCTTCAGGGTTTAACCAAGTGTTGTGATATTGTGTTGATTTGTATTTAACTTCCAAAGAAGGAAATCGCTGAATTAATGATGAAGACTAAATTTGAGTAAGGATAGCAGAATATCATTGAGTTTCAATGTTTTTATTGCAAAAATCAATTCATGCTGGTGGTAAAGTAAGTTTCTCAACAAATACGAATGCTGCCATACGTTCTATGGCTAAACACATTTCCGTGTACAGTTCTTCTGCAGAACAAACTGCTGTAAAATACTTGGAGACTGGTTGTGTTATAGCAGTACCTACAGATACTGTATATGGTTTAGCATGTGATGCTACAAATGTATCAGCTATCAATAAATTGTATGCTGTAAAAGACCGAAATTTACGTAAACCTCTTGCTATTTGTGTTAGTGACATCAAAGACGTGAGTGTGTGGGCTCAAACAGAACATCTTCCAAATAAACTTTTAGGTGCTCTGCTGCCAGGACCAGTTACCTTAATTTTGAGGTGTGTAAATTCTACATTAATTAAATCTTTGAGTTTAAAAGGGAAAGTTGCCATTAGGATACCTGATTATTCATTTATAAGAAGTCTTTCCCGTTATTTGAGAAAACCTCTTGCTTTGACAAGTGCCAACATAAGCAACGAACCTAGTGCTGTAGAAGTATCAGAGTTTAATGCTCTTTGGGATAAAATTCCTTGCATATTTGATGGTGGAAGATTAGAATTTAGTGGTAGTGCCTCTACAATTGTAGATTTATCAGAACCAGGAATATTTAATATTGTAAGAAAAGGAGCCGCTTACGAAGAAACTGTTAAGGTTCTTGAAATATTTGGTTTAAAACATAAGCAATAAGTAAATTAATCATAATGAACAAATTGTTGAAAAGTGTTCGGCCAGCTACGAACAACAAAGATGACATCATAAAAAAGTCTATAATAGATCATTTATCTAATAGTGTTAAAGAAATTCAGTATGCCAATATTGAAGATAATAAGAGCTTCAAGACAGAAGAACTAACAGAAGCAGCAACAGCACTATGTACTTCCATTGAAGCAATGTTTTTACATGGTTTAAAAGGTACTTTGTCTCATCGTTTTAAGAAAGTAATTGCCGACATCGATGAAAGACCAGAAGCCAGTTTTTGGGCTCCACTGTTAATCATCTCACATAGGCAAATAATTGATCAGGTGAGCGGTTGAAACAAAAATATTTTTTAAATATTTTGATAATCATTGTTTTAGTTAATTCTTTTTCTTCAAGTAATTTAAAATGAACCAGATATCCGTCATTAAAGTTTTTTGGTTAACTTTTTTCTCCACACTGCAAAAAATAATGGTATTTAAAATGTTTGTCATGTATGTGTTTAATTTGATTCTTGCATTTTAAATAAAATGTAATGAAATGCATTTTAAATAAAATGTAATGAAATTAGATTTTAAAATATTGTATACTGAATAAATATCAATACTTCGGAGCATTAAATTTAATTTATTATCTACTACTTCGGCTACCATCATTTAAAATTTTTCAGATGAATTGAAATATATTAGTTTACTCAGTTTTTCTATAAAAGTAGTAATAATTTAAAGTATCCATTTCTCATTGTAATTGTATTGTATAGATCTTATTTATTTTTTATCTGTGTTGTTTCAATTACAACAGTTAAACTTAACAAAAACTCATGTTTTAAAACATCAAATTTAGTTTTTTTAGTTTTTTAAATACACATTTTTGTTATTCCAGATTACAAATTTGTCACAAATCACATCAGAAGTGGGTCAGTGTAGAGCATGGATCAGGCTAGCATTAAATGACTGTCTTTTATCTTCTTACATTATGACTTCACAACAAGATCCATCTTCACTAAAATCGTATTATAAAGTTGGTGCATTTATTCGAGATTGCGAATTACTAGATGTAGCACAACATTTGATAGAAGGTGTGGAAGCTTTCAAGACATTTACTTTACCATTTAACTCAAGTTTATTGAATACATGGCCTTTACCGAGTTTATTTCTTGCTGGTATTTGGGCACCAACAATGAAGGCTTGTCCTGTTGCACCATGTTTGGATGTAGCCCAAGCATTAACTGAATCAATGAATACGCAAGCTTCTATACCCGAAACAAATTCAGAAACTACTTCATTGAGTTCTGCCATGTCAATTACTTCACAAGGTTCAGGATTGAGGCACACAATTGCACTAAGTGAAGATGAAGTATTGAAAATCATCCTTTCAACAAAGGATGAAGATAAAAATAATAGCACTGGTTCACTCTCTGTTGAAGAAATGAAGTCATCATGTAGTTCAGATCCTGAAAAAAATACTGATCTGGATGTTAATAGGTTAGGAAATTCCTTAAATCGACAAACGGGCTGGTCATTTGATGAAAGTCAAGTAGATAGAAATGTTGAAGAAAGTGAAAACTATGAAAAAGAAGATGATGGAGAACCTAAACTCTTAGATGCTAGCTATAATGCACTTATAGAAAGCTACAATATACTTAGTGGAAGTTTTATCAAGACTCCAGACATCCGAGAAGTTTGGCAAAAGTTTGAAGATGGAAGAAGTGAGCAGGAGAAACCTTTAAGTTGTAACGCAAAATCTGTGATATTACCTATTCAAGTAACTAAAACGGAGTCAACTGCTCTAACAGCACAAATTGGAAGAATTGCTAAAGAAAAAGGCTTAGATTCACAAAACTATGAATGTGCCGAATGTAAACAGTCCTTAGAAATCACTCAAAAGATCAAGTATTTAATAAAAATACTTTTTATTATTTAACACTTCATAATGTCGCTTTTTTAGTGTATGTGTCTTTACTGCTGAATATTTCTGTGATAAATGCATGCATGATGAACAAATATCAATACCTGCAAGGATAGTACATAATTGGGATTTCAAACTGTATCCAATTTCCAAAAAAGGCTATAGTTTTTTAAATGAGGTTAAAGACCATCCAGTGATAGATTTTAAGGTAAGGTATCAAAAAATACTTTAAATCATTTTCGATTTTCATTTTATTTTATAGACACTTAATCCATATATCTATGGTGTTGTTGAAGAAATGGCACAGTTACAAATTTTACGCAATCAGCTAAACTTTTTGAGAGCATACCTTTATACTTGTCGTGAACCAGTTATAGAAGAACTCCAAAAGAAAATGTGGCCAAGAGAATACATGTATGAGCACATCCATCAGTATTCCATTCTTGTAAGTACAGCCATATAGTTGAACTACACTACATGTTACTAACATAAAACAAAATATAATACTTTTCAGGATTTGTCAGAAATAACCAATGGAATGCTGGCTCAGCAGTTGGAAAGAGTTGTAGCATTTGGTAAAGACCATGTCTTTAATTGTTGGCTTTGTAGTCAGAAGGGGTTTGTTTGTGAAATATGTAACAAATCGAAGGCATTGTTTCCTTTTGATGTGGATAATGTTTACCGCTGTGAAGTTTGCAATGGAGTTTATCACAAAACGTGCTTAAATTCTAACAAACCATGTCCAAAATGTGAAAGAAAAAAGCGTCGCGAAGAATTACCATCCCTTAGTAATGTTACATTTGATTAACTTTTTTATACCCATCACTAATCGATTCTGTCAAAAGATAATTTTTTTAGTAAAATTCTGAAAAATGCTAAATATTGATTGATAATTTGTTAATATCTTGTTAATTTATAATTCAAACATTCAGGATTAGATTTAAAATAGAAGTAAATAGGTATAATCAAATAAATAACATTTCCAGTGGCTTAATCAGTCAAAAAGTTGAATGTAATAGTGCAAATTTTGAGTTGAAATATCATTTTGTAATGCAATATCAAAACTTGTGCATTTAAAAGGTGGGTTAACACGTTCAGCAACTTATATTTAGGTTTTCAGTTCCATGACCAACTTATCTCAAGAAAAAAATCGCTTATACCTGTTTGCTTCTTATATTTATTGTCGGTTTTTATTATATCTTTATAAATTCTGTTCCTGACACTTTTTTTGCTTTATTGTGAGTTATGTAGTATTAGCATTTGTTGTTTTCAATAACTGTTAAATGATAAAATTATGATTTTGATAACAACTGGGATAGTTGATAGAGCATTAATTCTTGGTTTGCAGCACTTGACAGCCCCTCCCGAGGGGATACACATACCGCTCCATATCTAACCACGTTACTCTTTGACAAATTTTAAGTTACTTAGTGGTGCACTAGTTATAAAGGGACTGCACCCAAAACGCATTGACCTGCTCATTTCTTTTCAGATAAACATTATGTCTCGATTTGCCTCCAGTATGGCTGATTTAATTTGAGGTACCTCTCGTTTGGGATATACTCTCCAAAGCCTCATCTAATGGGCCTTCCATTGAACGGAGGTGATGCCAAGTCCTTCTTATTGGTCCTTTTTTTCTTAAGTGTCAATACCACTCTCAACATGTACAGCCCTTCCCGCAGGTCCCTAGCCTCTTATAGGGATGTAAGATCATTTCCAGGACTCGCACTGGTAACACTTTAAAGTTTCTGACTGGATAAACTGACTTTGGGAGAATAGATTGTTAATTTCTTTCATATCATGGTATCAACAGATCATCACACATTTCTTTCTCCTTCTATAATTTCAGCTGCCGAGTGTAATTTCCTAGTGAAGAGCAGGGTCCCATATTTTGGGCCCTTTCTTCCATAAATATTCTTACGAATTGGCTCGGGGATGCACTTTCCATTCATCATCCACTGTTTTGCATAGCATACATAAATCGTTTTACTACTTTCTTTGGGTGCTTAATGTTGTTAAAGCAGTTAATGGAAGCATTCTAACAGATAATATAAGTCTGGCGTATTTAGCTTTCCCAGTTGGTATGAATTTGTTGTTACTAATTTTAAGTTAGTATTTACATTGAGTTTTAATAAAAATTGCTGAAAGCTTCATTAGTTCATGATTGTGATTTCGTTAAAGCAAATCTTCTGAAAGCCAAATGTTAACAACGATTAAAGTTATGATTGAGATGCCAATGACGTTTTATCCCAAATATGAAAACTGAATTGAGATTTGGTCTCCACTTTCATTTATTCATTTTTGAATGTATAATTACTTAAAATTCAGCTCCATAAGTTAATGCAAAATTGAGGATTTTGAAGTCTTTAATTCTTTGTAGTTTAGACGATCTCCAAATTTTTTCGACTTTATTATCCTCAATCTTCTCTTAATCTCTTTCTATTTCTATTTCTATTGAAGAAAAGCTCGTCGTGGTCGTGGAACTTTTTCAAAATCTTTAACTGTCTGTATCTCGGTTAATTCTCGTCAGATCGCCGCGAAACTAAAAGCATCGTAATCAGCGACGTCTAATTTATAAGAAAACACTAACGAAAGTCACGTTTCCTGACTTTGATTTTTTTGGAAAACTTCCCGATTTCAAAATCTTTAACTGCCTGTATCTCGGTTAATTCTCGTCAGATCGCCGCGAAACTAAAAGCATCGTAATCAGCGACGTCTAATTTATAAGGAAACACTAACGAAAGTCACGTTTCCTGACTTTGATTTTTTTGGAAAAGTTCCCGATTTCAAAATCTTTAACTGCCTGTATCTCGGTTAATTCTCGTCAGATCGCCGCGAAACTAAAAGCATCGTAATCAGCGACCTCTAATCTATAAGGAAACACCAACGAAAGTCACGTTTCCTGACTTTGATTTTTTTGGAAAAGTTCCCGATTTCAAAATCTTTAACTGCCTGTATCTCGGTTAATTCTCGTCAGATCGCCGCGAAACTAAAAGCATCGTAATCAGCGGCGTCTAATCTATAAGGAAACACCAACGAAAGTCACGTTTCCTGACTTTGATTTTTTTGGAAAAGTTCCCGATTTCAAAATCTTTAACTGCCTGTATCTCGGTTAATTCTCGTCAGATCGCCGCGAAACTAAAAGCATCGTAATCAGCGACGTCTAATCTATAAGGGAACACCAACGAAAGTCACGTTTCCTGACTTTGATTTTTTTGGAAAAGTTCCCGATTTCAAAATCTTTAACTGCCTGTATCTCGGTTAATTCTCGTCAGATCGCCGCGAAACTAAAAGCATCGTAATCAGCGACCTCTAATCTATAAGGAAACACCAACGAAAGTCACGTTTCCTGACTTTGATTTTTTTGGAAAAGTTCCCGATTTCAAAATCTTTAACTGCCTGTATCTCGGTTAATTCTCGTCAGATCGCCGCGAAACTAAAAGCATCGTAATCAGCGGCGTCTAATCTATAAGGAAACACCAACGAAAGTCACGTTTCCTGACTTTGATTTTTTTGGAAAAGTTCCCGATTTCAAAATCTTTAACTGCCTGTATCTCGGTTAATTCTCGTCAGATCGCCGCGAAACTAAAAGCATCGTAATCAGCGACCTCTAATCTATAAGGAAACACCAACGAAAGTCACGTTTCCTGACTTTGATTTTTTTGGAAAAGTTCCCGATTTCAAAATCTTTAACTGCCTGTATCTCGGTTAATTCTCGTCAGATCGCCGCGAAACTAAAAGCATCGTAATCAGCGGCGTCTAATCTATAAGGAAACACCAACGAAAGTCACGTTTCCTGACTTTGATTTTTTTGGAAAAGTTCCCGATTTCAAAATCTTTAACTGCCTGTATCTCGGTTAATTCTCGTCAGATCGCCGCGAAACTAAAAGCATCGTAATCAGCGACGTCTAATTTATAAGGAAACACTAACGAAAGTCACGTTTCCTGACTTTGATTTTTTTGGAAAAGTTCCCGATTTCAAAATCTTTAACTGCCTGTATCTCGGTTAATTCTCGTCAGATCGCCGCGAAACTAAAAGCATCGTAATCAGCGACGTCTAATTTATAAGGAAACACTAACGAAAGTCACGTTTCCTGACTTTGATTTTTTTGGAAAAGTTCCCGATTTCAAAATCTTTAACTGCCTGTATCTCGGTTAATTCTCGTCAGATCGCCGCGAAATTAAAAGCATCGTAATCAGCGACGTCTAATTTATAAGGAAACACTAACGAAAGTCACGTTTCCTGACTTTGATTTTTTTGGAAAAGTTCCCGATTTCAAAATCTTTAACTGCCTGTATCTCGGTTAATTCTCGTCAGATCGCCGCGAAACTAAAAGCATCGTAATCAGCGACGTCTAATTTATAAGGAAACACTAACGAAAGTCACGTTTCCTGACTTTGATTTTTTTGGAAAAGTTCCCGATTTCAAAATCTTTAACTGCCTGTATCTCGGTTAATTCTCGTCAGATCGCCGCGAAACTAAAAGCATCGTAATCAGCGACGTCTAATTTATAAGGAAACACTAACGAAAGTCACGTTTCCTGACTTTGATTTTTTTGGAAAAGTTCCCGATTTCAAAATGTTTAACTGCCTGTATCTCGGTTAATTCTCGTCAGATCGCCGCGAAACTAAAAGCATCGTAATCAGCGACCTCTAATCTATAATGATACACCAGCGAAAATCACGTTTCCTGACTTTGATTTTTTTGGAAAAGTTCCCGATTTCAAAATGTTTAACTGCCTGTATCTCGGTTAATTCTCGTCAGATCGCCGCGAAACTAAAAGCATCGTAATCAGCGACCTCTAATCTATAATGATACACCAGCGAAAATCACGTTTCCTGACTTTGATTTTTTTGGAAAAGTTCCCGATTTCAAAATGTTTAACTGCCTGTATCTCGGTTAATTCTCGTCAGATCGCCGCGAAATTAAAAGCATCGTAATCAGCGGCGTCTAATCTATAAGGAAACACCAACGAAAGTCACGTTTCCTGACTTTGATTTTTTTGGAAAAGTTCCCGATTTCAAAATGTTTAACTGCCTGTATCTCGGTTAATTCTCGTCAGATCGCCGCGAAACTAAAAGCATCGTAATCAGCGACGTCTAATTTATAAGGAAACACTAACGAAAGTCACGTTTCCTGACTTTGATTTTTTTGGAAAAGTTCCCGATTTCAAAATCTTTAACTGCCTGTATCTCGGTTAATTCTCGTCAGATCGCCGCGAAATTAAAAGCATCGTAATCAGCGGCGTCTAATCTATAAGGAAACACCAACGAAAGTCACGTTTCCTGACTTTGATTTTTTTGGAAAAGTTCCCGATTTCAAAATCTTTAACTGCCTGTATCTCGGTTAATTCTCGTCAGATCGCCGCGAAACTAAAAGCATCGTAATCAGCGACGTCTAATTTATAAGGAAACACTAACGAAAGTCACGTTTCCTGACTTTGATTTTTTTGGAAAAGTTCCCGATTTCAAAATCTTTAACTGCCTGTATCTCGGTTAATTCTCGTCAGATCGCCGCGAAATTAAAAGCATCGTAATCAGCGGCGTCTAATCTATAAGGAAACACCAACGAAAGTCACGTTTCCTGACTTTGATTTTTTTGGAAAAGTTCCCGATTTCAAAATCTTTAACTGCCTGTATCTCGGTTAATTCTCGTCAGATCGCCGCGAAACTAAAAGCATCGTAATCAGCGACGTCTAATTTATAAGGAAACACTAACGAAAGTCACGTTTCCTGACTTTGATTTTTTTGGAAAAGTTCCCGATTTCAAAATGTTTAACTGCCTGTATCTCGGTTAATTCTCGTCAGATCGCCGCGAAACTAAAAGCATCGTAATCAGCGACGTCTAATTTATAAGGAAACACTAACGAAAGTCACGTTTCCTGACTTTGATTTTTTTGGAAAAGTTCCCGATTTCAAAATGTTTAACTGCCTGTATCTCGGTTAATTCTCGTCAGATCGCCGCGAAACTAAAAGCATCGTAATCAGCGACGTCTAATTTATAAGGAAACACTAACGAAAGTCACGTTTCCTGACTTTGATTTTTTTGGAAAAGTTCCCGATTTCAAAATGTTTAACTGCCTGTATCTCGGTTAATTCTCGTCAGATCGCCGCGAAACTAAAAGCATCGTAATCAGCGACCTCTAATCTATAATGATACACCAGCGAAAATCACGTTTCCTGACTTTGATTTTTTTGGAAAAGTTCCCGATTTCAAAATGTTTAACTGCCTGTATCTCGGTTAATTCTCGTCAGATCGCCGCGAAACTAAAAGCATCGTAATCAGCGACCTCTAATCTATAATGATACACCAGCGAAAATCACGTTTCCTGACTTTGATTTTTTTGGAAAAGTTCCCGATTTCAAAATCTTTAACTGCCTGTATCTCGGTTAATTCTCGTCAGATCGCCGCGAAACTAAAAGCATCGTAATCAGCGACGTCTAATTTATAAGGAAACACTAACGAAAGTCACGTTTCCTGACTTTGATTTTTTTGGAAAAGTTCCCGATTTCAAAATCTTTAACTGCCTGTATCTCGGTTAATTCTCGTCAGATCGCCGCGAAACTAAAAGCATCGTAATCAGCGACGTCTAATTTATAAGGAAACACTAACGAAAGTCACGTTTCCTGACTTTGATTTTTTTGGAAAAGTTCCCGATTTCAAAATCTTTAACTGCCTGTATCTCGGTTAATTCTCGTCAGATCGCCGCGAAATTAAAAGCATCGTAATCAGCGGCGTCTAATCTATAAGGAAACACCAACGAAAGTCACGTTTCCTGACTTTGATTTTTTTGGAAAAGTTCCCGATTTCAAAATCTTTAACTGCCTGTATCTCGGTTAATTCTCGTCAGATCGCCGCGAAACTAAAAGCATCGTAATCAGCGACGTCTAATTTATAAGGAAACACTAACGAAAGTCACGTTTCCTGACTTTGATTTTTTTGGAAAAGTTCCCGATTTCAAAATCTTTAACTGCCTGTATCTCGGTTAATTCTCGTCAGATCGCCGCGAAATTAAAAGCATCGTAATCAGCGGCGTCTAATCTATAAGGAAACACCAACGAAAGTCACGTTTCCTGACTTTGATTTTTTTGG
This sequence comes from Cryptocephalus primarius, assembly GCA_963576515.1. Classification (NCBI taxonomy): domain Eukaryota; kingdom Metazoa; phylum Arthropoda; class Insecta; order Coleoptera; family Chrysomelidae; genus Cryptocephalus; species Cryptocephalus primarius. Next base: position 8,554,284 of record OY754936.1, read on the forward strand.
AAAAGTTCCCGATTTCAAAATCTTTAACTGCCTGTATCTCGGTTAATTCTCGTCAGATCGCCGCGAAACTAAAAGCATCGTAATCAGCGACGTCTAATTTATAAGGAAACACTAACGAAAGTCACGTTTCCTGACTTTGATTTTTTTGGAAAAGTTCCCGATTTCAAAATGTTTAACTGCCTGTATCTCGGTTAATTCTCGTCAGATCGCCGCGAAACTAAAAGCATCGTAATCAGCGACGTCTAATTTATAAGGAAACACTAACGAAAGTCACGTTTCCTGACTTTGATTTTTTTGGAAAAGTTCCCGATTTCAAAATGTTTAACTGCCTGTATCTCGGTTAATTCTCGTCAGATCGCCGCGAAACTAAAAGCATCGTAATCAGCGACGTCTAATTTATAAGGAAACACTAACGAAAGTCACGTTTCCTGACTTTGATTTTTTTGGAAAAGTTCCCGATTTCAAAATGTTTAACTGCCTGTATCTCGGTTAATTCTCGTCAGATCGCCGCGAAACTAAAAGCATCGTAATCAGCGACCTCTAATCTATAATGATACACCAGCGAAAATCACGTTTCCTGACTTTGATTTTTTTGGAAAAGTTCCCGATTTCAAAATGTTTAACTGCCTGTATCTCGGTTAATTCTCGTCAGATCGCCGCGAAACTAAAAGCATCGTAATCAGCGACCTCTAATCTATAATGATACACCAGCGAAAATCACGTTTCCTGACTTTGATTTTTTTGGAAAAGTTCCCGATTTCAAAATCTTTAACTGCCTGTATCTCGGTTAATTCTCGTCAGATCGCCGCGAAACTAAAAGCATCGTAATCAGCGACGTCTAATTTATAAGGAAACACTAACGAAAGTCACGTTTCCTGACTTTGATTTTTTTGGAAAAGTTCCCGATTTCAAAATCTTTAACTGCCTGTATCTCGGTTAATTCTCGTCAGATCGCCGCGAAACTAAAAGCATCGTAATCAGCGACGTCTAATTTATAAGGAAACACTAACGAAAGTCACGTTTCCTGACTTTGATTTTTTTGGAAAAGTTCCCGATTTCAAAATGTTTAACTGCCTGTATCTCGGTTAATTCTCGTCAGATCGCCGCGAAACTAAAAGCATCGTAATCAGCGACCTCTAATCTATAATGATACACCAGCGAAAATCACGTTTCCTGACTTTGATTTTTTTGGAAAAGTTCCCGATTTCAAAATGTTTAACTGCCTGTATCTCGGTTAATTCTCGTCAGATCGCCGCGAAACTAAAAGCATCGTAATCAGCGACCTCTAATCTATAATGATACACCAGCGAAAATCACGTTTCCTGACTTTGATTTTTTTGGAAAAGTTCCCGATTTCAAAATCTTTAACTGCCTGTATCTCGGTTAATTCTCGTCAGATCGCCGCGAAACTAAAAGCATCGTAATCAGCGACGTCTAATTTATAAGGAAACACTAACGAAAGTCACGTTTCCTGACTTTGATTTTTTTGGAAAAGTTCCCGATTTCAAAATCTTTAACTGCCTGTATCTCGGTTAATTCTCGTCAGATCGCCGCGAAATTAAAAGCATCGTAATCAGCGACGTCTAATTTATAAGGAAACACTAACGAAAGTCACGTTTCCTGACTTTGATTTTTTTGGAAAAGTTCCCGATTTCAAAATCTTTAACTGCCTGTATCTCGGTTAATTCTCGTCAGATCGCCGCGAAACTAAAAGCATCGTAATCAGCGACGTCTAATTTATAAGGAAACACTAACGAAAGTCACGTTTCCTGACTTTGATTTTTTTGGAAAAGTTCCCGATTTCAAAATCTTTAACTGCCTGTATCTCGGTTAATTCTCGTCAGATCGCCGCGAAACTAAAAGCATCGTAATCAGCGACGTCTAATTTATAAGGAAACACTAACGAAAGTCACGTTTCCTGACTTTGATTTTTTTGGAAAAGTTCCCGATTTCAAAATCTTTAACTGCCTGTATCTCGGTTAATTCTCGTCAGATCGCCGCGAAACTAAAAGCATCGTAATCAGCGACCTCTAATCTATAATGATACACCAGCGAAAATCACGTTTCCTGACTTTGATTTTTTTGGAAAAGTTCCCGATTTCAAAATCTTTAACTGCCTGTATCTCGGTTAATTCTCGTCAGATCGCCGCGAAACTAAAAAGCATCGTAATCAGCGACGTCTAATTTATAAGGAAACACCAACGAAAGTCACGTTTCCTGACTTTGATTTTTTTGGAAAAGTTCCCGATTTCAAAATCTTTAACTGCCTGTATCTCGGTTAATTCTCGTCAGATCGCCGCGAAACTAAAAGCATCGTAATCAGCGACCTCTAATCTATAATGATACACCAGCGAAAATCACGTTTCCTGACTTTGATTTTTTTGGAAAAGTTCCCGATTTCAAAATCTTTAACTGCCTGTATCTCGGTTAATTCTCGTCAGATCGCCGCGAAACTAAAAGCATCGTAATCAGCGACCTCTAATCTATAATGATACACCAGCGAAAATCACGTTTCCTGACTTTGATTTTTTTGGAAAAGTTCCCGATTTCAAAATCTTTAACTGCCTGTATCTCGGTTAATTCTCGTCAGATCGCCGCGAAACTAAAAAGCATCGTAATCAGCGACGTCTAATTTATAAGGAAACACCAACGAAAGTCACGTTTCCTGACTTTGATTTTTTTGGAAAAGTTCCCGATTTCAAAATCTTTAACTGCCTGTATCTCGGTTAATTCTCGTCAGATCGCCGCGAAACTAAAAGCATCGTAATCAGCGACCTCTAATCTATAATGATACACCAGCGAAAATCACGTTTCCTGACTTTGATTTTTTTGGAAAAGTTCCCGATTTCAAAATCTTTAACTGCCTGTATCTCGGTTAATTCTCGTCAGATCGCCGCGAAACTAAAAGCATCGTAATCAGCGACCTCTAATCTATAATGATACACCAGCGAAAATCACGTTTCCTGACTTTGATTTTTTTGGAAAAGTTCCCGATTTCAAAATGTTTAACTGCCTGTATCTCGGTTAATTCTCGTCAGATCGCCGCGAAACTAAAAGCATCGTAATCAGCGACCTCTAATCTATAATGATACACCAGCGAAAATCACGTTTCCTGACTTTGATTTTTTTGGAAAAGTTCCCGATTTCAAAATCTTTAACTGCCTGTATCTCGGTTAATTCTCGTCAGATCGCCGCGAAACTAAAAGCATCGTAATCAGCGACGTCTAATTTATAAGGAAACACTAACGAAAGTCACGTTTCCTGACTTTGATTTTTTTGGAAAAGTTCCCGATTTCAAAATGTTTAACTGCCTGTATCTCGGTTAATTCTCGTCAGATCGCCGCGAAACTAAAAGCATCGTAATCAGCGACCTCTAATCTATAATGATACACCAGCGAAAATCACGTTTCCTGACTTTGATTTTTTTGGAAAAGTTCCCGATTTCAAAATCTTTAACTGCCTGTATCTCGGTTAATTCTCGTCAGATCGCCGCGAAACTAAAAGCATCGTAATCAGCGACCTCTAATCTATAATGATACACCAGCGAAAATCACGTTTCCTGACTTTGATTTTTTTGGAAAAGTTCCCGATTTCAAAATGTTTAACTGCCTGTATCTCGGTTAATTCTCGTCAGATCGCCGCGAAACTAAAAGCATCGTAATCAGCGACCTCTAATCTATAATGATACACCAGCGAAAATCACGTTTCCTGACTTTGATTTTTTTGGAAAAGTTCCCGATTTCAAAATCTTTAACTGCCTGTATCTCGGTTAATTCTCGTCAGATCGCCGCGAAACTAAAAGCATCGTAATCAGCGACCTCTAATCTATAATGATACACCAGCGAAAATCACGTTTCCTGACTTTGATTTTTTTGGAAAAGTTCCCGATTTCAAAATCTTTAACTGCCTGTATCTCGGTTAATTCTCGTCAGATCGCCGCGAAACTAAAAGCATCGTAATCAGCGACCTCTAATCTATAATGATACACCAGCGAAAATCACGTTTCCTGACTTTGATTTTTTTGGAAAAGTTCCCGATTTCAAAATCTTTAACTGCCTGTATCTCGGTTAATTCTCGTCAGATCGCCGCGAAACTAAAAAGCATCGTAATCAGCGACGTCTAATTTATAAGGAAACACCAACGAAAGTCACGTTTCCTGACTTTGATTTTTTTGGAAAAGTTCCCGATTTCAAAATCTTTAACTGCCTGTATCTCGGTTAATTCTCGTCAGATCGCCGCGAAACTAAAAGCATCGTAATCAGCGACCTCTAATCTATAATGATACACCAGCGAAAATCACGTTTCCTGACTTTGATTTTTTTGGAAAAGTTCCCGATTTCAAAATCTTTAACTGCCTGTATCTCGGTTAATTCTCGTCAGATCGCCGCGAAACTAAAAGCATCGTAATCAGCGACGTCTAATTTATAAGGAAACACTAACGAAAGTCACGTTTCCTGACTTTGATTTTTTTGGAAAAGTTCCCGATTTCAAAATGTTTAACTGCCTGTATCTCGGTTAATTCTCGTCAGATCGCCGCGAAACTAAAAGCATCGTAATCAGCGACCTCTAATCTATAATGATACACCAGCGAAAATCACGTTTCCTGACTTTGATTTTTTTGGAAAAGTTCCCGATTTCAAAATCTTTAACTGCCTGTATCTCGGTTAATTCTCGTCAGATCGCCGCGAAACTAAAAGCATCGTAATCAGCGACCTCTAATCTATAATGATACACCAGCGAAAATCACGTTTCCTGACTTTGATTTTTTTGGAAAAGTTCCCGATTTCAAAATGTTTAACTGCCTGTATCTCGGTTAATTCTCGTCAGATCGCCGCGAAACTAAAAGCATCGTAATCAGCGACCTCTAATCTATAATGATACACCAGCGAAAATCACGTTTCCTGACTTTGATTTTTTTGGAAAAGTTCCCGATTTCAAAATCTTTAACTGCCTGTATCTCGGTTAATTCTCGTCAGATCGCCGCGAAACTAAAAGCATCGTAATCAGCGACCTCTAATCTATAATGATACACCAGCGAAAATCACGTTTCCTGACTTTGATTTTTTTGGAAAAGTTCCCGATTTCAAAATCTTTAACTGCCTGTATCTCGGTTAATTCTCGTCAGATCGCCGCGAAACTAAAAGCATCGTAATCAGCGACCTCTAATCTATAATGATACACCAGCGAAAATCACGTTTCCTGACTTTGATTTTTTTGGAAAAGTTCCCGATTTCAAAATCTTTAACTGCCTGTATCTCGGTTAATTCTCGTCAGATCGCCGCGAAACTAAAAAGCATCGTAATCAGCGACGTCTAATTTATAAGGAAACACCAACGAAAGTCACGTTTCCTGACTTTGATTTTTTTGGAAAAGTTCCCGATTTCAAAATCTTTAACTGCCTGTATCTCGGTTAATTCTCGTCAGATCGCCGCGAAACTAAAAGCATCGTAATCAGCGACCTCTAATCTATAATGATACACCAGCGAAAATCACGTTTCCTGACTTTGATTTTTTTGGAAAAGTTCCCGATTTCAAAATCTTTAACTGCCTGTATCTCGGTTAATTCTCGTCAGATCGCCGCGAAACTAAAAGCATCGTAATCAGCGACCTCTAATCTATAATGATACACCAGCGAAAATCACGTTTCCTGACTTTGATTTTTTTGGAAAAGTTCCCGATTTCAAAATCTTTAACTGCCTGTATCTCGGTTAATTCTCGTCAGATCGCCGCGAAACTAAAAAGCATCGTAATCAGCGACGTCTAATTTATAAGGAAACACCAACGAAAGTCACGTTTCCTGACTTTGATTTTTTTGGAAAAGTTCCCGATTTCAAAATCTTTAACTGCCTGTATCTCGGTTAATTCTCGTCAGATCGCCGCGAAACTAAAAGCATCGTAATCAGCGACCTCTAATCTATAATGATACACCAGCGAAAATCACGTTTCCTGACTTTGATTTTTTTGGAAAAGTTCCCGATTTCAAAATCTTTAACTGCCTGTATCTCGGTTAATTCTCGTCAGATCGCCGCGAAACTAAAAGCATCGTAATCAGCGACCTCTAATCTATAATGATACACCAGCGAAAATCACGTTTCCTGACTTTGATTTTTTTGGAAAAGTTCCCGATTTCAAAATGTTTAACTGCCTGTATCTCGGTTAATTCTCGTCAGATCGCCGCGAAACTAAAAGCATCGTAATCAGCGACCTCTAATCTATAATGATACACCAGCGAAAATCACGTTTCCTGACTTTGATTTTTTTGGAAAAGTTCCCGATTTCAAAATCTTTAACTGCCTGTATCTCGGTTAATTCTCGTCAGATCGCCGCGAAACTAAAAGCATCGTAATCAGCGACCTCTAATCTATAATGATACACCAGCGAAAATCACGTTTCCTGACTTTGATTTTTTTGGAAAAGTTCCCGATTTCAAAATCTTTAACTGCCTGTATCTCGGTTAATTCTCGTCAGATCGCCGCGAAACTAAAAGCATCGTAATCAGCGACCTCTAATCTATAATGATACACCAGCGAAAATCACGTTTCCTGACTTTGATTTTTTTGGAAAAGTTCCCGATTTCAAAATCTTTAACTGCCTGTATCTCGGTTAATTCTCGTCAGATCGCCGCGAAACTAAAAAGCATCGTAATCAGCGACGTCTAATTTATAAGGAAACACCAACGAAAGTCACGTTTCCTGACTTTGATTTTTTTGGAAAAGTTCCCGATTTCAAAATCTTTAACTGCCTGTATCTCGGTTAATTCTCGTCAGATCGCCGCGAAACTAAAAGCATCGTAATCAGCGACCTCTAATCTATAATGATACACCAGCGAAAATCACGTTTCCTGACTTTGATTTTTTTGGAAAAGTTCCCGATTTCAAAATCTTTAACTGCCTGTATCTCGGTTAATTCTCGTCAGATCGCCGCGAAACTAAAAGCATCGTAATCAGCGACCTCTAATCTATAATGATACACCAGCGAAAATCACGTTTCCTGACTTTGATTTTTTTGGAAAAGTTCCCGATTTCAAAATCTTTAACTGCCTGTATCTCGGTTAATTCTCGTCAGATCGCCGCGAAACTAAAAGCATCGTAATCAGCGACCTCTAATCTATAATGATACACCAGCGAAAATCACGTTTCCTGACTTTGATTTTTTTGGAAAAGTTCCCGATTTCAAAATCTTTAACTGCCTGTATCTCGGTTAATTCTCGTCAGATCGCCGCGAAACTAAAAGCATCGTAATCAGCGACGTCTAATTTATAAGGAAACACCAACGAAAGTCACGTTTCCTGACTTTGATTTTTTTGGAAAAGTTCCCGATTTCAAAATCTTTAACTGCCTGTATCTAGGTTAATTCTCGTCAGATCGCCGCGAAACTAAAAGCATCGTAATCAGCGACGTCTAATCTATAAGGAAACACCAACGAAAGTCACGTTTCCTGACTTTGATTTTTTTGGAAAAGTTCCCGATTTCAAAATCTTTAACTGCCTGTATCTAGGTTAATTCTCGTCAGATCGCCGCGAAACTAAAAGCATCGTAATCAGCGACGTCTAATCTATAAGGAAACACCAACGAAAGTCACGTTTCCTGACTTTGATTTTTTTGGAAAAGTTCCCGATTTCAAAATCTTTAACTGCCTGTATCTCGGTTAATTCTCGTCAGATCGCCGCGAAACTAAAAGCATCGTAATCAGCGACGTCTAATCTATAAGGAAACACCAACGAAAGTCACGTTTCCTGACTTTGATTTTTTTGGAAAAGTTCCCGATTTCAAAATCTTTAACTGCCTGTATCTAGGTTAATTCTCGTCAGATCGCCGCGAAACTAAAAGCATCGTAATCAGCGACGTCTAATCTATAAGGAAACACCAACGAAAGTCACGTTTCCTGACTTTGATTTTTTTGGAAAAGTTCCCGATTTCAAAATCTTTAACTGCCTGTATCTCGGTTAATTCTCGTCAGATCGCCGCGAAACTAAAAGCATCGTAATCAGCGACGTCTAATCTATAAGGGAACACCAACGAAAGTCACGTTTCCTGACTTTGATTTTTTTGGAAAAGTTCCCGATTTCAAAATCTTTAACTGCCTGTATCTCGGTTAATTCTCGTCAGATCGCCGCGAAACTAAAAGCATCGTAATCAGCGACGTCTAATTTATAAGGAAACACTAACGAAAGTCACGTTTCCTGACTTTGATTTTTTTGGAAAAGTTCCCGATTTCAAAATCTTTAACTGCCTGTATCTCGGTTAATTCTCGTCAGATCGCCGCGAAACTAAAAGCATCGTAATCAGCGACGTCTAATTTATAAGGAAACACTAACGAAAGTCACGTTTCCTGACTTTGATTTTTTTGGAAAAGTTCCCGATTTCAAAATCTTTAACTGCCTGTATCTCGGTTAATTCTCGTCAGATCGCCGCGAAATTAAAAGCATCGTAATCAGCGACGTCTAATTTATAAGGAAACACTAACGAAAGTCACGTTTCCTGACTTTGATTTTTTTGGAAAAGTTCCCGATTTCAAAATCTTTAACTGCCTGTATCTCGGTTAATTCTCGTCAGATCGCCGCGAAACTAAAAGCATCGTAATCAGCGACGTCTAATTTATAAGGAAACACTAACGAAAGTCACGTTTCCTGACTTTGATTTTTTTGGAAAAGTTCCCGATTTCAAAATCTTTAACTGCCTGTATCTCGGTTAATTCTCGTCAGATCGCCGCGAAACTAAAAGCATCGTAATCAGCGACGTCTAATTTATAAGGAAACACTAACGAAAGTCACGTTTCCTGACTTTGATTTTTTTGGAAAAGTTCCCGATTTCAAAATGTTTAACTGCCTGTATCTCGGTTAATTCTCGTCAGATCGCCGCGAAACTAAAAGCATCGTAATCAGCGACCTCTAATCTATAATGATACACCAGCGAAAATCACGTTTCCTGACTTTGATTTTTTTGGAAAAGTTCCCGATTTCAAAATGTTTAACTGCCTGTATCTCGGTTAATTCTCGTCAGATCGCCGCGAAACTAAAAGCATCGTAATCAGCGACCTCTAATCTATAATGATACACCAGCGAAAATCACGTTTCCTGACTTTGATTTTTTTGGAAAAGTTCCCGATTTCAAAATCTTTAACTGCCTGTATCTCGGTTAATTCTCGTCAGATCGCCGCGAAACTAAAAGCATCGTAATCAGCGACGTCTAATTTATAAGGAAACACTAACGAAAGTCACGTTTCCTGACTTTGATTTTTTTGGAAAAGTTCCCGATTTCAAAATCTTTAACTGCCTGTATCTCGGTTAATTCTCGTCAGATCGCCGCGAAATTAAAAGCATCGTAATCAGCGACGTCTAATTTATAAGGAAACACTAACGAAAGTCACGTTTCCTGACTTTGATTTTTTTGGAAAAGTTCCCGATTTCAAAATCTTTAACTGCCTGTATCTCGGTTAATTCTCGTCAGATCGCCGCGAAACTAAAAGCATCGTAATCAGCGACCTCTAATCTATAATGATACACCAGCGAAAATCACGTTTCCTGACTTTGATTTTTTTGGAAAAGTTCCCGATTTCAAAATCTTTAACTGCCTGTATCTCGGTTAATTCTCGTCAGATCGCCGCGAAACTAAAAGCATCGTAATCAGCGACCTCTAATCTATAATGATACACCAGCGAAAATCACGTTTCCTGACTTTGATTTTTTTGGAAAAGTTCCCGATTTCAAAATGTTTAACTGCCTGTATCTCGGTTAATTCTCGTCAGATCGCCGCGAAACTAAAAGCATCGTAATCAGCGACCTCTAATCTATAATGATACACCAGCGAAAATCACGTTTCCTGACTTTGATTTTTTTGGAAAAGTTCCCGATTTCAAAATCTTTAACTGCCTGTATCTCGGTTAATTCTCGTCAGATCGCCGCGAAACTAAAAGCATCGTAATCAGCGACCTCTAATCTATAATGATACACCAGCGAAAATCACGTTTCCTGACTTTGATTTTTTTGGAAAAGTTCCCGATTTCAAAATCTTTAACTGCCTGTATCTCGGTTAATTCTCGTCAGATCGCCGCGAAACTAAAAGCATCGTAATCAGCGACCTCTAATCTATAATGATACACCAGCGAAAATCACGTTTCCTGACTTTGATTTTTTTGGAAAAGTTCCCGATTTCAAAATCTTTAACTGCCTGTATCTCGGTTAATTCTCGTCAGATCGCCGCGAAACTAAAAAGCATCGTAATCAGCGACGTCTAATTTATAAGGAAACACCAACGAAAGTCACGTTTCCTGACTTTGATTTTTTTGGAAAAGTTCCCGATTTCAAAACCTTTAACTGCCTGTATCTCGGTTAATTCTCGTCAGATCGCCGCGAAACTAAAAGCATCGTAATCAGCGACCTCTAATCTATAATGATACACCAGCGAAAATCACGTTTCCTGACTTTGATTTTTTTGGAAAAGTTCCCGATTTCAAAATCTTTAACTGCCTGTATCTCGGTTAATTCTCGTCAGATCGCCGCGAAACTAAAAGCATCGTAATCAGCGACCTCTAATCTATAATGATACACCAGCGAAAATCACGTTTCCTGACTTTGATTTTTTTGGAAAAGTTCCCGATTTCAAAATTTTTAACTGCCTGTATCTCGGTTAATTCTCGTCAGATCGCCGCGAAACTAAAAGCATCGTAATCAGCGACCTCTAATCTATAATGATACACCAGCGAAAATCACGTTTCCTGACTTTGATTTTTTTGGAAAAGTTCCCGATTTCAAAATCTTTAACTGCCTGTATCTCGGTTAATTCTCGTCAGATCGCCGCGAAACTAAAAGCATCGTAATCAGCGACCTCTAATCTATAATGATACACCAGCGAAAATCACGTTTCCTGACTTTGATTTTTTTGGAAAAGTTCCCGATTTCAAAATCTTTAACTGCCTGTATCTCGGTTAATTCTCGTCAGATCGCCGCGAAACTAAAAGCATCGTAATCAGCGACGTCTAATCTATAAGGAAACACCAACGAAAGTCACGTTTCCTGACTTTGATTTTTTTGGAAAAGTTCCCGATTTCAAAATCTTTAACTGCCTGTATCTAGGTTAATTCTCGTCAGATCGCCGCGAAACTAAAAGCATCGTAATCAGCGACGTCTAATCTATAAGGAAACACCAACGAAAGTCACGTTTCCTGACTTTGATTTTTTTGGAAAAGTTCCCGATTTCAAAATCTTTAACTGCCTGTATCTAGGTTAATTCTCGTCAGATCGCCGCGAAACTAAAAGCATCGTAATCAGCGACGTCTAATCTATAAGGAAACACCAACGAAAGTCACGTTTCCTGACTTTGATTTTTTTGGAAAAGTTCCCGATTTCAAAATCTTTAACTGCCTGTATCTCGGTTAATTCTCGTCAGATCGCCGCGAAACTAAAAGCATCGTAATCAGCGACGTCTAATCTATAAGGAAACACCAACGAAAGTCACGTTTCCTGACTTTGATTTTTTTGGAAAAGTTCCCGATTTCAAAATCTTTAACTGCCTGTATCTCGGTTAATTCTCGTCAGATCGCCGCGAAACTAAAAGCATCGTAATCAGCGACGTCTAATCTATAAGGAAACACCAACGAAAGTCACGTTTCCTGACTTTGATTTTTTTGGAAAAGTTCCCGATTTCAAAATCTTTAACTGCCTGTATCTAGGTTAATTCTCGTCAGATCGCCGCGAAACTAAAAGCATCGTAATCAGCGACGTCTAATCTATAAGGAAACACCAACGAAAGTCACGTTTCCTGACTTTGATTTTTTTGGAAAAGTTCCCGATTTCAAAATCTTTAACTGCCTGTATCTAGGTTAATTCTCGTCAGATCGCCGCGAAACTAAAAGCATCGTAATCAGCGACGTCTAATCTATAAGGAAACACCAACGAAAGTCACGTTTCCTGACTTTGATTTTTTTGGAAAAGTTCCCGATTTCAAAATCTTTAACTGCCTGTATCTCGGTTAATTCTCGTCAGATCGCCGCGAAACTAAAAGCATCGTAATCAGCGACGTCTAATCTATAAGGAAACACCAACGAAAGTCACGTTTCCTGACTTTGATTTTTTTGGAAAAGTTCCCGATTTCAAAATCTTTAACTGCCTGTATCTAGGTTAATTCTCGTCAGATCGCCGCGAAACTAAAAGCATCGTAATCAGCGACGTCTAATCTATAAGGAAACACCAACGAAAGTCACGTTTCCTGACTTTGATTTTTTTGGAAAAGTTCCCGATTTCAAAATCTTTAACTGCCTGTATCTCGGTTAATTCTCGTCAGATCGCCGCGAAACTAAAAGCATCGTAATCAGCGACGTCTAATCTATAAGGAAACACCAACGAAAGTCACGTTTCCTGACTTTGATTTTTTTGGAAAAGTTCCCGATTTCAAAATCTTTAACTGCCTGTATCTAGGTTAATTCTCGTCAGATCGCCGCGAAACTAAAAGCATCGTAATCAGCGACGTCTAATCTATAAGGAAACACCAACGAAAGTCACGTTTCCTGACTTTGATTTTTTTGGAAAAGTTCCCGATTTCAAAATCTTTAACTGCCTGTATCTAGGTTAATTCTCGTCAGATCGCCGCGAAACTAAAAGCATCGTAATCAGCGACGTCTAATCTATAAGGAAACACCAACGAAAGTCACGTTTCCTGACTTTGATTTTTTTGGAAAAGTTCCCGATTTCAAAATCTTTAACTGCCTGTATCTCGGTTAATTCTCGTCAGATCGCCGCGAAACTAAAAGCATCGTAATCAGCGACGTCTAATCTATAAGGAAACACCAACGAAAGTCACGTTTCCTGACTTTGATTTTTTTGGAAAAGTTCCCGATTTCAAAATCTTTAACTGCCTGTATCTAGGTTAATTCTCGTCAGATCGCCGCGAAACTAAAAGCATCGTAATCAGCGACGTCTAATCTATAAGGAAACACCAACGAAAGTCACGTTTCCTGACTTTGATTTTTTTGGAAAAGTTCCCGATTTCAAAATCTTTAACTGCCTGTATCTAGGTTAATTCTCGTCAGATCGCCGCGAAACTAAAAGCATCGTAATCAGCGACGTCTAATCTATAAGGAAACACCAACGAAAGTCACGTTTCCTGACTTTGATTTTTTTGGAAAAGTTCCCGATTTCAAAATCTTTAACTGCCTGTATCTCGGTTAATTCTCGTCAGATCGCCGCGAAACTAAAAGCATCGTAATCAGCGACGTCTAATCTATAAGGAAACACCAACGAAAGTCACGTTTCCTGACTTTGATTTTTTTGGAAAAGTTCCCGATTTCAAAATCTTTAACTGCCTGTATCTAGGTTAATTCTCGTCAGATCGCCGCGAAACTAAAAGCATCGTAATCAGCGACGTCTAATCTATAAGGAAACACCAACGAAAGTCACGTTTCCTGACTTTGATTTTTTTGGAAAAGTTCCCGATTTCAAAATCTTTAACTGCCTGTATCTAGGTTAATTCTCGTCAGATCGCCGCGAAACTAAAAGCATCGTAATCAGCGACGTCTAATTTATAAGGAAACACTAACGAAAGTCACGTTTCCTGACTTTGATTTTTTTGGAAAAGTTCCCGATTTCAAAATGTTTAACTGCCTGTATCTAGGTTAATTCTCGTCAGATCGCCGCGAAACTAAAAGCATCGTAATCAGCGACGTCTAATTTATAAGGAAACACTAACGAAAGTCACGTTTCCTGACTTTGATTTTTTTGGAAAAGTTCCCGATTTCAAAATGTTTAACTGCCTGTATCTCGGTTAATTCTCGTCAGATCGCCGCGAAACTAAAAGCATCGTAATCAGCGACGTCTAATTTATAAGGAAACACTAACGAAAGTCACGTTTCCTGACTTTGATTTTTTTGGAAAAGTTCCCGATTTCAAAATCTTTAACTGCCTGTATCTCGGTTAATTCTCGTCAGATCGCCGCGAAACTAAAAGCATCGTAATCAGCGACGTCTAATTTATAAGGAAACACTAACGAAAGTCACGTTTCCTGACTTTGATTTTTTTGGAAAAGTTCCCGATTTCAAAATGTTTAACTGCCTGTATCTCGGTTAATTCTCGTCAGATCGCCGCGAAACTAAAAGCATCGTAATCAGCGACGTCTAATTTATAAGGAAACACTAACGAAAGTCACGTTTCCTGACTTTGATTTTTTTGGAAAAGTTCCCGATTTCAAAATATTTAACTGCCTGTATCTAGGTTAATTCTCGTCAGATCGCCGCGAAACTAAAAGCATCGTAATCAGCGACGTCTAATCTATAAGGAAACACCAACGAAAGTCACGTTTCCTGACTTTGATTTTTTTGGAAAAGTTCCCGATTTCAAAATCTTTAACTGCCTGTATCTCGGTTAATTCTCGTCAGATCGCCGCGAAACTAAAAGCATCGTAATCAGCGACGTCTAATTTATAAGGAAACACTAACGAAAGTCACGTTTCCTGACTTTGATTTTTTTGGAAAAGTTCCCGATTTCAAAATCTTTAACTGCCTGTATCTCGGTTAATTCTCGTCAGATCGCCGCGAAACTAAAAGCATCGTAATCAGCGACGTCTAATTTATAAGGAAACACCAACGAAAGTCACGTTTCCTGACTTTGATTTTTTTGGAAAAGTTCCCGATTTCAAAATCTTTAACTGCCTGTATCTCGGTTAATTCTCGTCAGATCGCCGCGAAACTAAAAGCATCGTAATCAGCGACGTCTAATTTATAAGGAAACACTAACGAAAGTCACGTTTCCTGACTTTGATTTTTTTGGAAAAGTTCCCGATTTCAAAATCTTTAACTGCCTGTATCTCGGTTAATTCTCGTCAGATCGCCGCGAAACTAAAAGCATCGTAATCAGCGACGTCTAATTTATAAGGAAACACCAACGAAAGTCACGTTTCCTGACTTTGATTTTTTTGGAAAAGTTCCCGATTTCAAAATCTTTAACTGCCTGTATCTCGGTTAATTCTCGTCAGATCGCCGCGAAACTAAAAGCATCGTAATCAGCGACCTCTAATCTATAATGATACACCAGCGAAAATCACGTTTCCTGACTTTGATTTTTTTGGAAAAGTTCCCGATTTCAAAATCTTTAACTGCCTGTATCTCGGTTAATTCTCGTCAGATCGCCGCGAAACTAAAAGCATCGTAATCAGCGACGTCTAATCTATAAGGAAACACCAACGAAAGTCACGTTTCCTGACTTTGATTTTTTTGGAAAAGTTCCCGATTTCAAAATCTTTAACTGCCTGTATCTCGGTTAATTCTCGTCAGATCGCCGCGAAACTAAAAGCATCGTAATCAGCGACGTCTAATCTATAAGGAAACACCAACGAAAATCACGTTTCCTGACTTTGATTTTTTTGGAAAAGTTCCCGATTTCAAAATCTTTAACTGCCTGTATCTCGGTTAATTCTCGTCAGATCGCCGCGAAACTAAAAGCATCGTAATCAGCGACGTCTAATTTATAAGGAAACACCAACGAAAGTCACGTTTCCTGACTTTGATTTTTTTGGAAAAGTTCCCGATTTCAAAATCTTTAACTGCCTGTATCTCGGTTAATTCTCGTCAGATCGCCGCGAAACTAAAAGCATCGTAATCAGCGACGTCTAATTTATAAGGAAACACTAACGAAAGTCACGTTTCCTGACTTTGATTTTTTTGGAAAAGTTCCCGATTTCAAAATCTTTAACTGCCTGTATCTCGGTTAATTCTCGTCAGATCGCCGCGAAACTAAAAGCATCGTAATCAGCGACGTCTAATTTATAAGGAAACACCAACGAAAGTCACGTTTCCTGACTTTGATTTTTTTGGAAAAGTTCCCGATTTCAAAATCTTTAACTGCCTGTATCTCGGTTAATTCTCGTCAGATCGCCGCGAAACTAAAAGCATCGTAATCAGCGACCTCTAATCTATAATGATACACCAGCGAAAATCACGTTTCCTGACTTTGATTTTTTTGGAAAAGTTCCCGATTTCAAAATCTTTAACTGCCTGTATCTCGGTTAATTCTCGTCAGATCGCCGCGAAACTAAAAGCATCGTAATCAGCGACGTCTAATTTATAAGGAAACACTAACGAAAGTCACGTTTCCTGACTTTGATTTTTTTGGAAAAGTTCCCGATTTCAAAATCTTTAACTGCCTGTATCTCGGTTAATTCTCGTCAGATCGCCGCGAAACTAAAAGCATCGTAATCAGCGACGTCTAATTTATAAGGAAACACTAACGAAAGTCACGTTTCCTGACTTTGATTTTTTTGGAAAAGTTCCCGATTTCAAAATCTTTAACTGCCTGTATCTCGGTTAATTCTCGTCAGATCGCCGCGAAACTAAAAGCATCGTAATCAGCGACGTCTAATTTATAAGGAAACACCAACGAAAGTCACGTTTCCTGACTTTGATTTTTTTGGAAAAGTTCCCGATTTCAAAATCTTTAACTGCCTGTATCTCGGTTAATTCTCGTCAGATCGCCGCGAAACTAAAAGCATCGTAATCAGCGACCTCTAATCTATAATGATACACCAGCGAAAATCACGTTTCCTGACTTTGATTTTTTTGGAAAAGTTCCCGATTTCAAAATCTTTAACTGCCTGTATCTCGGTTAATTCTCGTCAGATCGCCGCGAAACTAAAAGCATCGTAATCAGCGACGTCTAATTTATAAGGAAACACTAACGAAAGTCACGTTTCCTGACTTTGATTTTTTTGGAAAAGTTCCCGATTTCAAAATCTTTAACTGCCTGTATCTCGGTTAATTCTCGTCAGATCGCCGCGAAACTAAAAGCATCGTAATCAGCGACGTCTAATTTATAAGGAAACACTAACGAAAGTCACGTTTCCTGACTTTGATTTTTTTGGAAAAGTTCCCGATTTCAAAATCTTTAACTGCCTGTATCTCGGTTAATTCTCGTCAGATCGCCGCGAAACTAAAAGCATCGTAATCAGCGACGTCTAATTTATAAGGAAACACTAACGAAAGTCACGTTTCCTGACTTTGATTTTTTTGGAAAAGTTCCCGATTTCAAAATCTTTAACTGCCTGTATCTCGGTTAATTCTCGTCAGATCGCCGCGAAACTAAAAGCATCGTAATCAGCGACGTCTAATTTATAAGGAAACACTAACGAAAGTCACGTTTCCTGACTTTGATTTTTTTGGAAAAGTTCCCGATTTCAAAATCTTTAACTGCCTGTATCTCGGTTAATTCTCGTCAGATCGCCGCGAAACTAAAAGCATCGTAATCAGCGACGTCTAATCTATAAGGAAACACCAACGAAAGTCACGTTTCCTGACTTTGATTTTTTTGGAAAAGTTCCCGATTTCAAAATCTTTAACTGCCTGTATCTCGGTTAATTCTCGTCAGATCGCCGCGAAACTAAAAGCATCGTAATCAGCGACGTCTAATTTATAAGGAAACACCAACGAAAGTCACGTTTCCTGACTTTGATTTTTTTGGAAAAGTTCCCGATTTCAAAATCTTTAACTGCCTGTATCTCGGTTAATTCTCGTCAGATCGCCGCGAAACTAAAAGCATCGTAATCAGCGACGTCTAATCTATAAGGAAACACCAACGAAAGTCACGTTTCCTGACTTTGATTTTTTTGGAAAAGTTCCCGATTTCAAAATCTTTAACTGCCTGTATCTCGGTTAATTCTCGTCAGATCGCCGCGAAACTAAAAGCATCGTAATCAGCGACGTCTAATTTATAAGGAAACACCAACGAAAGTCACGTTTCCTGACTTTGATTTTTTTGGAAAAGTTCCCGATTTCAAAATCTTTAACTGCCTGTATCTCGGTTAATTCTCGTCAGATCGCCGCGAAACTAAAAGCATCGTAATCAGCGACGTCTAATCTATAAGGAAACACCAACGAAAGTCACGTTTCCTGACTTTGATTTTTTTGGAAAAGTTCCCGATTTCAAAATCTTTAACTGCCTGTATCTCGGTTAATTCTCGTCAGATCGCCGCGAAACTAAAAGCATCGTAATCAGCGACGTCTAATCTATAAGGAAACACCAACGAAAGTCACGTTTCCTGACTTTGATTTTTTTGGAAAAGTTCCCGATTTCAAAATCTTTAACTGCCTGTATCTCGGTTAATTCTCGTCAGATCGCCGCGAAACTAAAAGCATCGTAATCAGCGACGTCTAATCTATAAGGAAACACCAACGAAAGTCACGTTTCCTGACTTTGATTTTTTTGGAAAAGTTCCCGATTTCAAAATCTTTAACTGCCTGTATCTCGGTTAATTCTCGTCAGATCGCCGCGAAACTAAAAGCATCGTAATCAGCGACGTCTAATCTATAAGGAAACACCAACGAAAGTCACGTTTCCTGACTTTGATTTTTTTGGAAAAGTTCCCGATTTCAAAATCTTTAACTGCCTGTATCTCGGTTAATTCTCGTCAGATCGCCGCGAAACTAAAAGCATCGTAATCAGCGACGTCTAATTTATAAGGAAACACCAACGAAAGTCACGTTTCCTGACTTTGATTTTTTTGGAAAAGTTCCCGATTTCAAAATCTTTAACTGCCTGTATCTCGGTTAATTCTCGTCAGATCGCCGCGAAACTAAAAGCATCGTAATCAGCGACGTCTAATTTATAAGGAAACACTAACGAAAGTCACGTTTCCTGACTTTGATTTTTTTGGAAAAGTTCCCGATTTCAAAATCTTTAACTGCCTGTATCTCGGTTAATTCTCGTCAGATCGCCGCGAAACTAAAAGCATCGTAATCAGCGACGTCTAATCTATAAGGAAACACCAACGAAAGTCACGTTTCCTGACTTTGATTTTTTTGGAAAAGTTCCCGATTTCAAAATCTTTAACTGCCTGTATCTCGGTTAATTCTCGTCAGATCGCCGCGAAACTAAAAGCATCGTAATCAGCGACGTCTAATCTATAAGGAAACACCAACGAAAGTCACGTTTCCTGACTTTGATTTTTTTGGAAAAGTTCCCGATTTCAAAATCTTTAACTGCCTGTATCTCGGTTATTTCTCGTCAGATCGCCGCGAAACTAAAAGCATCGTAATCAGCGACGTCTAATCTATAAGGAAACACCAACGAAAGTCACGTTTCCTGACTTTGATTTTTTTGGAAAACTTCCCGATTTCAAAATCTTTAACTGCCTGTATCTCGGTTAATTCTCGTCAGATCGCCGCGAAACTAAAAGCATCGTAATCAGCGACGTCTAATTTATAAGGAAACACCAACGAAAGTCACGTTTCCTGACTTTGATTTTTTTGGAAAAGTTCCCGATTTCAAAATCTTTAACTGCCTGTATCTCGGTTAATTCTCGTCAGATCGCCGCGAAACTAAAAGCATCGTAATCAGCGACGTCTAATCTATGAGGAAACACCAACGAAAGTCACGTTTCCTGACTTTGATTTTTTTGGAAAAGTTCCCAATTTCAAAATCTTTAACTGCCTGTATCTCGGTTAATTCTCGTCAGATCGCCGCGAAACTAAAAGCATCGTAATCAGCGACGTCTAATTTATAAGGAAACACCAACAAAAGTCACGTTTCCTGACTTTGATTTTTTTGGAAAAGTTCCCGATTTCAAAATCTTTAACTGCCTGTATGTCGGTTAATTCTCGTCCGATCGCCGCGAAACTAAAAGCATCGTAATCAGCGACGTCTAATCTATGAGGAAACACCAACGAAAGTCACGTTTCCTGACTTTGATTTTTTTGGAAAAGTTCCCAATTTCAAAATCTTTAACTGCCTGTATCTCGGTTAATTCTCGTCAGATCGCCGCGAAACTAAAAGCATCGTAATCAGCGACGTCTAATCTATGAGGAAACACCAACGAAAGTCACGTTTCCTGACTTTGATTTTTTTGGAAAAGTTCCCGATTTCAAAATCTTTAACTGCCTGTATCTCGGTTAATTCTCGTCAGATCGCCGCGAAACTAAAAGCATCGTAATCAGCGACGTCTAATTTATAAGGAAACACTAACGAAAGTCACGTTTCCTGACTTTGATTTTTTTGGAAAAGTTCCCGATTTCAAAATCTTTAACTGCCTGTATCTCGGTTAATTCTCGTCAGATCGCCGCGAAACTAAAAGCATCGTAATCAGCGACGTCTAATCTATAAGGAAACACCAACGAAAGTCACGTTTCCTGACTTTGATTTTTTTGGAAAAGTTCCCGATTTCAAAATCTTTAACTGCCTGTATCTCGGTTAATTCTCGTCAGATCGCCGCGAAACTAAAAGCATCGTAATCAGCGACGTCTAATTTATAAGGAAACACCAACGAAAGTCACGTTTCCTGACTTTGATTTTTTTGGAAAAGTTCCCGATTTCAAAATCTTTAACTGCCTGTATCTCGGTTAATTCTCGTCAGATCGCCGCGAAACTAAAAGCATCGTAATCAGCGACCTCTAATCTATAATGATACACCAGCGAAAATCACGTTTCCTGACTTTGATTTTTTTGGAAAAGTTCCCGATTTCAAAATCTTTAACTGCCTGTATCTCGGTTAATTCTCGTCAGATCGCCGCGAAACTAAAAGCATCGTAATCAGCGACGTCTAATCTATAAGGAAACACCAACGAAAGTCACGTTTCCTGACTTTGATTTTTTTGGAAAAGTTCCCGATTTCAAAATCTTTAACTGCCTGTATCTCGGTTATTTCTCGTCAGATCGCCGCGAAACTAAAAGCATCGTAATCAGCGACGTCTAATCTATAAGGAAACACCAACGAAAGTCACGTTTCCTGACTTTGATTTTTTTGGAAAAGTTCCCGATTTCAAAATCTTTAACTGCCTGTATCTCGGTTAATTCTCGTCAGATCGCCGCGAAACTAAAAGCATCGTAATCAGCGACGTCTAATCTATAAGGAAACACCAACGAAAGTCACGTTTCCTGACTTTGATTTTTTTGGAAAAGTTCCCGATTTCAAAATCTTTAACTGCCTGTATCTCGGTTAATTCTCGTCAGATCGCCGCGAAACTAAAAGCATCGTAATCAGCGACGTCTAATTTATAAGGAAACACTAACGAAAGTCACGTTTCCTGACTTTGATTTTTTTGGAAAAGTTCCCGATTTCAAAATCTTTAACTGCCTGTATCTCGGTTAATTCTCGTCAGATCGCCGCGAAACTAAAAGCATCGTAATCAGCGACGTCTAATCTATAAGGAAACACCAACGAAAGTCACGTTTCCTGACTTTGATTTTTTTGGAAAAGTTCCCGATTTCAAAATCTTTAACTGCCTGTATCTAGGTTAATTCTCGTCAGATCGCCGCGAAACTAAAAGCATCGTAATCAGCGACGTCTAATTTATAAGGAAACACTAACGAAAGTCACGTTTCCTGACTTTGATTTTTTTGGAAAAGTTCCCGATTTCAAAATCTTTAACTGCCTGTATCTCGGTTAATTCTCGTCAGATCGCCGCGAAACTAAAAGCATCGTAATCAGCGACGTCTAATTTATAAGGAAACACCAACGAAAGTCACGTTTCCTGACTTTGATTTTTTTGGAAAAGTTCCCGATTTCAAAATCTTTAACTGCCTGTATCTAGGTTAATTCTCGTCAGATCGCCGCGAAACTAAAAGCATCGTAATCAGCGACGTCTAATTTATAAGGAAACACCAACGAAAGTCACGTTTCCTGACTTTGATTTTTTTGGAAAAGTTCCCGATTTCAAAATCTTTAACTGCCTGTATCTCGGTTAATTCTCGTCAGATCGCCGCGAAACTAAAAGCATCGTAATCAGCGACGTCTAATTTATAAGGAAACACTAACGAAAGTCACGTTTCCTGACTTTGATTTTTTTGGAAAAGTTCCCGATTTCAAAATCTTTAACTGCCTGTATCTAGGTTAATTCTCGTCAGATCGCCGCGAAACTAAAAGCATCGTAATCAGCGACGTCTAATCTATAAGGAAACACCAACGAAAGTCACGTTTCCTGACTTTGATTTTTTTGGAAAAGTTCCCGATTTCAAAATCTTTAACTGCCTGTATCTCGGTTAATTCTCGTCAGATCGCCGCGAAACTAAAAGCATCGTAATCAGCGACGTCTAATTTATAAGGAAACACTAACGAAAGTCACGTTTCCTGACTTTGATTTTTTTGGAAAAGTTCCCGATTTCAAAATCTTTAACTGCCTGTATCTAGGTTAATTCTCGTCAGATCGCCGCGAAACTAAAAGCATCGTAATCAGCGACGTCTAATCTATAAGGAAACACTAACGAAAGTCACGTTTCCTGACTTTGATTTTTTTGGAAAAGTTCCCGATTTCAAAATCTTTAACTGCCTGTATCTCGGTTAATTCTCGTCAGATCGCCGCGAAACTAAAAGCATCGTAATCAGCGACGTCTAATCTATAAGGAAACACCAACGAAAGTCACGTTTCCTGACTTTGATTTTTTTGGAAAAGTTCCCGATTTCAAAATCTTTAACTGCCTGTATCTCGGTTAATTCTCGTCAGATCGCCGCGAAACTAAAAGCATCGTAATCAGCGACGTCTAATCTATAAGGAAACACCAACGAAAGTCACGTTTCCTGACTTTGATTTTTTTGGAAAAGTTCCCGATTTCAAAATCTTTAACTGCCTGTATCTCGGTTAATTCTCGTCAGATCGCCGCGAAACTAAAAGCATCGTAATCAGCGACCTCTAATCTATAATGATACACCAGCGAAAATCACGTTTCCTGACTTTGATTTTTTTGGAAAAGTTCCCGATTTCAAAATCTTTAACTGCCTGTATCTCGGTTAATTCTCGTCAGATCGCCGCGAAACTAAAAGCATCGTAATCAGCGACCTCTAATCTATAATGATACACCAGCGAAAATCACGTTTCCTGACTTTGATTTTTTTGGAAAAGTTCCCGATTTCAAAATCTTTAACTGCCTGTATCTCGGTTAATTCTCGTCAGATCGCCGCGAAACTAAAAGCATCGTAATCAGCGACGTCTAATTTATAAGGAAACACTAACGAAAGTCACGTTTCCTGACTTTGATTTTTTTGGAAAAGTTCCCGATTTCAAAATCTTTAACTGCCTGTATCTCGGTTAATTCTCGTCAGATCGCCGCGAAACTAAAAGCATCGTAATCAGCGACCTCTAATCTATAATGATACACCAGCGAAAATCACGTTTCCTGACTTTGATTTTTTTGGAAAAGTTCCCGATTTCAAAATCTTTAACTGCCTGTATCTCGGTTAATTCTCGTCAGATCGCCGCGAAACTAAAAGCATCGTAATCAGCGACGTCTAATCTATAAGGAAACACCAACGAAAGTCACGTTTCCTGACTTTGATTTTTTTGGAAAAGTTCCCGATTTCAAAATCTTTAACTGCCTGTATCTCGGTTAATTCTCGTCAGATCGCCGCGAAACTAAAAGCATCGTAATCAGCGACGTCTAATCTATAAGGAAACACTAACGAAAGTCACGTTTCCTGACTTTGATTTTTTTGGAAAAGTTCCCGATTTCAAAATCTTTAACTGCCTGTATCTCGGTTAATTCTCGTCAGATCGCCGCGAAACTAAAAGCATCGTAATCAGCGACCTCTAATCTATAATGATACACCAGCGAAAATCACGTTTCCTGACTTTGATTTTTTTGGAAAACTTCCCGATTTCAAAATCTTTAACTGCCTGTATCTCGGTTAATTCTCGTCAGATCGCCGCGAAACTAAAAGCATCGTAATCAGCGACGTCTAATTTATAAGGAAACACCAACGAAAGTCACGTTTCCTGACTTTGATTTTTTTGGAAAAGTTCCCGATTTCAAAATCTTTAACTGCCTGTATCTCGGTTAATTCTCGTCAGATCGCCGCGAAACTAAAAGCATCGTAATCAGCGACGTCTAATCTATAAGGAAACACCAACGAAAGTCACGTTTCCTGACTTTGATTTTTTTGGAAAAGTTCCCGATTTCAAAATCTTTAACTGCCTGTATCTCGGTTAATTCTCGTCAGATCGCCGCGAAACTAAAAGCATCGTAATCAGCGACGTCTAATTTATAAGGAAACACCAACGAAAGTCACGTTTCCTGACTTTGATTTTTTTGGAAAAGTTCCCGATTTCAAAATCTTTAACTGCCTGTATCTCGGTTAATTCTCGTCAGATCGCCGCGAAACTAAAAGCATCGTAATCAGCGACGTCTAATCTATAAGGAAACACCAACGAAAGTCACGTTTCCTGACTTTGATTTTTTTGGAAAAGTTCCCGATTTCAAAATCTTTAACTGCCTGTATCTCGGTTAATTCTCGTCAGATCGCCGCGAAACTAAAAGCATCGTAATCAGCGACGTCTAATTTATAAGGAAACACCAACGAAAGTCACGTTTCCTGACTTTGATTTTTTTGGAAAAGTTCCCGATTTCAAAATCTTTAACTGCCTGTATCTCGGTTAATTCTCGTCAGATCGCCGCGAAACTAAAAGCATCGTAATCAGCGACGTCTAATTTATAAGGAAACACTAACGAAAGTCACGTTTCCTGACTTTGATTTTTTTGGAAAAGTTCCCGATTTCAAAATCTTTAACTGCCTGTATCTCGGTTAATTCTCGTCAGATCGCCGCGAAACTAAAAGCATCGTAATCAGCGACCTCTAATCTATAATGATACACCAGCGAAAATCACGTTTCCTGACTTTGATTTTTTTGGAAAAGTTCCCGATTTCAAAATCTTTAACTGCCTGTATCTCGGTTAATTCTCGTCAGATCGCCGCGAAACTAAAAGCATCGTAATCAGCGACGTCTAATCTATAAGGAAACACCAACGAAAGTCACGTTTCCTGACTTTGATTTTTTTGGAAAAGTTCCCGATTTCAAAATCTTTAACTGCCTGTATCTCGGTTATTTCTCGTCAGATCGCCGCGAAACTAAAAGCATCGTAATCAGCGACGTCTAATCTATAAGGAAACACCAACGAAAGTCACGTTTCCTGACTTTGATTTTTTTGGAAAAGTTCCCGATTTCAAAATCTTTAACTGCCTGTATCTCGGTTAATTCTCGTCAGATCGCCGCGAAACTAAAAGCATCGTAATCAGCGACGTCTAATTTATAAGGAAACACTAACGAAAGTCACGTTTCCTGACTGATTTTTTTGGAAAAGTTCCCGATTTCAAAATCTTTAACTGCCTGTATCTCGGTTAATTCTCGTCAGATCGCCGCGAAACTAAAAGCATCGTAATCAGCGACGTCTAATCTATGAGGAAACACCAACGAAAGTCACGTTTCCTGACTTTGATTTTTTTGGAAAAGTTCCCAATTTCAAAATCTTTAACTGCCTGTATCTCGGTTAATTCTCGTCAGATCGCCGCGAAACTAAAAGCATCGTAATCAGCGACGTCTAATTTATAAGGAAACACCAACAAAAGTCACGTTTCCTGACTTTGATTTTTTTGGAAAAGTTCCCGATTTCAAAATCTTTAACTGCCTGTATGTCGGTTAATTCTCGTCCGATCGCCGCGAAACTAAAAGCATCGTAATCAGCGACGTCTAATCTATGAGGAAACACCAACGAAAGTCACGTTTCCTGACTTTGATTTTTTTGGAAAAGTTCCCAATTTCAAAATCTTTAACTGCCTGTATCTCGGTTAATTCTCGTCAGATCGCCGCGAAACTAAAAGCATCGTAATCAGCGACGTCTAATCTATGAGGAAACACCAACGAAAGTCACGTTTCCTGACTTTGATTTTTTTGGAAAAGTTCCCGATTTCAAAATCTTTAACTGCCTGTATCTCGGTTAATTCTCGTCAGATCGCCGCGAAACTAAAAGCATCGTAATCAGCGACCTCTAATCTATAATGATACACCAGCGAAAATCACGTTTCCTGACTTTGATTTTTTTGGAAAACTTCCCGATTTCAAAATCTTTAACTGCCTGTATCTCGGTTAATTCTCGTCAGATCGCCGCGAAACTAAAAGCATCGTAATCAGCGACGTCTAATTTATAAGGAAACACCAACGAAAGTCACGTTTCCTGACTTTGATTTTTTTGGAAAAGTTCCCGATTTCAAAATCTTTAACTGCCTGTATCTCGGTTAATTCTCGTCAGATCGCCGCGAAACTAAAAGCATCGTAATCAGCGACGTCTAATTTATAAGGAAACACCAACGAAAGTCACGTTTCCTGACTTTGATTTTTTTGGAAAAGTTCCCGATTTCAAAATCTTTAACTGCCTGTATCTCGGTTAATTCTCGTCAGATCGCCGCGAAACTAAAAGCATCGTAATCAGCGACGTCTAATCTATAAGGAAACACCAACGAAAGTCACGTTTCCTGACTTTGATTTTTTTGGAAAAGTTCCCGATTTCAAAATCTTTAACTGCCTGTATCTCGGTTAATTCTCGTCAGATCGCCGCGAAACTAAAAGCATCGTAATCAGCGACGTCTAATTTATAAGGAAACACTAACGAAAGTCACGTTTCCTGACTTTGATTTTTTTGGAAAAGTTCCCGATTTCAAAATCTTTAACTGCCTGTATCTCGGTTAATTCTCGTCAGATCGCCGCGAAACTAAAAGCATCGTAATCAGCGACCTCTAATCTATAATGATACACCAGCGAAAATCACGTTTCCTGACTTTGATTTTTTTGGAAAAGTTCCCGATTTCAAAATCTTTAACTGCCTGTATCTCGGTTAATTCTCGTCAGATCGCCGCGAAACTAAAAGCATCGTAATCAGCGACGTCTAATCTATGAGGAAACACCAACGAAAGTCACGTTTCCTGACTTTGATTTTTTTGGAAAAGTTCCCGATTTCAAAATCTTTAACTGCCTGTATCTCGGTTAATTCTCGTCAGATCGCCGCGAAACTAAAAGCATCGTAATCAGCGACCTCTAATCTATAATGATACACCAGCGAAAATCACGTTTCCTGACTTTGATTTTTTTGGAAAAGTTCCCGATTTCAAAATCTTTAACTGCCTGTATCTCGGTTAATTCTCGTCAGATCGCCGCGAAACTAAAAGCATCGTAATCAGCGACCTCTAATCTATAATGATACACCAGCGAAAATCACGTTTCCTGACTTTGATTTTTTTGGAAAACTTCCCGATTTCAAAATCTTTAACTGCCTGTATCTCGGTTAATTCTCGTCAGATCGCCGCGAAACTAAAAGCATCGTAATCAGCGACGTCTAATTTATAAGGAAACACCAACGAAAGTCACGTTTCCTGACTTTGATTTTTTTGGAAAAGTTCCCGATTTCAAAATCTTTAACTGCCTGTATCTCGGTTAATTCTCGTCAGATCGCCGCGAAACTAAAAGCATCGTAATCAGCGACCTCTAATCTATAATGATACACCAGCGAAAATCACGTTTCCTGACTTTGATTTTTTTGGAAAAGTTCCCGATTTCAAAATCTTTAACTGCCTGTATCTCGGTTAATTCTCGTCAGATCGCCGCGAAACTAAAAGCATCGTAATCAGCGACCTCTAATCTATAATGATACACCAGCGAAAATCACGTTTCCTGACTTTGATTTTTTTGGAAAAGTTCCCGATTTCAAAATCTTTAACTGCCTGTATCTCGGTTAATTCTCGTCAGATCGCCGCGAAACTAAAAGCATCGTAATCAGCGACGTCTAATTTATAAGGAAACACCAACGAAAGTCACGTTTCCTGACTTTGATTTTTTTGGAAAAGTTCCCGATTTCAAAATCTTTAACTGCCTGTATCTCGGTTAATTCTCGTCAGATCGCCGCGAAACTAAAAGCATCGTAATCAGCGACGTCTAATTTATAAGGAAACACCAACGAAAGTCACGTTTCCTGACTTTGATTTTTTTGGAAAAGTTCCCGATTTCAAAATCTTTAACTGCCTGTATCTCGGTTAATTCTCGTCAGATCGCCGCGAAACTAAGAGCATCGTAATCAGCGACGTCTAATTTATAAGGAAACACCAACGAAAGTCACGTTTCCTGACTTTGATTTTTTTGGAAAAGTTCCCGATTTCAAAATCTTTAACTGCCTGTATCTCGGTTAATTCTCGTCAGATCGCCGCGAAACTAAGAGCATCGTAATCAGCGACGTCTAATTTATAAGGAAACACCAACGAAAGTCACGTTTCCTGACTGATTTTTTTGGAAAAGTTCCCGATTTCAAAATCTTTAACTGCCTGTATCTCGGTTAATTCTCGTCAGATCGCCGCGAAACTAAAAGCATCGTAATCAGCGACGTCTAATTTATAAGGAAACACCAACGAAAGTCACGTTTCCTGACTTTGATTTTTTTGGAAAAGTTCCCGATTTCAAAATCTTTAACTGCCTGTATCTCGGTTAATTCTCGTCAGATCGCCGCGAAACTAAAAGCATCGTAATCAGCGACGTCTAATTTATAAGGAAACACCAACGAAAGTCACGTTTCCTGACTTTGATTTTTTTGGAAAAGTTCCCGATTTCAAAATCTTTAACTGCCTGTATCTCGGTTAATTCTCGTCAGATCGCCGCGAAACTAAGAGCATCGTAATCAGCGACGTCTAATTTATAAGGAAACACCAACGAAAGTCACGTTTCCTGACTTTGATTTTTTTGGAAAAGTTCCCGATTTCAAAATCTTTAACTGCCTGTATCTCGGTTAATTCTCGTCAGATCGCCGCGAAACTAAAAGCATCGTAATCAGCGACGTCTAATTTATAAGGAAACACCAACGAAAGTCACGTTTCCTGACTTTGATTTTTTTGGAAAAGTTCCCGATTTCAAAATCTTTAACTGCCTGTATCTCGGTTAATTCTCGTCAGATCGCCGCGAAACTAAGAGCATCGTAATCAGCGACGTCTAATTTATAAGGAAACACCAACGAAAGTCACGTTTCCTGACTTTGATTTTTTTGGAAAAGTTCCCGATTTCAAAATCTTTAACTGCCTGTATCTCGGTTAATTCTCGTCAGATCGCCGCGAAACTAAGAGCATCGTAATCAGCGACGTCTAATTTATAAGGAAACACCAACGAAAGTCACGTTTCCTGACTTTGATTTTTTTGGAAAAGTTCCCGATTTCAAAATCTTTAACTGCCTGTATCTCGGTTAATTCTCGTCAGATCGCCGCGAAACTAAAAGCATCGTAATCAGCGACGTCTAATTTATAAGGAAACACCAACGAAAGTCACGTTTCCTGACTTTGATTTTTTTGGAAAAGTTCCCGATTTCAAAATCTTTAACTGCCTGTATCTCGGTTAATTCTCGTCAGATCGCCGCGAAACTAAAAAGCATCGTAATCAGCGACGTCTAATTTATAAGGAAACACCAACGAAAGTCACGTTTCCTGACTTTGATTTTTTTGGAAAACTTCCCGATTTCAAAATCTTTAACTGCTTGTATCTCGGTTAATTCTCGTCAGATCGCCGCGAAACTAAGAGCATCGTAATCAGCGACGTCTAATTTATAAGAAAACACTAACGAAAGTCACGTTTCCTGACTTTGATTTTTTTGGAAAACTTCCCGATTTCAAAATCTTTAACTGCCTGTATCTCGGTTAATTCTCGTCAGATCGCCGCGAAACTAAGAGCATCGTAATCAGCGACGTCTAATTTATAAGGAAACACCAACGAAAGTCACGTTTCCTGACTTTGATTTTTTTGGAAAACTTCCCGATTTCAAAATCTTTAACTGCCTGTATCTCGGTTAATTCTCGTCAGATCGCCGCGAAACTAAGAGCATCGTAATCAGCGACGTCTAATTTATAAGAAAACACTAACGAAAGTCACGTTTCCTGACTTTGATTTTTTTGGAAAAGTTCCCGATTTCAAAATCTTTAACTGCCTGTATCTCGGTTAATTCTCGTCAGATCGCCGCGAAACTAAAAAGCATCGTAATCAGCGACGTCTAATTTATAAGGAAACACCAACGAAAGTCACGTTTCCTGACTTTGATTTTTTTGGAAAACTTCCCGATTTCAAAATCTTTAACTGCCTGTATCTCGGTTAATTCTCGTCAGATCGCCGCGAAACTAAAAGCATCGTAATCAGCGACCTCTAATCTATAATGATACACCAGCGAAAATCACGTTTCCTGACTTTGATTTTTTTGGAAAACTTCCCGATTTCAAAATCTTTAACTGCCTGTATCTCGGTTAATTCTCGTCAGATCGCCGCGAAACTAAAAGCATCGTAATCAGCGACGTCTAATTTATAAGGAAACACCAACGAAAGTCACGTTTCCTGACTTTGATTTTTTTGGAAAACTTCCCGATTTCAAAATCTTTAACTGCCTGTATCTCGGTTAATTCTCGTCAGATCGCCGCGAAACTAAAAGCATCGTAATCAGCGACCTCTAATCTATAATGATACACCAGCGAAAATCACGTTTCCTGACTTTGATTTTTTTGGAAAACTTCCCGATTTCAAAATCTTTAACTGCCTGTATCTCGGTTAATTCTCGTCAGATCGCCGCGAAACTAAAAGCATCGTAATCAGCGACGTCTAATTTATAAGGAAACACCAACGAAAGTCACGTTTCCTGACTTTGATTTTTTTGGAAAAGTTCCCGATTTCAAAATCTTTAACTGCCTGTATCTCGGTTAATTCTCGTCAGATCGCCGCGAAACTAAAAGCATCGTAATCAGCGACCTCTAATCTATAATGATACACCAGCGAAAATCACGTTTCCTGACTTTGATTTTTTTGGAAAACTTCCCGATTTCAAAATCTTTAACTGCCTGTATCTCGGTTAATTCTCGTCAGATCGCCGCGAAACTAAAAGCATCGTAATCAGCGACGTCTAATTTATAAGGAAACACCAACGAAAGTCACGTTTCCTGACTTTGATTTTTTTGGAAAAGTTCCCGATTTCAAAATCTTTAACTGCCTGTATCTCGGTTAATTCTCGTCAGATCGCCGCGAAACTAAAAGCATCGTAATCAGCGACGTCTAATTTATAAGGAAACACCAACGAAAGTCACGTTTCCTGACTTTGATTTTTTTGGAAAACTTCCCGATTTCAAAATCTTTAACTGCCTGTATCTCGGTTAATTCTCGTCAGATCGCCGCGAAACTAAAAGCATCGTAATCAGCGACGTCTAATTTATAAGGAAACACCAACGAAAGTCACGTTTCCTGACTTTGATTTTTTTGGAAAAGTTCCCGATTTCAAAATCTTTAACTGCCTGTATCTCGGTTAATTCTCGTCAGATCGCCGCGAAACTAAAAGCATCGTAATCAGCGACGTCTAATTTATAAGGAAACACCAACGAAAGTCACGTTTCCTGACTTTGATTTTTTTGGAAAAGTTCCCGATTTCAAAATCTTTAACTGCCTGTATCTCGGTTAATTCTCGTCAGATCGCCGCGAAACTAAAAGCATCGTAATCAGCGACGTCTAATTTATAAGGAAACACCAACGAAAGTCACGTTTCCTGACTTTGATTTTTTTGGAAAACTTCCCGATTTCAAAATCTTTAACTGCCTGTATCTCGGTTAATTCTCGTCAGATCGCCGCGAAACTAAAAGCATCGTAATCAGCGACGTCTAATTTATAAGGAAACACCAACGAAAGTCACGTTTCCTGACTTTGATTTTTTTGGAAAAGTTCCCGATTTCAAAATCTTTAACTGCCTGTATCTCGGTTAATTCTCGTCAGATCGCCGCGAAACTAAAAGCATCGTAATCAGCGACGTCTAATTTATAAGAAAACACTAACGAAAGTCACGTTTCCTGACTTTGATTTTTTTGGAAAAGTTCCCGATTTCAAAATCTTTAACTGCCTGTATCTCGGTTAATTCTCGTCAGATCGCCGCGAAACTAAAAGCATCGTAATCAGCGACGTCTAATTTATAAGAAAACACTAACGAAAGTCACGTTTCCTGACTTTGATTTTTTTGGAAAAGTTCCCGATTTCAAAATCTTTAACTGCCTGTATCTCGGTTAATTCTCGTCAGATCGCCGCGAAACTAAAAGCATCGTAATCAGCGACGTCTAATTTATAAGAAAACACTAACGAAAGTCACGTTTCCTGACTTTGATTTTTTTGGAAAAGTTCCCGATTTCAAAATCTTTAACTGCCTGTATCTCGGTTAATTCTCGTCAGATCGCCGCGAAACTAAAAGCATCGTAATCAGCGACGTCTAATTTATAAGGAAACACTAACGAAAGTCACGTTTCCTGACTTTGATTTTTTTGGAAAAGTTCCCGATTTCAAAATCTTTAACTGCCTGTATCTCGGTTAATTCTCGTCAGATCGCCGCGAAACTAAAAGCATCGTAATCAGCGACGTCTAATTTATAAGGAAACACTAACGAAAGTCACGTTTCCTGACTTTGATTTTTTTGGAAAAGTTCCCGATTTCAAAATCTTTAACTGCCTGTATCTCGGTTAATTCTCGTCAGATCGCCGCGAAACTAAAAGCATCGTAATCAGCGACGTCTAATTTATAAGAAAACACTAACGAAAGTCACGTTTCCTGACTTTGATTTTTTTGGAAAAGTTCCCGATTTCAAAATCTTTAACTGCCTGTATCTCGGTTAATTCTCGTCAGATCGCCGCGAAACTAAAAGCATCGTAATCAGCGACGTCTAATTTATAAGGAAACACTAACGAAAGTCACGTTTCCTGACTTTGATTTTTTTGGAAAAGTTCCCGATTTCAAAATCTTTAACTGCCTGTATCTCGGTTAATTCTCGTCAGATCGCCGCGAAACTAAAAGCATCGTAATCAGCGACGTCTAATTTATAAGGAAACACCAACGAAAGTCACGTTTCCTGACTTTGATTTTTTTGGAAAAGTTCCCGATTTCAAAATCTTTAACTGCCTGTATCTCGGTTAATTCTCGTCAGATCGCCGCGAAATTAAAAGCATCGTAATCAGCGACGTCTAATTTATAAGGAAACACTAACGAAAGTCACGTTTCCTGACTTTGATTTTTTTGGAAAAGTTCCCGATTTCAAAATCTTTAACTGCCTGTATCTCGGTTAATTCTCGTCAGATCGCCGCGAAATTAAAAGCATCGTAATCAGCGACGTCTAATTTATAAGGAAACACTAACGAAAGTCACGTTTCCTGACTTTGATTTTTTTGGAAAAGTTCCCGATTTCAAAATCTTTAACTGCCTGTATCTCGGTTAATTCTCGTCAGATCGCCGCGAAACTAAAAGCATCGTAATCAGCGACGTCTAATTTATAAGGAAACACTAACGAAAGTCACGTTTCCTGACTTTGATTTTTTTGGAAAAGTTCCCGATTTCAAAATCTTTAACTGCCTGTATCTCGGTTAATTCTCGTCAGATCGCAGCGAAACTAAAAGCATCGTAATCAGCGACGTCTAATTTATAAGGAAACACTAACGAAAGTCACGTTTCCTGACTTTGATTTTTTTGGAAAAGTTCCCGATTTCAAAATCTTTAACTGCCTGTATCTCGGTTAATTCTCGTCAGATCGCCGCGAAATTAAAAGCATCGTAATCAGCGACGTCTAATTTATAAGGAAACACCAACGAAAGTCACGTTTCCTGACTTTGATTTTTTTGGAAAAGTTCCCGATTTCAAAATCTTTAACTGCCTGTATCTCGGTTAATTCTCGTCAGATCGCCGCGAAACTAAAAGCATCGTAATCAGCGACCTCTAATCTATAATGATACACCAGCGAAAATCACGTTTCCTGACTTTGATTTTTTTGGAAAACTTCCCGATTTCAAAATCTTTAACTGCCTGTATCTCGGTTAATTCTCGTCAGATCGCCGCGAAACTAAAAGCATCGTAATCAGCGACGTCTAATTTATAAGGAAACACCAACGAAAGTCACGTTTCCTGACTTTGATTTTTTTGGAAAACTTCCCGATTTCAAAATCTTTAACTGCCTGTATCTCGGTTAATTCTCGTCAGATCGCCGCGAAACTAAAAAGCATCGTAATCAGCGACGTCTAATTTATAAGGAAACACCAACGAAAGTCACGTTTCCTGACTTTGATTTTTTTGGAAAAGTTCCCGATTTCAAAATCTTTAACTGCCTGTATCTCGGTTAATTCTCGTCAGATCGCCGCGAAACTAAGAGCATCGTAATCAGCGACGTCTAATTTATAAGGAAACACTAACGAAAGTCACGTTTCCTGACTTTGATTTTTTTGGAAAAGTTCCCGATTTCAAAATCTTTAACTGCCTGTATCTCGGTTAATTCTCGTCAGATCGCAGCGAAACTAAAAGCATCGTAATCAGCGACGTCTAATTTATAAGGAAACACTAACGAAAGTCACGTTTCCTGACTTTGATTTTTTTGGAAAAGTTCCCGATTTCAAAATCTTTAACTGCCTGTATCTCGGTTAATTCTCGTCAGATCGCCGCGAAATTAAAAGCATCGTAATCAGCGACGTCTAATTTATAAGGAAACACCAACGAAAGTCACGTTTCCTGACTTTGATTTTTTTGGAAAAGTTCCCGATTTCAAAATCTTTAACTGCCTGTATCTCGGTTAATTCTCGTCAGATCGCCGCGAAACTAAAAGCATCGTAATCAGCGACCTCTAATCTATAATGATACACCAGCGAAAATCACGTTTCCTGACTTTGATTTTTTTGGAAAACTTCCCGATTTCAAAATCTTTAACTGCCTGTATCTCGGTTAATTCTCGTCAGATCGCCGCGAAACTAAAAGCATCGTAATCAGCGACCTCTAATCTATAATGATACACCAGCGAAAATCACGTTTCCTGACTTTGATTTTTTTGGAAAACTTCCCGATTTCAAAATCTTTAACTGCCTGTATCTCGGTTAATTCTCGTCAGATCGCCGCGAAACTAAAAGCATCGTAATCAGCGACGTCTAATTTATAAGGAAACACCAACGAAAGTCACGTTTCCTGACTTTGATTTTTTTGGAAAACTTCCCGATTTCAAAATCTTTAACTGCCTGTATCTCGGTTAATTCTCGTCAGATCGCCGCGAAACTAAAAAGCATCGTAATCAGCGACGTCTAATTTATAAGGAAACACCAACGAAAGTCACGTTTCCTGACTTTGATTTTTTTGGAAAAGTTCCCGATTTCAAAATCTTTAACTGCCTGTATCTCGGTTAATTCTCGTCAGATCGCCGCGAAACTAAGAGCATCGTAATCAGCGACGTCTAATTTATAAGGAAACACCAACGAAAGTCACGTTTCCTGACTGATTTTTTTGGAAAAGTTCCCGATTTCAAAATCTTTAACTGCCTGTATCTCGGTTAATTCTCGTCAGATCGCCGCGAAACTAAGAGCATCGTAATCAGCGACGTCTAATCTATAATGATACACCAACGAAAGTCACGTTTCCTGACTTTGATTTTTTTGGAAAAGTTCCCGATTTCAAAATCTTTAACTGCCTGTATCTCGGTTAATTCTCGTCAGATCGCCGCGAAACTAAGAGCATCGTAATCAGCGACCTCTAATCTATAATGATACACCAGCGAAAATCACGTTTCTTGACTTTGATTTTTTTGTAAAAGTGCCCGATTTGGAACGTTTCCAAAATCTTTATCTGCCTGTATCTCGGTTAATTCTCGTCAGATCGCCGCGAAACTAGAAGCATCGTATTCAGTGACGTCTAATCTATAAAGAAACGCCAACGAAAGTCACGTTTCTTGACTTTGATTTTTTTGAAAAAGTTCTCAGGGTATTGGAACTTTTTATCCACAATATCTCCTTTATATAAATTTCTTTAATTTCACCATTAATGGTCTCAGCTCTTGTTTTCTTTTCCTAGTTCATAAATTTTGAGTTTACATCTTTCTTGTAAAGTTCATTGTTTCTTCAAGAAAAGGTACAAGGAGTCAACACTTTTAAAATGAAACAACCAGAACAAAATAGCTTAATAAAAACAACTTGCTGCATTAAAAATTTATATTTTTTTATATATGTACAAAAATAGAAACAAATCTTAACTTTAGAATGTTTTGACGCAATTATTTTAAAAAATTAATTTAATTACGTTCCTTTGAGATCACGTAGAGTGTTTTTCACTTCGGTATATTTTACTTTTAATAATTCATTTTTTCCTTTTAACTCTCTATTTTCGTCGCTTAAGGTCCTCTAAAAAATAAATACGTATTACTTAAGAGTAATATACAATACATATTTATTTATGACTAATCGATTCAAATTTTAATTTTATCTCATAGCACAACAGTTCTACGTGACATTTTCAATTTAATTAAAATGTCCCTAACTTAAAGAAGAAAACATGCGTTCAAATTAAGATGAAGTCAATTAAACCCCGGAAAATAATAAGGGCTCTAATTGATGCTTCGGCTTTACTTTTTAACCAGCCACTTGCCATCTAAATTCAGCTGGTATCCCCCTCTTTTAAATTCGGGAAAATGTAAAGAATAAATTATATTCAAATAAATATCATGAAAGTAGATATCGAAAATGCCCACCTTTTTGGTTTGGACATTTGTCATCTTCAAAGAGCGAAAAACATTTTCACAACTTACGGTGTGTTACGGTTATTTAAGTCAAAAATAATAAACACGAGATGATCAACGTCGATAATTTCTTGTGAAAAAGTCAGCTAATTAAGCAGTAAATAAAATTTTTCAAAGCAGAACTTGGAAGGTCTTTAATTACTTGTCAAACATTTAATAGTCTGATCAGTACGGTTCCTGTATCTTTTGGACATCCAATATTTCTTATTTCCTCAAAAAAGGTATAGCTTTAAATTGCAGATAACGGATTCTTACAACGCACAATCTTAATTAGCAATTATTTAGATTTATTTGAACGCACGATATGCGACTCATGAGTAAAATAACTTTTCTCCCGCCAGCACAATTGGAAGCAGTAACTTTCCCACCCGTATAAAATAAGCACCTTAGTCATAAGTTGCATAAATATGTTTATAAAGCTGAATAGGTTTAAAATATCGTCAACTTACGTGTCGATATTGTAGAATTTCTATTTGTTGTTGATTTTCTCTTTCACTATTTAGTAGTTCAAAAATTTGTTTAGCATTTACTGCCATGTTTGTTTTCATAAGTTGTAACTGCTTACTCAATAACTTGCAGTCTGTACAGTGCTTTTGGTCATAAGGCTTTTCTGTAGTTTAAAAAATCGTGCAATACACAATAAATATATATAATACACCAATTTACCAATAAAACACTAAACTTACCACCAATCCATTTCTTCTTTACTTTCAAGCTGATTTCTTGGTCATCACATTTGATACATTTTTTATTCTCTTCCATCTTTTTCTGTATTTCTAAAAAAATATTTTCAATAGATTATGAAGAAAAGAGTCTAAAATCTGAAATTTTTGTAACATTGATTCTGTAAAACTTAATCTTTTATCAAAATTTATCATTTGTCCAGAATTTTTACTATAGCATATTTTATAGTGGACATTGCTATAGGTATGAATAAAACAATAAATATCTTAATATTAAATAAATCACGATAACTGACTTTTCGATTTAAATTTCTTACAAATTTCTTCCTATAAAATTCTAAAATTCGATTAATGTTGTATATGAAATTTTGTACAATATATGCCACAACAGTAATAACAAATGCTTTTGACTAACCCAGCTGATTTATGCATGTCCTAAGTTCCTCATTTTCATTCATAAAATATTCCACTTCATCATTTAATATGGCATTTTCGTCTTTAAGTTTAGCAAGTTCTTTGTTTAATTTCCATAGCTCCTCTTCTTTTTCTAAAAGAAAACATTAGTACAGACAGAGGTAACGAGTGCATGAGACTGTGAGAATTTAGAGAATTTGTGTTAATACCACTAAATTAAATACCATTAAATACCAGAAACTGGAAAGACATTGCCTACTTTGCTATTATTATCAAGACAAGCAATCACATGATATAAATGTCAGTATGACACGTGCATTATTCTGCAATCAGTGCATCTTGTTATATTGCAATACCAACTTCGGATGCGAAATCCAAGGCCTGCAAAAAGGCAAATCCTATATTTCTTACCTTTTTGATATCTACTTAGATCTTCTTGAAAGATTTCCATATCCTCTGTAAAACAAAAGTTACTCGGGTTATCATGCAAAAATTTTATTTACAAACCTTTGCTAAATTCTGAAGAAATTCTTCGATTACTGTCATAAATTTCATGCAACTTCTGTTTTCGTTTTTCTATTGGTGACACATCTACAGGAGAATTAGTTGTACCCACATGCTGCTCTACGGCTTTAAATTTTTGCCATTTCTTTTCATTGTGTAGATTACCTAAAGCATTAATTGTTCGTGTACATGAGTTAAGTCCTCCTTCTCCTTCCTGAGTTAAGTCTCTTCTTGGCGCTTCTGTTGAAATTCTTCTTGCTGTTGCTATATGATTTGTTAGCAACATGTCAGTCTGCATTCCAATAAATCGAACCGTAGGTAGTCGTCCTTCACCATTTTCTGTCTGTACACAAGCGGATGTATAATCTATTTTCATTGTTTGTGTTTTACTTTCTTTTTGAGTTTTGTTTTCTGTTTGTATTGGTAACGAGTCAGTCTGCAGTTGAACACACTGAACTGAAGGTGGTGTTTCCAAATCACTTTCTGTTTGTGTAGAAATGGAGCAGTTATGCGTTTCTTCAGTTGGTGTTCCGTTTTCTTCTTGAATACCATTTG
The DNA here is from genome assembly GCA_963576515.1 of Cryptocephalus primarius. NCBI lineage: Eukaryota > Metazoa > Arthropoda > Insecta > Coleoptera > Chrysomelidae > Cryptocephalus > Cryptocephalus primarius. The sequence continues at coordinate 8,592,741 of OY754936.1, forward strand.
TTGAAATTTCTTGATATTCCGTTTGTACTGCTGTATGGTCCATTTGCAACAAGTCAGTCTGCATTTGCATACAACGAACAGTGGGCAGTTTTTCTAAATCATTTTCTGTTTGTACACAAGCAGATGCATGAGCTATTTCCATTGTTTGTGTTTTACTTTCCTTTTGAATTTTGTTTTCTGTCTGTATCGCTGCGTGATGTATTGGTAATGAGTCAGTCTGCAGCTGAACACACTGAACTGAAGATGGTGTTTCCAAATCACTTTCTGTTTGTGTACAAAAAGAGCGATAGTGTGTTTCTTCTGTTGGTGTTTCGTTTTCTTCTTGAATACCATTTGTTAAAATTTCTTGATATTCCGTTTGTACTGCCGTATGGTCCATTTGCAACAAGTCGGTCTGCATTTGCATACAACGAACAGTGGGCAGTTTTTCTAAATCATTTTCTGTTTGTACACACGCAGATGCATGAGCTATTTCCATTGTTTGTGTTTTACTTTCCTTTTGAATTTTGTTTTCTGTCTGTATCGCTGTGTGATGTATTGGTAATGAGTCAGTCTGCAGCTGAACACACTGAACTGAAGATGGTGTTTCCAAATCACTTTCTGTTTGTGTACAAAAAGAGCGATACTGTGTTTCTTCTGTTGGTGTTTCGTTTTTTTCTTGAATACCATTTGTTAAAATTTCTTGATATTCCGTTTGTACTGCCGTATGGTCCATTTGCAACAAGTCAGTCTGCATTTGCATACAACGAACAGTGGGCAGTTTTTCTAAATCATTTTCTGTTTGTACACAAGCAGATGCATGAGCTATTTCCATTGTTTGTGTTTTACTTTCCTTTTGAATTTTGTTTTCTGTCTGTATCGCTGCGTGATGTATTGGTAATGAGTCAGTCTGCAGCTGAACACACTGAACTGAAGGTAGTGTTTTTCGATCAGTTTCTGTTTGTACGTGAACAGAAGTATGAGTTATTTCTATTGTTTGCGTTGTGACTTCTGTTTGTATTGCTGCATAATGCATTGGTAACGAGTCAGTTTGCACAAGAACACACTGAACTAACGGTGGCGTTTCTAAATCATTTTCTGATTGTGTACAAATGAAATCATATTCTGTTTGAGTACTATTTGTTGAAAATCCTTGATATTCCGTTTGCACTGCGGTGTGGTTTACTTGCAGCAAGTCTATTAGTACATCAATCGTTTCGTTTTCCGTTTGGGTATCAACATCACTTGTTGAAATTTTCTGAGATTTTTCCTGTACTGTTGTATAAGTTATTTGCAACAAATCTGTATCATTTTCTGTTTGTGTACAAACCGACATATGAACTATTTCTTCTGATTGTTGTTTGTTACCGCTTTGAGACTGAGTGTTATTTGTTGAATATACTCCATGTTGTGTTTGTACTGCTGTATGAGTTGTTTGGAAAATGTCAGTTTGAACTTCCCTAGTGTGGACTGCAGACGGTTTTTCTAAAATACTTTTCAATTTGAGCAGCTGTTGGCGTATATAATATATTATTTCATCGTCACCTTCTGGTTGTTGATTAAGGACAAGATTTATGGTGTTCAACTCTTCAATGTAATTTTCATTTTCACTGCTGGTAACATTAAAGTCAAATACATTATTAATTTGCTTTTCACTATCTCCTTTTTGAATATGTTTTAATTCATTATTGTCTTTTAATACAATGTCACGTTTTGACTGCTCATCATTTTTTTGTAATTGTTGCCATTTTAAAGAAGTTCCTTCAGCTATACATTTCTTTAAAGCTATCACTTCTTCTTCATATCTCTTTATTTTAGCTAACAAGTCTTGGACATCCTGTAATTTAAGTAAAGAATAGATCAATTAGTCATATATATTAATGAGATTTTTTGATTTTTTGAACAACTTAAAAGATAGTCTTTCAGAAATGTTTCAAATAAGCATTTGTTAATTTGGATTAGTAAAAACTTTTTTTAAAAATTCTAGGAATGATAAAAACAAATCTACTTACTTTGTCTTTGCTGTACATTGATTCGTAACTAGTAAATTGTTGTAGCTCTTCATAGTCCTCTGCTAATATTGCTAAATTTTCCCTCAATGTAGATTTTGGAGTGCTTAAAACGAATTTTAATTTATATTAAATTCATAACTTAGTGTAAGATTCATATGAAACATTATTATCTGCTACTTCACATCAAGTTGACTTCAACCCTCTAAAGTTTGAAAATTTCTTTAAATAAACCGAACTAATAATATAGTTATGTTAACATTCGGCCTGTTTTGCAAAAAAAAATTAGAGAAGTTGTGGGCAAAAGTGCGGCTTTTTTAAGGAATTATTACATATACAGCCTTGACACTCAATGAGGTAAAAAAGCGATTATTTCTTTTCAAGAAGAAAACTAACCAGGTAGTTTTAGATCAAAATGGTGGTTTCAAAATCATTTGCTTTTTTGATTCAAGAAATAAATATGATAGTATTGAACAACGTAATTGACTAAGTGATAACTTTAAATGAAAAAGAGTTTAGTCAACATGAAACTATAACTCATCTCCGGGGGCCTGGCTATGGTTTCCTGAATACTGAGAAGAACTAAGAGATTGGAGAATATTTATCATCACATCGGAGCAGTAAGTTCCAACACTGTTTGGTGTAACTGGGTAAATAATTTCAAAATTAACCTACTAACCTGTTAGTACTTAATGGTGATGCGTCAAGATATGATTTATCCCCGTCACACAGGTCGCCTACAAAAAAAATTAATGAATGAAGGATATTAGATTTTTCTACTGAAAATTGCCATATTTTCACATAAATATAGTCTATGTGAATTTTGTGAAACAGTCATAAAAAAAGTTAGGAGTTCCATTATGCTAATAATGTTGATATATAATTAAAATACAAGAATTTTCAGTTTATCATTGGCGAGCTAGAGAAAAGAGTAAATTGATTTATTTTTACGTGTCTACATTAGATATGTAGACGTGTTTTACATATGTAAAACATTGAAATCATTTATAGATAACATTATCAAATAAAAATTCAGATATTTTAAACAACTCCATAGGAGAGCAAAATTTAAATATTTGTCATACTCACCTTAAGTATCTGAAATCTAACATACTGAAATCTAAGAGATAACCAAGATCCAATTACTAAGCTGTACTCTAAATGATAAGTACATAGCAAGTTTCCTGGCAGATAAAATATTTTATCAGGAAACAAGTTATTACCAGTTGAGTTGAAAAAATTTGCCCCTGCAACTGTTTTCTTCTAATAACTCAGCTGAATGACCACTAACACAGGTTAAGTATATAAATTTCTTTCTAATAAAAATGGTATAAAATAGCATGTTTGATTACGGAATTTGTAATAAAGCTGCGATAAGGAAAAATTCGTAAAATACGTCAATTTTTTAAGCTGTTGTAAAAATCTCAATCAAAAACAAAAAATGATAAGCGTTTAAAAAAGTACAATTAAATATTCGGCCCGAAATGTAATACTTGTAATTTTACCATGTACCTAATTAAAAAATAACATATACATACCTTCTATACTACAATCTATACTTTCGTTTTGACTAAATACTTTTTCTTCATGTCGGCTACATGTTTTAATACCATCTTGGCTTGTATCTATAGCTATATTTGTATCAGAAATTGAAGTACTAAAATTAAACATGTTCAATATTACAATTTCACTAATTTGTTGATTGATTAATTACTTGATATATTCTTCTGATTCTGAGATTGGTTCCAGAATGTGGTGACCTACGATTTATTAATATTTAGGTATAAAAACATGGATTGTTCTCTTTGGGTAAAAAAAATTATTTAATGATATCTTTCGTTAATGAATTTATTCATAAATCATTAAAACGGTTGTTTTTTTTGTGCAAATAACCCGAAATATAATAGTAGATCTTTATCATCCACTCAATTAAAAAATACCAAACATACCCAATTTTTTTATTTGACTAGATATTTTCTTCCCTTTTTCTTCATAAAGGTAGGATGCTTCAATAAGTTCTTGGCCTGTATCTAAATCAGCTATATTTATATCAGAAGTTGGAGCAGTACTAAAAATAAAACTGTTTAATCTCACAACTTCGCTGATTTATTGACTAATTACCTAATATATTCTTGTTTTTTTGGGATTGTTTCCAGAACGTGGCAACCTACGGTTTATTAATTATATTTATATTAAAACAGAGCATTATTTTTTTACCTTCAACATTTGATTTAAAAAATTGTTTATCGGTACCTATTGGATATGTGCATCTTGCATATGTGTCCTTCACTGCACAAATTGTATGTCTGCGATTGATTATTGGTGTCGTTAAATTTGATTTAAAAGACATAACTGCTTTAACATCTGATTCCTTCTTTCTAAACAAGTTTAATTCGTTCTAAAATATTACAAGAATGTTATAAATTTACATATCAGTTGTCAGTATGTTGTAATTTTCATTGATGTTAGTATTTTAAGTAGCACAGTCGTTTTTAAATTTTACCTACACATTCTGATAGGGATAGAAATGATCGAAAGTAATTGCTAAGGATATGTTTAAATATACAAAATTTAACATAAAGTACCTCAGTTCCGTCATTTGGTTAAAATGAAGGAAAACTACCTGTTAAAAGAAATTGTGAAATAGGATAGGCTAGCAGGAAAGTTATGGAAAAGTGCTAACAACTTGAACCACCCTTAAAATATGGAACATAACCTCCAAGTACAAGCATATGTGGAAGCAAACCATACAAAAATATCAGAGGACTTGTTGAATAAAACAGCTCGTTACGTTTTTGGATAAAAAATGTTACAGTCAATAAAACAGAGGATAAAGACAGACAGAAAGAAAAAAAAAATAATGGATCAAAAACCAAGACAATTATGTATTTTCCGGTGCAAAATTAAAATGAACCTTACCTCTAACTCTAAAATTTTTTGTCTGTAGCTTTTAAGCCGATTAGCGTACTGTAATTCAACTTGCTTCTGAGTTTCATTTGATGTTATTTCATTAATTGTTGGTTTATTTTTTACTTTCTTTGCTCTTTGGGCAAATCTGAAAATTTATGAATTGAACATTAAAAAAAATCTAACTTCATTATACTTACTCTAGAGTTGATTTCGTTTCTTCAATGGCAGCTACAGTGATGGCCGCGATAACCAAACATTTTGCATTACCGCCTAATGAAGCCTTTAGTATTCTGGTAAGCTTCGAATCTCTGTAGCTCACAAAACTTTCATTCTCACATAATTGTCTTATAACACTTCCCAATACCAAAAGCGATCTATGGAAAAAATTATAATCATTGAGAAATGTTTAAAAATTATTATTATTATACTTGCACACTTACTTATTTATATTTACTCCTTCTGTCAGCCTAATTCCGGTTGATTCTGTTTGGGCTAAACGTTCTGAACCCGCTAAATCGACAAAATTGAGTTGAGAAACTTGCACTGAGAGGTTATTTGAACTAATTTCTTTGGATTCGATCATCTAAAACAGAATTATTTAGTTCTTAAAGGTTAAATGAGGAGCAGAACTCAGTTGTAACTTACAATTCTGAAGATTGTATGTGATCTACTCGAGTTTGTGTTCATCTTTGTACAAGCCATTTTTTTATTTTTACTTCCTTGAAACATTACATCCATAAGTTCATTAGACGAATTCACCACAGCCTCATCAGCATCGACAGTTATATTACCCTGGGAATCCTCTCTTATACGAATAGGGCGAATGGGTAAATGTAACAGATCATACAATTTTTCATTATATAGTTCATAAAATGAGCATCTAAAACCATATTATACCTGAATTAGATAAACTGCGTGCTGTGTTTTCCTAATAACCTTAAGATAATACTTTCATATTAAAAATGACAAGAATAAGAGAGTCTGGGGCCAAAAATTGTTTTCCCAGAAATGTTTACGACAACGTAAATTTCACTGTGTACATATTTTAATATAAAATCCAAATTAATTCTTTAGATACTCGTTAGTGGAATCTAGGGCCAAAAATTATTTTCCCAGAAATGTTTGGGATCAATGTAAACTTCAGTGTGTAAATATTTTAATACAAAATTCAAATTCTTTAGCTGCACTCCTGGGAGATCCAGAAGAAAATTAAAGGATATACGCAGTCAACCATTTTACCACATTGGCATAGCTGTGATATGATTTCTCTGAATCAAGTCGACACCACCAGTGCGTCGTTAGGTGATGTCATTGTCATGTTACAGAGATGTCACAATGTGATGGGTTGACTAGGTTTTGAATTTTTTGTGTAGATGTAGAATATTTCTGCGTCCAAATGGAAATCAAACACAATTGATGACAATGTTCCACATTTTGTTGTGAGCATCTATCGTAAATAAAAAATGTGACAATACAATACCTGATTAGATATTGTCGGCTGGAATTACTAGCAACATATTTAAAAATATCGTTGATAGCTAAGGCAACAACACCCATATCCGTTTCATTTCCCATTATTGTATGAGTCTTTCCTGAAGAGGTTTGACCATAAGCAAAGACAGTGGCATTAAATCCAGATAAACAAGAATGAACTAGTGGTTTTACAATGTCATTGTAGACTGCTTCATTCGTATATGTCTCATTATAAATATAATCTAAAAATGATATTAAAACTGAAATAACCGAACACAAGTATATACTATCGCCATCCATAAATGGATTTTCCAACTTTCTTAAAACTTAACTAAGTGTTTACTGTTTTTCATCTTGAGAATAATTGTTTTTAAAATTACTTCAAGGTTATACTATTTAGGTTCCAAAAAGCAGAACTCTGAAGACTTCCATTTTTAGTACCATCTTCAAGCTAGTTAAAATTTGTTGTAACATTTTGAGCTATTTTTATTATTTGTAAGGTAACAATCAAGGCTTGTAAGATGATTTAAAGTCGTTATTAAGTCAATATTACTACTATTGTACTTATTACATTGTTGCTTTCCATATCCATGTCTCAGAAAAGCCAAATTATGTTTATATTAAATAATAATAATTATAACGCTTTAAATTATGCGTATAATGGCCAAGTATGAGCGTCATATGAAAGTACTCTGCAAGATATAATTTCTTCAGTCAAGCATTGTATAAAAGTAACTAAAGAGGCTTCGTAACATTGTTAAGGTACTGCTTGTGGTAATTCCACGAGGATATCAATGAATATGTTCAGCACTTCAGCAAAAGTGGTGATTTTCATTTGTCTTTAGTATTTATTAGTTTCTTAACATGGATTATATAAAAACTGATGGCTGGTTCTAAAAACAATGGTTTCTACAAATAACTGACAAATAAGATAGCTTGATTAGGATTAAACTTTCATGAGAATTAGTACTTCACTATATTTGGAAAAATGTGACCACTATTAACTCTCAAATTACCTTCAAAATTATGATTTAAATTACAAGTAAAGAACTAAATAGTGGTTATACATTACAAAATTGCTATTTCAATTTCTATCAATAATAATGTGAGTCTTCCACGTTCTCGTTGCAGGTAGCCTGGTGCTTTATTAAAATTGTTCTCGATAAGGCCCAAAATTCAGTGTGGAACTGGGTGGAGGGTCGGACAGTCCCAACCACTCCAACGTACATCGAAAGCTTTAAGAATTTGGTAAAGTCTATCTATGGATGATAAGATACATTTAAGTAACTCTTACCAAAAGTGTAAGGGTCCGTCAATCGGTCAGCCTGATAAATAAACTTGTCCTTGATAACCCACTGTGGTCCATTCTTTTCCCTTTCTATTAAGGGGCGAGATTTAATAGCTACCACGATATTATCTGTCGACATTATGATAGAAGTTTTTTCTAAATCTTCACAACATTAAACACACCAGCACCCAGTCGTAAAAGTCGTCACACTTCACAAAAACTTCCTGAAAAACAAGAAATATCGGTTGTTTTCAAATACCATAATACGTTCGTTATAACAGACAGAACGTGTAAATTGAACATCAATGCTGCCATTCTGAAAATTACACAGCCTGAAAAACTGAAAACATTACCTTGGATCATGAAAAGCGAACACTGTTGGAAATGTTCAAAAAATTAGTAACTCGACTGAAATGTATTAATTTAATAATACTAACTAGACAAGCCGAAGAAAGTTGACATCACGTCTGACTTACATGAAATCAACTAAATGTAACCTATAAAATCTTCTTCTACGGTCTTTCTTCGTTTTGTTTGATTAATTCCCTGATCTGTGACCCATTCGTTATGAATCCTCCTAACGATTCTTCTTCTTCTTCGCTTGTTTTTGTTAGTTCTGTGATTCAATTTAAATTACCTTTTACCGAAAACGCAAAAATTCATTTTTAAATTACCCACGTCTCGAAAGGTAAAGCTCATTTGAAAGATTTTTTTCCCACTTTAGTATTAAAGATTTTTACATTTACAATCGAAGTTTTGCTGATCTAATTGTGATTTTTGGGAAAAATTGAAAAGACCTCGTTTTCCTTCATTGCCTTTAAAAATACAAATGTTTTAAAAACTAAATCCATTACGGCACAAACCCTGGCATTAACTGTCATTAAAAAATCATCCTCTTCCGTTTACACCTTAATTTTTAAAATCTAATACCTTTAAGAACTCAAAAATCAAAAAAATTAGTACCTCACGCGACTCGATTAATGCGAAATTACGCGAAACCATGCAGCGTCCGCATTTCGATACCAGGATATCAGAATTGCGAGTAGGTGAAAAGATGGCGGGCGTCTTGTTCGGTGGGTTGTATATACAGGGATTGTCACACCATAACTATTAATCATCTAATCTAACAAACACTCTGATCGGGTTCAAATTCGGTTACGACGATCAAATTGAATCATTTCTCTCTGAATCATCAAATTCTTTTTACATTATTTTCAACATTTAATACATTGCGTTGTATGATTTAAAATGCTTGGATATTAATTACTCATTCAACATAATAATATAATCACTCGAGAAAAGGCCATTAAATTAAAGGCCATTAAAAGGCCATTAAAGAAAAGGCTTTCTCTTTTGGATCGTAGACGAATCAGGAAGGTTCTTTGGCACCTAAAATGAAAAGGCTTCTATTGTAATCTATTTACTCTTTGAGATGCAAACAAAAGAAAAATGAGTCTTTGTATTTTTCAACGTAATCATATCTCAGAGACTATTGGAACTATTTAGGGCATCTTCGACGTAAACTATTTGGTGACCCAACTATTCGACTATTTGGTGATGAACCTATTTTTGAGCCTTTTTGTTGAGAAAACCGTCCCAACTTATCTGATAGTGCGGTTTATAACCGCCCAGGGTTGTGGAGGGGATGTAACGAACGCGGAGGAAGGGCGCGTTACGTTAGGAGGTTAGTTTAAACGGTACGGATTAGACAAGCATAGATGAAGGTATTCACTCTCAAAAGTAAACTCTGGACTTAACACTCTGGTACAGACTCGAGAAAGTTCTTGGTGGAAGTCGCCTGGTGTAAAGTGTAGTAGTGGTGAAATAAAGACGATTTAAGTAGCGAGTGACTTTAATCAGTCGGTGGTGACAGACACAAAACAAACTCATACAGTCCACTACTCTACCCCCTCTTTTCGCGTCCGCATCATTATGTAATATTGCTGCAATATTTCTGCAATATTATGTGCTGATAGGGCATTATCCACAAATAAATTTGGATTTGTCCTTAGAGCTATAGTCTTTTAGATTTCTAGACTTTTCTATTGATTATCATAATAACCTTGAGATGTATTAGTTCTACATGTAATTTTATTGCTTAGCCATTACATAATAAGAAGTTTTATCAGCTTCAGTGAAATCAAATAATTGCGATGTTTAGATGTTTGTGTACTATTTATTTATTTGATCCCGAATAAAATATAAACCCAGTCAAATCCTAAATATAAAATATGCTATCTAATTAAAAAAATGAAACAAGTGAAAGTTTTCATTGTTTAATAAACAGTTTAGTTATTCAACAAAATGTATATTAATATACTAAAGTTAAAAACACAACTTATAAAAATTTAACTGGAATGTTTATGTTTACAGTTACCAAGATATGGTTAAATGTCTATGTCTGGTTAATTTCGATTTGAGCGGATTCCTATTGTTGGTCCCTTTTCAACAAAATTTTGATAAACCAAACATGCATCAGTATTTCACATTGTAATGTTGAATTATTAAATAACACAATTTTGATACCTATGGAGTGGTGCACCTGTTTAGTGCACCCTGCGCTTGTTTAGTTCATATTTTTTACATAGTATATATTAATAGAAAAATGAAACACATGAGTAACAATTTTACAAATTACATCAAATAATCTAATAATCTAAAACTATTAGACTAGGTATTGTAGTGACGTACAAAAAAATTAATTGATATTTGGAAACACTATTGTAACACACATTTTCACTACCAATAAGTAGACAAAAATTGATACAAATGTCAATAGATACTTAATTATTTTTTTGTTTCCGTTAAGGCACGGTGACTACTTCTGACGGGTAATGGCGATGAGGGGGTTTTCGGGCTAACAGACTTTGTTCTCTTGAGTTTTCCCCCTTGATTTTTCTGGAGGTTTCTTTCATGAGCATAAAGGAGAACACCAATGTGTCGATGACTGGCTTCCATGGCAATTTTTAAAGCAGTACTGCCATCCTAAAATGCAACAAATAAATAACATAATTAGTATAAGAATAAACAAAGTCATGCAGCAGTATAGGTGTAAAATCAATTTCACAAACTCGAATTTTCAAGTTATCAACCCTTTCAAATCATAGATGTTGAAGCAAGACGTGAGAAGGTTAGCAGTTAAAAAAGATTTCTCGTACATACATAACTAAATGAGTACGAAATTAATCAGTCTCTTCCCACCGAACAAATTTGTTCTGTAACAATCGTCATAGCAATCGCCGACAGAACAGCACCCGTCAATATTTGAGGCAAACGTAAGCAATTAAGCCAGTAGCAAGATTTTCACGATCAAGTAACTATTTTGTACCGTTAAATTTTGTAAAATATACGGAAAAGTTCAAAATATATCAAAGAGAGTATACAAGGAAATTTTGAAAACTAGTTTTCTCACTCGAAGCTTTTATAGTTCCATACCTGAAACACAACCTGATGTCAACATCAAGCTTGATACCAAAAGAATACAAAATCATTGATGAAGTTATGTGTTATAGAAAAGCACTCTTTTTGAGTTTACCTTTGTTTTTTGGCGTTGTCCATTTTTGGTTTTTTACAACATCTTGATAACTTAATTTTAATATTAGGTTTAGAGATTTCTGCACTAAGCATAAGTTACCTCTGGCTTACTTACTTACAACTTTGGCGAAAATAAATAAATGTAAAAAGCTACTTACGACATCAGTTAGGCTGGAATCACAGTCTGGCTGCATTAGGAAGTGCTTGACAATTTCAATATGACCATGTTCTGCGGCACACATTAATGCTGTACTTCCATCTTCATCTTGAATGTTAATGTCTGCACCTGCTTCGAGTAGCATTTTTACCATATCTAAGCGACCGTGACTCACTGCTAACATTAAAGCAGTTTGGCCGTGCTGAAAACGACAAAAATTTGCAATTAGTATCAATTTTTTACAATATTTATGTGCACTAACCTGTTTGGCACGTATATTAACATCTGCTAATTGAAACAATCTTCGGACGACATTGGCATGAGTTTGAGAACGAACTTCAGCAAGAGAAACCAGCATAACACTGGTATATCCAGCTTTGTTCTGTTTATTGATATCGCATACCTTCGAATCTAATAAAATTGAAACAACATCAAAATTACCATGAGATACTGCATAATGCATGGCTGTATTTCCACTGGAATCACTTATGTTGACAACATATTCTAGTAACAAATTCGACATATCTTCTAGAGCATCTAAGTAATCTTCTACATCTAAAGGATTAGCTGTAACTAAGCTAGATATTTTGAACCATTCTTGTTGGACGATATTGATAGCAGTACTGTGCTGCTTGAGATTTTTCAATGACTTTTTCTGAAGAGCATCATTTAAAACTTTCATGGCACCTTGCATTTCTTTACTTGGGACCACTCTGAAAATTAAACTCGATTAATGTTAAGATTATTAAGAAATGTATCAAATTACTTCTTCCTTTCTTTTTGGTGGATAGTTTGGAATATTGTAGATTCTGAAACTGGCAGCATAATTTCTTGTACTTGAACTTTCGTAATTGGGGAAGAACTGGCACCATTCTGATCTTGTGATGTTGATACATCCCCGATCTTTAAGTTTTGTTTCACTTTATCCAGAGGATTTATATCAGTCGATATGTCTTTTGAAGATAAATCTAAACCTGATAATCTATAAAAAAAGAAATCTTAATTGCTTGAGGTAAATATGTATTGTGAAGTTGGAAAGTGTATTTGTTAGTATGGTTTCCTGATTTCCTGAGAAAGTATCTAAGCACTAAGTCAAAAAATTAAGCAAGTAGAATCTTTGTTTATTACTGTGTACTTGGAAGTGAACTAGTTACCTGGTAAGAAGAATATGTTGATGCATATACGAACAATGTGCATTTTGGTTAATCCTTTCCATAAACGCTAATATTCACCAAATGCAAACAGAAATTGAAGCCATAGCGGAATAAAATCCCAGAAATAATACGGATATTTGGATGCTTTCCTGAGAAACAATAGATCTCACCAAGCAGACATAATGGGAATGAACTATCCAGGAATGTATTGGGAAAGTTAGACAGGCGGGAAGTCGAAAAATAGGTTTATGCTTTGTATTGTATGTATTTATAATTTGTATGACCGGAAAAGTCAAAATCGAAACATCAAATTTAAAAAAATCGAACATAAGCAACATGTTCCCAATTCTATTATAAAAGACATTTCCCAGCTGTCGCGGAAATGGAAATTTTACAATACAGGCCTGTGTAGTATGAAATACGCGTGCTCCCTTATTTAATTGATTTTTACCCAGAACTGTGTGACACTGAACGAAAACATCACATAATTATAGTATAGTATAATATAATTCTTATATTAGGCAGTGAATGAAAACACGTGCCAGTCGAATGATGATTAGGTAACTGTACCGTTTTCTAAAAAAATTAAACTACTTGCGAATTATCAATAAACATGTAGTAAGGACGAAATCCCGCACACGTCACTATAAATAAAAATTTCCATACTTCAACCCTTCAGAAATTTAACTCTACAATATAAATTTCTTGAAATAATAAACGCTAAATCACATTTTCACAATGTTCTTGTTTTTGCAAATCACTAAATAACTATTTGTACCGATTTTGAGTTGGGCCACGTCCTTTTATCCTAGTTCTAGATGGGGCCACTAAAAAAATTACACCAGAAGTTGATAAATGTAACTTCTTCATTAAAACACTCGTTGGTGTAAGACTGATAGAAGCGGGTAGGACATTTTTGTCCTGGTTGAATAAATTGCATTGTTTTTTCTTTTATTTTAATTTTAAATCCATTATTAAAAAAATAAAGCAAATTAATTTATCAAACTGTAACAGTCAAACAATTTTTTGGAACTACATACATTCTTTTACATTACAGCTACAATTCATTCAAAACAAATCTGATATCACGTGACCCGGTGACGTCATGTAGTTGGCAATAGTGAGTGATATTGTCGAATTCTTGGTATGTTCGACCGGACGGCAGATATGAATATTTGTTTACGTCACAGTTCATGGTTTTAAACTTTATATTTTGCATTAAATACAATCAAAAAGGTTGTCCAGTTTAATAACTTTCGTTTTGAGAACGTTTTTATGAATTTACTATACTGAATATGTGTGTATTTAATGTGCCAAAAAAGTAAGGGCGAGATTATTGACCTTAAATAAATTACCATTTGAAAACATCGACAAGAGTGTTGACTTCTCTATGAATGACGTCACATCAGATATGTTTTGAACGAGCCGTACATTCACCATATCGAGTGTGGTATTAAATTAAAGAACCCAAAAAGATGATTTTGCAGATTTGAGCAATTAAATAATCAGCAATATACTTAAGATACGTTTTAAAGATAACATTAAATCGTACTTATTTAAAGAATACATTACATTTACAATTCTTTTCCTATCTGCTATAGATTACATCATACCCTTACTATTTATCATGGTGTGATAAGCTGACAATGGCTTTTGGCACTATTTATGTTTCGGTAGAATACAGAGGTAGCATTAAGACATCCTCGAATAGAAGTTATAGTGACCCAATTCGTATTTGCCCATCTACTGTGTTCTTTGGAGCCTCTTATAGGACATACGTTAAAATTTGTAATGGGTGTCAAGCAGCTACACCAAATGTAGAAATATTAATTGAACCAAGGTGTTCAACATGTATGTTTTCTTCCTTGGATCAAATCTGAATATAATGAATCCGTTAGTATTTGTACTCAAAGGTTACAAACGAGATTTTTTTAATTTCAAGATGTATACTTAGAAGATTGAGTACGAAGGAAATGTTTAAATTCACAGTAATATTTGAATCAAACTTCAGTATAATTTTCGTAATCAGTCATTAGAAAAATAATAAACGAATAAAGTAATTACTTTGTACTGTTATTTTTAAAAATGATTGAGGAGAAACGTAATTTGTTAGGAATGCTTCAAGAAGTAAATAGCTGGATCTAATTATAAACTTACCTTAATGTCTCCGACTTGTCAGTGAGCGGTGACGAATATACTTTAGTATAAGTGTCTTGCCTTCTAAACTTTCTGACTTCCACAGGTGTAGTCGGTATTTGCGGTCTAGGGATCCTCGATGGGGTGGGGCTGCCTCCATCCTTTTTAACTACATCTTTGACTTCTTTTTCTTTGTCACATTTGGCACAAGGCAGTAAATCCACAGCTGCGTAGCAAGCGGCATCATTAGTGTCGGGTTTCATTTCCTTTGCCTCACAAGCTGCATGTTTTTTGGGTGGTATCAGATCAAACGTATCCGTATATCTGGACACCGAGACGTTTTCGTATTGAGTGTATTTATCTGAGAGCTTCGTCTCGCTTTGAGTCGATTTACTATGAGATTTTACTTTCAAATTAATTTGGCAAGATCTGTTAACTGTCATTGATTCGTATTGGGTGGATATTGTTTTAGTTCTTGTGGTTAAATTAAGCTTGTCTTCTCCTAGATTAAACGATTTGCTCCTGGTACTTAATGAAGCTAATGATACAGGAGATGTGTACGCGTCTTCGGTATTTTCTGAACCAACAGATACGTTCTTTTTTACTACATTACATTTTAAACAGAAAACGTCATCTACGGTGTCACTGGAGCTACCGACTGTTGAGCACTGTACAGAATTTTGGATTGAAACGTGTGATGTTTTTGTTTTAGCTAATGTTCCCACGTGGCTGATACTTTTCTGGATCTCTGCTGTTTGCGTCTCACAGTTAAATTTTGGTATTTCAGGAGTAACGTATTTGAATTGTAATCCAACATCTCTTTTCTCTTTGGGTAAAGGTGTTTGGGTGTCTTTAGAAATTGTTATGGTTTTTTTACCAGGCGTCTCACTTTGATCATTCAAAAATTTCACTTTTTCCTTGAGCCATTTATCTGCAGATTCATGGTCAAACGTCGTAGTAGAGACATGTTTCATGTTTGGACTTTGGTGTCCTACACCTACATTTCTGGTCAGTACTCCACACATCACTCCGAAATCTTTCCTCGGGGGCGGCGGAGGGGGTGAGATTTTTTCCTTGCCAGTTAAGGTATCCAATTCGTCGAAATGCGTAAAAGACTGCGACCTCTGGCGCAAATACACCGGCTGGATAAAATTTAAGTTTTGCGGCGTATTTTTGTAATTCAACTGTAGCTTTAGGTTCTTGTTTACTTCCTTCAATGACGAGATCTGGGCCTAACAGAAATTAAAAATGAAGTCTTACCCAGAATTGTTCAAGTGGAGTGGTGAAATTATCATGTAAAAGCTCGAACACAAAAGGCAACCTATACGTCCTTTATGGAATATGATTAGGTACACACTTGTCATGCATGTATCGATATACTAGTTAGAAGGTACCGCCACTGTGTTAATACCCTGACAATATTTAAGTGATTAAAGTTATGCAGGTCATTAGCAGTTAGGTTCCGCTACAAAGAGAAAACACAAATAACTATCGCATAGAACGTTCCAAATTAAAGAGGTACCTAACGTTTCAAATCTATTCATCATTAAGTTAATTGGTTAATAATTCGAAAATTATTTGGCGCACCATATTTTGCAAAGCCGAGTACGTTCATTAAACATTGCTATCTAACTTCGTAGGATGTTTATCGCGGCGAACTTTTGGATTATTTATACATTCTATATATATCAAAGAGCCGTGTAATTATGACATTTTATGTGGTATTTCTATAGTTTTCAGCATATTCCTTTATTAATTTTATTATATTTACTGTAAATTATTTTTTAAATGTCAGTTTTACTACTCAAAAACTACTATAACTAATTTTAATGTGCATATAAAATAAATCGTTGTTTTCTTTATCAATTTCAAATTAATGGTTTAACATTTGACCTCCACAAGAGATATAAGAGCGCAAATGAATGTCTGAAGGTATAAAAGGCTCGACTGCATATTTGGGGCATATTTGTATCCAATTTTTTAAGCACTACTTACTGCTCATCGAAACACGTATGTTTTGAATTGAATTTCATGAGTAGTACCTTTAAACATTGAGACAATCAGTAATCATTTACCCTCATTCATTCACAAAAGCATTTTAACGTTAAAATGGGTTCTAGCTTAAAATGCGTTTAGAAGTGTTTCACAGATGTAACTAGAGTGTTTTGTTCCATGTATTCTTAACATGGAGGTAACTATAGTTACCTTATTGAAACACATTCTAAACGCATTTGAAGCTAAAATCCATTTTAACGTTAAAACGGTTAAGACCATTAGTATTTAATTTGTACGAGTTTACTTGATAATTTATATGTAGTTACGTTTGATAAATGTGCACGTCTACTAAATTAAAGGAGCATTAACTAACTACTTAGGTGAATTTTAAGCAATATTCTACCGCTGTTAAAATTACTGACTTACTTTTAACTCGGGAACTAATTTAACTTGATCTTCTAACTGTTTGGTTCGTTCGAGGCTAAGTGCCATTTGTTCTCTGATATTCTGCAGAGCCACGGGACTCATTCCAGAAAACTCTAAACTGACCCCGTCAAATTCGCTCCTGGCGGGCCCGTTTCGATGGGAAGGAACTGGCATTATAGATGCGGGAGCTGAGGACATTGAACGAATTGATGGAGCTGACTTTATTATGTTTAAATGTGTAACGAAAAGCTCACGTAGAAGTTTTCTAGAAGTGACGTCTACGAACGGTTCGAAACGGTGCATTACAAACGACGGCCATTGAAAATAGCACACACATTTAATATTTTTCTTGATTCTCTCCATCAAATACCTGTTATTCACCTGTTGTATTGTTTAATGGACTCGACAGTATTCACTCGCTGGTTTAGGAAAGTGTAATATGATGTATCTAGAGTGAACGCATGCGTTAAGCAATGTTTAGGTCTAGTGCACAATGGTTTAAATCGTCATTCGCTTAAGGTATACAGGTGTACATAAAATTTATATCACGGAAGAAAAATTTACATTTATAAGCTAGGTGCTTTATGGGTAAAACGTTTCATTGATTTTCTACGTATATGTGCATGGCCTATATTCAATTACCGAGTTCGATTTCCGTTCACTTCAATAATAGAGAAAGTAAAATGCGATTTTTCTATGAGAAAAATATCAGCTAAACTTTACTTGAACTATCGATCTTAATTAAGAAAAATTGTTTAATTATGCTACTATCGATGAAGATTATTTGAAAAGTTTGCATCCTACAGCAGGAAATACATGCGTTGCGTTTCTAATTTTCATCTGATCATAACTGCGCACCTTGTTAAAACGTTATGTATTGACTACATTGTTAAAGAAAGAAACAGTGAATATCCAGGCAGTTTTGAGCTGTCAGATTCAATCAAGACTTTGTGAAAGATTAAATAATGCCATTACTCTTCTAGTCCACCAATGAATGATCGTCTTTAAAAATATGTGAAATTACTACAATTGTGGGCAGTTCAATTGAAAATAAGGGGGGAATTAAGACTGTTGTCCAAAAAGTGGTAGAAATGAATTACAAAAAATAAACATAAACCTCTTATTTCTTTTACTTCATTCGCATTAAAGCATTGTTCTTACTACAATAAAGTTGTTATTCTCTTTTGACATTGTTGATAACCACTTCCTGGACCTAACCTTAATATTGTCAATGCGAGCAGTTCATTTTAATAATACTTCAATCATAGCTTACAACTCACCAACTAGATCAATATTTATTGATTATACAGTAGGCTGTCTTCAAAAGGAGGCAGCGTTAATTAGAGAGGTCCTTTACAAATATGTGCCATTTGGCAAGAACCATCTTTTGAATTGCTCCATGAAGTAGCTTACACCTGGTGGTATTTCAGGTTTAGCAAGGATATAAATCATGTCCCGTGTGAGGTTCAGTGAAAGTAAAAGAGCCTGTATATCATGCTCTTTTGAAGACCTACTATATGGAGTTACAAGAATTCACCAATATATTTAAGCTTTAATGTCTCCAGAACCTATTAAAGGGTGGTGCGCAGCAACAACGCGCTGATCGGAAATAGTTCACAATGAAATCGTTAAGAAGTTGGTGGTTACGCTCACCATCAGCACGTGGAATAACCGTGCACAACACATTATAAATAATCCTCTTGCGAATATGAAACAATGATTTTTATAAAAGCACTAGGATGCCTCATTTATATAATGAGACATAGTCTATGTAGACTTCTCCAGTTAATTCTTTAGGGAAAACTCGAGACGAAAGGTCCTAGTAAAACCTTACCACACTATTTTGTACAGCCCAAACAAAGCGAAAATCGCTATGATGATGTCAAACGTCTGGAACAAATAAAGCAAACAAAGAGGAATGGTCACTTTATAGTTGAAAAATTTCCAACAAAAACCTCCGATTTTAAGCACAATCTGATGGAAATGAAGAAAAACGAGAAGAAATAATATGAGAATACGACACCCCCTCATTTTCAGAAAAAAAAAACCAGTATCATAAACAAACGCAAACTTTTCAAATGAACCTCGTACATAAATTCGTAATCTGCTCTAAAAGACATATGTATGCAATACTAACCTGATACAGCTGTCACGTCCGGTAAATTATTCGAAAGTTTATTCTTCGATCTTTGAAGGGTCTTTTCAAAGTCTGATATCGCATCGTCGAATCCGTCTCCTATGACAGGAACTTTCGTTGATTTTTGCTCTTGGATTGGCTATAAAAATTGTTTGCATGGTTAATAAGCAAAGTCGATTCAATAATGAACGTACCTTGAAGTTTTGTTCGATAAACGGAACATTAGGAGGCAATAGACCTAATAATACTTCCATGGACTGTCTTTGTCTTCGTCGATCCTTTCTTCTTTTAATCGAACCAGTACGATTGTCAGCTTCTTGGCTAATTGACTCACAATATCGGACAAAATCGAGATCGATGTGATAGCCATAGGGGCAACAATTGCATTCATACCAAGTATAGCCTGAAATAGGTGTCAGCTTTAGCATTCTTGTATGTAGTTTTTGGTAATTATGACAGTTATTATGGACGATATTTTCCACGTTTTAAGTCGCGGCTGTTCAGGACAGCAACGGATTGTTAATTTGCACAATTTTCAACATTCCCTGCCACTAAAAATGATTTGAATTATGAACTAATAATTTGGTCACAGTCCCTGATAACAAGAAGGAACGATAGTGATTCTGTGTTTCTATCAATTTGTCGACGATGATAGCAAACTGTGGCTATCTCAATTATTCTTAAATTACCATATCGTAGCGAAAATTATCACTTGACAATAATAATAACAACCAAGACACAAATTAGATTTTACGAATAATTAAATTTATAATTACATTTATCAAATTGCGATAAATGAGACATATGATGTCGACCTCGTTTAAAACCTTCAATAATATGATTCAGAATCGTAGGAATGCCGTTGATTGCACTTCTTTCCTGAAATTAGTGTGTGTAATCGGACTAAATCATCAACTGATTATTGATAAATCGAATTTTTCAAGGTTGCATGTACTCGAACCATAAAACCTGACCTTATACATGCATTTAAAGTTATCATCGCAAAACCCCTTGGGGTTTCAAAGATCTCAAGAGTTATTAAAAATGTTACGCAATATAACTTAAATAAACGGTATAACTGGTGTGTTTAAAAGTTTTCACAAATTATTTATATGCTTAAATATTATAAGTGTTACAAATATTTTAAAACACACGCAAATTAAACACTTGGAACTGCTAGATGGTAATAGAATGTTGGAGAAATCGATTACATAAAAATGACCTTTTACATATAATATGTACATACGAAAGCATCTCCAAAGTACTATACAGTTGCAGAATATGCAACCAGTGACCAACAACTAGTTCCATTCAGATGGAAATAATTCCTTATGCAAAGTATGGTCTCAAACTACTTACTTTTCTAATGATCGAATCTGGTTTACAGTAAATATGGAATTATATTCGAAAACACAACCTATAGATCCTCATTGTACGTCAAACTCGAACAAAACCGGTTGCTACATCAGGTAGAAATTTTACTAGCGATCCTCTTACAGGAGAAATTTTGCAAAACAATCTGTCCCTGGCTTCTACTTTATTAACTCAAAAGTATCGATAGCGATAGCAATTCTACCAACGTGATGATAAGAAGCTTAAAATTATCAATCAATAAATCAATAGTTGTCACAATATTACAAAAGGTGCTGTTGTTCCGGACCATAAAATGTGCGCAACGTATTTTGCTGCAAAAGAGACCAGGTAATCGCCACTTGCTGCATTCTTTAAGCACCAATGCTACAGTTATACTTCTAGTAAATAGGGCTGATGAAGAAGCGATCTGCAAACTGTCTGAGAGGATTAGAACAAGAACTCTTGAAATCACAAGCATAAGAAAAAGGGATCCGACAGATATACCCAAACGTCTGAAGAAGCAAGCAACCAAGCATGTCAAATTTTCAAAAACGAACTTGTCTCAATACCTCCAAGTCTTCTGGCCTTGTGCGAGAAGGGAAGGCAGAAAGAAAACCCCATTTTTATGGCTGCAAATGGGAAAAATCCACCTGAATGCCTCACGTAAAACAAATTTGTAAATCTTATTTGCAACGTGGGCGGAAGTGACAGAACTGAAGGCGAGTGACTTTACCATATCATTTGTTTGATTAATAGTAATTTTTGTTGCTATCGCTAATGGCGTACATAACGAGGGGAGCAATTGCTCGCCTCTAGAAGAAGAAAAACCAGGCGATTTTGGATTATGGAAGCGTTTAGTAGTGACACGGGTTTTCCAGGATTGGTAGTACACAAGACAGTTCCAAATGTTTCTAGAATAACCCACATGTACCTTTGTGCTACAAGAAATCATGTTTCACCAGGCATCTTCCCTCAAAACTAATTGTAGGTTGCATATTTGTAGTACAGATCCTGGGTACCTCTTTTGGGTCGTATACCAGTCTGTAGAGGAATAAAACTGATGTATTATCCAACATGTAACGCGTATCTATTATCTTTTTATGCGCCGAGAAGCAGAAATGTACCAACAAAGCATTTTTAAAAAGTGCAAGAACATTTTTCTTTGGGCGTTTACATTTTCTAAATATTTTGTGACTATGGTGCCAGCGCCTCTTGCGATGCCATTAATTGGCGCAACTATGCGTGCCCCTGCACATACTTAACGCTACGACTAGCGCTGTTGTTTCTTAATATTCTCTTCATTAAATCGTCATAGATCAGGCTGATGAATATGAATAATTTATTTCACATTAATATTTATGGAATTTACAATAACAAAATTAAACGTAGGACTTCAACTATTTACCACAGCAAACACAATATTGTGTCATCGCCTGTTTGTTACCGTTGTTTTACTCTGACCCTTTTTAAAAACTAACCACGCCCATGTCTACTATATGTAGGAGTTAAATTAGAAAGTATACTCACGGGCAAATTGTAATTTTCACGCACATATATAGATATATATTACATACATATTTCGTTTACAGTTAGAAAGTTCAAGAGATGATTGTTTAAACATTTATTATTGAAACGGAAGTTAAATAATCTTTTTTTTCCTAATTAATACTATGATAATTAGTTTTGAATGATAATTTCTAACGTTTAGGTAAACAGCGTTTAAATTGCATTAATGTTTTACGACATCTGTGATAATCATTAATATTTGGAAGCATTAAGTTAATCATTTAATAAAATTTTTGAAAACACCATTTATAAAAATCCATATTCTATGGAACTTACTACTCCTCTTTCACTTCTTAAAAGAACTCATTCTATTCTTTTAAGTTCTTTTTTGGAGAAGTTTCGGTAACTACATCAAAACTTGAAAAGTATTGAAAACGTTCGAGGATAGTACGAGGCAATTGACCTTTGTGTTTTATATATATTTTGTGGGTTAGCCTCATGTATTTCGCAAAAAACTGGAGGCCACGTTCTTTCCTATCCGACTGTACACGAAGACAGTGGCGTAAGAAAGTAGCAAAGGCTACCCTTGAAAATTTTGCTTAGCCCCAAAGCATATCAAATATTAATTTGCCGTGCGCCTTGTCCCTTTTCGGGGCCGACACTGATAGATACACCACTGAAGGCCACAATGGATTTAAAATTGAATCTAAAAGGTTAATGAATTAGCTGCACTTTTCAATTTTAATTTTAACGCTGAGTCGCTTAAGATATATACAATAAACAAATTACAAAAATTACATCAATAGTGAATAGTTTAGACGTACCAGGTTTTGCAACTACCAAATCAGGAATAAGTTTCCTACCCTGCCAAAAGTTTATTTCTACTTTACAGACCAGAGAGTAATCTTAAGAGGGTTTAAGCAAAGACCCCTTTGGAAAATAATCCCGCGCGCAAAGGACGACAAGTTTAAGACTACCTGCTCATTTTACTGACCTATCATCCCCAGTCTTCAGGGTCCAGTTCATTACCTAACCCTCCGACATTGCAAATGTATTGTCCCAGATTGGTCAACATACCATAATTTTGTTCAATACCTGAATCCAGCAATGCCGTTATTTCACGTTCAACGACAACACCACGTTCAGCCAGGTTACTACAAATGAAGTAATATTCTGACATTTTTGGAAAATTATTCAACTTCACAAACTCAAGTAAGAAAATACTATCACTGTGCACGTTCGTTCACTGTGACGAGCCCCCCAAAACTACTAGTAAAAGACTATTTTTCCTCATGTAAAAACTATATTTCATGTAGAGAGGGGATGAAAACGTACATTTGTCCCATCGTACATATTTTACTACAACATAAGGTCGTTTACTTCCTTCAAACAGGAAACAGGTATACCACTTTATGTTCAAATAATAGGGTGACAGGGCAGATGTTTCGCAAACGAAGTTGGTTTAGAGATAAGATAGATATGGGAAATGAAATAATCTGCACATAGCTGTGTACATTTCATGGTGGAAGTCTCACACACACACACTTACATACAAATTAAAGCCTGAAATAAAATGTTCAAATTTCTCCACTCCTCATCCATCAATTTTTATTTGGAGAATTAAGGGATTCAGCAATTTATCCCAGGGAATCATAACTCAAATAAATAATATCAATAAATCACCCAATGAAAATCCAGGTGGTCTAATAAGGACTGAGGTATTTCCTTAAAATATGCACCCAATACATTGTAAAGTAATACACTGTATACTGAGTTAAAAGCAAACTGTTGCAATTTTGGAAAAACTTTTATAATTATTATTTGTAGGCAGATTCTGCACATTTACATAACGAGTCGCGGGGGCCTTGATCGCGCACGTAGGCACCCATATTTTTGAGGGGCGGAGCCCCCGAACTACCCGCTGGGACTCCGCCCCTCAAAAATATGGGTGCCTACGTGCGCGCTCAGGGCCCCCGTGACTATAAAAATGTGCAGGATCTGCCTTTGGATAATAAGGGATTTTTTTACGGGAAATGACAGCCGATCTATCTACCAGTGTTTCTAAGGAAAATAAATGTTACAACATAGTTCTGACCAGGGTTCGAAAAGGCATAAATCAGGTACGAAGTTTAAAAGAAAAGTGAGTGAGAAATTTTGGAAGTAGGTACATGACCTATTTTTTTTTATTAAGAATTTGCAACCCAAAAGTAAAGACGAGCTTTTTCTATTAATAAATGGTTTAGAATGTGAAATATTGCCTTGAATAAAGACTTGAATTTTGTCTACTGCCAGGTAAAAAATAATATGTACCCACTTTTTATAACGGTACATATGACAAAAATAATTTAGTTAAAGACTTTGAGGTTGAAATTCACAAAGCTGAAACAGTCAGTTAGACAGTTAGCAAATATGACTTATCTCAGGCATGGTTTAGAAAAATCGTGTTTTGCTCTGACTTCTGATTATAAAAATAATAGATAACAGATTGTATATTAGTTTAAGTATATTTTCGGTCCCCAGTTTATAGATTCTACCGAAGTACATGAGTGTTTTACCTTCGATTTAAAGAATAGTATTGTGGCTAATAAAGAATTACACAAAATTTGCGACTAGGTAGTAGAAAATTATATCAGTGAAGATTGTTTATTTCCTCCAAACATTTGAGCTTGTCGGTCTTCACCATTACAACGCATTACACTACATGCGAGTCAGTTTATTATTGTTATGCTTAATTTTTAAATTGAAATTTATGCCAAAATTAATACTGTTTCTAACCTTCCTAAAGAAATGATGTGGGACATATTAATGTCACACATTAGTTGATATTTGTCAAATATCTTTTAAACGACAAGGAATAAAAATTTAATGTTTGGTGCGCATGTGTAACTTGATATACCCTTTAAGAATAGTCATAAAAAAAGTAGCATTGCCGTTTAGAAAAACATGAAGAAAAGACATGATTTTAGACAAACAATAACAGATAAACAACTTAATATTTATTTTTATAACAAATCTGTCTGTTATTGAATTTCTTTAATTTTCCGTGAATCTCCTTAATTATCTGTTTACCTCCTTTCCTGTTATTCCGTTACTAATTTGGGGGTTTTTACACCAATATTAACCTACAGTTTCTACCTGTTCAGGTAGAGCTGAACTACGTGCATGTCGGATGTGGTCAAATTCGGTTTCAGCCCACACCGGTATTTCGAGATTTTAACTTATATTGAACACCGGATGACGTATGCAGACCGCATGTGTGCATATTAATATGCATTTAAAATTTTTGATACATGCTAACACGAAAAATTCTTCGTAGAGAAAAAAAGCAAAACAAAAACTACTTCTCCGAAAATGATATATTCTATAAAATTTTTACCGTTTAAGAGATATTTACAAAATAATGTTTTGATAGTAGACCTTGAATAAAAATGATTAGCGCAAGTGGAATGGATGGAGACTTTTGACATTTTCATCTGGCGTTTACGAGCAATGTACCAGTTTTCATTTTTGTGCGACTTTGTTGGAGAATTATTTTAACTGAATTATAAATGAAATTTTTCCTATAAGGGGGAAACATCTATACCCTTATTTCTAACAGAACACATCAACTGAAGGAATTTAGTGCAAAAATGCAAACATATTTGTCGAAAGAAAGCAGATATATATTCTTGCTATTTTAACTATCAGTGGGATTTATTAAATGTCAAATCATGATTTACATGATAAAAAGGTTTACCAAATAAACCTAGAAATGCACCATGCTCCCTCTTATTGCCCAAAATAGCCCATAAACAATTTTTAAGTGCGTGTTTGCACGATGTCTTTAAAGTTTCAACCTTCCAGCTCATCTGGAAGTGCCTTGATTTTGGATTTTAAGATTTAGCCCCAGTTGGACGAAAAATATTCTACCGTGACCCGGACGGACCCCCATTTTGGAGGTATCTATATCCGTAAACCGACGGAAACTAATAAAAACAGTTCCAGTCTATAAAACTGCAGGTGTTGAAGTAAGTTTGTTAAGCAATTTAAGTTGGTCGTAAAACTATTTTCTTAGAACAAAATACACAATCCTTACTCAGTTGTTGTTCCATTATTACCGTTTATTACTGACCTCACCGTCGTAAAATAAGAAGGAAATCCGTTGTATTAGAACGGAAAAGCACGTCTAAAGTTCTTATGGTTAGTAGCAGCGACTATTTCGAGTGTTTCCCTGTGATTCATTATTACAAAAATAGAACCTGCATCCTTATTCCTGTATAACTTTGTGAAAATTGGCATTATAACAAATCGTTACAGCTGTTTTAATTTTCCCTTTAACAGAGACCGCCTAGTTGAAGATAAATAAATAACCAAACTAACATAAGAGGTACAGTACACGTTGCCTCCTCCTCTGAGCACATAACAGTGGACCAAGAAATCGAAAATTTAAAGAAACCAAGTCTAAATCATCGTTTGGTGAATCAATTAACGTCTTTCGAGTAACTCGTCATATCAAAATTCTTAAGCATGAAATTTAAAGATAAAAATAATAAATCATAACAATAACGACAATCAAAATAAAATAATCAATATCACGTTTTTTAACGTTTCAATTTTACTTTAGAATGGTACTTGAATGGTACCTTTTACATTGAAGTCATTAGTCCAGTTCTAAGGGTAATTGGAGGTATTTAAAAAGTGTATAATTTTATTACAAGAGTTATGACAATAAATTGTTAACAGCAACATTTTTTATGACTAATTACGCTTTTTATTAAGCTACTATTATATTTTGATGTGCCCAGAAGACATGGTATACACAGATAATTTTCTTACCATTACCATTTGTGATGGTTGTATTCGGAGCGCAGGTTTGGAACGACATTATTCTGCAGTCACTTCAAATGGAATTAGCAGAATACTGTAACAGAAGAAAATAATTTGTACTACCCTATTTTGTTTTGTTAAAGTTTATAAACGTATGCATATCTGTATTTGCGTACAAAATCAATAAGTGATAGTGTTATCCGATAACGTTTTATTTCCGTATCACTGGAGTACCGTAAAAATATCTCATTAGTGTTTCATTAACGCGTTGCATTTACGTGTTGTTTTCATTTTTGAAATCGTTACTCACACTACTCAAATATGTTCATTCACAATTTCAGGTGGAGGGGAGTTTCATAATATTGGGATGAATTTTAAATTGGGCGTTTCCTTGTCAATAACTAAAGAGTAATTTTAGGGGCTAATCTTCAATTTTCCTTACATTTCTTAAATTTTCAGAAATATGAAATTTCAAATCACCGGTCACCTTCGAAAACGGTTGAAAATTGCAACAACGCAGTGGGTATTTCATTGCATCCTTTACAAGATTAAAAACTTGCAATTTCCAAATAATAATAATGTAGAGACTTTTTATATTGTATGCATTTTGTTGTCAAAATTTAAAAGTTTTGAGTATGGCTTATTACTCAAATAATCTATGTGCAAGTGTAGATGTTAAATAAATGAAGATTAACAACTTCGAAAAGGAAGTCAGCTAGAAAATGATGCCTGGCTGCCTTCGTACATTGTGAGTTTATAAAACAGTAGATTTATCTAAAAGGGCCATACTTAAATAATTTAAGGGAAGTATGAAACCATAAAGGCACGAAAATGTTTTAAAAGACATGTATACCTGTTCAACTAATATTTGGTTTATACGACTGAAGCGGCGACGGCGAGGGGGATTAACATATTAACTGAGGGCATGGGCGCCGGCACGATTACTTTCAGGGAGGTGCATCTGCATCTACACATTATATTATTTACTGATAAGATATAATTCATAACAGTGTATCCTTATGTAAGTATCTAAAATTAGGCATTCACGCCTTGTCAGATAAATTAATATTAAATTTAGCCATGCAAGCTTATGGAAAAATCGCAAAGGAGGAGAATAATGAATTCATTGACAAGGTGACATGATTCGAAGTGTTAAATCAATTTGGATAACAAGCTATACGTTTTGTGTTTCTATTCAGAGTCAATTTATTATTCAGAATCTTGTTTCTTTGTCTCTTTCTGTCATTTTCCTTCATGGCAGGGCGGGTGCAAGTGCACCCCCTTGCACCCACCTCCCGGCGCCCATGACTGAGGGTACATGATTGGATTCTATCGATTATTGAATATTAAGTATTACTATGAGTTAATGTTAAGTAAATTGTCCCATTTAGTAGACGCTAATTTAATAACAAATATAAATAACAATAACTAAATAAAATAAATCCTTTCACATTTGCTTAAATTCATTCTGTACATACTTATGTTTAGTAATGCTATTATTATCGTTAAGATTTATAAAGTGCGGATACCAAGCAGATAACTCGAATACTTCATTTGAATTATACCCCATAATGGTCATTTATGACCTGCTAGTCACGACCGTCGTGTCACTGCCGCTCGGGTCGTAAAACCCAAATAATGTTTGGACACGTCCACGTAAAAGTTATCCTCGCAACATCCATGTACATTTTCTAATACGTTGCTTGAATTTTTAAATTTGAGAAAGGTTTTTAGATTTATACTAATAGAATATTGCAACAATGCTGTGATGTCATCCCTTCTACTTTATGGTACTGAGGTTTCTAGGCAATAAACAAAATGAAAGGTTTCGAAACTTTGTTGAGTCGCAGAATGTTAAGCAGAAGCATGGGGTATGAGAGGGCATCGATACGGACTCCAGTTTATGTATGTATTGTATGTACTTAATCGGTACGCGCAGAATTGAAAGGAGAATATCATTGCTCAGGAAATTTCCAGGGCTGCTGAATCTACAAGATAAGCACCCATGACTAAAAAGAACACTCAGTATAAATGTAACAAAACCAACTATCGATTAGATTAAAGCAGTAAATGAACACGTACCACCCCGTAAAGTATGGATCAGATATCAACCATATAAATAAACAACACGGATTAAAATGAAAAATACAAACGTATTGGATTCTTGATAGATTTGAAATGGCTTTTGGATAGTTTTTGTATATAAGTATCTACTGCTGAAATGTTCATTTGTGAATCCAAACAATATTTTTCGTCAAGAGATTGGCCCTTATTATACCTCTAAAAACAAATCTTTCGTAACATGGTTAATATTTTTAGGCACCATTTTTGGCATTTGCCAAACCGTATATTCAGGTCGTTTGAACAGAAATACTCGTGAAACACATGACGCGACGGCTGAACTTTGAAGAAGCATTCTTAAAGTACCTGCATGCACTTAAACTAATAGCAAAGACATTTTTTGGTTTTGTTCCTACATACGAGTGTCATTAACCTGAACTCTATTTTTAAAGCACGTTTTTTGGCCATTCTTTTAGGATATACGAAAATACATTTTGTGTACAAGCATATGCAGGTACGTACGTAGGCACCCATGCCATTATAATTAATAGATAATTGCAAAAATGTAATTACGCGAGATTTCAGATATGATAGATAGAATTTATAACATTATATATATTTAATACTGTCATGAAAAATAAATTTACTACTAAAAGGAACAAACTTTTGGGCACTTTCACACCAGCCAGAAGGTCGGAATTGCAGGAACTTATAACCTAGCAGGATGTGACTATATCCACTTTGCTTTTAGCGGTGTTGTTATTGGTCGATTTTTATCTGAGGTAGGATATAAATTCTCCTTAACAAATTTTCTTGGCCAGTCTTTTGAAAAAAGTTGTTATAATCTAGGTTTATGAAAAATTTCAGTTACCAAAGAAATCGGTTTACCGCTTGTCATTTTTTCCCTCAAGGATAGTCTGAAAGAGGCAAACGTAATTACACCGTATCAAGTAGGTCACGCAAGCGAAATGTTTCAATTGTTATCTTGGCAGTTAACGTAAACCAGAGATATAACCATGACAAAATAGCCTCGTGATTTTTGAACACGGGGAAATTTTACGACTTCTGGAGTATTCTAATCAACACAATAGAAACAAACGTTTTAACGAGCTTTTGTTAGAAACATTACATAAAACGTACCGAAAAATACGAAAACCATTACCGTGTAACTAATAATATTTCTCAAAGGTTCTTTAAGCTATACATCATACTGAAGATGTGAATAAACAGTCTGGATCAGTTGTTCTTTCATGATTGCTAATGACTACGAATACATGCTAATGAACGTAAGACGTTTACAACCCACGCGATTTTAAATCAATTAATACTATCTATTTTCTTTCGGTACAGTCGACATGTTTCCAATAAAAGTTAATTTTTAAAGCAACTGTCTTTTGTGACATTTATTAATAAGTTCAATTCAAACATCTTTTAAAAATGTCCCACAAAACATCATGTGCATCATTTGTTTGTTACTTATTTCCTTTAAATATTATTTGAAAAATTGAATAATTTTTTAAACGCTCCATACACCCTCATATTGCTCTAAAATAACCTTTAAGCGAATTGTCATATTAAACACATCGATTTTAATTTTTCAGGAGCTATAAGAGTAGTTCATCCCCTCTTAAAAAGGCAACCACCCCTGACTTTCTTTAATATGAAAGTATGTAAGTAACATATTGAAACTCCCTTTCCAGAAGAATATACCAGACCTTTTCACATGATCATCTTTTCAACTTATCAGAGAAAATTGAGTACACTCATACTCAGTATATCTCATACGAGAGACTAACAGGGAAACCATGTACAGAATATGGATAACTTGGCACACCATTCAATCCAGAAGGAACAGATGATCATAAAATCAATTAAGTATGATTCAAGGGACAACGACAATTGGATGTTTGAATGGAGGATTATGGAGCGAAGATATAAGCATAAAACTCAACATATGTATGATCACATATACAGTGCGAGTCTCCAAATTGGAATAAATGCAGTAAATCATAGGCAGTTTCTTTGTTGGAAATATGCTCGGACAGGTCGATTAGTATTTTGAATTGCGCTCTTTTTGATGTAAGAAAATGTTATACGACGTGTACCAAATTTGAGATATGACGTCATCGACTAGTTTTTTAAATGGCACTACTAACTTTTTTATGACTATTCTTAAAGATTATATCAAGTTACACATGCGTACCAAATATCAAATTTTTATTCCTATTCATTTAAAAGATATTTGAAGTGATTGGAAGTACAAAGAGAAATGATTGCAGAATACAGTCTACATGTACATAATGAATAAAGGCAGATAGTATGATGAAGCACCAGAAACCTTTTAGGTACACAAATATTGAATCACCGGAATTCTTGGTGTGTTAACGATCCATTCTAACGCCTAAAATCAACCAAGTAGCTGTAATTAACAACAATAGCATTCTTTCTAAAAATGAAGAAATGAGGTAGGTATACATGTAAATACCGTAGTCAACAAAAGCGACTGGTGGAAGTCTCCCGCTGTAAATGGCCTTCCTTCATACCAAACCGCCCTTGGTGCTCCAACAATGGAGCTAGACTTAAAGGAACAAAATTACAGAAAAATGTAATTGACGTAAAAAGGTTCAAGGGATGTAGTGCAGGAGAAACGGTATTTATACCATTCATACCACTTATTTCCAATAATTTCCCGTCGTTTTGACAACTAACAAATCCCAGGGGTAGAGGCTAAACATCGCTGGTTTCGATATAACAACCAACCGATCCAGTTCGTCGCTTGCTCTCTAGTTACCTACCCTGACAGTTTATAAAGAAGGAAAATGCAGAAATCTGTTTACAAATACATTCTGAAAATACTAGGTTTACTTTCAATTTCATGGTTTTAGTCTGTAAATATTGTCCAGCGAAAAAGTGAAAGCTATTCCATTGTTTAGTTCAAAAAGTTTCAAGAATTTTTGGCAAAACTGTAAATCTGCAACTGCAAATTTAAATTTACGTGAGTTCTTAAACATGTTTACAATAGATATACCAACAGTAATTTAATGAAATATATCGTCAAATTGTCAAAATGTTTTTTTCGCGTCGAAAATAAGAATACTGTATTTTAATGTTTGTAAATATTTGCCCCCAAACCGTTTTTAAAATGTGACCTTTAAATACCTATGTAAACTAATATTTACGATATCACGTTATACCTGTAGGATGATATCAGCGCGCCATAAGGTTGTCGTAAACTTATCTAAAATTATTTTCAATTATCAAATCAAAATTATCGCACAAAAAGTTGAACAGGTGCTCTTTTCAATATTTCCCAATAACACGCATTTTCACCATAAGGAAAAAATTTATACAATTATCCAAGAACAAGGGATCAAATATTTGATGATATATTTTTTAAAGTAAGTTTTAAATAATATACGTTAGCTAAAAAATTCTAGATAGCTCGAATAGTATACAGTAAATGTTTGTATTGTCTGTCATATGGTCATCGTTAAAAATATCGAAGTGAATATTTCGCAATAAATAACTGAATCATGCATAAAAGTCGACGTTAACGATGAAGGCAATTTGTTTTATTCATCTAACAAAAAACTCACCAAATTCCAAAGAAGCACTACTTCCAATAGAAATCACACAACACTGGAGTAAGTCTTATCTACATGCACATACACACACAAATATATATATACATACATATATAGATATATAGGTGTAATGTTTATAAAAGCAAACGTTAACAATTAAAACAGATGAAAATTACAATGATTACACTTCGTGATTTTTGTGTCATGAGGTGCGTTAAAATGAACCGTTTTCTCGACTCGATGTATGTACTTGTGTGTGTTCAGCATTTACAAAGATCACAAACGGTGGACATCGAACTTTGAGAGAATCTCCTCTGCGCATGGCTGAATTTTCTACAGGTGACTTTTATCTCCCGAACAAGTGGTTCAGGTAAGGATGTTGTAATAGTGGTGGGAATGAGGCATTTGCAGAGAGAAATATTACTTATAAATCTGCATTGTAAATTAATTCATGTAATCGTTACTAAAAATTACTACTCTATTTATGGCTGCGATTATGATCGCTAAAATAAATTTATAATTGAAAAAATTGGGGATATATCGCTAACGTAAATGCGTTAATGGATGGACGGATGTCAGTAGCGCGCAGCGGTCAAGAAATACACCCCTTCCAGGTTATTCGTACATTTCACCAGATCCTAAAATGGTTGCTTTTTCAAATTGCTTTCGCAAGAGCGCGAATGTGGATTTATTCTATTATTAACGCGCGAAGTAAATGAACCAATCGGCGGACTTTATAATTTTTTTCTTATTATTACAATCTATAATCTTATATTAAAAAATACTTATAAAAATTATTGACTGAATTGTCTTACGACAATGAATAACTGTCGAAGATATCAAACTGCATAGGCGAAGCGCTGAAAAATTTACTGGTTAGATTAGACGTCACTGTCGTGGTAGATGGTGGCGCCGCCCCGCGTTTGGCAGACGCTTCAAGGGGAAAAATTCGAAAATAATGGCGAAAGAAAGAATCAGCCAGATGAAAACTTATGTACAAGAATCAGTGTGTAAAATGTAAGCAAAGCTTTCAAAAAATATATTCATGCAGCTACCAAGCGCGGGATGGCGCCCCTAACAACTTATGCGGCACATTTGTGGAGCTTTTTTAACACGAAGCTCTATGGTATTCGTGCTTACGACCGAATCCTTTTATGAACTAACAGAAAAGTAAGGTTGCTAACCAGGTGCTAACAAGACAATAGAAAGGACAAACGAGAGTAGCTGCTATCCCAACTTCTTTTAGGTATAGCTTAGTCGATTCAGTCGCAAAATTTTCGAGTGCCTCGTAAAAATATCCTTGGAAGTATTGAGTTCACCATACAAACATAATTTCAATATTCGCAGTATTGTTATGAGATGTAATATAATATTAGTAATATATTTGATATGATATAACAAATGTAATGAAAACATATTTCACTACTTTCGAACTACTTTTTACTCACTCAAATTTTCCTCTTTGAATCGGTTGAAACATATTTTTACACAATTTTGTAGTGTGGATTAGTAATTCATTATTTTTATTGGTGTATCTACACTATTTTTGAATGTGTTAGCTTACAAATTTTTTAAAATCTACAAAATTAAAAATATTTAGATGAGTAAATTGATTATTGACATTTGCTGCTACAGCTTGCTCGTGTATGAGGGTAGTACTTAACATTTTCACTAATGTATTTTCCATTTTCTCCACGAGGACTTAGCAAGGTGAAATCTGCATCTTAGGCTTTACTTTAAAATCACAATCTCTCCAAAAATCTAAAATCCCTTCATAGTTTCTGTTCTGCTATATTGAAAACATGAAACCTGACAAGGTGAAGATGGGATTAACGAATGAAGAGAATTGCTTAATCAATGAATGATACAAGGTAAAATGATGGAGAACAAGTAGATATTTTGTCATGTGACATACAGAGACAATCGAATTACATACTCGATTAATTAAAAGAACATGAACAAACCAAATTAATTAATTAAACTAATTTTTTATTGTCACGATTTATGTTCAAAATTGACCAATTGTAACATTTTAGGTCGGTCAAATAATTAGTTTTACTTGTCATTAGCTTCATTAATTTATTGACCCATTACTTAACTCAATTGATATTACATGTATTGGTTGTTGTGGCGTGCTCGATAAGAGTTCCTGGAAATCATATTTTGTACGTCTTACTGACTACCCGGAACTTGAAAACGGGCTCGAATTTATGCTTCCGGTACAATTTCTAGAGGATTTCCCGAATTTTCTATATTCGTCCCAGTTTCGCAGAAGGCACAGATCTTGATCGTTCGGACAAAAATTGTTTATCCTCTGGAGTGATGTGGAACATTCTCGAGATGCATGGGAAGTGCAACGAAACAAATTCGCTATTTTGTAGCGATAGTTACAGAATTAGAAGAGTTTTGATTACAGGATACATTTATTTTATTTCACGACGGTGTTTTTTAAATTTTTTAGTACATTCTATATCAAATAGAATTTTACAACAGAAGTTTGTAGATTTTTATATTCCACTGAACTGTGATTTATCGATCATGAAGTTTTGCTTGAAAATTTTATTTAAGGAACTACTATCCTATATACCATATATTAAATTAACAAAATAGCTTTGTTAAAAGTATAATCAATTTTTAGTCAGTTTTCAAGCTTTGTATACATTATTTTTAGATACAATATAGTTTATTTCTGGTAATACATAATATAGTGACATTTTTAATTTCTAATTCAAACACACCAAGCACAGTCTTCAACATGCTTCACTTATCACTTACATACATTTATTTTAAATACCCTTTTTAATCATAGAATGTAAGGGATTATTTATTTGTACAAACGTTGACTGAAGAAATTTTAAAACCTCTTCAGACAAGGGTAAAAATCACCAATAAAATATTTTATTACGTATGTTGGGTTGCCTAACAAATGTTATGAAATTATTTGATCGTAGGGTATAGGTACCAAGTTATAAAGTGTTCCACCACTTAGATATATCTATCTGACCTAACCTAACCTAACTTAAGACCATCCTAATACAAAGTTTATCTATGCTCCCATCACCAATGTCGGGTTTAGACGTTAGAGGTTTATTTATTCTAATAATTTATTGTACAGTAAAATAATTGCATTATTTTTTTCAGTTATGATGCAGCAACGCGAAGAAAAGCAGCTGGAGTCTGCTTTAGACGCCGTTATGCAAAGAGTTAATGATATAAAACAATCCATCGCTTCTATGATTTTCAAAATAGAAAATGAGTATGAAACTATTAATTGGCCATGGTTTCTGGATAATTACGCTTTAATTTCCGGACAGGTAATAATAGGATAAACATTCTTATTTTGATCATATATTGCTTACCATTTTCCAGCTTACTTCACTCTTAAAAGTGCTTAATCACGACAAGTGTCCATTGTTAAGAAATCTTACTGTCCTGCCTCTTATGCTGTCCCCAGAGAGAGATGAGCAACTAGCCCAATTGACTGAACAGAGAGTAACAACTTTTGCCCATGATTTGGTACCAGACTATCTTCGGACTAAATTAGAACCTATGGCAGAGACTAAAATGAACCAGTTGGAGCACAAGGCACAGAATTTGCAGTATGATAATGCACAGGTAGGATTTTATTTATATTTAAAATAAACCCATTTTATCTATTTAAACTCGGTTCAGTACAAAATAATATTAGTAAGTTACTTAATGACTGAGGCCGTTAGGACAGTTACAATCTAAAAAAATCAGAGTGAACCATTTTAAACTTTTAAATTTTTAGAAACAAATCACCACATATCAGAAAGTCGTGACACATGTTTGGGACATCGTCAGTAAAGCACGTGAAGAATGGGAAGTGGAGTCATCGTCCCGCGGCAGCACCCAGCAGAACTCCAGCGTTGCTGATACTCACATGTTAGTAGCAGCTGTTGGAATGGGCAAAGGCCTGAAGGTAGGAAAATGTGCAACTTTCCACAAAAACAATAAACAGTAATTGTTTTCAGTTGGGTTCAAATCCGAATGGACAGTCAAATCCCACATCTGGTGGTATGATTGTATCCTCTCAGGGAAGAGCAGGACCTCAGCCAGGCCAAGGGCAGATCCCTCCTAGCACTCAAGCGATGACAATGAACAAAGCTCCTTCAACCATAAAGACGAATATCAAGAGTGCTGCCCAGATGCATCCTTATGGCCGATAACAACCTATTGATTGTAAGTGAAAGTAAGATTGATAAAAGTTACAGCCTGGGTTATTGTTTATTTGGTCTGTTGACTCAAATTACATGAACATGTTATTTTTCTATCAGGAACTAAAAATTTAATACTACTTCACTAGATAGAATGCCAGTACTTCTAGAAAAAATTTACGGACATGTTTCAGAAATAGAGATCCCCATCAGCAAAAGTCTATACTAAGTTGGTGATGTTACAACTGTTGAATTGTTGTGATTATTTTTTTCTGACTTCTCTAAATTTTCTTATTGAAAACACAGTAACAGTTCAACAATTTTATACCAACCTTTTCTTAAATTTGATGTGTTTTGTCAATGATATCCATGAACATAAATTCTTTATAGGAATACTGGTATTTCATTTAGTGAAGTAGACTGAGAGTGTTCTCTACTGAAATCTACAACTCCAGTGAGTGAAACAAACTAATTCTTTTCAATAAAAATGAACTGCTCAATAAAGAGCAATTAACCTAATAGTTGCTTATCATTGTTGTCTTCTATCATAGGTGTAGAGGTACTCCTAGTTCACTGTTCTTTTTATTTATAGCTTAATGTTTAGTATGTGGCCAGCTCATGGTTTTCTGCAGGAAACGGCAACCACCAATACATGTTTCTGATTATTAACTTTTTAGGGATGCTATAACTAAGTTCAGGTAAATGGTGCAACACGTGGGGTTCCGATTTCTTGCGGATCAGGTGGCTTTGTAGTAAATTTTCTTTTCTTTACATATCTATTTAAATTGTCACACTTCCGATATAAGCATAGTGATTTTCTCTCCCTCATTTATTACAAAGAATTA
Organism: Cryptocephalus primarius; assembly: GCA_963576515.1. NCBI lineage: Eukaryota > Metazoa > Arthropoda > Insecta > Coleoptera > Chrysomelidae > Cryptocephalus > Cryptocephalus primarius. The sequence continues at coordinate 8,630,272 of OY754936.1, forward strand.
AAGCTAGAATGGTTCCAACAAACCCTAGAATTGTGTGTGCGATGTTCCCTCTCTCCACGGCTTCTTTAAAACAGGTATGATAGACCTGATATTCTTCTCAAATCTATCATTTCAGCTAGCATTGGAGTATTCTCAGTCATCACACCATTGTCAGCCGTCATACACGCCAGTGGGGCCCAATTATATGCCGGTGGAATATTCAACTCTAGGTTTTGTTCCTATGAGCTGTGGGAAGACAACGTTATTTACTGAATTGTAAAGAACTGAGGTATGGAATGGGGAGATGGAGGTTGCACAGGGATGTTAAGTTCTGCTAACTTGTAGCCAAATGTGCTCTAATTGAAAATGTAATGTTTAAATGTGTAATTAGTGTAGTTATTAAACGTAAATTTTTGTATGTTTAGTGTAGAAAATCTGGTTTGTATTTGATTTTGATTTTGTTTCAATAGTAAATTTTACTATTGTTTTTGACAAAAAGTTAACGAAAGTTTTTCGTTTCGTTTGCCACATCAACTTTTAAAATTCAATGGCCGCAAGAACTCAAAAATCAAGGTCTCTCTGCCAGATTAGTCGGTTGAACTTTGGCATATTGGGTTGCATGCACGAGGGATTTCCACAAGTACTATCAATCAACGTAATGGTCTCATCGGGTATAAATTACCACATGGTTCGATTTGGTTGACAACTTGAGAGCCCAATCAGTACGTTTCATGAGCCTAGTGTAATTTAGTCCGGAATTATTCGTATCTTTATTTGGAGCAAATGAGCTGCATATGTTTAGCATCGATTTAATTTGAGAGTTTCATGACGAAATTGAAAAATATATGTTTCAGTGAAAGAAGGCATTTTCAGTATGAATTCAAATTATCAATCACTTATTGGATGCAAGTTAAAGTGCTTATTTTTCACATTTATTATTACTTATTTAGATTAACCAAGAGTCCAAAAAACGAAGAACGTGCTGTACAGTATGCAATAGTCTGTATTAACTTAATACTTAACTTAATGCTGTTAGCTATAGCTTCCTCTGCCATTGTTTCGTTATTTCAGTTTTTCCACTTTGTTTATTTTTGTTCCTTCTACTTGATCTGCTACGTGTGCTATTATTATCTCTACCTTGTGAGCTTTTATTTTTAGTTCAAATTGCTTTAAAGTTTTCTGCCAATTTTTCTGAGTAATCAGCGAATAACAAAAGGCACCTAAGTTTATATTTTATATGCTACCCTCTATGAATTTACTGCTTTGATTGCTTTTTATAATACTTGTCTCTTTTTTCTCTACTGGTTACTAAATAATTCAAATCAAAAACAGTTGATTGTTGTAAAGCAGTGCAGCTAATTAGGCGCTAGAGCTGTAACTATTCTACAAGATTACCTAATTTGTTTATGCTCATGCTTCCATACATTAAAACCCTCCAAGATAGATACCCCGTAATAGTCATGCAGCTCTTTGAAAGTGGCAGGGACATTTTCCAGGTCTAATCTAGAACCTCCTAGAACATTTACCATATATCCACGACCCTAATTAAATATCTACTTGGGTACCTGCTTTCACAGTGGGCATTGCGTTGTAGTTCCTCTGATTGGAATTATTTTTCAGTTTGTTCAAAAGGTTGTATTGTGATCTAGTAAGTGCCACAGGAGAGTTCAAATCTTGTTCTATAGGCTCTTCTAAAGCAACATAAAATTTACTGTTTGCATTTTGGGAACACGGATTGTCGTTATCCATTGTTAACAAAAAGAAAGTACTTAATAAGAACACTATTAGTTTTCGAATTGTTTGTGCTTGACAAAATACATTCTTATCTTTTACTGATAAGATTAATGGAAGATTAAATTGGCTAGAAAATGAAATATCAGATTTAAAATCGATGATATTTTGTAATTTTTGGTTTATTTGTTTGTTACTACTGAGTAAGTGATGTAAATGAAGGCGACTAAATAATTAGAGCTTCCAAAATTGAGGTTTTTTTTCATGACTACAGAATAATCCTCTATGCAGTAGAACAAAAATGAAGTTATGGTTTTTCCTACAACAAACTTTATTTGTACTTAAATAGGTTACTTTGCTCCTTTAGGGAGATTTGGAAAGATTCTAAAAAAAATTTTTTTTTTAATTTTGTGCTAAGGGATCTTTGGCTTTGTGTAGCACACCTACACATCTTCAGAGAAGTCTGCAGATGGACGGGTTAATAAATAATTAAGAGGATTTAGGTGAAAAGTAGGATTTATTGTTACTGTTTTGACACATTTGATATTAGAAAAATCATAAATTAAAATTATTTTACTTTCACATTCTGCAATGAAATTTAACTGGAGAAACAATCCTTTAAATTTAAAGCCTAATTTAAAAAATTACACCTTAATGTAATAAGTCTTCTTTGGACCAGAAGAATTTATTTAGGCACTTAGTAGGTGGCGAGAGGTATTTTCAGAATTATCAGATATTGCTATGACTGTAACTGTCCAACAGAATCATCGTATCGAATAGGGTTTTGACATTTTTCTTGTTGTAGGATCTGATGTGCCGCACGATCCATTTCTTCTTGAGTCATATCTAAAGCTTTTTGCATTTCTTTTGAGGTATACCTCACAAAGTCTGGATCGCAGTATTTTCCTAAACCTTGTTCGGCCAAGATTCGACCGACTAGGCTTTCCGCTGAGCCTACCACCTCAAATGGGACCGGTTTACGTTCAGAAGGGCTGCCAGGTAGGGAATGAGTTAAGCGCTCAGCTCCGACGTGACCGTTCGGTTCACCTTCTCCAACTGAAACGAACGATGGATATTAAACGAGAATATATGCAAAAGTGAATTAAAAACTATATTGATTGGATTGTCGTGACTGTTTGTTCTTAAATATGTTGTTGAAAATGGATTCGTATCAATTATTGTAATCCAAACTTGGTTATTCCCGGAGGTTTTAGGAAGTTTCCAATTAATACAATAACAAAAATGCCTTTGCTTAATTTCTGCTATTTTAGTTTGACCACTGCTTATTGTCGTGATTCATTCGGCGAGTTAAAACTAATGTAAAAGAGTTGTAAGGGTAAACATATCTAAATTTGTGGAGATTAGATTAAATCCTTAATTTCCTTTTAAAATTCAGAAATGATTTGTTCATCCCTTAATTTGCACATTCGATCATTTCGGTGTAACAATAACAATCCATGTACTTCAAAAAACAACATATCGAGGTTGTGTAAAATGGATTTTATCCAAACAGCGGGAGTTAAAAGTTCTCCCCACCCCAACTCCTTGTGAACAACATACAATAAACGTCTCTAAGACATGGAAATTAATTATTATTGCATGAACTGTTTCTTAGGCTGTAATGATTTGTTTCAACTTGAGCAGTGATTAAAGTGTATCTTCGAAATTTTTAACTAGAAGTGTGCCATATTGAAAGGTAATTTAGTGTCAGTAAATGGAAGGTTTCTGGGCCATTGGGCAGTGTTAAGCTTTTCCCTCCTGACATTTCACTGACATCTGCTGTAAGCATCTTCAGAGGCTTGGTTCTATATCTTAAACGACGTGAAATGACCGCTTTCCACAGAATTCATCTCGATAGTGTGCTCATAAGGGACGTGATGGGCTAATGGTTTTGCATTAAAGACTACAAAACCAAGAATAGCTAATGAAGATGCTTACCGCAGATGTAGGCGAAACGTCGGGAAGAAAAATCCTACATCGACCACGGTCCAACAGCCCGGAAAACCGAGAAATATGGAAGTACGTTGAAGTTAAAAAATTTCGAAGACATGGCGACCATCCTAGTCGCCATTTTTAAATTTAATTTGGTCCAGAATGGGACTTATTTAAAATGGGGGATTTTAAAACGTCAACCCCAAAATAAAATTGGGTTGCAACAATAGTGAAAACTAAGCTCAAGTAATTTTCTTATTATACATCGACATTAATTTCATTTTAATGTTTCTACGTATTAAAGATAAACTAAGTCATCGAAATTTATAATTAAAATTAATAAAACATTTTAAGGCTGAAAAGTATTGTTTAAAAGTTTCCCAACAGAAGCATTGTTTATGATAGTAAAACTAAAAGCGTGTGTTAAGAGTGATAGCTTGTGTTAGTAAAAATGGCAATTTGTTATTAACATGATAAGAAAACTTGTACAAAGTATGAGTTTACTGTAATAGTAAGAATGTCATCAGCAGTAAATTGAAGTTGTATTTATTTTTTAACAATAATTCCTCCAATCAGATTGATGCAATTTTTAGGAACATAGTAACATATCCAATTCCAGAATAGTGCTGGAAATGAACAGCTTTATTTGTAATCACTTGGCACAAACATGCCAGTTAGGAATAGTTAAGTGTTCATTATTTGCTACATTAAGATTACAGCAACGATAATTTTGGGTCGCCATTTTGATATATAATTTAAAAATTGGTAGAATAAATTTATGTAACATGTGTATGACAACTATTATTCGATTGCATTTTTAGTTAGAAGATTTTTTTTAATTCGAATATAATTGTGGCCACACTAGACTTGCCATTTACGTTTTTCGTTTCCAGGCTTCTACAATCAGCTTGATTACCATATTATTATTATTATTGTAGCCACATAAATTAGCTATAGAAGTAGTAGAATCTGTAGCTTAATCAAGAAGGATCTGTAACTTAATAGAATGTAGCTTAATTAATTACGAACAAGAAAAGCTTAATGAAGATTTTGGCACACCCACTAAGCCACTGACTTATTCATTGAATACAGTATAAACAACACGATATAAATTAATATTAGGGAACGCCCACTATCTATTAAAGTATTGCTACTTCCTGCTAACCTACATTAGTTACTTCTGCTACTAAGTTTTTATTATCAAATAGATTCGAATGAAAAAATTGCGCAAAATAATTTAAAATGTTTTTAATTACATCAATTTACTGCTGAAGCTAATACAAATATGCTAGGATTTTTTGACAAGATAGTATGTATTTAATCGTTCCTTATATGCAAATGTATTTTCATTGATTACTCAACCTTTCGCTACTTACTTACTACTTACCATAAGAGAAGATTGCAAAATTAACTTGAATCAAGACCTACTAACGTTAGCTAATGTAATCTAACTATTGTGCTCGTAATAGCGACCAAAACCTCATACTTTGTACCTATATTTAATTCATCATGTGTTAGTAGTTGGGAGGGGCTAACCTCTGCCATGGAAGGAAGCCCTGTGATTTAAGACTGAAAAAGTAGCATGCCGGTTTTCTCTATCAAATTCGAATGGGTGAAGTCCTTCTCTGGTATTGGCGGAGTGATGTTCACATAGCGGTGGAGCTGGCAAGAAGCCTGCTACTGCCATAGCTTGAGCTTGCGCGAGTTTAAGCCCGCTTGCTATGCTACTAAAGCCGAGTCCTTTGGAAACAGAAGTTGGTGTGACTGACATGCAAGTATCACCCATTTCTTGTGTATGTACCCTTCGAGGTGGTGATGAAGGGGGCATCAACTCACTGTCACCCTGTAGACTAGGTAAACATAACATCACCAAAAACAGTTAGCCATTAAAAAAAAAAACAAAAAAAAACCAAATCAAATCGTCAAATCAAACACATCAGACATGAAACCACACTAGCTCTCGCTTACCCATGAAGTTAGGGTGCAGGAAGCCAGATTGACTGAAAAATTACAATATTCATTATAACCATAATCAATCTATTTGTCCAGCATTCCTACACTTTATTTTGGGGAGAAAGATTTTGATAATCGCACTTAATTTAGTCGACATAATATGAAACTGCCAACATATTTGAAAGAAGATCATGTAGTTATAAAAAATAAACATAATCTTGCTTAATGTTAATGGTGGACAATATGGAAAATTAGTATTTTGCACTATTACGATTATAACTTGTGTGTACCCTAACAAATAATGATAAAACATGAACAGACTTTTTAAAAAATACTTTTTGTATATACTTCGCAAAAAACTTAAGTACATACCAACACTACGTTTAAATTCAACCAGCATATAAAAGTAACTTACTTCATTACTGAGTAACCCTTGTCGTTTCCGATGTGCAAACCGCTTAAGGGTTTGAGAGGTATTTCTTCATTTTGATTGAAGGAATTGGTACTGACCAAATTTTGAACATTCTTGGTAGCCGCTGTGACATGATTCATCCCCTCGGCAAGAGTATTTTTTATAGAATTGTACGGAAAATATTCGACGCTTGGCGCTGGTGAGATTTTAATCTGGGTAGAGTTCAGTTTCAATGACTTGGCACGTCCGAACGCATGTCCTCTTCTTACAGAAGACCACACACTACCGAACAGTGAGTGATTTCTCTAAAAGAACGGAAAAGCAATGGTTTAGTCACGAAACATACATTGTACTTGACGAAAATCACGAAAAAACCAAATTTTCCTTGTAGTGAGTTTCCTTGCATGATTGTATACTTACACGATGCATGGGTTCGGGATTGTCATCGACTAACTCATCCAAATTGCCAGAAATGGCTCGTTTCAGCTCTGGCCCAGCTTCGTGTAATGTGCGTAACCCTGCCTGCAGGGTAACCGTGTTGTGTATTTCCTTGTCGCCATCTTTCAATTCTTGTTCCTTTCTCTTCTTGAAACGCCTGAAGTAATCTTGTATGAGGAACGTGGCATAGAATTTACCGACCGTCACTTCATCGTCGACACCAGGCGGCGGTACGACTTGATCCAATAGCTTCGGACTGGTTCTTTTCCAAATTTTTTTGATAACAGTTCTTAGCTCAGCATTCGCATCATCGATATTGCCTTCAGTCTTAATTCTAAGCGAGGTTCGAACGACAGCGAATAGTGTGGCGTTAAACAGAACAGTCCCGTCGCTGTTTAAAGGCATATTCATAGACACCAAACGTTTACAAGCTACACGATGTGGGCACAGTTTACCGAACCCTAACGGTGGGGATATCTTACGAAGGAGGGTGACAACATCTAAATGTTTTATTCTTCCTTTGGCATCCGGATCATATTCACTCCAAAGTCTAATGAATTCATCTAAATGATGTGGTCCTAATATGGACCAGTCTCTAGTTAAGTAATCGAAATTATCCATTATGACAGCTACGAATAAGTTTATGATCTAAAAGAGAGGAGTTCAGATAGATATTAATTGATTAACGTGTATGATTGTTCATTTTACTTAACGGTTTTCTATTACTTGGATTATAATTTTAAGGAGTGCAACGCTCAAAAAGAAGTGAATAGTATTTCTGCGTTCTTATTTCCTGTTACTATAAATTTTTCGCTAGTTTTCGCGTGCACTAGTTTGTAATAAAAGTAGCTTAGGTGATCAACGTTTAGTTGTAATTGATAACTGAAAATTTGGTTGAGAAACGCTTGAATCAAATTTGGCCGAAACATAGAAAACAACGTGGTTGAAATGATAATAAACTCACCAAAAATGAACATAACACATAAAAGGATATAAAATAGGGATAAGCGAAGTTTGAACCACATGTTGTTCCTTCAGTCTTTTTTAATCGAGAGTCACATTGTGCGGCATCGGTATCTGCGCAATCCATCATTATTTCCTGCCAAGCTTCACCTAGGAATAGAAAAATGATATAGTAATAATAATATATTGTATTTCTGGAATCTAACAATGCTATTTTAGTGACCCTTATGGTATTTATCCATAATGTGATGTAGATTATGATCATGAATGTCACGGTTTATGGTGGGAAACGTACAAGTATGATAATGTTAATAATAGATTCTATAACTTTCATAAATGTATGGTTCAATGAAAGAAAGTGCACCGTTTGCCTTAATGAAACTTGTGCGCAAATGACGTGGCTAAATTTTAATTACTATTTGAGTAAAATTCAAATAGAAAAGAGATCGCTTGTAATCTTTTATGCATTCACTTGTTCAAGGTTTCATTTCTAAGCCCCATTTAAGCTTTCCTAATTTCTCTTTCGACTGATTGTCGAATAAGTAAAAGCAGTGTATATTTAACGTTTTGAGAAATTAAGGAACAACAACTACTTCGAAAGGGAATATCACAAGCAAAAGTGTATTACACCCCCAAATTCCCTCTAAACGGGTGCATATCCTCCCTCTAAGTGCATAGCCCAGCCCGGAAAAGTTGACAACCCTGCTTTAGTATATGAACGTACAATCTCTGGGTGAGGATATTTAACTCGGGTGATTTAATTGGCGTGTAAAGCAAAAGGGCTGAAGGTGGAAGTATTACCCAAAGTTGTCAATTTTTCGGGGTTGGGATGTGCATTTTTATTTAAATCAAAAACATGCTATTCCCACATTATTTGTAAGAAAGGCTTGTGTTTACACCCTGCATTTTCGAAAATGTCTACATTTTCATCTTTTACACACGAAACGTGATTAACAGTCCCAGTTCTACTGGAATTTTTTGAAAAAGGTACTGAAATGATCTAGGCACGTTGATTCGTATGAGTATAAAAAGGAAATTACAATTTACATCACTCAGACCTTACCTGTTGCAGATCTAAACAGCACAAGAATTGCTTGAAAAAACGAGCCGAAATTGTTGTTTCTGTTTATTTGCGATTCGGATTCGTGGTCATTGTTTTCAATTTTTCCAAACACCTGAGAATTAAATCGAAAATAAAACGTGCATCACATTAAAATACTTAATTGTTGCCTCATTAAAAACACAGTTGCTGACCTCCGTTTAAATATTACAAGATAAGTAAATCTACGATTATAATTTAGCCCAGTTTATAGGTTTTTTTTTTTGGTAGATAAAATTTAACAGCAGACGGACCAAAAGACTGTTTAAAGTGGATCAAAGATGATAAAAACCCAAAATCTAGACAAATCTGAGCTCTTGCGGTTTTTTTAAATAATAAAAATTAAAAAAACTCCATCATATTCCCAAGAAACTTACACGCGACTAATCTATACAAGAATTAACGAATCAATGTGGTAATAAAACGTGTAATCATGCAGTCGTAATGGCCTTGTATAGTTTGAGTGGGAGATGTATTTATTATACTCATGGAGAATGTGAAAGTAAATTGATCGTTAAATTACCCATCGAATAGAGTATAAATCGAACGCCTATAAATCGGATAAATACTGTGCTTTATCTGGTGTACCTCAGCGTTCTAATCTTGGCCCATTATTGTTATTCAGGCACTGGGTAATAAATGTCGCGTCTAAATCGGGGCGTGGGTAAATTCCGCACTATTTAATCTCTCATAAACTTTTACGACCGGCCGGCGTTAATCTATTTCCGAATTCGGCACCGGCAGGAGTCCACATTTCCTTGATTGAATAAGGTTGGATTTTGTAAAATCTTTAAGGTAATTACAATTGGCATTAACGTGATGAATTATATTGTAAATAATTGAATAAATATACGGTATATCTTATAATACCCATTTGCACATACGTACTGTAAAATTTTTGTAAGATTGTAACAAGTATATTTTGACACCTGAATGTGATTGTCGCATGATCGCTTCATAGATTCGTTAATTCAACTATAGATCTAGGCCCTTCACTTTTTGAGTAGAGACGTTCTTCGGAAAACGATGGTAATTCAGGAAATTATTTTTATTATTGAAATAGACCCATACGGAAGAATACTTGCAATTTTTTTTAAATTATAAGTGGTCCAGTTAAACTTAGACATTCTATACATTTATGTGTAATTACCTGCATTCCTATTACAGCATATATGAAGAATAACATTAGAATAAGTAAGGCTACATAAGGCAATGCCTGGAAAGATTTTAAAAACGTCCATAACAATGTTCGAATACCTTCGCCTCTACTTAATAATTTAATGAGCCTCATGACACGAAAAAGGCGAAAGAAGTTTCCGGATACTCCGAATTTACTACCAGGCTGAAAACGAACATCCGTTATACACTCTGAAGTTGATTAAACCTGATCGATACTTACATTTACGTCTTGGTAGACTATATCCACAAAACTCCCTAAGACTATGAAAAAGTCGAAAACGTTCCAAGCATCTCCAAAATAGTTCTGAAAGGAAATATTTTCAGTAATATTTGCAAACGGAAATGATATTAAACGTACCTTTACACGAAATGCGGCTAATTTAAAAACAAATTCCATAGAAAATAGTGCAGTGAAGATCATATTTGAATATTCTAAAACTTTTTCGTACGTCTCATACAAGTCTTTCTTATGGTGAAATTTCATTCCTAATGTTATGGTATTTGTCAAAATGAGTGTAAAAATTGCGTATTCGAATGGTTTTGATGTAACGAACCACCAAACTTTGTATTGAATACGATGTTTGGGAATGTATCTGCGTATAGGCTTTGCTTTTAAAGCGAATTCAATACAATTACGTTGGTTTTTATCTAATTCGCAGTTTTTGTACTCCTGTTCTCCTTCATTTTGGAATGTGACAATAACGAAACCGACGAATATATTAACCATAAAAAAGGCAATAATGATAATATATATAATATAATATGCTGCAACTAGAGGGCGGTAATTGTGTATTGGTCCTTTGTTTTCGTCATTTGAGTCTATTGAAACGTATAGAAGACCAGGCCATCCTTCAAAAGTTGACACTGTGAATAACGTAAGCATGGCTTTCGCTACATTATCGAAATGGAATCTGTTCTGCACCCAGTTCCTTTCTTTCATTATCGGCTTATCAATATCTCCGTCTATGTAGACTAGGTACGTACCACTAAAGAACATCATCAAGTTTGCATTATCATTTATGAACGGTTTATGTCAAACTTACTTGCAATCCGCTTCAGTCAGTTTGGAATGATCAGAACACTGTGAAAACTTTCCCTAGATAAACAAAATATATTAGAATGATTAGAAACAGTTTCGTTTTTAACTACGTCAAAAATGTTAAACAACATTCGATTTACTCTACAATTATTCGATCAGATAAAATATACATGGCAAAAATAAGCACTTCGTGACGAAATTATCGTAAAACACAGCGATAGGAATTTTTATAACTTTGCCATTCAAACGATTTATTCGGTAATAAAACGTTTACTTCTAACTCTTAGTTATATTATTATACCTAATTCTCTTGAATAGCACGCAATTATTTTATTTTTATAATGTAATACTCTGGCAATCAAAATGGTAACAAAATGGAATAATGAGAGAGCAGTTAAAGCCACCATGTTGGAGGAAATTATCTACATAATCAGGATCTTAAGAAAAGACGAGGAAGGAATAAATAGAAATATAAAGAATTAACCAAGAAGATCATCAAGGTCCAATTCACAGCGATGACGTAGAAATAATATCCACAGTGTGGAAAGAGTCAGGCGTAATTATGTTCCTAAAGCCATGAATATGCAAGTAATCCACACAATTACAAACAGACAAGCTTGTGTTACACTAAAAAACTTCCCCAAACTTCATAAAGGATGATCTGGAGAGAAGATTGGAAATCATACTGGAGGAACCATGTGAATATAGAGAAGTACTCTCGAGGGAACAACTGGCGCTAAGGATGGCAGGAGAAAGATCATAAATGAGAAGAAAACAACATGCATAGCATTACTCAATGACCTGATAGTGTCCTTACACCTTATCTTATGATACCAGATGGTACAAAAGTACCATGGTTTTGAAACTAGAAAACAACTTGAAACCGGAGCGCCACAGGGATTGGTAGAGGTGCCAGAGCTATATACCATCTATACCAACGACAGAAGAGGAACAGAAAACAGCAACAGCGGAATATATGCAAGAGAAGCAATACCAACAAGATCGAAGGTGGTGGAATATCTACATAAGGAGATGGACAAATAGAAGAATAACAAGGAACTGGAAATCATGATCAACTTTATTTCTATATAGGGAGGAAAGGGAAAAAGTAACAGATGACTAAGTCAGGAGATGACGCGAAGTACTAGAATGGAACGACATGTGAAGTAAATCGATCACCAGTGATAGGAACAAACAATAAAGCAACACTGGGTACGAAGAGGAAGATATATAGAATTAATTAGACCGATTATGACGTATATATCAGTAACATGGGTTCAGAGATAGAATGCACGCATGTAAATATTGAAGAGCATATAGAATGAAGCAATGAAAAGAACGACAGACGTCATGAGGAACGTACGACTCAGAAAAGTCGACTCGACTGAGGCTCAGTTTCAGACAAGATAAGGAACAGTTGGTGCAGCCTATATTTGAAAATGAAATCGAGGGCAAACGTGACTTGGATAGAAGGGACGAGTCCTGATTAAAAAATATTAAAGATAAATGGGGAAAATGAGAAATATACGCAGTAGATGACTAGAGATTATCGCCAACATTCAACAAAAAGACAATTTTACTAGGATTATATGTAAACCCTTATAATTTTAATTTTTGTCTTTGAAAATTACAAATTGCAAGAAACAATTGAATTGAACTGAATTAAAAGAATGTTTGATAGAAGGCAAAAGAACTTTCGCTATGGTAATTTAGAATTAATTTTTCATATTGAAAAGTTTCAGTTAGTATAACAGGGTATTGCTTAGTTCGCTGTTACCAAAATACAAAACTTTTTGTAGCCAGTGCATATTCAGTATACTAGTAAACATACAATGTAATTTAATTGTCTAAATAAGACTTAAACTATAATTCCTCTCGTGTGTTGTGTATATTTATATATAGTAAAATTGTTCGAAATACAGATGCACAGTAATAATTTGAACATAAATACACAGTAACAACAGAAATATTATTTATTATTTTTATATGCTGTCTGTATGTGTGCATATTCTAAGTGTGTACATATATGTGTATAAATTCGTGCTGATAATGTGCTCCATGATATGATTTATAGCCCAGGAAACAAATTCACATCGATATAAAATAACGAACATGCAGAAAACATATGTAAGTGTAATATAAAAATAAAATTAAAAACGTCAAGCAGTCGGTTCAAAACAAAATGATCGTGCAAAACATGCATAATTACAATCACTTGTAGTCATAACTAGTGAACGCTATAAATAAAACAAAAAAAAAACATTAAAAATATTGAACATCTAAATCTACTAATTTCTATTAATGCTGTAACAATAACAATAACTAAAAGTACTAACATTGTGGTTAACATCCGTTAATTCTAAAAGCCGCAGCCACTAACTTAAATGTTAGTGAAAATGTATCAGTTATTTTTCAATAATTTTATTTTATACAGCAGGTAAGAATTTAAAATAAACATTATTTGCAAACTGATAACGTCCATTCAAACGAAGTTTGGAGGAAAAACGTAAAATAACGCCAAAGATGAAACCGCAATAAATGATTCTGACACAAAAATTCTCTATTAATAGTAATATGTATGGTATTTACTACATACAGTTACTAGTATAATAACGAGCGTTCTAATTGAATCGTTATTCTTTCCATGCTTTGCTATGAAAACGTCTCGATTAAAATTATCTACAATCTTTCCAGAGTGAATTTAAGATGCTGTGGAAATCTTTACGACCACATAAATTTTCACAATATGCAGGCAAATGTTCGTTCCAGTCGACCATATCATTTTCCTATAGTAAAATTTGATGAATTTTTATGAGAGCGTGACATGTTTAGTCTGCTGGGATCAACACATGCTCGAGGGGCAGCTTGGGCGTTTTGAAGTTTTATGTGGTCGCAAAAGTTTTTATGACTTCTATAAATCCATCTTAGAAAGCAAGTAAATCTAGTGAGATCGACAATATTTGAAATTGTATAGAACACCCGTTTTTCACGTCCTTTTAGTCATATTAAATATGTAGACAAGTTTGGGCTAGAAACGTTGATGTGTGAGGAAAATAAAAATTATTTTGCACAAGACACAGATGCCTGTGTGACCGCAAGCACAGTGGTAATGATCATGCGAGTGTTCAATCTAATTGCGACCAAACGGTTATTATAACTATTATTGGTTTAAATTATGATAGCCCATACTTATCTGTGAAAAGTCAACCAAAACTTATTAAAAATATCCTAATGAGACAAATTGGACTAATTTTCTACCATCCAGTCCAGCATGAAGAATTTAATAACTATGCTATATTTAATTACCATATCAACTATGATTGTCAAGAGGATATCAATAATAATGAACTTATTTTGAAGTTGTATTTACCATAAAGTAGAGCTGAAAAGGTCTTATTTTATTGCTTGGTCTTTCACTCCGGTTCGATTTTATTTATTTTATTCTATAGATTTAAAAGGATAATTTCAACTAAGCACAAACTTAGCTTTCAATCCTTATGAAGATTACACAATGATACAACAGAATCTTGAGAAAATTCCAAAATTCTTCTAACAGCACTAAATCGCTGAAATAGATTTGTAAAAACTTGGGTGTTTCAGTGAAAAACAAATGAAGTTGTGATTAATAATTCAATATTTTTTACAGAAAATCTATATATGCAACCTAGAAAACGGATTCATTGGATATATACGGTATGTTTCCCATCATTTCTATGTTTAAAATGGCATATTTTTCGAAAATGTGCATTTTAACTTCATGCTTGAACCGTGAAAGGTACTTTTTTTGATAAAAACAACAGCCTATTCTAATTTTTCATGTATCTATCCATTTTTATCTACGCAGATTAACTTAAAATTAAATTTTCGAACAATGTGTTATAAAATCTTTTTGAAATGTACTACTTTGACATTTTATCCAATTGTTTTAGCTTATCCCTACTCTAGATTCACAAAGTATATGTTAAAACTTTATTAACACTCACCCAATTGTTTTTAAGAATGCCTCTCTACTCATAATTAACAAATGAACATTTCGATTCATCTTAATTATCTAATTTCAATTTATACGATCTGTCACATTACAAAGCGTTAAATGTTATGTGGAATATGAGATATTCGCTCAAACAAAGAGTATTTGTGATCAAACGGAAGGAATGAATACATAATTAATTAGTAATTATCACTTTTAAACATAACTATCAAAAATTATGTTGAGCATCTTTGTTGCAGCATACAAGCTGTATTTTTGTATGTTATCCAACAAAATTTTAAAACAAAAAGGGTCATTTTTAATGTTGATATAAACATTAAATCAACGTGCCACTACAATTATTTTGTTCTTGTATACATATAAGCGTTACTTTATATGTAAAGCAAATTAAAAAAGAGGGAATATTCGGCAGGAATTCCCTATGAAACAGGATTTTCTCCTGTTTTGCAAAATTTGTCCAATGCCTGCGGCCTATTTCGTGCTTTGTGATTTTAATGTACCACAGCGAAAAATTTAAAAGCGGACGAACAAATTGGAATTAGTAGCTTAATTTATTTTAAATTGGGCGCGATGCAACATTAATCTTTGAATATTTAGAATTCTGGCATATGCTAACACTAACAAATTTAATGATTCGTTATCCATAAAAAAATATAAATCAATTTTCCAAGTTGAATTTTCCAAATATTTGACCACAGATTAAGGGTTCCTTTCGCTTTCTTTCACTCAACACTCTTCCTGGGCAGACAAAATTTACGTCTAACTTATAAATGACAGCAAAAGACTCCATCGGAAGTATTTCCACGAGAAACGCATGAGTAAACGTTAAAGTTTGTGTATAGGATTTTGATTAGATATAGCGATATCTTATCGAGGAACTAAAAAATTTAATGATTCGATTAGCCCGTTAACCGCATTTATGAGGTGTGGAATATACCTCAGTTCTCTCCGTAAATGTTGATGTTGCAGAAAAAAAGAGCTATAGATTTAAGATATCACGATATTTATTGAACACACTTCTCTGTAATGGATAACGATGTTATAATTGGAAAAATGGAAGATATCGTGATAGCCAAAGCTGCTGTTTTAAATTTAGTCAGAGAACAACGATTCTGAAAGAAAAAGTTCTTTAAAAGTGCAACTGTAGCCCAACTGATAAAATATGTGGAAGAAAGACGGAAATGAAAAGAGCTTATAGAATCAGTAGAAACCCATGGAATGGCCTGCCTATATTCTTATTTCAGGCGTCTGCAAAATTATGGAAAATACACAAAAGACGCCCTTTCTTTATTTATTTGAAATCATGATGGCAACATTTTAGTAAAAAATAAATGAAATGACAATAACAGTACATTAAGACATGGGATCGTTTAGTACAGCATAACTGTAGTAATTTTTCATTTCATCAGCCCCACAAGAAAAAATCAGATCTTGTAACCAGATTCATATGTATTTTGTTTTTTGACCCATTGAACATGAATCTGGGGTCAAAATTGGCAGTTATTTTAAAAAAAACCAAAAGAATTGGTGGAAACCTTTGAAACAAAACAACTGTTTAAATTATTTTAGGAAGTTGTACAAATTACATGGGTTTACAGTAACAATAAGTTGTCTTAAATGAATTTAAGATGTATATTTGTCAATTCAAGTGGATCATTTTGAAGCAGGGAGAGGTATTTTGATAAGCATTATATGTATATATAGTTCATTCAAAACAAATCTGGTATCACGTGACCCGCTGACGTTTCATATGTACCAACTGCAGCGAGGCGTAGGCAAATCGCTGTTATATACAGATTTAAATTCGCGCGCGTATCTTTTGTTGGCAAGAGTGAGCAGTAATGTCAGTTTCTTCGTATGATTTATGGTTTGCATTAAATATGACCGTAAAGAGTGTTCAGTCTGTCAACTGTCCTTTTGAGGACGAATTTGTGAATGGATTATACTAAATGAGTATATTTAATGTGCCAAAATAGTAAGAGGGAGGTTATGACCTTAACCAACAGTTAACAGTCATTCAGCGGCGCAAAATAAAAAGAAAAATTTGAATATGTCTTTGTGTCAAAAAAATTCATGTAGAAACGTTTTGTTTTTGTGATTTCCAGATTTGTAAAAAAGTTTATACGTGCACTGCCAATTTTGAAGCAGGTTTTAGGTTCAGCAAGTCAGAAAAGACATGGATAATGGCTTTGGTTACCAGATCCCACCCTTTCATATTTTTTGTGGGTTTTGTTATTAAAACGTATGCTTTTTACATCATGCATCTATAAAAATGATATTTATTTGTAATCAACATTTGTAATTATACTACAAAAATGTGAAATACTGATAAATTGATGGTATGGGAAATTGGTGATGACTCTTATTGAGTCTGAGTCATTTATTGGTTTTCATGAATATTCATACTTAGATAGGACTGTACCTACACTACTTAGCTCCAATGATTAAGTTTTAATATTTCATTACGATGGCCCCAAGAATAACACCCTCATCAAATTTCGTAATACTGTAATAAAGACCAGTATACTCCAAAAAACATAAATCCTTCAGAGTTTTGTACACAAGCAATAACCGTATCGCCAAAACTAGTACAATTTTACCAGTAATACGATGTAATAAAACTTTATTACGCTGTTCGCTTCAAAATCAGTAGTAAAATTTTATTGCTAACATAAAGACGAAATGTATTTATCATTGAAATTAACACAAAGGCGACAATAATGACGAAATGGCGATGAAATAAAACCAGTGAAATAGTTTTACCAAATACATGTATCAACTGTCAGTTTAAGGTGATTTCGGTATGCTGACATATTGTATTATAAGAGTATAAACGTAATAAGAGGCATGTATGAGTGCAGAATAGATTCATAAAATAAGGAGGTGACAGAGGAGTATACTTAGATAAAACCATATCCATTCATCAAATATGGAACGGAGGTCATAAGCAAGAGCTACAAAACAAGTAGAAACATGGCTAGAAGAACTTATTCATAATATCTTAAAAGTAAATATTGTAAAAACTGAAGCGATGGTGATAGCCACTGAGAAGAGATAACATTGAGGTAGACTAAAAATATTTTTTACCTCCTATATGTCATTTTAAATGAGAACAATGATATCCTCTCTCTTCAACTTGATTCCATTCACTCAATATGACGAAAAATGACAATGACACGAAAATAATAACTGAAGTACAAGTGAAAGACAAATAAAATATGACCCACGAGAAAGGACCCCCACTTGACCCACCGATTTTAGCGGAATAATAGCCAAAATTAGTTAATAAACATGCTAGTTGTGTTTATAATTCAGACTAACACTGACAAGTTACTGATTACTGACCAGATTTTGGCACATTATCAGATGACGGTTTTAATCCTAGGATAGACAGCTAAATCAGGTGTTTTTAGATCTTTTGGGCCGAATAGTTCTGGTATATTACACAAATGAAAACAAAACCAATACAATCGGACGGATTCGAATATATGGCGGCGGAGGGCGCGCTTATGGCGCGCCATTTTATACTCCATAGCTTAGTAAATCCTATTATAGAGTACAATTCTCAGCGAAAACACGAATTCTTGACGTTTAGCTGAAGATGCAAACCACGGTATATTTTCATGGGGGAGGGGGTTAAAATGCGCCTCAAATAGGGCCACGTGGCTTATGAACGATCCCTAAGTGAAACGTCTGGAAAGAGAGAAGGGTGTATAAGTATTGTATATCCACAGTACAGAATTTATTCAGAACGTTCAAAGCTATTACCGACTTGATGAAATTGCGATCATTAACTTGGCGCTTATTTGATTCAATTGAATTTTAATAGAGTGGAATGAGTTCATGACAATAAGAAGCATACGTTAAGGGTAGAGTGATGAAAAATTACTATAACAGAAAAAGGTGGAACACCTTACAGAAATGTATAAGGGGTAACATCTTATTTACGTCAAAAGCCATCGGAAATTTCGTTCCATCTTCGTAGCACAGGTTTTCTCGACGGTTTTAGTTAGTGTTCATTATTACAAAAACCGCCGAGAAAACCGTAGGAAGATGGCATAAAGCGACCTTTTCTCCCAACTTTTCTTTGCGCAATTAGGTACTTGGCATATATTTCCAGTTTGATTCGATTACGGATTTTTACCAACATAATTTCAAAAATATGTAGTTTTGCTGTGTCGTCTTTAAAAAATGATAGTACACGTACATTAGGAGTAGCGATAATATAGTGAACACGAACAATTGAAAAATAACCAATATGAAGTAAATTATGAGCGAGAAAGAAAAAATAAAATAATACAAGTATAGTAGATAGAATCGATTCGGCAGGCGATTAAGCTTACCAGCGCGAATAGTATAATAAATTAAGAACGAGTCCGAAGAAAGTTCACATACAGCTTCCACATAAGTACATTAAGAGAGGCCACAGTGGCTACAGGCAACAACAATAAAAGACGGTGGTGAGCGTGAAGTGTGAGCTGACGAGCGCGGACTACACATGCCGCCATCCAGCTACACCCAGAACGTGCATTACTACCGTCATTTTTAGCTAGAAGCTTCGAGATTTACCTTAAACAGTTGCACTCCTATCACAGCGAACATGAACTGCAGAAGGTAGGTAACCAGCATGATATTGCCGATCGTCTTAATGGCTACTATCACGCATTTCACAACATACTAGCCATAGGAAGATTCGGCATGAAAGAATGAAAAAAACGAAACAGTCAGTAAAGTAAGTAGAGAAAGCGAGGCGTCGGGCGTCGGTCGGGCATCGCGCAGCCAGCCGGGACGTCAAATGCACCCAGGGTGTCTCATAGGGGCCAGCGGTGCCCTACCCTAGGTATGACTACAAGTGCGGCTGAGAAATAATACTGGAGCGCTGCTGCAAAGGCTTAATTACAATAGTTACGGCCGAAATTCCTTTATTTTTTGCCGCAAACGGGATTGCACACAAAACGAAAATAAAAAATGGAGCAAGGCATGCGAGTTAATTGGCCGAGCCCAAAGTCGGTCCGCGGCTCCCAACTAGGTTAATCAGTTCAAGCCTTAGAAAGGGAACCCATAGGTGCATTTGTTTGAACAACAACGGACTGCTGGTGCCTACCTTGAATAACTGGACTCCTATTACCGCAAACATGAACTGAAGTAGGAACGTAACCAAAACTATGTTGCCGATGGTCTTTACCGCGACAATCACACACTGGACTACATGCTAAAGATAAATACATGTCAGATCACATCCAAAACTGACCGATAATTAGGAATACGCAGTATTCGGTGAACTCCACGAGCGATGCCTGATTGATTCTTGAGCGGTATCTACGTATACATCGTGTTAAACATTATTTTTATACCTACCTTAAGCCCCTTTGCTCTGTTAATCGCTCGTAGTGGACGTAACACCCTTAGCACTCTTAGAATTTTCACGACGGAGATGCCGCCTTGACTATAACAAATAAATACCCATATGAAATTAATTACCCATGTCTTCTATTTCAACGTCAAATTACCTGTTACCTGTTATAGATACCAACGAGATGCAAACAATTAACAAGTCCAACATATTGAAGGCAGAACGTAAAAAGGCACCTTCGTGTAAAATGCACCCATAGGAAATGGTCTTTAGTATCAATTCTACCGAAAATATTACGGTGAAGCTGACGTCAAAGTTTTGCAACACCTGCGGAAACTCGTCGTAAAATTTCAATCAAAACTCAAATTCGTCAAACTTACTTTATTTTCTTCCGTATCGATTGGATCTTCGACGGCCAAAAGTGCAGAAGATATTAAAATGCACGCCAGAATCATATTACTAAAGTAGCTGTGATTGCACAACCAGTGACAAAAGACTCGAAACCTTTAAATAAAGAAATACATATATAAAATATATACACGAGGACAATTGGCTTGCATCTTAGAGTTCTTCAATGACGAAACTTGTCAAGATGCAATAATCTACTACTACAGGCTTTTCCATTTGGAAAGAAATCTTATGTTCGGCGTGTTGATTAAGTTAGGTAACATAGGTTTTTAACGTCCACATGCATGACCATCAAATTAATTTGCTCTTTTGATTCGGAACAATTTTGAAAAATCAGTACTTTTGCCTACACATACAGTATGTCTAGAACCCGACAAAAAAAAAACATAAACACTAAACGTGATTTTATTTTAAGAGAGGTATAGCGCCCTTTGAAAATGTATCCTTGCTTCATTTTTCTTCAAATATATGATAAATTTGCCACATTTAATAATGTATGAATGACAAATCTTTTATTGTGATTATGATCAATTCTTGTATTTGAAAACACCATCTACGGTTTATATCACATAAATTGTATTTTGGATATTTTCCTCTTTTGACTCAAATTAAAAAAAATTGACACTTTGCTAGTATTAACGTGCTTTTGTTTATTGTCGGTCAAAAAAATATTTGAATTTACCGCAAAAGCAACCTCTAATACATAATGAAAATATCCTAATTGAAATTGTTTAATGGCAGATGCTTTCCTTACCGATCTTAGGGAAAATGGTTTCGCCTACGAACGTAGAATAAGCCGACATGCATTTAGTGTAAGGTGAGCTCCAATATGAAGCAAGAAATGTTGAATAGGAAACACCTTGTTAGTAAAACGTTTATAGCAGAGATAGTTCAAAAGTTAAAAGTGGGGAAAATCACAAATAATCATTTTTGTGATCTAAAATCTCAGTAGGTATCCTTGAATAAAAGCATCGCATCATGTGATTATCATCACAAAAAATCACATTTACTTCAAAGCATCCGAGAGAAAAAAATGGAAATGATGCCATTTTCAAAGGGCGCTACCCTTAAGAAGCATTTTCATGCAAGGTGATTTTTCGTCATAAAATCACCTCTAGCATTTGTGATTTTTTTTCCGATACACATTCTGGACACACTATATCCAACATCATTATAGAATGAGTTATTAAAACAAGTATAACTATTCCCACATACCAGGCCTGTCCCAAAAGTAATAAGAATGCTTTCATAGCTGGCTCTTATCAGTCTGCATTAAGACGTTATCACTACCTGGTTTAGCTACTATTGTTGTACATCGTTGCAGAAGAAACCGCAAATAAATATTGAACTTGAGCTTAAGTAAGCTTGGTAAGAACGATTTTAAAACGTTGTAGCAGCTTACCGAAGTGACACACTATCGTGCAAAGACGTTCTTACCAAGCTTCAAAATCAAGATGGGATTCGAATATGACTCGGGTGATTGTTTTGGTGTAAGCAGTTGAAATGATCACTAAAGAAATTTGTGCCAATCTTGTTCCCAAGAGTAAAACCAAAACCGCTTTTCAAGAAAAGTTAGATTTCATATGAACTGAACCATACTTCCTCCATCATGTGTTAACAAGTGATGTAAATTGGATATTGAGTCTTTGTTGAAAGTCCTTGCTCGTTACTTACTCTCAGTCAAGAGGCTATGTTTATTAAAAATTCATACCAGAAGATCAAGCGGTAAATCAAAAATTTTTGATCGTTCGTTTTGCATGAACTGGATTCTGCATCACGATGCGTCGTGTCATACGAGTCATATGATCTGTGAATCCTGTGAATTAATTTCTGAAGAAGAAGGAATGCCCACTATTGCCCACCCACTGTGTGCCTTGATTTGGCACCCTGCGAGTCGTTTTAATCACCATAGAAGTAGCCTTCTTATGACATCAATGCTGAGATTGCAATGCGCGCTTCCAAAGAAACTATTTTAAGGCCAACATACTGTAATTCATTGCATCTGTAATAGTAAAATTATTCTTATTTCCTTTGGGATATGTCTGTGCAGCAACAGCACTGGTAGGTGGGACGTCTTAAAAAAACAAATTTCATACCACCTAAGGGGTCAACTGTGTAATGGTGTATTCTATAATAGGTTTATAACTTGCTTTTTTACGTAACACAGTATTTTCATTGTTTATCTACACTTGAAGTGATCGTAAAGATAGTTGATTAGTCAAATAAGGTTCAAGTATTTTTTTACAATTAGATTATTAAAATGCTGATTCATAGCATCCGGACGCTTGAAATGTAACATCCGATAGAATATAAAATTACTAGTAAAAATTATTTAGCGACGTTACCTTAACACCTGCACCGTTCTGAGTCCAGCGTAAAATGTGACTGAGGATACGGATGGCTCAAGTGTATTGAAATCTGTCACAATTTTGAGAAAATATCGAGAAAAGTTTATACAGAACGCTTTAATTACAAAAGAATTAGGGAAAATCGAAAATTCGAACAACATCGCCAACGTTGGCGTGTATTACGAATATTCGTGCCACCACATCTCACCGAATGAAGGAAACTGATATTTTATCACGATCCCCGCATTCATGAACATATGGTATGGGAATGATATCACCAATGGTCGATTCCTTATACCACAATCCTCACTTTGATATCTTTAGGGGCACCGCATATCAATGGTCAGAATTTTTGGCGGCGGCGCCGTTTTCTACTGGTGGCACGCCATTTTATACGCCACCTGGCGTGAATCGGTCAAGGAGTTTATGTACGCTAATCCATAAACTTATTATAGAATATACCGTTAATACGACTTCTACTCCCTATCAGAATCAATCTGTGTATCAGTTAATAAATTTGGAAGTTCTGACTAAGAAGCAATTATTGTTGTGTTCACTATTAATCTAGATATACCTGAATTAATTGTTCAAAAGTAGGCAAATTATAAACAAGAGTTACATGTAATCAGTTTTCTATTTTACGGTTTTCTATTGGACCACATTTTTATGTACCTTTCCCTAGCATACGGTACTCATAAATAATATTTTATGAGAATATCCGGCATAAAAATTTTTCTTCCAAATGAAAACATTAATGAACTACGATTCAATGCGGATACTACTCGGGGTCGGGGGGTCGCACTACGAATCAAACCAGTGCGAGACCACACTACAGTGCCAAAACTGGTTGCAAGCCCAACACACTTTCAACGCAAGGGTTCCATTAAATATGAAAAAATCAACTCAAATTTAAAAAAAAAAAACGAACCCACCGCTGTCGACGTCAGTGGGGAATGAGATTTTTTTTAGCTAATATGTAAAATTTATTTTACAAAAAAAAAAAAGTCGCTACTTTCAGAATTTAAAGAACCTGTGCATGGAGTTTTTTTTAAGTATGGAATGAACGTTAGAGACATGATTAGAGGATTGAAAAAACTGTTCAAAGTTCTCGAGTAGCAAATGGGAAACAGATTAGGAACCCTTCTGGAAAAAGACTCAAGGCACCACTGTCTACCACATTTCACCTGTTGGTAGGAGAAAAAATGAAGAAAGACGATGCTGGAGGTATTGGCAACGTCTGTGTGTTTTGTTTTGTTTCAGACATGCGGCGTGGTCGCGCCCCAACTCCGTTGTCCGCTTCATTATCTCCATCTGTAAGTTCATACATATTCCTTACTATTTATATTGAACTTAACACAGCTGCAAAAACCGCGTACGAACGTCTGATTCGTTCGTAATACTACCACCATAACAAAAATACGAAGAAAATTATCGAAGAGATGCGGCCTAATCTTATGCAGCTATGTTCTGTTTAAAGGGGCCTACCTGTTTTTGTGAGAAAATATAAAGAAGGCACTGCCTTTAGGAATAGGGCGTGTTTTCTTGGCAAGAGTGACCTCTGATAAACGACGAGGTCGGGCAGTAACAGGAGTAACTACTTCTTTTTCGTCATCGTCATCATCTACATCTTCCTCTGAAAATTAGTTGCATTTTCTTGTCCCAAATTTCATTACGTGACTTCTTAACAACGGCTAGTACTTTTATAATAATCATATTTACGTATACCGATAGACTCACCTTCGTTTTGATCTTCATCTTCTTCAAGGGCTATTTTCGTTTGCGATTCCGCTTCTTCATCTTGTTCGAATCTGTGGTTTACCACTGTATACAAGGTATGCAATTACACATTCAGTTACGTACCTCTCTGAGTAGTGACCGTCATCGGTCTCTTCCTCTTCTACACTATGCTCCTCTTCTTCTTCACCCTGCTCAGCGATTGGGCTTCTTGATTTTTTCTCCTCTTCCTCCTCTTCTTTTTCAATTGCTGTTAAAGATTCGGCATCTGCCAAGTTATCTACGGCGATAGCTAAGAACACATTCAGTAGTATATCTACAGGAATGTTAAGGAAATTTTCGCCACAGCCTAAGTGAAACATTAGCAAACGTTGTATGAAAAGGATACAGTTACCACAAATGAAAAGAATTATAAAATAGATGCACGACAAAACACCAATAGATTGCACACCGCCATAGGCGGCTATACCCTGGTACATAACCACATTCCAGTCTTCACCCGTCAATATCTGAAAATTTCAAAAATTACCCCTTCTGTGTTTCTATATAAGCACTTTACAATTAAATTTGATTACCTGAAATACAGTTAGAAGACTTTGCCAAAAGCTATCAAAGTTCGATCGGTGTTTTGCTTCCTTAGCTTTGTTAAATCTGCCACCAAATACTTGCATACCAAGAAGTGCAAAAATTACAATAAACAAAAACAGAAGAAGTAACAATGACGCAATAGACTGAATAGAGTTTAACAGTGATGCAACTAAATTCGATAAAGATCTCCAATACCTAGAAACATTTAAATAACTATGACAAACGTTATACCGCCAAGGTTTAACTTACTTTGTAACTTTAAAAATTCTCAATAATCGTACACAACGCAACACAGATATACCTAGTGGAGGCATTAATTCTGTATTTGTTAGTATCATTTCCAAAATACTGCCAATAACAACAAAACAATCGAATCGATTGAACAACGAAACGAAATAACCCTGAAAACAGTATTTAATTTAAAATTAGAATTACGTATTAGGGAGTTGACTTACTTGAAAACCCAGGCTATACATTTTTAACAACATTTCTAATGTGAATAAGGTGATAAAAAACATATTTGTGATTTCTATAAAAAAAAAATAATATCAGTACATATATAATTATACAAAAACTTGGTACTTACCTTGAAAATCATCCAGCCAGTGTGGTTGATTATAATGTTCTGACGCTAACACCCCTGTATTCAAGAATACCAAAACAATAATTAACCAATAAAATGTCTGAGACTTTACAGATTTTCTACATGCTCTTCTCAGTCTTCTATTAATTCTTTCTAAATCTTTCTTTTTCTTCTTAAACCAAGATTCTTGCTGTATCTCCTCTTCCCCTATATGGTCGCTAGATTCCATTTCGTTTTGAGCGATGTTCCTATTGTCTTGATTTTGGTGATCTTCACCTTCTGGCTCTATGTCTTCTGCTTGAGTTATCCAATCTAAATAACCCCTCAGATCTTCCTCCAACTGTTGCTTTTCACGAAGTTTATGGAAATCGCCGCGGGCTTTTGCCTTTTCTCTTTCCTTGGAAAACTCACTGCAAGATAATTAGTTATTTCGTATCATACAGATGACGACAATTTACCCGCTGAGGACACCGAGAATGAGGTTCATCACAAAAAATGCTCCTAGTATTACCATTGAAACAAAATATATCCATTGCCATGTTTTACCTAATGCGTCTTGTATCTACAAGATAAGATGTATTGATTAAGTGATATTGTGTTATATCGTGTTTAAAACTAATTTATGTTGGATACGTACATTATAAAGCACATCGGTCCAGCCTTCAAGTGTGATACATTGAAAAACAGTTAACATGGATAGTCCAAAGTTGTCAAAATTAGTAATACCATCATTTGGTCCTTTCCAACCTTGATCTAAGCATTTCCAGTTGGGTCCTAAATCTTTACATTGAAATCCAGTGTCTGTCCCACATGGGTGAGGAGTATCCATTGTTTCATCTGAATTGAAAGTTATTTACACATTGATCCAACTTAGTTCTTAATGACTTACTGTCAGCGTCATAACAAGTCTTGTGTAACTTTCCTGAGAATAACTCCAGCCCAATAATTGCATAAATTATGATCACAAACAATACCAGAAGAGCAATATGCAATAAAGGCACCATGGCACGTAGAATTGAGTTTAATACAACTTGTAAACCTACAAATTTATTGTGAAAGTAACTGTAGATATAACAAAATATACTTATTTAATAAATAAACTGCTAATAAAACAACTTTGTTTAATATCATTCAGTTATGCCATTATGTTACCTTTAGATATAAGGCATAGATTTCTTTTTGGCCATATACCATCGCAATATTAAATTATATTTTTGATTATTCCTTCACATTTGCCCACAACACTGCTCGCAGTTTGACACTATAACAGTATTTACTCAGCGATGATTAAGTTATTAATTATTTATTATTATCAATTCTTTAATCTCGATATCAAAATGAAATTAAATTCATTAATTCATTAATTGCATTATTACTGTCGTTTCAAGCCATTACACAAATGTTCGGATTTAGTAATCAATACGGTAGATACATATTAATTAGTGAAATTATATAATGGTCGAAAAAGTTCTGATATTGATTTATTTCATACCGAAAAGGAAAAAGTTAGCTCAAATAAAATAATAATTAATTCAAAAAGGCATACACATGATAAAATGATAAAACATTTACACAAAACCATTTTTGGTTTGAATAAAACACTTTCAAAATAATATTAGTCGTACACAAATTTAAATTACAGGGCTGCTGAAAAAATTAAAAATTCAAGCACTCTTCTGAAATGTTTCAAAATAATGAAGTCAAAATATTTATTCAAAATTTGCTTTCCTGCAAATGTAAATTAGAGGTCAGTGTACTTACTTGGTACACCAGAGACAAGTCTTAACGGTCGAAGAACTCTAAACGCTCGAAGAGCTTTTACATCGAATGTATCTTTTGTGATATTCGCTAACACCGTACTGATTGCCCTAAAATAAAAGGCGCAATACGGTAAGAATGCCAGAAAATCCCATGGAAAACAGTATTTACCCTATAACTACGATTGTAAAATCCAGTAAATTCCAACCATTTCTTAGATAAGCTCCCTGATGCATTAAAAATCCATATGCAAGAATCTTCATGACGCATTCAACCGTAAAGATAACTAAAAATATATACTCGATCTTTTCCTAAAATATAAAAGGTCTTTGTAGAAAGAAGCTAATGATATTTGGTTCATATTCAAAGTTTCCTCCTCACAAATCACATTATAATGTAAAATTTAAATTTATGAACTATAATAAATGTTTGATTTGTACAAAAAAATTAGTATCAAGTTAGTAAAAATGTCCTTCGATTAATAATTTAAATTTCACAACGATGTAGGTTTCTTGTTATTCCTGCTACATTATATACAGGGTGAAGCACCATAACTTCCTTTTTTCAAAACGCAATGAAATCTATTTTGTGCATTAGGAATTGAAAAAATTAAGTACACTTTCAATTTATAAATCCTGCTTACACCAATAAGAATTTTAAAAAAATACTTACCAAGTACAGATTCCTGGTGTTCGAATCACCGCATGGAAAAGGTGTATAAACAGCTAAGGCAACACAGTTTGCAAAAATCGTAAATAAAATCAACCATTCAAAAGGTCTAAAAACATTAAGGAAAATATGTTACAGTAATTTGATTTCCATTGGCTAGAATACGCTCAGATCAAGCTTAGAACTCCTGCTGGAACAAATCCTGCCTTCGTAAATCACAAAGGTATTTTCAATAAAAATTGTTAGTGTTACCATTATTAAATAGACGTTCTACTGTATATACCCATAAATTACTTTGCTTAACCTGATGTTTAATTAATGACAAAGTATACAAAACATCAAATAAATTTAAATGGAAGCACAGGTGTCAAGCAATTATCGAAGTTGAAGAAGAGCGTACTAAAACTTGAAATTCTTTGATTTCTAAATCATATGAAAAAGAAATGTCCGATTCAATTATATTTGATAAAAAGTGTTTCTTTGCAAAGCTATAGTGGGTTCCTTTGACATTACATTTTCAATACGTTCCTATTTTACTTATCAACAATATTTCTAACTTTTGACGAGCAGATAATTTAGCATTCTTGACAATAGTATAGGTAAAAATCAAAATTAAAATTGTCTCGCGATTAAGGATAATCTTTCCTGCGCTTACGTGATCCCCAAGTAATAGGTTGTGGAGCTGACTCATCCAATTTTAATTACCAGAAATCTGATAAGGATTTCGAGGCAGAAAAGCAAAGAAAGGATACTTCCATTCGACGACGTCAATGCATAGTTTCCTAATAGGATTCTTAAGGTAGAGACAGAAGAGGACGCGTTGCGGCCGATCTGGAGGAGCCTTTCCAGGGCGGCGCACGGGCCGTTTGGGGGCCGCCGGCGTTCGAGCTGCCGCCACTGGCAGTCCCGGGCTCGAAACGCCCGCCCCCACGCTACTCATCGCGGCGGCGGTTGCGCTAATGGGGCCTTGCCATGCACACTCTCCTGCTGGTACGTACGGTATCGGCTGTACTGACCAGAAACGATTGTTACTGCCCTCTCGTAGTTCATACTGCAATCCTGCAAATACATAAAATAATCATGAATTTATGATAATGAAAAATTGAATCTTTGGATAACAACATGAAGCAAAAGTTTTTGGTTTTTCAAATCGGCAGAAGGTGCGCTCAGGAATACGACAACAAAGGAGGTTAATAAATCACGTTGCTAAATTACATATGCAATCATCCACATTGCACCAAGTTTAATTGGAATAAATTCTATAATGTGAATTGTACAATATTTCTGCACAAATTTCATAAACACTTAGTCTTCCCATGGCTGGCATGGTAATCCTTTCCATAGCATAAGGGTAAAATCATCTCAACTTTATTTTTTTAAGTTCGAGTTAATCGATTCTAACTTTCAAACGCCGGCCCTGGATTTTGTCCATGCATTTTTTAAAACGCATGCAGACGTCATAACCACAGATTTTTCCAGAATACCGAAAACCAAGTACGGTCATTTCCATCATGTTATGTTATGTTATTGAAAATGAGCTTCCATCACGTGTATTAAAACTTGAAAGGAAAGTGATACTACAATGCATACGAATCCGGACCTGTCGTTGAGGTAATCACAAAACACTCTTTAGCAAAAGGCTTCAATAGGAGTCTTTAATGTACATGAAAATGGATTCTCGACCGTACAAAAACGCCAAAATGTTATTGCTGCAAGGGTAAGAAACAATTAGTATTAATTATTACAAGAAACAAAGGTTTGCCAAGCTGAGAATGGGGTGTGAATACCACAACAGTTTGTTGCTTAAGTGCAGCAGGCCAACACCTCCCTCCTATGTTCATTTTCAGAAGAATGAAAATTGCACAGAACTCAAAATAGATCACCTAATGCGTGGAAATAACAGGGGGTTAAAGAGAGGTGAATTATACGAATAATATAAGGTGCGATTCATTAACGATGTGGAAGAGAATATACAATACGAGTTTCTAAATTGGAAAAAAATCAGTTAATCAAAGAGAGTCGAGCAGGTTTCTTCATTTTCGAATTAGCTGATGTTTGTTAAATATTTTTTAAACGAGAAGGAATAAAAATTTAATATTTGGTATGCATGTCTAACTTGATATACCTTTTAAGAATAGTCATAAAAAATTGTATTACCATTTAAAAAAGTGGTCGAGGACGTCATATCTCAAAATTGGTACATGCTGTATAACATTTTCTTACATCAAAAAGAGCGCAATTCAAAATACTAATCGACCTGTCCGAGCATATTTCCAACAAAAAAATT
Source organism: Cryptocephalus primarius (assembly GCA_963576515.1). NCBI lineage: Eukaryota > Metazoa > Arthropoda > Insecta > Coleoptera > Chrysomelidae > Cryptocephalus > Cryptocephalus primarius. Next base: position 8,660,716 of record OY754936.1, read on the forward strand.
TTCTTTGATTTACTGAATTTATTCCAAGCTAGAATTTATTCCTTTTTTACTTTGGCGAAAGCGCATATTGGCGAATTGGAGAGACCGACCACTTCTGAAACTTTTGAATTGTTTTGACCCTTGTCCCTTAAACTGAAGTGTTAGTCCCAAACTGCTGTGAATTTTATCCCAAATTTAAAAACATTTGCTTTAATACACGCCTACCTTTGAATAAATTAATATAAAATCAATAATTTTCCACCCTAGAATTACAAAGTTCAATGGAACCTAGCAGAATATCGGTTGAACTTATGTATCAACTAAATGATTTTTAAAATTTTGTGAATATATTTATGAATGTTTTTATTACAAATGGAAATGAAAATTTTTGGGAACTTTGTCGCATATATACTCATGATAAAAATTAAGTTTTTTTGAATTTCCACTCAATATAACAAGCGTTCTAATAAATTCAAAGTAAAGTGACCTTTTGAAATGAAGACGTAGTGCGTTGATTGATATTTCTGTTTTGCATCTCATTCTTATTCACGATAAAAATTTATAATTATGAACTCACAGTGTGTTCAACTATTCCTGGTCAAAAAAGAAAGGGATCTTCTATATAAACCACTTTTCAACACGTTTTCGGAGTTACACTCATTTAAAGAAGAAAGTTAAATTCACTTCTTATTATTTATTTTTTTGTTTGAAGGCACGAAAAAAGTGAAATTTGTGATACATTTTATATTTTTCAAACAATTTTCTACACCAATATTCATAATATATAATTATATATTTTATGACAATAGTATAGAATATAATAGTATAGAAACTGTTAGATTTGTGGTAAAATACCCAACGAGGGCAACGATTTTTCCATACGGTGTCAATTTGCAGTAAAATTTTTATCAAATCCCTATGGAAACGCGATTTAACGATAACCTCACGATAATAAACTGCCCCCTCTTTTTGATGTGTACTCCCTACTGGTGAACATGTGTTTTATCTTTTTAATCAAAAGGGTGCAATTACTTTACAAAAGCTTTTAGGAATGGGAAATTTTTATCCTGGAAAAATCACAATAAAGAGTCATGAAGGATTGAAATTTTTAACTCCTGCCGTGGATAGCAGATTATTAAAAATTTTGGTGTAGTCTTTTGAAGTCTAACTGAATTCTATGAAAACTTCCCAAACTTTCATTCTTACGCTTCCCTGAATTTAATAAATATAAAATCTTAATATTAACCATCCTCTTCAAATGCATGTAATTCCGATATAAGAAGTTTTGGAAATTAGAACCCCTCTTTTTGTATAGAAATATAATCGATGGGTAATTTAGCAATATTGATACACCCTGTACAATGAACAATGGAACAAAACTGAAGAAGTTAAAGGACGGTTACAAAAATTAATTTGATTTAATAAAATGTATATGCTAGTGACTATGTACGACGTGTTTATTTTATGGCTTTGTGGACAGATATACATCTTGCAATATAAAATTTCCTTTATATCCTCCCGTTTATTGCCTACATTTCCATCGTTTGAAGTGTGCATAAATTTTCTATAATACTCCACACGCGTATGTATTGCTCTACGACTTCCATATGCATACATCGTTTCTTTTATACATATAGTAATAAAATGCGAACAACTATCATCCCCTACAACAACGTCATTTCAGTAAAAATTAATTAATTTTTGTTTCCTGACGAGTATTCTTGTGGAAGAAAATTTTACGGAGGCAATACGATAGCGATGATAAAGAATTTTATGCCCTTTTTAGAGCTCTGTGGAAGATTGTGAAATTTTCACGATTAAAACTTAACGGGCTGTAATTTATAGTGCACTAGGATTTTATTATGCAGTAAACCGATAAAGTAATAAAGGCTTTCTTGAGATTCTTAAGTACTTTAACAATACATAGTCTAGAATCACCGCGTAAAGTTTTTAGCGATATTAAAGAAGCACTGTGCATTAAAGTGAAAATGGAGAAAATTGCCATAGTTATGGTCCAAGTATTTAACACCTGCTTCAGACAAAACAACAAGTCTTCAATTGCCCGAGTGTAATACCTCAAATATCTATTTTAACTGCAGTGCGGAACTGTTAATAAATTAATTCTACCAGGTAATAAGTGTGGAATTTTGAATATCCAAAAAAAAAATTCTAGTACTAACGATGTTGTTTTTATTTAATGCATGTGTATAGAAATGTACTTAAAGTCCGTATAGATCCAAATATAAATTTTCGTTTCCATTTGTTTTTGGTCTACTTAACCGATTCTAATCAAAAATTGTGTTCCAGAAGGGTAAGTGGTGTTTTGAGTTTATACAAATTTAATGGAATATTTTATATTTGCATGGAATTATAGTTCTAGTTAATTCGCGGGGAAAACCTTTAAATGTACTTCCTAATTCGATTGTTGAATTCCAATGGTCTATGGGCATAATTTCGACTAGGTTAGAAAATTATCACATTGTAAATAATTCGAAAGGGCCTAAAATTTCACCCCTACGACGCGTATGCATGATACGGAAAATTAGGCAAAGGATTTCTGCAACTGTCGATTACCCAGGTAAAATTCATTGAGTAGAAAAGTGGAATACACGAATGATTAGGTTTTATCGGCATTATTAAAGGTCTAGTGGCACAAATATCGATCGGTGTTGGGCGTGGCTTAGTGTTTGCGATTTGCTGCGAAATGCCCCAAATAACATCATTTATCACATATAGGCTATCGCGACTATAGATATAGGAACTGTAATTTTTTTGATAAATCTAATTATTCTACATAAATATAAAAAATAATGATCGGTAATAAAAGAGACTTACCGGAAAAGTAAAGATTCGGATCCATAACAAAGTCGAGTTTGTCTTGTATAAATATTAAGACTAAATTTACTAATCATTTTGCCACTAACATCACAACATGATTGACCAGCTAAAGGGTAAACACGTAAGTCAATCAGATAACAATACAAACCCGTATTAGTTCAGTAATTTTGATCTTCATTATCTATATAGATATACAAAATTTTAGTTTTGGGCTTTAAGCTCAATATACGAATATCTAGATAAGCACTCCGGAACGCCATCGCGCGGAACGCTTCGATAACCTAACTAGCATTCACGGAGAGCAGGCGAGAACTGCTCGCTGCTCGTGCTACAGCTGTGCTATAAATTTACTTAGAATCTGGATTTCCTGCATCCCTGCTACTTTGAAGGCGGTTTCCACCCCGCCGTCGTCCTATATTCCATGTATCAAGTATGCGCACTTTGATTTTCCGCCTTTGTTTGGCCTGCTTCATTCAATTCAGCAGGAAATTAATCGCGACAGCTTTTATTTCCACTTACATTACTTTGACTTCTGTTATTCTTCACTCTTTGTTACCCACCTAAAATGCGCCATTAAATATTCAATTATGTATGGCGTAGTCGAAAATTACGTGGCGATTTTTCGTAAACTAAAGATGAAATAAAGGCTTTTATGGAAATCTGGAAATTAACTGATGTACATTTAGGGATCTTAATTGATGGCGAATAAATTATTTAAACGTTTCTAAAGAGGATTGAGTAAAGGTGAATAAATCTGGGAAATATGTATTTATCTTGCTTAGAAAATACCTACTTTACATACATACCCATTTATTACCATACTGATTTGAATAACCGTGCTGTACTTATATATGAAAAATGGTGCGTTTTTAGATTATAATTATTTAAATTCTGTAACACCAATTGCGATAAATATGACCGCACTCGTTCACGGTTCTAAATCTGAAGTTTCTGACGCACTGTTACTAATATTCGCACGTAACAGTATTTTTAGAAAACATTACAATACTGCTCATCAAACTTACAGAACAATAGTGAAAAATTGTTTCTTTTCTACTAAGATTTAGTAAAAAGTTGACTTCAGCAAAAACGTAGGGGTAAAGCTTACGATTGTTGGGATTATTTAAGTTTCAGATGATCCTCATAGCTTGCGAGGTAAATAAATTTAAAGCCTTGGGGTCTTATTCATAAACGCATTTTAACGTTAAAATGGACTTTAGCTTAAAATGCGTTTAGAATGTGTTTCACAGATCATTTCTAACGTTATTTACACACATTCTAAACGCATTTTAAGCTAAACTCCATTTTAATGAGTTCATGATAAGAGGGCTTGAAAAATAGTGATATTGATAAAATCCAGATTGCCCGCCTGTTAAAAGGATTAGAATTTTTTCCTTGTTATACGAATAGTCAATAAATGTAATATATTTCTAGAAAGTTCATATTGAACTAAGGGATAAAATATGAAATCACTGAGGAGATTGAAAAAATGGAAACTTGAGAAACAACCCAAGCATTCAATAGAAAGAAATATTCACAAAAATATGGCGTAACGACGCTGACCTCGGCCCATATTCGAAAACGAGCTTCTAAGCCCCATGGCACGTCGGTAGGTACGCCACTGATTTCACTAGAAATTTGAAATGCCAGAATGGCCTAAAAATTGAATCCAGAGGGTTTTTGTCTAAGGTTTCCCATTTAAATTCCTTCCCCGCCATAATTTCTAACAGGAAGTCTAAATCATGCCTCTAGAAATTCAATTGAAATTTCGAAACGCCATAATGGGTTTAAAATTGAATCTAAAAGTTATATGGAAACTTCAATTATTTCTCTAAACATTAGAAAACTAAGAATCCAGAAGAAAAATTCCAGAGGTTTTCCTGGAAACTTGAGTATTCAAGAGTTTCAAGGGGCAAGAGAGATTTTAAGATAATTTCGATATAATCAAGAGTTTAGAATACAATTTGTAGATATCCTTCTGAAACCTCCAATGATCTAAGGTGCATTAGATTCAAATCAAATAAACATTAACTTGTCGTGTGCTCCTGGACCTTTTCAGAGACCCCACATGGCGATAGATACGCCACTGATCTAAATCGTATATAAAATAAAATATATATAGTACAGAAAAATGTTAGGAGAAGAAAGATACTAATATAGTTTTATTTAAGAAAATAATTGCTCAGATATACATTTAACGAGGGCCACTTGGAAAATGCAGGAATGAGCGTAACATCTGCAAGTCCGAGTAACTTTCGCGAGTAAAAATAGAAACTTCATTTGATTTTACCATATCTGAGTGTTATCTTAAAATGGAGAAATTATAGTTTTAAAAATGTATAGATAATTCACATAATGTTACTGTTAAATTGTGTTCGAATTTGTCAGGAGTTTGAGTAACAACTGTTGACTAACAAATACGACTGTGGTATTGTGGATTCCCGCAGACCAGCTCATGGAGACCGAAAATAACTATCAGATGAGATTTCGAAAACCTATTTGCAGAAAAATACATTCATTTTTGCTAAACAACGGGTTTCTACGGTAGTAGAAAGTTCGTTAGGAGAAGCGAAAAAGAACTTCGGTTCTTATGGACATTATACAGAAGAGAATATTTAAGGACATGTTGGGATGTTTTGGATGAAAGGGAAGAATATTTATGATGAACGTGACAAATTATAGGCAAGCTTTTTTCATAGGATTAAAGGCACCTTCAGGAAAAAGGAGATTAATGGTAACGCATATTGGTGGGTGATACGGGGGTTTCCTCATGTTCGAACCAAAGAATACTGGTGAATATAATGAAGACATGAACGCAGATGTATTTGAGGAGTGTTTTAAACGAATGTTGGATCTTTGAGAGAACCACGTGATTGTTTCAAATATCGCTTGATTTGTTCCAAAAGGAAAAGTACGAGCACCTAAAAATTCCTGGAGTAAATAATCATAATACGAAGGCTATTTTAAAAAGGAATTGATTTTCGAATCTGACTATTGGCAAATGTGACAGTTCATATTTCATCGAGAAAATCGTACGTTTTTAATAAACTAGTTATGTAAAGTTATTTTGTTCCATCAAACTGAGCTCAAGTACGAAGGAACATATCTGGTAATATTAAAACATTTAACGGTAAAGTCCTTCTCAGGAAAAATTTGAAAAATATGGGGCAAAAATGTGGGAATCTGATCATCTGCATTATTGCAGATCATTTCGATAGGAATAGGAGACGATTCATGAAAATCCCCAGAAAAATGTTAGTGGAGGTAAACACGCTGTGGAACTGTTTTTCACATCATTTTTGCCTATGCGTACCATGTTTATACCTTAAACCATTAAAAATATATCTTGAAAATTCTGACAAAACAGAACTTGTTTCTATCTATGGTTTCTATGGTATCTATGGTTCTATCTATATCTAGGTTTTTTATTTTTCGAAAGAATAATTTAGGCCTTTGTGTATAACAGATTTTAATAAATGCAACAATTGTTAGGATTTTTAAAGCTTTCCAAATATGTATAACTCTACCTTTCCCTTTGCCATCCAGAATATCTAGGGGGTAGACGGTGTGGATGGAGGGATGAATAAAGGTACACGGGTGTAAGTAATGTCAAAATGTGTCACCTTGCAAACATGCGTTTCATCAATTTTTCAGAAACTTATCGCCGAGGAAGTTATTTAAGGTGGCTATTTTTAGTTGGTACACCATGTATAATTGCATATGAATTAAAATTGTAATATATAAACTTAGTGGTAATAGCTTTCTTTCTGCTTAAGTCTACAACCAGTTACAGCCAATAAAATACCACAAAACCAACTAGAAATTTGGTCCCCAGATTGGATTATATTAATTGGCTCCGAAGTTGTAGATTTCTGAAGCAACAAAACACACATAAAACATAAACATAAACCAGTTTATTAGTTCAATACTTTGCAGTTATTTAAACTCGTGAAACGATGAGTCACTTAGAAAGAAAAAGGAATGTCACAATAAATGTTTTTTTTTTCAAAAATGGAACATGCACCATAATACGAGAGTAAATAACACATTAAATTAGCAACAGGCATAAGGTTTAATTAACAGTCACATTGAGCACTTCAACATCTTACCTCATTTTATTCCAAACCATGTTCTCTACTTAGCTAAGTACACTTTTACAATTTTCATACCATACACAAGTACAAACGATGGAAACTATTCCTGGAACCGTACTGAAACACGTATTTTTACTCGTAGCGCCCTTCGTAGTGCTTATCCGTTGTGAATTTCGTCATACTGACCTGATAATGTAACATAAGCATAAACCTAAATATAATACTTACATGGAAGGATCCAAATGACTCAGGAAAGGGTATTCTGGATGGCTAGAGTGATATTATTAAACATGCCTTCAGAGGCGTTCGGTAAAACACACTTGACGTCTCTCCCGAACCCAGTTCAAGTAATAACGCTTTTGTATACAACTATAAAGGTTAGTATAAAGTTAAAACAATTTATTTCACATTTTAATAAATGAATGCGTGTAAATAACGTAATTCAAATTGGAAATCAAGGTATTTAATAGATGAAATATAATGTACGCCTCTGGGCGCTACTCACTGGTAAATTTCAAGAGGCATCGTTTGTTCCCGAAATTTCTAGAGATACAGGAATGTTGCACTTTAACCGATCACATTGTATTATGACATTTAAATAAATGCAAATTTAATTTGAGTGATATTGGCGGATTAAAATAGGGAAAGCCTAAACAACGTGTAAATACCCTTTGAAATGCAATCATTTCGGTGTTCGATGCACAAGTTTGGAGTAAACGGTTGAAGAGCTTGGGGTTCAATGGTTAAAGATGACACATTTTTTCAATTTGTTTTACCGAGTTTTATGAATCTAGAATTTGTATAATTATTAATAAAAATGACGTTAATTACATTCATTTGTATTTTGGCATAATTCTCGAATTACCGTTGCAACATGCTGTCTTCTTACAGGCGGAAAGGGATATTACAGGGTGTTATCAATAATTGAAACTTCAAACAGGAATTCATTGGTTGAATATACAAAATGCTTGTGCTCACACATTTAATTAACGTTGCTAAGAAACTAAATCTCAATCATCTTTCATTTCACACAGACAAGTACAAGATACGTTTTCCTGTATTGGCGGTTGATTTACTATATTCGTTCACTAAGAAGATATGGACCAATTTAAAAAAATGTCCGTTAAAAAATTATAGTGATTGAAAAATCAGTATTTCAGATATTACATGGACTTTCGTTACGTTCCCTTATAATAATTCTTTGACAGTCAAATATTGGTGGGATTTTGTTAATAATTTAAACTTACCAAACTATTGCATCTAAAGCCAGGTCCACACTATACCACTTAGGGCTTCCCCAAACTGAGGCGATATCGAAAGTTGCTCCAGTCTTGGTCACAAAAACTGTAGAAATCTGTAATAAACACAAAATAATCAGACTAAAATTTGGAGTTTTATAATAACTTTAAAATTATAATAACACTTACAAGCAACCAGTTGACTTCCTTAAAAATTCTGTAGGGAATAAAAAAAAGATTCATTATAGAAAATTTCCATTATAAATTGTTGAGGGTTACATAATCAGATAAAGCTTTATCAGTTTTCAAATGTTAATCATGGTATTATTCCCGATTCGTTATATAAGTACATAAAAAAAGTGCTTGGTGCCATTATGTTGAAGCGTTATCGCGATAACCCATTACAATACTTACACAAATATAATACAATTTTTCATTCAATTTTTAATTTTGTCTACATAGATACATATGTACAGATAGGTAAAGGTATCTTATTTTTGTTCAAAAACGAAATGTTTTAGATGAAATGAATGTATTTGTTAAATTAGAAATAAACGTATCATTTTAAAGGGTACAAATTCAGGGTAATCTGAATTTATTTATTCATATTTGTGTAGCTAAAATTTAATTACGAGCTCCTTGCTAATGGAACAAAATTTCTTTCTGTTTATACCACATAAAAGCAGAAGCTGAGAAGATTTCTTAACTATGTGTAAAATATTTCAATTAGCTTCAAAATTAGCTATAATTTATCTAATTTACTAACTATATTTTTAGCTAAAATCATCACATAAATCATATATCTCGGCGAAAAACCAATACTGTTTTTATTTACTACCTAAATACTATCAATTTTATTTATACAAAGAAAACCAAAACTGAGTGAATCTTTATTGAAAAAAACGTTCCAGTTTAGCTTAATTCTAGCTAATATAATTAGCTAATTTGTAGTCTGTACCTAATAAAAATGGCCAATTTTGTCAATAAACGCTCCAATTTAGGGCCCAAAGAAGGCTTATAATTTTCCTACTGAAAAACACAAACATAAGGGTACCAAGATAGAAATTTGGACCGAAGTGAATAGCTCTGTATTGTAACACAATAATAAGACAAAAGAGGCTTCAACGTGCATTCAGTGTTCTAGCAACAGTGGGCACTAATGTGGAGAATGCTCTAGCTAAAGTTCATTCTAATCAATTTTTGAGGATGTCGATAAATCCATTTATCTTTCTACTTCCCACTTTTTCTCCACGACTTCACAATATTTTCTCATACCACCCGGTTAAAGTATAAACACCTTGTCACAATTACAATTAAAATAGACCTTTTCAAATCAATTACCCCACCTTAGTATACCCTACACACCTCTCACCACCGCAACCCAGGATGCGAATTCACTACCCACTTTTCTGGTTCAGATCCTGACCACTTCCTTGGCCTTCCTTTGTAATCGAACTTTTAGAACAACTTTAAAGCGGGATATTCCTTAAATGCCGACCACACTTGTCAAGCCATAAATTCAACTCCAGATAATGCTAGAAACAAATTTTTCACTTATATTTTTAAGGCCAAAAATTTAAGCAAGTATATTGCATTGGCTTCTTGAATTGTATTTTCACATATTCTCTTTAAATAAAGTTATAGGGTTACTAGATTCATTTTTCTGAACAATGATAAAGTTTTAAGGGGTCCTTTACAAACTGTTTACATCTCGCAAGAAAAGCAACCATACCCTACTATTGTGAAGCTTGAGTGCCACTTCTGACACACTTCGTATTTACCCAAAAAGTAATTTGATTAACCTTTATTTTTAGATTTGATCTTTTGAAAGTGCTTATCTGATTTTCATTTTAAAGCAAAATGTTCATAATTTTTACTCGTTGATTACTGCTGTCAGACTTTCAATCTCCCTGCCATCGGAATTTCATTAAAATAAACTATGACAAGTGGTTTCACGGCCATCACAATACATATCTTATTATAGACTCGCGCTTAACGACAAGAAACGATTTTCTATCGTCTGTCATTAAGTGTGATTCTTTATCTAACAAGAAGTGGAAAAGCTGAATATCCTAAAAGGCCCCTCCTGTGACAACTTAGAAATTTAAAAATGTTATGAAACTTGTTATGACTATGGTATGAAGAAAAATGACAGAAAGAAACAATGAAACAAAATTTTAAATATTAAATTGACTGAATAGAAACGCAAAACGAATAGCTTGTTATCCAAATTTGTTCAACACCTTGACTGTCAATGAATTCATTGTTCTCCTCTTCTACCCTTTTGACTGACTGTAAATGACTAATTTTAGATACATACGTAAGGGTGCACTGTGCATAAATTGTATCTTATTAGTTAATAATATAATGCACATCCGTGATAGTAAATCTGCCGGCGCCCATGATCGGTTGGTATAAAGATTCATATTAATTATTCAAAATGTCGCCAAAATGGGACATGCAAAGTGTACAGGCTATGTGCATTACGAAAGTACAGGTATATTTGTGAATAATAAAGTTAGAATTGTGTTTATAGACCTTTTATAAGATACACAAAACCTTTTGAAACGTCTTTGTATTGCAAAGAAAGGAAAGAGTAAACAGCGATTTGAAATATATATTTAAAAAAAAATACAAAAAGAAAATAAACCTATGATGACACAAACTTCAAAAATATGAGATCTGTAAATTTATTCAATACATCAACTTTCTAATGGTGGATTAATTACAGAGTGCTTTAAGAGTACATGTATATTCTTGTAAACTACCTTATAATACTATAATACTAATTTGCAATAATAATTTCCAGAGATTCTTGTAATTGTATACCGGTAATCTAAATAAGTATCTAGTGGCTTCTAGACATGATCCTACTTGGGAAAGACTAATGTGAGCTTCTTGAGATAAGTAAATAAAAACAAAATATGTGTCTAATCAGCAAATTCGGTCTTCCTCCTTGGAACCCATGAATACAGTAAATATCACAAAATTCAACACAAAGCAAAACTTCTATAGTAAGGACGTAGTAAGTACTAAATGAAAGGACATGATTTACAGTACCTACTATTTTACCTAACTTAAGTGTAAACATGTGGTAACTACAAAAAAGAAAAGATGAGATTGCCTTAAATATTCGAAAACTGAAAATCAAGATGCTTAAAAATTCAGCAAATTTGTAGCTGATACAACTGGCACTCACATATTATCCTAGGAAATGATTCTTACATGAGTGCAGTTCTGTCAGTCCCCTCATTTTAATTATTAAATAATTATTGATTATGAAAATTAAATTCATTGTTATGAAGAGTTGATTACGTTTTTACTATAGGTAGGTGGCAAAGAAAACGCTGCCATAAATAATAGTTTCCAGGTTTCTTACAAAAAAAAAACAGTCGTTATATTATGTATTGTCGTAGCACAAGTGAAATATGTCCACAGCTACCTGTCTGCCACTGGCAAAACTGCAGTGTTCTGTCTTATGCACAGTGAAATAAAATGAAATAAGGAAAATACGCTTTCGCTTAAAAACTTAAATAGTCCCTGCCGAATATTTAAATATGACGCATAGTATAATGTAAATAACCTCAATTTTACTCTGTAAACAACTTTAGAATTTCCAACCGATTTAAAACTTTTTCTTCAGTTTGTTTGGCAATTTTACACCCAGACGCTACCACTTCCTTATCCACACCAGCAAGTTTGGCAACATTAAATCCATAAGATTTTGAACATCTACCCTTTGCCAGTTTAAATAAGAAAATAATGGATTCCTCAGTTACCTCACTATCTTCATTTTCTTCCATACAAGCCTAAAATATATAAAATTATTTTAATGGAATAATGTACTGCAATTTCTTACCATGTGTCCAATTTGAATATCTTCCTGTCCCTCGAACCTATCGACCAATGAATGAAAATGAGTAGAGAATATTCCACGACATTTGAAGGATGCTATTTTTGTTACGACAGCAGTGGCAATTGCGTTGCCATCATGTGTTGAAGTGCCTCTTCCTAATTCGTCAATAAGCACAAAAGAATTCTTTGTGGCGTTTTTCAAAATCATGCTAGTTTCAGAAAGTTCAGTATAGAATGTTGATTGCCCTTCAATTATATCATCTTGGGCTCCGAGGCGGGTAAATATACGATCAATGAGATTCATCTCACAAGCTGAAGCAGGTACAAAACTCCCCTGAAAATATTTAATTATCATCTATAATATTTAGCTAGAAAATATTTCAGCTTTACTTTCATTATGACACAAATGTTTTTCAGGTAAATTACTACTTCATAGATATCTTTCCACCACAGAACTTCAATATACATATCCCAACAATCCAGAATATGATGGATTTTAATCCCAAATGTATTATAAAATAATACTAAATATCTGTCTTTCAATACGACAATGTTATGACAATTAAATCTAGTTAATTTTTTAAATGAATCTAATTTTCATCATACAGGAGACTTAAATTTTAACATTTTAACAAATCTTATGGAGTAGAATGGTAAATTTCTTAGTACTGATCTGTGATCTGATCATGGAACTGAGTCAAATCATCGTTTATACTATTTTTTAACTCATTTCCGTCTTTTTCCTCTTTGGGGGAGAGGTGCCTCTTAGAAAAACAGAATAATAAACTAATTAAAACACATCGACTTACAATATGGGCCATTATGGCGATAAGTGCAGTTTGCTTAATTAAAGTTGACTTGCCACCCATATTTGGGCCAGTGAGCAAGAGTAAACTTGGATATTCATCTTGTCCCAAAAATGTATCATTTGGTACAAAAGACGCATTATCTACACAAGGGTTTCGGCCATTACTAATGGCAATTTTAGGCTAAAAAACAGAAAAATTTTTAAAAGGATTATTAAAAGTAACTTTCATACCTTATCACAAGGAGAAAGAATTTCTGGCATACATATATCATGTGGATACTTATAGGCATATTCAGCAAAGCCACAAATAATATCTAAAATTGCCAAACATTGTATGACCTGGTTCATTTCATCATGCCTAAAATTTATATTGAAATAATAGAAATTTGCGAACTCATTTAAAATATACCTTTCTCCAAATTTCTCAAAAATACATCTATTTAAATCCAAAATCACCTTCGATCGTTCACATTCAGCTTTAATCATGGCAGCTAATAACCTCTGAAAATAAATGAAATTAATCAATAAACTTACGATTAGTCCCTATTTACATAAAAATAAAAATACATGAAACTTACAGTTGTTTCAGAAGTCGAATATTTTATCGTTGCGCTTTTAGTGGAGCCACTTTGCAATTGGTATTCTGCAGAAATCTTATGACATTTATTGGCTGGGATGTTTAGCTGATAACGGTTCTTCTTGTTTCCAACATAAGTAACTTTACAACCAAAAATTTGGCATTGTTTTTGAAGATAATCATCTAACTCCTGTTGAATTTTTTGTATTTTATCTTCAACTTCATCAAAGTTTTTAACGAAACCTTTTTTAGGGATAATTCTCCCATCTTTTGCGGCTTGTTCCAAATCAACAGCAGACTAAAAGTTAATCACAATACTTAATGATTAATATCATAACTATAACTATTACCTTTATGTGAGTAATGGTGTCCCTCAGATCAATATTAATACCAATAGGTTTATACTGTGTAATTTGTTGAAGAAAAGTGTCTTCACAACCTAAAAAATCAAATGAATTAAATCGCTATGTGGTAAAAATAATAAGTTTACTTTTAAAAATATCTGGGATCTCTTGCACTCTTTCAAATGCCTCTATGGTTTGAATGAAATCTTCTATTTTTCTTTTAGAGTATGTAAGCTCTTCGTAAAATATAGCACGACCATCAGGATGATTTGATACAACAGATTTATTTCCATATATTCGAATCCTGTAAAAGTCATCAGCTTTAAATAAACAATTTGATTAAAATAAGATGTGAAAATTAATTTAAAAATAATAAAATCATGATTCAGTAATAATGATAATTAAACCAATGGGATGATTATCAATTGAAAGGTTTCAAAAATATATATATACTTTGTAAGTTGACGTTCTAAATCTGGCAGCAATGATAATATAGTCTGTGTACGTTTCAATAAATCAGGATTGTTTCGTAACTCTCTAACTGCGTTTTGACGTTCTTTAATTTTGACTACATCATATAAAGGCCTACAGATCCAGCGATGAAGCAGTCTGAAATGTGTATAGAAATGTTATATCCAGATAAAATATTGGTTATAAGTACCTGTGTCCAAATGGCGTACTGCAATGATTCAAAATGTTCTCGAGAGAATCTACAGAATGCAATAGATTTAAGTTTGTAATGGTTGCAGAATCCAAAATCATGTAACCCTTGGAATATTTTGTATTGACCTGATCGTAAGAATCATACCATTCAAATTTCGCTGTAGAAAACACTTGAATGTCCAAATGACAATCTTTCAAATACCACAAACAAGCACCAAGTGAACTAATAGCTAATTCATATTCTTTTTTTGGAGAATCTACAACAGGATTATTTGTCAATTTGAAGGACCTCACAGAATTCTCATAAAAAGTGGCTCTTGGTACATTTTAAGGCGTTATTTTTTTGCTTGCCAATTGATGCTAAACAAAAGTGTCTATTGCTGCAAAGCAATTACATGAATGTTGGGAATATACTTTATTCTCAATAACTCTACTTCAATTTGAAGTGAAAAACGTCCAGGGGGTCGCTTTGTGACAAAAGATCATTTTGATAAGCATCAATCAGAATGCAAAATAATCCATTCTGCATGAATTTTTAAAATCAACCAAGTGCTGTTTTCCATGTGAATTCTGGGGTCTTCTTAAATACAACTAAATTACAATTATCAGCAAGCTTCTTGAATAAATCTGGCCACTGTAACTTATTCTCTGTATCTTTGAAGTAACTAGATTCTGCCAATTTTTCCAATGTATCTGATGCAGTGTAAAATTGAGTTTTAGGTGACATATATTCCTTTTTAACATCTCTGAAAGTAACTTCAAGTAATTCATTGAAACTCTTGTTAATTCCTCCCCGCTCAGTTAAAATCTAAAATTAAAATGTTTCATTAAAAAAAAATTACTTTGATATTATATATTTACCAAAGATACAGGGTATTCATTGAGTAAAACAAGAAGCTTAGAAAAATGTTTGTCATCCTCAAACTCAGTCAAATGAAAGCTACCAATAGAGATTTCAGCAAAGCAAACACCTATTCGCAATGTATGAGGAGCACAGTTCTAAAATAAGACTCATAAATTCACACAATAATTCTTACAATATAAAAAGTTACCTTTATACATATAGCGTACATATAATGAGGTGATTTGTTTTTAGAATCTTGCAGCTGTGCAGTGTAAATCATACTTCCTATTGAAGATATCTGACAAAGTTCTCTTTGCACCACTCTATCATATTTTGTAGGTTTCTTCATGCCCTTAAGGCGACTTTCCATCATTTCTGGCGTTTCTGTTTGCTCAATTCGAGCAACTTTGTATCCTTTTTCGATTAATTGAGAAGCCATTTTTCCATAAGCAGACTCAGGGAAACCAGAATGAGCAATATCTCCCTATAATTAGATGAAATTTATGATGATTAGTTTTATGCAATCACTTTTTTATCAGAAATTCAAAGAATGCAGTTTTGCAACTGTCTGGGTCATAAAAGAACCATAAACTATAAGTCTTACAATATTAATCCACAATAAAAATATGAAAGTTATAAAATTTAGTTATGCCTTTAAATTGCATATAAAATTACATAAATTCAATTTTAAGATAATTTTGTTACATTCTTCTGCTATTCCAAAACAAAATTGAATTATCACACCAATTAAAAACATTTTGATCACCTAGAATTTTTGTATGCAGATATGTAGACGTGCAAATAGTTATGACCAGAAATTAAAACTATCAATCACAAAAAAAAACATATACTAACTTAAAATCCATGATAAACAGTATAAATAAATTTATTACATACTTTCATATAAGAGAAGCCAAGCTCTTGGACTCCAATAACAGCATCCATGTGGTATAATTCATAAAATTTTCCAACTTTTAAGAACAACAGAGTGTCCATGTGTCTGCTTTTAAACTGCCACCATTGAAACATAACTGGTGTTTGACTATTCAAAAAACTTTCTGGCACATACAGTGTTCTGCTATCAAACTCAGGATCAGATGGTTTTCGTTTTTCAATATCTCTGATTTTCTCAGGTTTCAAAAACTCTAAACTATCATGAATGTAAGTAATATTGTTCTGACAATTATTAGATAATGGATCGTCAATAGCCACATCCCTATCCACATTGTCTGTTGAAGGTTGTAAACTTCCTGAACCTTCCTTTTCTTCAACTGATAAAAATTTGTGAAGATTTGGTTTCTTTTCTGGACCATCACCATTTTCCTTTCCTGTAGCGCCAATTTTACGTTTCTTTGAGGTCTGTTTTTCTTTCGATTTGCCCTTCTGAGAGCTTTTCTTTTCAGATTCACTCTCGCTCTCAGAAGAATCTTTCAGTGCTGCGATTCTACCACGCTTTTTTGGGCGGCATTCTTCATCAGATTCTGAAACAATGAAACGAAATTGTAGTCCATCCTCATACTTAAACTTATGAACTTTTTGGTAGTAAGTGGTTAAGTTTGATGTACTCCTTATAAATAGGAGACTCAACAAAATGTTTGTTGGTGCACATCTTTAGCAACAAATTATAGCAACAAAAGCTCAAGTGCTTTATGGAGAGTGGAGGTGTATCTCCAATATCTCCAATAAAATCGCTGATGGTCATCTGGTTACCAAAAATACTTTTCATAATATTTTGGATTTGTCATGGCCTGAAAGGCTGGTTTTCTGATGGGTGAAATGATTTTTGGGAAATATGCTTATGCTAATCTTAAAGCAACAAAATATGCCATTTTCATTATTGCACAAAGTGCTATTGTCATTGTTTGTTTTTACAATATACATACATTTTGTTGGAATTTCTCTGTAAATGGGTATAACTCTTTGGCAATAAATGTTATTATTATTAAAATATTGAAATAAAGTTGGTCGACATTTTTCATATCAAGAGAAGCAACCAAAAGCAGTCAAGTGATGAAGACACTCTGTGGTGTGAAGCAGTACAAAGAGTGGCTAACGTCATGAAGCTATCAGAAACTGGAGCACGAAATGGAAAGGTGAAGAATACAATAATTCAAAATTTCTACAAAGAATTGACATGTTCAATGTTACATTAGCAAACAATAGTGGTAGGCCCCAGTTCTACCAGTAAATCAAGCAGATCAATACTTTAAAAGCATATTTCAGTTTAAACATAGTTGGACGGTACCAACAGAAGTAGTATAGAGCCCTACTGGATACTTAACACCAATGAAAGTTTATGAAAACTGCACTGTGTAAAAGTCCTAGCAAAAAACACTTCTAGTTCCATTACCTTCTGCCGTTTTCTTGGGGTCCTCATTAGCCGAATTTTCTTTTTGTACTTCTGAAGTTTGTTTTGAGAAAAAATTGAAAAGAGTACTCTGTCTCTTTTTTCCCGACATTGTACAACTCTAGAGTCTCGTAACACCTGCCTAAAGGTTCACTACAACACTAAACCAACTTATATGTACACCTCAACAATGTATATATACGTTTTCCCGGGTTTTACTTCATGAATACATAACCACAATTTTTGCACAGAACACAAAATAAATATTTTTCGCGTACCAACATTTCCGCAACAAAATTTCCTTCGCCTCCTCTTTAGATTACTGTGGCCTTCGCTACAACGACTTGTTCCTGTCTTGTACATTGTAAGGGAAAATCCTCTCTTCTCTCCTTTCTCTTTTTTCTTCCCTTTTTCATTTTTCATTTCTGTGGTTGTGTCTTTTAAGTATCACGAGTTATGCATTTATAAGTTCACAGGTATTCGGTGCTATTATGTGTTCTGTCATTAATTATATATTGTACGTTTCGTGAGTGAGGTGTTGTTTGTGCGCGTCGGTCAGTATGGGATTATTTTTTAAAATGTTGTCCAAAATCATTAAGCATTAACCAGAGTAATATATAGATAAGGCAGATCTGGTGTTTAAGAACTTTCCCAAACAGCGATACAATGTAATTTTTACCAAACAATGATGGATTGTTATCATATTGTGTTTTCAAAATGGTGGGCGTTTGTTTTTGGGTTTTCAATACAATATTCGTAATAAGTCTATGTTTGGCAAAAACAGATACAAAAGTAGATTGCCCTGAAATTTGTATTTGCTTGGGACACTATGTAGACTGCGCATCGAAAAAATTGGAAGCGATTCCTGCACATATCCCTAAGTGGGCATCCCATTTGTGAGTATACAAATTATAGTATTGTTTATTTGTCCTTGTTTTCTTTTTATTTTACAGAGATCTTCAAAATAATTCCATAAAGAAACTAGTTGATGTAGACTGGAAGCACTTTTCTGCACTCGAAGAACTAATTTTGAACAAAAACAATATCCCCAGTATTCCTAAAAATGCATTTCAATATCAGGCACAACTGAAAATTTTGTGAGTATTAAACTTAGTTGCTTTAAATTAATGTTACATAATGACTAACCTATGTATTAGTTTATTATTATTTATTTATACCCTGAAGTCTTTCTGTAGTTAAGATTTTAATAAAGGAAGAATTAATAAACTTGCTACTCATAAAATATCTGTAAAGATTATTGTAGTAGATTAAAAAAGTTCATCATCTATATGCTTGTGTGTTCCAAGTATAAATGTGTTTTTCTTTAATTTATTAATTTGACAATTTTATGTGGAATTACCTTGAATTCATGATTGGACACCTTGTCTCATGACATTAATTTGTAAGTATATAGTTTATTTTATCTTCTTATCTTGATGAGCATATTTTCTGATAAATTTTATTGTAAAGATTTATATATACACCAACAGTGTAAGCTAGGTCACCATATTCTCTTCTCTCATTAATGTTCTTTTAGTCCATCTGTTTTCATGTATTGTTGCAATGTGTCTCATCTATCTATTTTTGCCCTTGCTTCATTAACAGCTTTGCTGTTTATATAACAGTTCTAGTTCTTCATTTGTCCTTCAAATTTTTCTCCTGTTTTAATTTCACTGTAAGTGATCTTCAAACATTCTTGTTTTTCAAAGTTAGAGTCTCTTCTTGCCTTTTTTGTTCATGTTTCGAAAATATAGGTTACTTTTGGTCTCACTGCTGTTAG
The DNA here is from genome assembly GCA_963576515.1 of Cryptocephalus primarius. Lineage (NCBI taxonomy): Eukaryota > Metazoa > Arthropoda > Insecta > Coleoptera > Chrysomelidae > Cryptocephalus > Cryptocephalus primarius. The sequence continues at coordinate 8,680,083 of OY754936.1, forward strand.
TATAGCATTGATTTATAGTCATTGTAAAGATTTTTATTCTTCCTATTTGTGCTATGTACTCTCGTTAACCTCTTTCTTCATCTCCTTTACATGTGAAAGTTACTCCCATACGTTCTATTTGTTATACTTATTATATACTATTTCACACATTATATATTACCAAGGTGGATGTTTCTCGATCTTTACTTTTTCTCCTTACTGTCTCTTGTTAATATGTACTTTGTCATCTCATTAATCATTCTTCCATATTCTCTTACTTTTTCATTTACTAGTTTATAAGTTCTTTTAAAAATTTTTTAGTTCTCTTTTGCGCCATACTGCCAGCATATGCCAGGCGCTGACGGTTACTATTGTTGATTAGACTATTGGACCTTATTTCGCTTTTTCACAAGCATTTTTTCTTACTGCAATATATTTTTGATATCACTAGAGCACATAGACTTGCTTCCTTATTATTTATCTTTATTAATTCGTCAGCACCTTATTATTGTATACCGCATTGTTGGACAGTTACATTATTGTTAAATAAATAAATTGACCTACTTAAGTAAGATGAGATCATGTCCCCATTTATATTTATTACCACTGGGTGAATATATTCACATAATATTCTAAGTTAATTTATTCACATGGTAATTTGATTTTTTCCAGTTATCAGATGATACTAAATTACATTCAGATTTGCTAAATTTAAAACAGTACTGAAAATTAAAGATTCATGTTATTTCTTTGAACATTTTATTTTAGTCAATCACATATTAATCCAGTGGGGGTTAAAATAGAGCCATGGCGATATTCTGTGCGTCTGCTTAATTCTTCTAAGTTATCAACAAAATAATCCTTTGCGTAACTTTGTATGTATTACAGTCCTCTGTTCAGCTGGATCGTTGGCTATGTTATTACATTTTATTCCCGTGTCCAGAGGTTCATAGTAAAGTGTATCTAATTTTCAGCCTCTAATTTAGTAAGGGCTTCTATTCAATCCTAAATGATGATTTTTGATAAATTTGTTTCACATCCGCATGGGGCAGTTTAATATTAACATGTAATTATCCTTTTAAAAGCTACACTTTTCCAACCTCAGTTATAATTGTGTTTTGTAACAGTTAGAACACCGTAGCTTAGCTAAGATCCAAATAGTGTCTTTACATCCTTAATTATTACTCCAAGTCTTTTTCCTGAGTGTTTGTATAGAACAGATTTCAGCATACACTCATGTCTTTGGTAGCCAATTTTTTCAAAATTCGGCCAAAAGAATTTCATTACTTAAGTGAAGTATTTTGATGTATCATAACAGTGTATTCAAAATTTGGTGTTTTTGCGGTATTGTGTAATATTTTTTTTTTTTTTAGGGAACTTAATCGTAACAAACTGAAGACGATAGATGCATTGACTTTCAAGCATCTCGAAAAATTAAAGACTTTAAAACTAAGAAGAAATCAAATAGTGGAACTAAAAGATGGCGCTTTTTATGGCCTAAAGAGCATTCACAAATTGTAAGTAGTTGATATATATGGTAAAAATGCTTTATAGTGGCATCAGTATGCCCTGAGTTAAGGATTGTTTTCTGTATTCTCAGAACTTTAAATTTCAGCACATCATAGTAAACAATATTTTCATAATTTATCCACCTAGCATTAAATTATGAGGCAAAGAAGTCTCAAACCTTGCTACAAAATGTATGTACTGTAATTTAACTTTCCTTGGCTTGTTAGTTGATATGTTGTCATGTCTAAAAAAATTTTCTGAAGACGAGCACAACCTCATGAGTTTATTCGGAATATTCAATACTGTTTCTATCCAATATAATAAATATGTCTATATTGTTTTTTTTTTAATTAATTTATCTCATTAACGTTTACAGGATAATCGATTACAATAATTTGAGAGCGATCTCAAAAAGTTGGCTGTATGGTTTAGAAGCCTTAAAAGAGCTTTCATTGAATCATAACTTTATAAGTAGAATCGAACTTGATGCTTGGACCTTTTGTTCTACGCTTCTTTCATTGTAAGTAATAATGTATTTTTTCATTTGAAAAACCATATTTTGTAATGATGTTTTATAGGGATCTTTCTTATAACAAAATGGAGTCCATTGAAGTTGATACATTTAAAAGTATGGAACATTTACGATTACTTTCTTTAAACAATAATAACATTAGTGTTATTAAAGAAAATGCTTTTTCTCATCTGCCAAAGTTGAAATTATTGTAAGTATTTATGGAAATTCTTCAGTTCAATTACTAATTATTATTTTTTTTTTTTTTAGAAATTTAAGTAACAACAGAATTTCTTACACGATTGAAGATGCTAGTGGAATTTATCAAGGTCTAAATGATTTGATGAAATTTTATTTGTCAGGGAATCGCATTAAAGCTATAAACGCTGAAGCATTTATTGGCCTAAAAAATGTGACATATTTAAATTTAAGTAATAACAGCATTACATCGATTCAGAAAAATGCATTTGCAGAATTACCCCTTCTACAGGTAAGCCAAGTTGTGAATTTCTCTTGTTTTCATTTTCTTGTACTATTATCGAATTTTATCTCTTATATTTTTAAGTTGTACATATTTACGTGAACCAACGTTAACCAAAAAAGTTTAAAAGGTGCAAATTAACAATTATAAAGTTTCTTTAAAATTTATGTGCTTTCATACTTTTCTTTGTAATAAATTGTAAAGAAAACCTGAAGATTTGATAAAATTGGTCACCTGCAATCTGTTCCATGTACATCCCTTGAAGATCCCAAGAGAATGTTTTTACAATTACAATATTTATTGATATATGATATATGATTGATATATATATGATTGTTCTACTAGTCTGACTGCAAATATTAAGATGAGAAATAAGTGGCCCTGTATTTTTCCAAGTTATTCTTGAAACCTTACCGATTATATCAGCAAAGGCACTTATTTCTGTTGTTATCTTCGAAATTGAATACCTTTCTTCAGCATGCTTATAAAACTAATGAGAATATTTTTAGAATTTGGTAATGAATACATCAAGCTTGATCTGTGATTGCAATTTGAGATGGTTTCTGGACTGGTTGAATTTGAAACAACTGAAAATTCAAAGTATTATATGTGCTTATCCTGATTGGCTCAGAGGAGAATCTTTACTAAAAGTTGAAAGTAATTTAACGTGTGGTAAATATTTTAATGTTGTGATATATAGTATGTTATACAATTCCTTTGTAGATGAATTGCCCATACCTAGATTGATCGAACAACCTGATCCTGCTATAATGGCTTTGAAAGGTGAAAATATTACTCTAAACTGCAAAGCTGTATCCAATGCAGCTGAGCCAATGACTTTTATATGGAAGAAGGATAGTGTTGAGTTAACTCAAGCTAATATCGCCGTTTCATCTAGAATAGATGTTGATGGAAAGTCAACTGAGACTAGTTCAAATCTCAATTTGATTAAAGTAGAACATTCTCATGCAGGAAAGTATCAGTGTGTGGTTTTTAATAGTTTCGGCACAGTATATTCACAAAAATCGTCAATATCTGTGCTGGTCTATCCTACTTTTCAAAAAATGCCTAAGAATGTGACAGTTAAAACAGGAGAGACAATTAAATGGGAGTGTGCAGCTAGTGGTGAACCTCAACCTGAAATAGCATGGCATAAAGATGGAGGTAATGATTTTCCAGCAGCTAGAGAAAGACGAATGCAAGTTATTCCTCACGATGATGTTTTCTTTATAATGAGTGCTAAACCAAGTGATATGGGGATTTACAGCTGTACTGCTCATAATGCTGCTGGTACAGTTGTAGCTAATGCTTCCTTAACTATTGAAGAGAAACCTTCCTTTGTTAAAGCGATGGTTGACAAAGAATTTACAGCAGGAGAACATGTTGTTCTTCAGGGCTTAGCAAGAGGAGTACCTAAACCAACCATTAGTTGGTTCAAAGACGGGGAAGCCATAATTCCAACAGAAAGACATTTTTTTATTCATGAAAACCAAATGGTCATTATAGTGGATTCTGTACAAACTGATTCTGGTCTATATGAATGTCATTTGAACAATTCATTAGGTGAGGAAATTGGGCGAAGTCGGATTGTTGTTAAACCAAGTAAGTGTTTTAAAAGTTCAGAATTTTGTTTAGAAATTGTGACGAATGTGTTAAATTTTACAATTGTTTTATTTAGATTTATACAAAACTATCAAGTTCTTGAAGTGTCGTGTCCCACTAAATTGTACATTTTTTCATTTCAGATACGGATACATATTATAACAGAAATATGCTTGGTATAATAATTATATCGGTGGTATGCTGTGCTGTATTAACTTCCATCATCTGGGTATTTATCATCTACCACACCAGACGAAAAATGAATCCCCGGATCATCCAAACTAATTCTTCAAGAAATGGGGATCATCAGTTGCCGCTCGAGATTTGCCCAGATAACATTTCTGAACATTCTTCTTGCAAAGATAGTGGTACTGGAGATTCTGCTAAAAGAAGTAGTGATGATTTGGCCCCAGAGGAGTTTACAATGATTTTAGAGGATACAACTAGGTCTGTGCAGAATAACTCGTATGTACCATTATTACATCATTCCAGTTCAACAGATCATGATAAAATTATAAGTGCTTCTAGTTCTTCAAATCCTTCCAAGGATGTTTAGCCTAAAAGCATATTTTGACAGTAGACTGATGAAAAAATGTATCCTTAATTATGATTTCGAGGTTTTTCACAAGTAACTTTTGTAGCATGTGGTAATTGGATACAGTTTTTCATAAAAAGAAATAACCCATTCTATTTTTATATGTACACAGTTTTGAACATGTATTTGTTCAAAATTATTTGGGTGATTTTACAACCCGTCTAAGTAGCTAAAATGGAAAGCGGGAAAGCGTAAATATATGTATGAAAAGATGGTAAATCGCTACATAATAAACTGGCCTTGGCGCTTGCTAGCCATTAAAAACTTGTATCCTCTTTATCCATATTTTGACACTTAGTTTCTGGACTTTTGAAATTCGTTATTCGTATTTCATTTAGTGATATTATTTTCATTGCAGCTGCCTTGCTGTTCGTATATTTAAAGTATAAATTAAATACAAAATGATATTCACAATCCTCATCGTGAATTGTTATATAATATGCGTTTTGCTTTGAATACTAGAATTTGGTCTCATATACACATTATATGACTTAATTCTATATCACTGATTGAAATTTTGTTATTTATGTGAAGAATAGCAAACGTCATAAACGAGTAAATTGTCGCCAGTAAGTTTGAAAATAAAATGTTTTATGATGAATGGAACAAAATTAGTTAATTAACTTAGAAAGAGTTCTTTTATGAAGTATTTTATTTTGAACATTCATAGAAAGTTATTTTTGCTAAATAATGGTTCATTTTTTGTTCTGAAAATATATCTAACAAGTAGTTCAAGAACGTACATTTAGTGATTATTTTTAAAGTAAATTTGTTAAAGTTGTTGGTGTATGGCAGTAAATAAATATTAATTTCAGTTATCAGTGTTGAAATATTCATATTTGGCTATTTATAAAAGACACCACAATATAGAAGTTGAGTATGATAATTTTGTGTTCTTCATTATTAAATACTACGGACCTGGAGGTTAAACGTATTTTACATATTACACACAACTCCTTAACAATTTGTCAGTAGCTTTTAAGGAGTAATAAAAATAAGAAAATGCAAGCACAGCAGATTGTTTTGGACGATGAGCCACTGAATGGTCTTACATATTCAAAAATACAGGAGCCATCCAGTACAGAATCTATTTATGTATTCAAATTATATAGAATCATACAGTTCCTCATTGTCTAAAATTATGAAAATTCCCGACATTCTATCAATCAGAATGTCAGAAGGTGACATCATTCACCTTTTGACATACTTGCATTTCTCTATTTCTATTTCTCATTACAAGACATTAACTAATTATCTAGTGGTTGTTTGTTATACTTGCAAAGTATTGTTATCTCCAGAACTAGGAATTATATTTTACTCAACTGTAAGGATAAGTGTAATCATGACTAGTTGTTGCTTTTTACTAAATGTATTTTTTGTAACTTTCTTAAATGTTCTTATATGAGCACTTCCAAATTATGCCAAAACTAATACTTAAGTGCGGTATACACTTCATTGAAATAATTAATTTGGTATGTTTTGGAATTGTTAGATTATTCTCGATCTAAAATTATCATTCCACATAGAATGACAATAGTAGTTCGGTATTTACACATTTTTGTTTATTTTTCACGTGTAATTATTTGTTCTTTTATATGTTAAAATCCAAGAAACGATCTGTCAAAATTTTGAAAGCTTTAATCTATGTTTCCTATACAGTTAAAAGTCCTGAATTTACTCTAAAGTATTTTTAAACATATTTTCACTTACCCTACTTGTACATAACATGTGCAAGGTATTTATTTAACTTATATTGTATGCCATATTTATTCTGCACAGCCACTGAGCTCCTTGAGTGTAAGCAATGCTTATTTGTTGTACAGTGTATGTGATTTTATATATTTTTTAGTGTATTACCTATATTTTTAAGCAATTTTTATATTTTTTATTGTAGTTATGTCGACAACACTCAAAATTTTAATATTTTATTTCATAAAAGTAGTAAACAAGAAGTACTAGGTAGTTCAATAACACTTTTATAACATTTCACTTTGATTACATATCTTTTGTTAATTACATTTACTATCTGTGGTAGATAATGATATTTTAGATACAGAATTTTGGTTCAATTTTGATATCTCTAGAAATTTCATTAAATAGAAGTATTTATAACTACTTAGAGTAGATCTATCATCGATAAAAAAATCACAGCATTATAGTCTGATATTTATTTAAGTGTCAGTATCCAGTCCCTAATATTTTTTTATAATACTCTAAGACATTCTTGTTATCTGTAGTCAATGTACCTGCTAGAATTTGTATTCTACAATACCTTTAGAAAATGAGATAATGTGTTTTTCCTTCAGCTAATTTTCCTATTGACTAGTCGTTTATAACTAATATTTAATCATGAAAGTATTACTGTTAACTGTAATATAACCCGAGCCATATTTCTTTAAGAAGTATATGTGGGATTATTGAAGAGAAGACATTTACGAGTAAAATTTATTATAACTCTAAATTGAAGGTTTTATGTACTCTATTTCGTTATTATTTTTGTTTAAAATTTCGTTGTAATGTTTTAAGTTTTAATAGTACCCATTAAAATTATAGTATTTATATAGTCTTGCCTTTACATGGCTAGCACTAGAGATGTTTGTGGTAACTATTTTAGATACATATATTAATTACTATAATACATCTTAAATATTAACTATTATTTTGTGATTGACTACTAAAATCGTTTTGCTAGCAATGTATAAGTACAGTTATTTCTTTAAAGAATGGCAAATGTAGATTTTATTTGAGACGACCTGTATGGTAAAGCAAATGTATCTCAACTTCGTCATTCTAAATTTTAATTTTTGCCTTTAACATTGTACATTTGGAAATAAGGGACCATTTTTTTATTATTTTTCGAAAAATCCTTTATTTTATAGTCACATTTGCCATTTACTATTTTGTCCTTTGTAAACCAAAGTTTATATGAGTTTGTATTGTTTATAAGACAACTTTAACGAAAAAGTTAATTTAAACATTTTCGAAGTACAATTTGATTATTAATATTACATTACTGTTAAAGTAGGACTTTTTGAGGCAAGTGTGAGGTATTTGAATTAACTTTTTTTAGGTATAACACCCAGTAATATCGAGCACACCCAGATGTAGTTTATAAAAAAAACTGACATTTTGAAGTACAATATAGTTTATGTTAAAATACTGAAATACAGCAACTTGAAATGTAACTCCAGTCACATTTATTTACATTACTATTATACTTATTGATACATTTTTAGTTTTTAGTCATGACTGCTTCTATCGCGCTGCTTACATTTTTATAAATGTGATAAGTTCATTTTGACCAATTTGATTCCTTCACAGATTCAACTTCTAAAGTATTTGTAACTATTATGTTCAAGTAAAGCAACATTGTATATAGACTCTGCTTTATTTGTGTATAATTCTAGAATGTAAGATATTTTGTTTTTATGATGTGGCTGTGATAATGTAACTCTTACATTAACTTCAATAAAGTTCTTAACACTATTGTGAGCTTTTTATTTTCTCCTTTGACGAATTTAGATTTGCTGACCACAATGGTTTTCCAAATATTTACAATATTAATTTTGGAGATAGAATTTTGAAAAAAGTACAAATATTCAAGTTATAGGAAGGTATAAAGGAGACGACCCCAAAGCATATGCAACTCAATTTACTCTAAATAAAGAGTGGAATAATTCGGGACCAAATTACACCAAGCTAGTAAAACGTACTAACTGGACTCTTTAGTTGTTAATCCAAATCCAACCATAACGGAATTTATACCCGATGGGATAGATTTATATTAATCATAGTAATCCCCCGTTATGTATGCAACCTAATATCTGGGATAACTCGGCAGAATTTTATGATTTTTAAGTTCTTGGGCCATGTTATTTTCAAAATTAGGATAGCAAACGAAAGAAGATGATTCTCTGATGTCAACAGTACAAGAATTTTGATCCTAGACGCCTTACTTTTTGAGATATTACCAACTGAAAACCTCCTATGTATTATTTTTTTAAAAAATCACTATAACTCAAAAACTGAAGAACAAGAGAGCTGAAACTTCTCCACGAGTGTTAAAACCTCCTCCTCCAGCTAACCCTGCAAGTTTCATCGCGAAATTCGAAAAATTTACTTTCTCATAGTTCGTAAAGTTTCATTCAAAACACGCTTATAAACAGCTCGATTTCGTACCAAGAGAACAGGAGTAGCGTGGAGGTATTTCGAACGAGTCGCGCGAAGATCATTTGTTTACGTCGAAGCCACGCCCACGTTTTACGAACAATGGTTTTAATGAGCACCCGGAGCATATGCAACCTGAATTACTTATATGAACTGATTGAATTAATCGGTAAATAAAGCTCTTCGGGCGGGTAAAGCAAGCTGATTTGGTTTTCATGTGGTCAACCAAATCGAATTGTACCTGAATTTGAACCCGATCGTCCCATTAGATTAATTGATAATAATTCAAACAATTCTCTATTATACACGCAACCCGCAATACACAAAAAGGTGGAAAAATCCAAAATTTTGATTAAAATCTACTACGGGCGGTAGCAAACGATAGAGGACAACTTCCTGATGCCAATGGTACAAGAATTTTGATCCTAGACGCCTTACTTTCCGAGACATTAGCAATTGAAAACCCTGTACATATTTTTTGGAAAAAATCACAATAACTCAAAAACTACTAAAGCTAGGGGGCTGAAACCATGCCACAAGTGTTAAAACCTCCCCCTACAGCTACCCTGCAAGTCTCATCCCCAAATTCGATAAAATTATTTCCGTCTTGTTTGACAAGTTTCATTCAAAATGCTTATGAAAATCGCTATTTTCTACCAGGAGAACAGAAGTAGTGAGGAGGTTACCAAGTAGCAGGTGTGGTGATATTTCGCGCCAAATCAACAATAATGACAGGTAAGCCCTGATTGGACAGACGAGACCTTGAATCTGTTTAGTTGTTTTGGCGGCAAATTTAAAATTAAATTTACAGGAATATGTAGCGAGAAGCGTTTGCACTTTTCCAATACCGTAATAATTTTCACAATTTATTCTTTTGATGATCGGGTAAGATTTAAAAAGTAGTAGGGAATAAAACAACTTTAATCAAAATAATTTATATTTTATTCCAAGTTAAAAAATATTACAAGAGCATTCATAAAACTGTCTAAAGATAATATGGAAGTTGATTTTCAAAGAAACTTAAAATGTCAATATTCGGTATCATGAGTCCAAAACATTGGAGAAGACTTATAGGAGATCTAAATGTCTGGAAAAAATAACACTATATAAACTCAAGAAATCAAATGGACATGATACGTTGTGCAGAAAATTGTATTTCCACAACTTTTATCAATGTAATTACGTTCTGCGTGTCTTATAACTAAAATATTTTATTATTTCTTGAACTCAATGTATGCAGTTTCACTTTGGTCAAAAATATCGAAGAAAAACTTACTGAAGTCATTCTTCATAAAATAATATTTAACTAAACCAATGATCTTCAAATACTTTAGTGAGGTAGTAAGTTAGCGCAGTCTCTAATGTAATGGACTCTAAACTAACTACCAAATCTACATAATGGATCTACATAATGCATCTAATGAGTAACATAAGTAACATAAGTTATTAGTTCAAAATATTGCCATTATAAATATTTGTTAATGTGTAACTCGACATATTCATGGGGTTTTGTAGTTCTATGTAATAATATACAACGTTCACATTACAAAGGCAACAAAAAATACTTATTCACAACTCTGCTTTCATTCAAGGCTCCTACTTTGCAAAATTACTCAAGCAGAAATCACTTTTTAAATAATATTACTGTTCTTTATACCACAAATCTTCGAATCAGGACCAGAACTGTTAGCATTATAAAAAATAGTTGCTAATTGCATTTAACTATCTAGAAGACATCATATATTATTTTCTTAAATGTATCGCAAGAATTGAAGTGGCATTAAAATATATTAATATTATTAATGATTGATAAGTAGGTTTACCGAAGCAACACAAGTACAAACTAAAACTGAAATTGGTCGTTACATTACAAATCATTAAATTTCAGAGTTACTACATAATTTGTAACGGAAATGGACATTACATTTCGAGATATATACAGTCTATTTTCTGTTTCCAATAAGCTGCCAAACATTACAATTAATAACATTCATTTAGTTACAAATATTTGAAGATGCTACCTGGATCTAAGAAAAACTGAATGTATATAATCAATAAACATTGACAATGATTAAGTACATTCCAAAACTACTATGCAATTTAAAAAAAAAAGGAACAAATATAAAAGTCACAACAAAACATAAAAAAACGATACAACCTATGTTAAATCTCACTTAATACTGATAATTCCTAGGAATGCTAACAAAATAACAAAATTGTATCACTCGTTTGCATTTTATGACGTCCAGTCATAATCTCTGTATTAAAAACAAGATTATTGGATTTCTCACAATAAAATCTAAATCTATCTTTTATGCTAGCAACAACTATTAACGACTCGCTATGTTTCATAGGTAAGTTACTACAATTTTAATACCTGCAACAAAAACAATTACTATAATATCACGTCAATTTTCGAATTTAAGTATTACCTATAATAATTAGGCTTAAAGGGTCCAGCTTTGTTCAACCCCATATATTTTGCTTGTTCGTCTGTCAACTCGGTCAAATGAGCATCAAATGTAGGAAGATGTAAACTGGCAACATATTCGTCTAAAAATAAATCGATCTATCAACAGCACCTAACAATTGTTTTTCTTCCTCTCACCCATTTTTTTTGGAAGTAAATACACATCAGACTTGTACCGTCCAACTGGAGCATTAAACAGCTCAATCAGAGCTAAAGCCTGGGTCGCAGAAGTGATAGAAACAACAAACGACGGTAAACTGGAACAACTCAAATTGACTAATCGACCTTCAGCAAGGAGAATTATTCTTTTGCCATCAGGCCAAATGACATGATCCACTTGTGATCGAACCTTTTCCCAAGTTAAATCCGGGGTCCTGAGGCTGTTCTAAAATTAAAAAAAAATTATTCAGAATATTGACTGGTTAGTCAGATACTTTTCTATTTATTCATTTTATACTTTGCTAGAACCAAAAATAATTGGATACACAATTTAAAAACTGCTGCACAAATTTTATTGTATCGAAACAATTTATTGAAATACTTAAGGTTACACCTACTATCATTTCCTATCTATATCTCTGGTTAGGTACATATTAAAGTAAGATGTAATGCACTGACTAACATGAAACACATTGGTAGGAGATGATCGAAGTTATTAGTATCAGTCATTCAGTCAGTAAAGCAAATATTTAAAGCAATTTTGAAATTGAAAAAGTGGAATAAAATATGATTTCGAAATTATATTAATTTTTCCAATTTTCAGTTGCCATAAATTCTGTAGTTGGTATTGTTGTATTGGTTCGTATTTAAATGGGCTATATTGATTTTCTTAAAATTTTAATATGTATACTACCCCAAGCATTACTTTGTGAAACGGACTGCCGATTCTACGTCAAGTTTTCCTAACCATTGGAATGTTATGCTCGTTCTTGAGATCAGGTATCCTACTCTGAATAAAATATACGAGTATGATCTTCACAGCAGTTTTTGAGTTCTTTATCCAGATAAAAACCTATTTCCCAGATGTACATTCTTTTTAATTTGGTTGGTTATTAATTTCTAATACTCAGTTATTACTTACTATATCTATTTCTGTATTTGAGTGACCCATATTACAAACGATGCAACCATTTTTCATTTTATCCATATGTTCCCTCGTAACAACATTTTTGTTTCCAGTAGCAGTTATAACTATATCAACATTACGGATAACCTCGTTTAGCTTCACAACTCGGAATCCATCCATACTGTAAGGAACATTTTGCAATCAGTTATTATTAAAAAATTTCATAAAACTATTGTCATTACCTTGCTTGAAGGGCACAAATTGGATCAATTTCTGTAACATAAACAACACAGCCGAATCCTTTGAGAGCTTGAGAACAACCTTTGCCTACTTCACCATATCCACATATGACAACCTGCTTCCCTCCAAACATTACATCTGTTGATCTTTTAAGGCTAAAAAAAAATTATTACAGAACTGGTTTAGTTAGATTTCTTGGCTTACCTATCAATTATTGATTCCCTACAGCTGTATAAGTTATCGTATTTAGTCTTTGTAACGGAATCGTTAACATTCATGGCGGGGACTGTTAATTTGCCACCTTTAGAAAGTTGGTATAAACGGTGCACTCCAGTCACACTCTCTTCCACTATCCCTGTTGAAAAGAAAAATTAAAGTAAAGTAAAACAATTTTTAATGCAATTTGGAACCATTAATTGAGAAATATAGTATTACTCCTTACGTTGCCATCCAGTAACATCATCATTTTGTTTTTACCTCATGACAAATAATACATACTTAGTAAATAAATTAAATTAAAAATCATCTAATACGAACCTCCTATCACGGCATACTAAAAATAATTAACACATTATAATAATGACGAATAAAGAGAAAAAATGAAAAGGAAGTTTTAACAATGCAAGTAATAGTCTGTCAAATTTTTCAAACTTTGAAATATGAGACAAAACAAGAAAATCAGAAAAAGTATTTAACGTCCTTATCAAAAAGTAAAAATTACTAAATTTCCATGTTTTTTAATTAAATCGATTAATTGCATTACTTTTTAAGATATGAGGCTATGAGAATGTATAGAGTTTCAACTGTGGGATAAAATGTTGATCTCAGAACTTATTAAGTAACTGCACTTAATAATGGAAATTACATATTTTCAATTGGTATGAAGCAATATAGTCATAACACTTGCACATGCCACTATTATACATCTATGTATGAATATTAGATTGATGTAGCTATTTTTCAATTTAAATACGAAACTTTCACCATTATCAAACTGGTTATAATAACCATAAAATAAAAATTATGTATTTTAAAGTGACATACACGTTATACATACCTTTTATCAACTTAAACATTGCAGGATATTTCTTCAACATTAAATGTGTTGCATCGCCTCCATCGTCTAAGATCATATTTGGCTGCCAGTTCTCTGCATTAACACATTTATCAATGCACCACCAAAAATCTTCTTCCGTCTCACCACGCCACGCAAACACGGAAAACCCTGCTTCTGCTAGAGCTGCTGCAACTTCGTTCTAAAATTATATCCTATTTCATCTAAAATTTAGATTTATTATTAACAGTACCTGTGTCGAGTAAATATTGCAAGCTGCCCATCTTACACTCGCTCCTAGAGCAGCCAAAGTTTCTATTAAAACTGCCGTTTGAGCATTTATGTGGGTGCACCCTACGATTTTGGCGTTCTTCAGGGGTTTGTCGTCTGCAGCTCTCTTTCTCAATGCCATTATACCTGGCATTTCTAAAAATGATAAAAATGTAAAAGTCGGCGTTACATCTTTTTATACAGGTTTCTTAATAGCTCAAATCTATAAATCAGATCTCAACAAAAAGAATATAAAACAATATCATGTAACCTGAACATGGAAAGATTGGTTCTGATGAGAACCGTCATTAAATGTATACAAACGGGTGTATTTGGTGAAAAGGACTTGATTCTCTTCATCTGTCAATATTCCTGTCTGGTGGTTAACAGGCCATCATTTTTAATATCTACATGATATGATATATGAAAATGTGAATTAAATGACATGCCCAAACATTAACAAATCTTGATTTCCTCGGATACTTGACAAATCAGTTTACTGCAATTCTAACAATCAATTTTTTTGAGATAATTTTAAGGTAACTACAAAAAATGATTCTTGTCCTATATTTGTACTCACAACTTTTTCTTACCTTGTTCTGCTATTTCTATCTCTCGCCTCCCAAAAGCATGTTGATTGATGTTACGCACGCAAAAATCAGAATTAGCTGCAGAATTCTGTTGTACCTTTTCCCTGGGAGAAATATCGTCTTCATCAGAGCTGCTGCCAGTGTATGAAGCTAACATTGGATGTATTGGTAATTAAAATGTTTATCAGGTATTAAAATATTTTCCCTTTACCTGAGCTGTAGGAGTCAGTTGAAGATGCAGAAAGCGAACGGCTTCTATAGCGGCTCGATTTTTTTAAAGCACTAGTTTTTGTATCCTGCAATTCATATATAAAAAATTAGTTTCTTTTAATAACAGGTTTGAATATTTTTTGTCCAGGCAATAAAATTATAATATGTACCAAATAACAGAAGCTTATCATTAGTTTATTTGGGCAATAAGTTGTTATCGTTCAACTAAGGAATGATTCTACTACAATAGGAGCATGTGCATGTTATACTTCTGCAAGTTTTATTAGATTCTTATAAATTTAGTGTGACATTGTAGTTATATCAAAATACTGTTAATTAAAAAATAATTGTTATTAGGAAATGAATAAAGTTTTCAGTTTGACTGGCTTTTATTAAAAGATAATCAAAAAGCAAATTCATATCATGCATGTCTTGGAGTCACTATTTTTTGAGAGTGATAAATTAGCATGTAGTATACAGGAGCCACTTTCTTAACAAGGCGAGGGGCAAAGAACTATCATTACCACATAAAAACTTTAAAGTTATATAAATATATTGCTCATAATTGCATATTTGAAATTATTGTTCAAAAAGGTTTTATCGTAACGTTTTTAAAATCGTACTGTGGCAATTTCGCGCATAATATGGTTCATTTATTTTATATACCCTTCAAAATTGCCCTTTAATAAACCAAAGATTTGGTATTCTAATTTAAAGACAGTAAAATATATAAAATGTCTATAGTTATATCTCTTTAACCCATCTTATTATGAGTCTTATTAATTCAACGTAACTGCACTAAACATGCTGCCAAAAAACTATATCTACGCAATAAGGCAGTTATAAAAGCTTGTTATAAAAAAAACCATGAATTATTTTCGTGTTTTACAACATCAATTTTTTTTTAAAACAGTGGAGAACTTTCTGATTACATTAAAAATAAAACTGATCAAAAATGATAAAAAATACTTTTTCGTGTATACTTATTTTGCTAATAATTTATTAATTTTAGCAACACATTCTCCATTCCATCCCACTGACTAGGCTATGGTTCGAGATTTTAAGGCCTATGAATATGTAAAATTGAAAAGTACACCCTATTTTAATAATTCGATAAATAATAAAGGTGGATTATACTTTTGTATTATACAGGATGTTCAGAATTTATAATACAAATTCTGAAAGATGGCTTTTAACGTTATTTTAGGTTCCAACATTTTAATGAATACTGCCATAGAAAACAGTTTGTGATAAGAGTTTCAAAAGAAGTTACTTTTAGAGATATTTATAAAACATCTTTTTGAAATCGATAACGTGAAATATATTATGCTAATATTAACCTGAAAATGGCACCATGTTGAGAATCGGCTCTGTATGTAAACAAACATGGGACATTGGGATGACTCCCTAAATTTCAACGTGATCTTAATCACATAGCCCTATGGTAAAATGTAGAATCATGGCAAAATTAAACATTGAATTATAATGAGAGAGTCTAGATATTTGAATCCCAAGACAAGCAACCAATAAACCATTAAGAAAATACTTTCTTAACAGCTGAGGAATGAACAACTTTTTAAAAACACCTATTATTCAACATAATTTAACTAAAAAAACATTATAGATCCCTTAGTCTTGTATTTAAATAAATATATATCATTCATTTTATTATTTTTCAAAGAAGTATATCAAACATATTGCTAAATAAAACAAAAAAAAAATAATACCACCACCATATTACAAATCTGATGAAACAACATTACCTATTAAATGGTACTGACCTCGAAAATGTAATTAGGTGTACTAGGTTGCATTTGCTAGTAAGTAATGGTGGTTGACAGTTAAAATGGGATGTTAGATAGTGTGTTCCAAAAATGTGTAATATCTAAGTAATTCAACAATTAGCATGAAATTTCTAAAATATTTATATTCATTTTTCATTAACCTCAATTAGGCATTCTTCACAATCTTTTACATTGTTTGTATACTCCGGCCTGTTACATCCATTTGGCACTAGATTTAAATGCTATAATAATTATCTTGCAGCTAGTTTTAGGCAGTACACATACATGATTCCTATCTGATTACTCTATCAGTTCGATGATCCGAGAATATAGACTTTTTAATGGCATGCACAGGCACAAAATTATTTTTGAAATTCTGAATTTCAAAGACTGCATTAGCTCAAAATGCCCACCAAAATGTTATGCTATAGATAACATTAGTAACTTTTGCATCTACTTTGGCATATTTACTTTATCATAGGAATTTCCCACTGATTAATGTTAAAGTGTTCAGTTTGAATTTTATTTTTTATTTCTGTTCAAAAATAACGGATTCTGCCAATTGTACAAAGATGTGTCTTAAATATTACAATTTTTGGGTTTTCTCTTTTTCTACAAACTTCATTTCTATATAAATTACTCTCATCCCAACTTTATCTAATCCTTAATCCATAATATATCACTAATACCCCAAATTGTAGATAAACCTTATTGACATTAACAAACACAGGAATTATTATATTTACAAAGGCTTTCAAGCATTTAATGAAAAACCACAACATAAAATGGGTTAAAGTGGTACTTCAAAACTGCCACAAGTTTTTACTATAACATACTCCAATATTAATATTTATATTGATTAATATAAATTAAAGTGAAATAAGAAAAGCAATGAAATACTAAAGCAGGAAAGAAAATGATTAAATCACCATAAAATTTTACCACCTTATAGAATGAAGTGACAAATATGTACATACACAGTGTATTAAAAAGGTAGTAACAGCATGATGACTTAGTATTTTCTCATTTCAAGTGGCAATCTACAAGGGAAAATAACCAAAAATTGTGATGCATGCATATTTGTTTAACAAACAGACCTGAAGTAGGTAAAGCATACATATATAAAAACATGTATATCATACCAACTTAGATCTTTGGCAGACAAAGGCATTACTTCCTTCCAAACCCTAAAAATAAATGGTAAAAATAATTATAGACCATAGATAAACAATTAAGTTTTGCTAGACAACAATTAAAAGGTATAATTAATGTTTAAAATATTTTAGTTGAAAGATTTGTTATTAAAAGTCATTTTTTATTGTAAAAACAAAATTTATATATTATAAGATAAGCGTACCCTAAATTAAAATATATCATATTTTAATCTAGTACATAGAATAAAAGGGAAACATTGTACATTTCTCTATAATAAAATAAATCATTTTTTGATGAGGAATGTAGGTTGGTTAAATTGTAGACTACTCATGCAATTACATATTGATAAAAATGAAATTCATGATACGTAAAATATGAAATTTTACACCAATCCTCAATCTGCATACAACTCTAATAATTTCTAAACCAAATTTTGCATAGGTAAAGTGTGTAGTCTGTAGCATCATGGTTGTTTTCATACCCGCCAGACCAAAAACAATTCTAGTCATAAATATATTTCTTGATTTCCATGTTACCTTTAGAGCAAGTTCCTTTTTTTAAATTTTATAATATTGCCACTACCATACATGTCTAATCTTGGCTTAGCAGAGAAATACCGATCGTACAGTATAACTGAATCCTAATGTAATGAGGTTTCAAATGATTAAAGGAGTTAGGTAATCTTGAATTTATCAGAAAAACCAAGTTGTAAATTAAAATGAATACAACCCATACTTACACTATGTGGTGAATAAGTATAGCTATAGAAAATTCTTATTCAAATAATAGCAGGTATGATAAACAATAAATAAATTTCCCGAATACATAAGTAAATTTAAAGCATGAAATCATGTTTAAAAAAATAAATCAGCAACCACAAGAACAATTACCTCAATCAAGTGCATGTTACAATTTTAAAACAAGTTTTGCACAAATTGTTGATTTATTATTACGTTACTTTTATCAGGAGTTTCATTTTAATTACAGTTTTGTTCTACACACCCTTAGAAATAGTTACCTTTAAACCTGACTAAAATTTACTTTTAGATATACTCAACTGACAAATATATCCGGAACAATTACTCTAACCAAAAACCAGGCAATCTGACTGTCCTAAAAATCATTATAATCAAAAACTACTACCAATTACAATTCCCATTACTACGTAACCTTAACCAAAATTTAGGTAAAAGTGAATACAAATTGAGGAATTATGGGACTAGGTTCCAGAAACTGTTTATCAATTAATTGAGGAAATTAGGCAGAAAGCGTTGTCACACCACCAACTGCAACTAGTGCTACCACGTCCAAGGCCAATTAGAAATTAAATGGTACTACTATGCAGTATCTTGTAAAGAATTATTTGTCGAAAAGATTCCGATGGATAAGAACTTTTAGGAGACTGAAATGTTTCTATTTTAACAAGTTTATTTCAAGTAATCTTTTTCTCTATCTCTCTCTGCCTCTCTGAATTCATGAAGGATTAGTGAAAGTCTAGAGACTTTCAAGTCTGCAACAATTCCAGGTAAAAACTTCTACAATACAAAAACATCTAATGCTGCAGACTGTTTTTCTTTGTCTATTGTGTTATTTGAATATTTTTTTCATTATTCAACATGTAATATACACTCCATACACTACAAAATATAAGATATTCATAAATACTTGGTTATATCCATAAAAACAAAATTTCAATTTAGATACTCAGTTAAATTTTCCTGTTGATGGCTTTACGAAAAAATTAGATATTTTTGTGTTGCACAATGGAAAACAACAATGTGTGATCAAAAGTATTATATAAAGAATAAATTTTCTTTGATTGATTAACAGTGTGTAATAAATATTGTTACAAATTTTAAACCCTAATGGTAATTTAAAAATAAATTATGTACAGTTATATAGAATATCTCCTCTCATTAAATCTAAATTTCTCAGTGTTGCTGGTCAATCTGCATATAAGCGGCAAGAAGGAAACAGAAAGGAAGAATTAACGCATTGATTCACCAAACCACTAGAGATGAGCAAACCTGTGATTTTTTAAAAACACAATGATTGGTGATGGTTTCTACTGTCACTGCAATTTTAAATAGGGACTAAATAATCCCTTGCAAATTCCAATAGCATGATAATTTACCACAGAAACATCTCAATTGGAAATTACTTTTCACTTGTGATCTTGAATCTGAATAGTGAAATAATATCAAACCTCAGACGGTAATATGGTGATTTGTCATTTGTATTACATTTCAGTGTATTTACATTTACAATAAATTTACAAGTACATGTCTAAGTATGATTAACAAATGTAAAAACTAACAAACATCTGTGAAATTTAGAAGAGGGTAACCTAGAAGGATAGCTTCACTAATCGAAGCAATATAAGTTTTCTATTTTACACCACCTCTGCCGACTACAACATTGTAGTAACCGAGGAAAAAAAATCACCAGTACTGAAATATTGCTCATCTCTACAAGCTAGGCGATTGTGTTAATAAGAACATGGTAAACATATGTAATTCATAGCTTCCAAATTGCAATCCCGCCAAAAAAAAAAGAACTTTAGAACATTAAAAACAGTTTTGGAAAGTATTAACCTCAATTTTTTTTGACCGTTTTCATTTTGGGTGTATGAGTTCTTGGACTCGTGAAAGTATGAGTGTTTTTGAAACATCTCGTCCTTGAGAACAAGTGCACCCTAAAACGTGTTAAATTTTAAATATTTTAGGTGCTCATTGTTGTACTTTTTGGTATTCACAAAATAGACAAATTAAAATATAGCAGACTAACCTTATTCCCCGAGGCAGGATCCGTCACAGGGGTATCGGAAACAGTATTCATATTTCTGTTGCCAATAATAGCTCTAATTTCTATGCTTTCAGACATCCTCACTTTACCTCGGAAAGAAATGAAATAACTTGAAATGGTAATATAAAATCGACCACTACAATTATCACGAAACAAACTATATGGGGAATAAAATTTCACAACAAATAATACATTTGTCATATTATCAGAACACAAAACTGATAGAACATATCAATTATTTACACTTAACTATCGACTTAACCTGTTCTGTGTTCTGTGGCTATAACCTCAAAATATTCATAAGATAATTTAATAATTATTATATATTCATTTTAGTATTCAAATCTTAAAATGACTTTGTATCATTTTGGTAACTGCATTGCACTTATTTATGTTCCATATTATTTAACCTACAAACAGTCTGGTCTGTAAGTTAACAATTTATTACTACTGTGAGATCTCCCACTCACATTACCACTTATTTAATATTTTTTAAGATCTGAATATGGGGCATTTTGGAAATGCATACAAGCCGGAGTCATTTACATGTTCACCCAATTAGCTAAGATGTTGATATTAGCCACATTCTTTCCAGAAAATGTATCTGATTTAGGGAACGATCTCATAGGGGTAAGATGCAGGTTTTAATGTAAACATCGAAGTCATATACTATCTTTCAGGAGTTCTTAAAATCAACGGTAGACTTAGCAGATCTAGTAGGTCTGTACTTAGTGCTGTCTGGTATACCTGGAAAGGGTCACAGTAAAGTGTTGACTGCCGGTATTGGCTGGGCCACTGCTGAAGTCGTACTTTCTAGGGCATTATTGCTATGGGTAGGAGCGAGAGGTGCCGAATTTGACTGGATATACATTCAGAAGTGTCTGGAATCTAACGTCTTATTAGTAAGTTGAATGATTGGATATTTGGTATAGCATATCTGGATATTTTACTAATGACACCCATAGTAATTATGCTAAATTCTTTGCATTTGTTTACTAAGCAAAAGATCCTAGTACTACAACTTGATAACCCCTGTGACATTTTCTCGTCTCCATCCTTCTTCAGTATTAGGGACATTTATGTCATCGAATTTATCCAATAAACTGGTTGTGATGGTATTTCCCTAAGCAGTACATATGCAGTCTGAGATCATCTATCCTTTCCACTAATATTCCACCAATACTGACAGCCCAGTTTCTTATTTTATTGTAACGGTATAATATGTGTGTTATAGCTTGTTTTTATATTTTTTAGGTGCAGCATATTACAACAGCAACGTTAGTCTGGCTGTGGTCCCGTCATGATTTGAAACAAAATTCAAAGACAGCTGTTATGCTTATGTTGGTTTTTACCGCTTACAAATCCTTACTGCTTGATCTCTTCCTAGAAGCTATCAGCGCTGGACCTTGGTTAGGGCTTCTTACGAAAGCTGCTGTTACATTGGTACTCGGAAGTTGTACCCTTACAATTTATGCTGGACTTGCTCAAATTATAGGAATATTTTAATTACTCGTGAAATTCGAGCATATGTATTAAAAATGTACAATATTACCGGTATTAATGGTATTTATTAAGAACATTCTATTTTATGCAGTTTCATAACACTTGTTCCTTTTAAGGATGTTTCATATATGCTTAATTCTTTTCATAATTGTCTCTTTCAAATATGATTTTCATATTTAATTTGTCAGAAGTATGATTTTGAATTGATTAGATCTAGAATCTGTTAGCTTATAACTGAAGGATAAACATTTTTGTTATACTTTTCCATGTGTATCTTTAGAGAACACCTTCCTCCTTCCGTTGCATAAATTTCATTAAAATTCTAGAACTAAAACTCTAGAAAAGAATTTATTACTTTTGAATGTCTTGCTACTATTTTCAGCTTCCGATTTTTATAAAATTATTCCGTGCATTTCTGGATGTAAAATTCAATGCTGAGTCATTTCTTACATTTTTTTATAGATATGACTTGTTCAAAATTCAAAAATATCTTAGGTTATAGATACATTCAACCTTTGACAGTATTTAAAAAAAAAGGATGGAATGAACAGAGCACAAATAAGCTACAATTAATAAACTATACATTTCAGCATAGTTACTGAAATAGAAATAGTCACTATTATCATATTGACCTGTTAAATAGTAGCTTAGTGTAATTGGATAGAACTAGTACATTTAAACATAAGCTAGCTTTCCTGCAGCAGTCCCATCAGATATGATATACTTTCTCAAAAAAATCTAATGTGGTGGTAAGTGGAGTCTGATGGTTTTGTTACCAAAAGTAACATCATGTAATAATAAATGCTATACATTGACTTTTGTGCCTAAATGGATTCTGGTTGGGACCAGAAATAACTTCGAATTGCATCTATATTTATTAATTTAAACAAAACAAAACTAATCGCTGTACAATTAAAAATATGTTACTACGAACATATCACTGGGTTAATTTCCAGACTTTTTACCAGGTATCATTTCATACTCGGGCCTTTTCGGGAATGTCTCGAAGCCCTTTCTCGCAGGCGTCATGGCCCCCGCCTTCTTGTCTACCTCAAGGGCGTTCTTCTTCTTAATCTGCATCAGTGCCAAGTTTTTCATTACCTCCTCTTCGCTGGGAGGCTGCTTTCTCCTGTACCGCAGCCAGGCCTCCCACTCTGCAGGCATCTCCTGCATGAAGTCGGTGCTCGTTGGCGGCTCGAACCATCTTTGCCTTCGGTTCCCAAGTGAGGCGACTGACACGATCTCATAGTACTTGTTACCGAAGTAGTCACTGCCTATTAAGGTGCCCTTGAACTGGCGGGGCTTGAATGAGTTTATGAAGTTCTTGAGCACCGCGCCCCAAACGCTCCTAGTCGGGGGAGTTGCCATGCCCTGTAAAGACAAAAACAGGGTAAGGAAAGATCATTTTTAATCGGGCTCTGACAGCTATTACATACCCATTCAAACCAAAAATAAACAAACCAGTAATGTCATAACAATGACAGTAACGTCACATGTCACATCGACTTAAGTGACAATACTTTAAATTTTGAAATGACGTCACTGTGAGTCATCTTTTAAACGAAATTATTAGTTGTTTGTAACGTTGCTGGAATGATTATACCCTGAATTGAAGCAGAAATGTTGTTGAAGAAAGTACACTTGAATAAAAAAGTATTTATTTTTCTTATTAGTAAATTTTACGTCCTATGATATGCGCTCAGACGCGCAAGACCGCACTTAGGCGGTCTTTACTTTACAGGCCGGGAAGTACTCATGTGAGGCTTGTTTGAACAATTTCTTCATAGAAAATTTCGATCTCCATGGAAAAATCCCTCGTTCTACTGTTCTAAACGGTCGCTCATGTTCAGTCAATCATTTTCTGTTTAAATAAAAATTTTTGATGAAATTAACAGCTCTAAATTAACTTCGAGGGTTAACACCCCAAATGATATTTAACTGTATTGTGGATTCCGATTTTTGAAGTTCATCTCAGTGTTATAAATAAATCAATAAGGTAAAAGTCGAATGCCTACCATTTCTAAACCCCTCTCACAATTCTTCTCTCCTCCCAGCTTCGTCCTTCAGTTCTGTCTTTTCCATTACTTTCCAAGATCTTCTAAGTCCTCCTCTTTTGAGTCTTCTCTTAGAAATCCATTGGGTGATTTTGGAAATCCTTCCAACATATTCAAATTGAACGTCTGTTGTTAATTACTTTTTGAGGTTCACTCTTAGTTAATACCTTGCCTTGACTTCGCAGGCAGTACATTTCTGTGCTTAACACTTTTACTGGCTGTTGATTTTATTAAGCATTCAGTTTTGAATAGTGTTTCTATATGCTAAAATATGCTATTAATGGTTTGATAAAGCATTTGTATAATAAATGTTCAGAGATTTACTTTAGCTGATAACTACATTTTCTATTTGTTCTTGTACATGGTGCGACTATTTGAATATTTTCTATATGTGTTAGTCCCATGTACCTGAAAATATGAAAATATTACGGCATACTACATGTACGGTCCCAGCACAGACTCTTGAGCCACACTTATTTTAAACAGCAATTTTAAAGTCCCTACATATACAAAGTACCTAGATATACAAATAAATATATCATTTTCCTCTCCAGTTTAGGTCTAGTGATGTAGGCAGCTCCATAAACACAACAAAGAAGAAAGCTATCACCAGAAAAGTAAGAAGAGGTAAATTGTGTATTTTCTGGATGTTCATCTTCACATTATACTGTAAAACAAAGTCCCAAAATGGCAGACGTTGCAGTACTTTGTATATCTAGGGATTTTATTAGCAATAAGTCGATGTGCCTTTTGCCTAAAAGCCTTCTGTATATTTTAAAACATTCAGATTATAGATATAGATTGCATCCTTTGGCAAAAAATTCGTTTGGAGATTTGTTCGATTTGAACAATTCCTTTAAATGCATAGTCTACATGTTTCGACCAATAAAATTTTGTAGATCGATCTTTCTGAAGACGTATTTTCTTTTGAGACGAAACACTCTACTTCAAGTATTTTTGTTCTACACACAAATGCCTATGGCGTAAGAAAATGATTCCAGAAGAATGCTGGCTGGAATCCTTGAGGAGCAGTGGTAGGGCCGCCTAATAAAACATGCGGTATAAGAGTCGTTGACATGTCTAGAGGCGAAATGATTTTTCCTTTTTGAAACGTTATTCAAACGTAACTTTTGTCTGCCGGCTTTCCAAGAAAAGTCTACAAATCCGCCTTCATCTTCGCTTGCGAAGTTTTATGAGAGTTTTTATTGGCGAAACGTGACACTTATATGAAGCCGACAAATTTTATCGACTGTTACCGATTTTTACATTTAGATGAGGTCAAAGGCGTAATGAAAACTTTTATGGCTATATATTTAATACGCTATATGTGTAAATGAACAAAAGATCGAAATCTAGAAATATGAGGTTGTTACTCCTGTTGGTCCGGATTAATTGTGTCGTGAAAAGGAGATACATTTCCGTATTGATTCATAACAGCCAGTGATTAATTGCAGTCGTAATGATTAACTGTACCATTTGGCGATTACATCTTAACTTTACGTCATAAAATATTTCCGTCCCTAATAAATAATCTACCTTTCAACATTTGTTTCGTAAATATATCTATATAATTCGATTGACACATAATACGTAGGAAATATTCCTTCATTTGGAATTACAGGAGGTTCACTTCTCAGGAGGAGTATCAAAAACTGTTATGTTCGGGTGTATCGTGTCAAAATTCATGATATAAAGGAATAATACCTGAATTAATATCAGACTACGTTTTTAGTACTCGTAAAGCGACTTCAAAACGTAGATGGCAGTGAAATAATGGATCGTATGGTTTTAAAATGAAACTTGGTAGCTTTTCAATTCATAGTTATCATTTAATGTAATGCAAATGAAGAAAAAAACGTAATTTTGTGTTAATAAAGAGCTATCTTATATTTTTGCACAGAAGTGCTAATCCATCGCTCCTTTCCATACCATCGAGGTTATTTTGGTAGTACTTAACGTGTGTTTTGCTACGATGATAGTTACTGTGTTATTGATTTGCAACGCTAACCATTCGTTAAAAATAATAGGTTGTAAAGTTATCTGCGCTCTTCCGGGTGGTGTTATTTTCATTATTACCTTTACCGCTTCTGCTTCCAGATCGATCGGTACAAATATAATGTGAAAATTATTTTAGAAACCTCAGCAGTCCATTTTGTTATTACCATCGTGACTCTTGGTGCACCAGTTTTTCGAAGAAGTCACGTATAGTACGAAAATAAGTTTTACGTGAAAACACAACTTCCGGACTAAATAAATCAGAATCGAATTTTATTTCGAACGTACACATAATTATAATCCACAAATTTACAGAACTACAAATATAGACTAAACAATAGTGTAATCTCCTTCACTTTGCTAACAATTTTATTATCTTTAAGGCAACTGTCAATTTCCAGAGCGAAATATGGCCTGTTTTTCATGCTTTTTGTAACCTCATCAACCGTCTTCAATCGGGAATCTCCCAGATGGTTTTAAAGAGTTCGGAATAAGTGACAATCTGAAGGGGTTAAGTCTGGTAAATACGCCACATGTGGGCGAATTCCCCGGACCAACACAGGAGTGGTACCATGTCTGCTAAAAGTTTTATATCTCCCAACACTGCATTGACACTGATGATCCTATCAAAACCGCTCAAAATGAACGGTTTCTAAAACAATTCGTAATAGATAACGTCCTTAAAATCCCACCAAATATACAACACCGTTTTACACAACTATCAGAAAAAGGAGTCAGTGCTAGTGTATGTATGTATGCATGTATGTTTCTTCCATTATAACTTTTTCATGACTTGAAATGTATAATGGTTCAATGGATCTTGTGCTTTACCAGAAGTATCATAGGCAACATTCGAATTCGATAGAATTAACCAGTTCCAAGATAATTTGAATTTATTACAACACTGTCAGTAGTAATCGCTTTCGCCATTTACTGTAGTAGTGAGTAGGTGTGAAAAGTTGTAAAAAAACTAGTCAAACGTCTATCTAAAGTCGAAAGGATTCAAATGTAGGAAACAAGGTACTGGAATTGAAATCTGATTAGATTTAACAAGAACGTTATAAATGGCTAAAGACAGTCATTCTATCAAACTTAAATACTTTTCCAGTGTTGAATATAGTAAGGGGGTGTTAAAATTGACAGCTCGATGTGTGGCTAAGGGATACACAGAAGACTGGGGTGTGGAATTAATTAGTAGACCTAATACCAATCTTTGAATTATTACGGATTTGAAAATTGAACCACTGAATGACTCTTCTTATAATGAAAAATTATATTTAAATAACCTTGACAGTTACGTTATCAACGAGCCTCACGTATCATGCAGCGAATTCTTCGTTACTGATATCACATTGTGGTGTTGTTAATACGTCAAGCTAATTTTGTTGATTAGAGGCGAAATTCCAAAGGCAGATTTATTACTAAACCAACAAAGCGTCATACCGCTCGTATAACCTTGCAATTATTTGGGTAGGATTTTTCACCGTGTCACACGTGAAACTTTCTCGGAATTGATTCTAGAATTTTACAAATTGATTGCACTGATTATTATAGGCACAGATTGATCGACTAAGTATTGACGTTTTCTAGTTTCGATTAAACGTGGTCTTAATCCACAGGAAATCTTGTGAATGCAATTAAAAATGTGATAATAACTATGCCAAAATAAATTTAAAAGGTGTGTCAGTTTTAATCCAGTAGGCGAGCCATATTAGCATCATGACTATTTAATGACAAAGGATTTTATCAGCACAAGTGGAAGATTATTACATTTCAAAAGCATTTTTGAGTTTGGAACCTTCCAGACTCAAACAAGAGGATTTTAGATTTGTATAGAAATTCTGGACAACTTAAGACCTAAGAATCTACTTGCGTTACTCAGAATCAGACAGACGCCTTTGATTAGTACTACAGAATCCTGTAAAACCAAATTTATTCAAATCTTCTCTTTTTGAAGCAATTGTGGCTTCTCAAAGGTAGAAATTCACAATAACATGTTGCATAAATTTATAAACTGTTATTATTGAAGAGTTTCTATCTGTTAGCTATAAGAATATTAGATTTTTGGAACATTTGGGATGCTTAAAGATGCTTAAAGGTAGAATATTTGTGTGTTTCCAATAAATAAATTTCATTAAAACTAGAAGATTTTCGAAACGTTACAAGAACCATTAAATTCCAGTGATGCCAAGTAGTTTTGTTAACGAGTTCTCAGAATATTTAGAGAAATTAGAAAATATTGTAGGATATTTATAATACTGTAACACTACACTACAATTCTTGACAAATTATAAGAACCATCAGTTTCTAGAGAAGTCTAAAATCCAATATTATTAGTATTTTTAAACATCTTTCATCATATGTTAAAGAAATTAAAAACTTTGTAGATACTTTTGTAGAATTTTCTGTCAATATAGAACAGTTACATGGACTATCGGATTCTAAAAGCATCTAAAGCCTGGTGAGTTCAGAATATGTTATAGAAGTAATAAGAACCGCTAGATTGCACAAGAACTGTCAGATTCCATAAGCGTTTAGTAACGTAACAGTTTACTAAAATATGTCAGATAAATTACAACCTTCAAATTTCACAAACGTCGCTAAAGTTAGCAAATTTTGTAGTTTTAGTGGTAGTTAAAGACCCTTTAGAATTTGTTTTAAAAGTAGCAATGACCAGTAATTTCTAAAGTATTAATAGAGGCTATATAACATCCAATTATTCTTAGTAATTTTCAATGATTTTTCAGAACATGTTAGGGAAGTTACTTGAACTATCAGATTCAGAATTTAGAATCTTCTAGAGTGTAACAGTTGTTAGTGATTCCAAATATATTTCAGAATATAATGAAAAAATGGTCAAGTACTTGTCAATTTATCTTTACCTATTAACTGGTCAATCTCGTACCTACTACGAGTGGTTCCCCGTACACCTTATGTAATTTAAGCGAACTGATTATTGCTTTGCTTTTGCCAAGGGAAAGACAATTACTCAGCTGATTAGTTAAATAAATAACAAGGGAAACGGAAACCATCGACACTTGCTTTTATGTTATTAAAATGTATATAATTTTTGCGATCGAGGGTAACTTCTCGTCCTGCGTCGCAGACCGATTAACCCCACCGTGATGTCAGAAGCAGGCGTGGTGTCGTTCGGGTAAGTTCGTGTGCGCCGATTAGGTTAGTTAAAAAATTGGCATGGCCGATCCCGACTCGAAACATGAAAATAAAATAATAGGTTCCTAGAGGCGAGCCAGAAGTGATCGAAGGAAAGCGACGATTTCCCTGAGGAAAATTAACAGACGCGAGCGTCGCCCGCTGGGCTGATTTCATGTAAGTACCCGGAAAGGGGCACAGGCCGCAGGTTGCTGCCTGTGAGTGTGTGTATGTGTTATGTGTGTGTGTATACGAACGAGTGTATGTATGTGACATTTCCTTTCACCCCACACGGTCATGAGGACGGTCTCTAAATTTAAATATGCTTAGGATTTTCATTTTCCGTCACTTGTGCTCACCCGATTACAGGCACTCTCACGGCTGAAGAGAGGAAGAGCCGACCTCCCGCCCGCCAGCCTTAATTTAATTACATCCCATGATAATATGTAGTAGGACCGCACCGGAGCGATGTCTTTCTTCAACAACATCAAGAAAGTCCTTCATTTCGGGGGCAATGATGCCAAGAAGAAGAAGGTATACAACAATGTCCGGATGGACTGCGATCCGGAGGAGCTTTGGGACATGATCGGTGAGCTCGGCGATGGGGCTTACGGCAAGGTATACAAAGCGCAGCACAAGCACACGGGCCAGCTAGCCGCTGCAAAGATGTGCCGACTGGATGGCGAGGATGACCTCTCCGACTTCATGATCGAGATCGACATCCTCTCCGAGATCAAGCACCCGAACATCGTCGAGCTGCATGAGGCGTTCCAGAAGGACCAGCAGCTGTGGTTGCTGATTGAATACTGCGATGGCGGCGCCGTCGACAGCATCATGACAGAGTTGGAGAAGCCTCTCAACGAGCCCCAAATAGCATACGTCTGTCAGAACATATGCAAAGGGCTGCAGTTCTTGCATAAGTCACATGTTATACACCGGGACCTGAAGGCCGGGAATGTACTCTTGACCATGGCGGGAGGCGTTAAAGTAGGTGAGTGTCTCGAAAAAATTTTCCTTTTAGTCAGTTTAGAACAATACACCAGTATCCAGTGGAGAACCAGTGCTTATTTTTCATTTATCAAATGGATATAGGCCAATAGAGAAATAGAAACCCAGTTATTAGAACTCCACAGCAGTATTATGATGTACTCTCAGAATAACTCTGGAAACCAGGGATCTTTAAATGGTGAGGGATATTAGTTTCAATCTTTATGAATATCTCTTGAAGCAAACAAGATATTTGGTTGATATAGGTGTACAAAGTAATTTCTGTCATTATTTCAGAATCTCTCTGATTTTTTCTTGTCTACGCGCCAGTTTAGTAATGAATTGGTGAATTGTTTGATAATTAAATGAGAACACATGTACAGTAATGATTAAAGTTCATATTTAAATCACTGAAACATCGTAACATAAATGACAAAACAAATAAAATCAAATATAAAATCATAAATACCATGTTATATTTGCAAGTAAAACATTAAACTCTCTAATAATAAGCGTACTTGCCCAATTTGTAAGTCTAGGAATGCAACACGTCAGATCATCTTTGATCTTCAAATTCGAAACCACACCATTTGATGATCGATGAGTTTCTAGAAGAACTGAGTTTCCCAAACGTAATATTCCTTCATCTACTTCATCTTTTAAAATTAAGAAGAAAAATACTTTGGTTTGAAAGTATTTGCTTGCTATATTCAATTTCGTTTTGTACCAAGGTATTAATTTAAATGACAACCAGAGATTGGAGTATTCTTCTATCAGTGGTTTAGATATCGAAAATGGCAACAAAATGTTTCTTTTTTAACGGATTTTTGGAAACATGTCGCTTAGATGATTTATTTATTCTGAATTATGTAACTGGCAGGGGTTATTTTATATTGGCAGTTAAAAATGCATATATAAAATTTAATTATAACAAATCTATTGTCATAAACAAATAACCTTTAAACATCTATTTAAAGCGGTAAGTTTAAACGTATCATGTTTAAACTTAGTGAACAATCATTTCTTCTCTATTTAGGTAGTGACCTGACTTTAGGTTTGATAAAAATTTCTGAAGATTACAAAAAGGTTTGAAGCATCACAATAACCATTGAGAAAAATTATAGAACACCAGGTCTCTATCAGTTCGATGAACTTACTCCCAAATTGAATTTCAGATCTGCCTTTTTCAAAATATATGATAAACACATAAAATTTATGTTAAAACTAAATTGCTACAAGTGTTTACTTTTGTATATGCCTTATTTCTTCATGCCCTGAGATAAGAGTAGAAAATTTGAGACATATTTGAGAGCTTATTAATTGTATACAGTATTCGGTGTAACAATGAGACGACCCAAAATTTTTCTTTACAAACCCTTGTATACCCAATTAGTGCACATTCTCAACACCCAATTTATCATTCTTTAGTTTGTAAATTATATATGTATCATAATATTGGGAGAATTAACTTGCAATTTGTCATGATACAGTTCTAATGTGAAGTAAAAATTGTAATCATGATTACATTCATCATACCCAATTTTGAATATTTTGTATAAAAATTATCTGACTTCATCGCGATTAGCAGAAGGTCCGTGAGTAATGAGCATCACCTAGAAAGAGGTTAAACAGCAACTACCAATTTAAGGTTCCTTTGGTGAAATGCAAAGTAAATCAAATATTTGTTGTAATAATTCACAGCTTTCTGAGTAATTATCTTTGCATGGTAGACACCTGCTTGTAACACAACGATTGACTGTCCTAATTTTAGTTGTCTGTTGTGGGATTGGTGGCCACTCTTTGTTTGTTTTGACTTTTATTCTCGCAAAGTAAACAAATTTTCATTGATTCATATTAATTAATACATACCGTTTATTTAACTGCTCGTGATAATTTGCGAGTTTAAAATAACCATCTGAGAAATTTAAACTTCTTTAATTGCGATATGGACATTATCGAATATTACGTTCAAATTCAAATTTTCCTTACCATTAATTCTATTTATCGCCTTCATGAAGGTCAGACAGTGCCACTCGTTTGTCTCGAATGTGTTTTATTATATAAAGTCTTATCTGAAATTATTGTATAACTGTTATCGATTTATACGTCATCGGTCGAAATACATATTATTATTAGGATCTATTGTAGAAAATGTAGATTGCACTTTTGCTGTAAACTACTACATAGCAGATGTGCTTGATTATTTCATAATAAAATGTCAGGAATGTATGAAAATTACGACATGATAATTAAACGGCCTTTAGAATTGCTTGAATTAATTTAAATATTGGTAGAGGATGAATCATCGTTACTTCTCGTTCCTTTGGTAAAGCTTTAAAATGAATTGTGATGTCAGTTCTCTATTATTAACTTGATTGTTAAAATTTCAACAATATTCTAAAAATACAAAAAAAAATGAACATGGGTTTATAACCAAGTTTCTAATTCCAAAGCAAACACAGGTATTTTTCAAGGTGCCACTGAATAAAATAAATGGAGAAAATAATTCTTCGAAAAATATGGATTCAAGCATAAAATTTAAAATTGATTTAGAATCATTATTGTTGCTTCTTGTTAATCTTTTTTGTACTGGCAACATATGCCACAAAAAATTTAAATCTTAACTGCCCTAGTTACCTAGTAGTACAGTTAAACGCAAGTCTGTTAGATTTCAACTATCCTATGATTTTAGATATAAATTTGAATTTAAAACTTTTCAGCCGATTTCGGCGTCTCGGCCAAGAACAAAAATACCCTCCAAAAACACGACACCTTCATAGGCACCCCATATTGGATGGCACCCGAGGTCGTTTTGTGCGAAACGTTCCGCGACAATCCATACGATTATAAAGTAGATATATGGTCAATGGGTATAACACTGATCGAATTCGCCCAGATGGAACCTCCTAACCACGAAATGTCCCCGATGCGCGTTCTACTTAAGATACAAAAATCTGATCCGCCCAAACTCGAGCAACCCTCCAAGTGGTCGAAAGAGTTCAATGACTTCCTCACCAAAGCTTTAACGAAAGACCCACAGAAGAGACCCAGTTGTGAGGATTTATTGAAACATCCGTTTATTAATTGTACGTTGGATTCTAAACCGGTACGGGATTTGCTGTTGGAGTATAAGGCTGAAGTAGTCGAAGAGGAGCTCACCGATGATGATCCGGAGGTGAGCAGAAACTTTTATTACTGGTGTATTTGCCACATGAATAATTCATTTGGTTTCGGTTTCTTAATCTATTGTTTATTGTGCATATCCTGGAAGTGTTCTTTTTTCTTAAATTAAAACGCTTCACTGCCTTACGATTACACGTCAAAAAAATATTTACTCTTTGGCAACAGTTCCGAATATTTAAAGAAATGCAGATAAACATTTTTCAAATAGCAAAAAAAATGTGAAAATTAAATGTTTTAAAAATTATTATGTGAAAAGAGCTTTAGTTGTTTCGCATTAATTGGTGAGCTTTGACTAACAAACTATGGTGCCCTCTCTCGTCCACACACATCTTACGCTTATTTGTAAATAATTTCATGCTCAGCGCTGCAGGAAACATCGAAAGCACAAAGAGCTTTACCAGAGGATCGGTAAGTCACATTTTCCAGATTCTTTCCTGTTAGATTATCCTCTCCATATACTCTTTTATGTACTTTATTTGTAAATTTGATGTTATCACTGCTTGTTTACCGTGCATGCGGCTCTCCGGGTCCCCCTTCGCCTGGCATGCTTGTTGTTCAGGTGAGAAGCTCTTTCTTTTCTAGCTTCTATAACAATCGTAAAAAAACACTCTACTGACAGATCGTTGTAGGTAATATTTTGTTTTAGGACAACCGCACGTCTCAGGTTCCTCTGGACATCGAAGATGACTCTACTTCCTTGAAAAGCAACGAAGTCGATAGCAAAAGTTAGTTTTACATAGTTTTGAATGTTTCGATTTTTAATTAACAATTTTTTGGCAGGTGTTGCACCTGAACCTGTACCCATCATCATTAATAATAAAGAGGATGCCACAAAGCGTGAACCGTCCAGTAAAAGTCAAGAGGAGACGCAACCACAAGAGAAAAAACAGGTGTGTTATATTTACCAATTTCAGTGGGATAAAGCCCAAAACAGTAATTTTATAATCAAGGTATTACAGAAAATAACTACTTCAAGGGCAGATACCCCTATCTACCTAATTAAAATCAGGAACAAGGGCAAATACAGTAGTGTTTTCATTACAGAGTTGATGGCTTTATTTGATACTCTTGTTGGATAACTTTTCCTTAAAGAAATCATTGTTGTTAGTATCTTTTCAATTAGTTGTGGAAGTATGCCTTAAATACTAATTGGCCAATGATTTTCAACTGTAGTGCTCTTACTTGATATAGTGAACTCATTCCACCTTTTGCTAATTTTATTGTAACATGGCATTGCCAATTTTTAGGTTGACAGTAAAGATGTCCAGCGGAAAACCTCCAGAGATAAAGGAAAGGCTCCACCTCCGCCACCTCTTCAAACTCAGCAGTCGACTTCGTCCACATCTTCAGAAAAGGACAGCAAGGAAAAGGGTCCTGCACCACAACCGCCTCCGGCTCCACCAATGCCGGCTTTGCAGATGCTTGCCGCACTTCCCACCCCGCCTTCTTCGCCAATAACGCCTCCTGACACTCCGCCAGACGGGAGTCCTGAAAGGGAAATCCCACCCCCTCTGGAAATGGATTTGCCTCCCAAGAAAAAGGATGATGAGGTGGATAAACCTAGGGTATCCGGTGTTACTGTGAAGGAAATAAAGCAAGCACTGGAGAACCAATTAGCTAAAAGGTTAGTTAAGAGTTATAGAGTTTGGATTTTGATGCAGCAAAACTGCGATTGCCTGTGCTATGCCTTTGTCTGTGCAATTCTGAACAAAGTATTCTTTAATGACATCTGTTAAATTTGACAATTTTACGATATAAATGAGGAACCTATAGGTATTTTTAATTTTCTTATCAGTAAAATCGTAAATAGGTGAGGAATAGAATGATGCAAACAAAAAATGACTACTCTACCACAATCATTACTTTGTTTATACATAGTGCAACTTCTTTTGAACCATTTCTGATCTTTTCTTCCCTCTTCACTTATAGATTGTAGTATAAATGAAAAAAATACTCCAGTTTTCGTTTGAAATTTGTTTGTCATTTCTTTCACAAACGAAAATTAAGTTAAAGAAGATGGGGAAAGTAGCTCAAAAAAGAGATATGTTATAGTTACTTTTGTACCCATAGTGGGACATAAAACAACTTTTGACTAACTAAAGTTCCAGTTTACACTTTGCTGTTCAGTTAAAGGCAAACGTGTGTGGCAGACTTCTGAAATTAATATGACAGAATTTTAATATATGTATTTTGACAGAAATTTGATCAAAAGTTGCAGTATGTACGTTATGAATGTTGAAGTGTGTATGACACTACACAGATACTTTGAGTTTACAAATAAACAAAATATGAAACAAGAATGTGGTTTGCTTTATTTTTGTATATATGATATAATGCAGGATGTGATACTAAAAATGATCCATATTTCAACTCTCTTGCAGATTATCTCAAGAAACCGTCCAGCCTCTGGAAAAAGCAGGCGATTTAGTTACAGTGTCCAGTTCCAGTACAACACCTGAAGACAGTCTAAGTTGCGTCGTAGTTTCTACTCCACAGTCCGAAAATAGCAACAAAATCAACACTTCCACTATTACTATTAATTCGAATCTCCCAGATACATCTAATAGCTTGGCTTCCAACATTAGCCAGGTAAAAAAAACATTTCATTTTGATTTACAAATTGATTCTTAGATTTTATCAAAAGGATTGTCTGGTTTGTTATTGTCTACTCTTAATAGTACATCACCAAGCATAGAATTTACAGGTTTAACATTGCATTGATTAATTTATAAGTTGTTTACTTCAGAGGTCAAAGAATTTAGTTTTCCTTATGTGGTATGCAATTCCATTTAATATTGAATGTACTTGCATGACTTTTGAAACGGTACACAATTCATGAATCATCCAAAATTTAATGTAGATATCCCAATCATTTGAAATGAATTAATTTATGTTTGGTGGTCAATTGAACTAAAGATAGTGTTAAAACTACAAAAGGAAAACTTGATTTTTCTTCATACAGTATACCATTTTGGAAATCTTATTCATTAAATGCTTCATATCCTAGTCCACAAAACGCTCCATTCTTGTTGGATCTACTCAGGCAGATATGTGCTAGTGAGATTTGAGTGGCATCGATAAAAATACATCTCAAAGGCATTCAAGAAATTAATATTGCCTTTCTTAAAAACAGGTATAACTATGACAGAGTTTCACATATTTGCAAATGTGTTTGAAGTCCTAGATTAAATGGAGTTGACAGTAGTTTAACAAGGAAAATATGGAACGTTATCCAGGCGTCATCTTTAGTATTGGCTTTTTAAGCCACTATGATTTGTACCTATTTTCTCTTTGAAAAAGAATGAAAGTGAGATACTCAAAATGTCAACCTTTTGAGACTCTGAGAATAAATATGAATTTGTACATTAAAAATATGGAGCGCAGTAATTACTGATCCATTGAGTCATGTTTGTAAAATGAAGTATCATTTATATTTCTGAATCCCATTGATGAAGGTAAAAAGATAAGTTTTTCTTTTATAGTTTTACTACCCTGTGTTTCAACTTATAACTTTCAACTGCACATACACCCAATGAAAAACTGAAACCATCAACCAAATCAATACTGGTGGAGATAATTAGCTCTTGATGTAGTTGTTTCTGTTGTATTCTTCAAAGTTGAATAACCCGTAACTGTTTCAGTGATGTAAATGGAACAGTTCTTGTTTTACAAACTATTTCATTTTCCAGGTGACGGTCGTTACGACTCACCCGCCTGTGCTTATTGACAACTCTGTCGTGCCAAGAACATCTTCTTCATCACCAAATGAAGTGATCATAGTGGCGAATGAAACCAATAAAACTCATATTGAATCATCGGACGAAGAGTTCTGTCCCTCCTTAGACTCCTTGGAGTACCCGCCACCCAATGAGTTCAGGGACAAACCCTTGAAAGCTAAAAAACTCGACGAGAGCGAAGTGATGATAACAGACTCGAGTTATGTCCTAAACGATTCCGCTTTGGAGTTGAGCTCCCGTTTCCTCGACACTAGTCACGTATCTGTGGTGAAAATCGACGAGGAGAAGGTCCAGGTGAAAGACTCCACATCGTACTTGAGCGACAAGTCGACAGATTATCGCGGCTCTACCAGCGACCTCTCCAACACTTCCTCAGGTAAAACCGGTAGCACCAGTGGCGATGACTTCCGAGGCACATCTATCATCTTAGATGCGACAGGGCCGGAACTTAAGCAGAAGATGAACGGGCGGATTGTCCATGCCGCCAGTAGGGAGGACGTTTACAAGAAAGCTTTAAGCGGGAAGTCGTACACGGACGGTTTCGAAATCGCCATGTCTGACAGGTCACACAGCGATTGCGGCTCCGTGCGCAGCAACGATTCTCACAGGAGACCCATCTCAGGGGCCAGCAAAAGCATTGAACAGTCAGATATTGAGAGTATCTCGATTGCTAGTCATGAAAGTCGAGGGAGCAATGAAAAGGAAAAGGGAGTTTTGAGTAATGGTAAGTTCATTACATATTTGAAGCTATTGAAAGTTAATCTATTTAACATAAACAAATGTACTGAACGGTCAGCATATAAAATTTAGTTCCACACCAATTATGTCAACCTTCTTTTGTTTAGTAGTCAAATTGTCTCTTCAGAGTTTGAATATTTTTATATCTTCCGTCTTTCAAACAGATTCAGAAATTCCACGTCACACACAATTCACGTTGACTGCCCTCAACATGAGTCACTTCGAAAATCTTTCTGACAATATTTATTTGCTGTTGTAATGATGATTTAAGTGTACAGTAATCACTTTGGTTTTAGTCATAGCTTGCGTTTACTTTTGTATTTGGTTTTGCCATAGCAAATTCATTACATTGCTTTCTCACTGAACCAGGTCAGGTAAAATACATACTGGAGGTGTTGTTTTCGTTTTCAGAATTAGACGAGAACGACGATGGCGCGGTCGTGTTGCGAAAGCCGCCGAAGAACCGTCAAGATTCCGCCACGGCCATTCTCTTGCAGAGCCGCAAGACAAGGAAACGTACCAGGAAATTCGAAATCGATGGCGTCCTCATCACCACCACTACCAGCAAAGTCATCTACGGGGATGAGGAGAATTACAACTTAAGCGACCCTCACACAGACCGAAAGCAGGAACTGCGCGAGCTGAAGTACCTCCAAAAGCAGGAACAGAAACAGTTCCAAGAACTGGCGAGCAAGGAGCAGCTCGCCCTCGAGCAGCAGGAGAGAAAGTTCGAGCAGGAGCTGCAGAATTTGGAGCGTACTTACGAAAACGATTTAGATATGATGAGTAGGCAGCAGAGAATACAGATCGAGCGAGCCGAAGCCCAGCAAGATGCGGATCTGAGAAGTAACTCTAAGAAGATTCGAGCTGAGCAGGAGCGCGAGCTTAAACTGTTCAGGGAGACTTTGAAACAGGAATTGCGATTGTTGAAAGCGGAAATAGAGATGTTGCCCAAAGAAAGACGTAAAACGGAGTTCAAGATCCGAAAAGAAAAACTGGATGCTGATCATTTGGAGCGAGAGAAGTCGTTCTTAGAAAAACTGAATGAAAATCATGAGAGTTCATTGAGGAGGCTCAGCGACGGTCACCGTGAAAAGATTGCATTAATGGAACGACAGTTTCTACAACAGAAGCAACAATTGGCGAGAACCAGAGAAGCTGCTCTGTGGGAAATCGAAGAGCGACACATTCACGAAAAACACCAACTAATCAAACGGCAGATAAAAGAAATTTTTATCCTACAACGGCATCAAATGTTAACTAGACATGAGAAAGAGAAAGAACAAATCAAAAGAAGGGCAACACGCAAGGAGGAGGAGCTATTGAAGAAGCAGGCAATTGAGAAAAGATCATTGCCTAAGCGAATCAGGGCTGAAATGAAGGCAAGAGAGGCGATGTTTAGGGAATCTATGAGGATATCCATATCAGGAGCCAATGACCCCGAGGCCGAAAAAAATAGGTTTAAAGAGGTAGGTTGGTTGATAAAAATTATCAGGCGGGGTTATTACATGAATTCTTTCGATTTAGTTTCAGGAAAAGGAGAAAAAACGTTACCAAGCCGAACAGCAAAGATTTGAGTTAAAACACCAGCGACAACTGGAGGAATTGCGTGCTATGAGCGATGCCACTATCAAAGAACTGGAACAGCTACAGAACGAAAAACGTAAAATGCTGCTTGAGCACGAAACTCTGAAGTTAAAACAACGTGATGAGGCGTTCAGTGCTGAGCTGAGGGAGTGGAAGGCAAAACTCAAACCTAGAAAACAGGTAAAACGTCGAACTTAACAAATAGTTATTATAATGTAGCACTAAAACTTTTTCTGCTTACTAACATTTTGCCTGATTCTTGTAGAGACTCGAGGAAGAGCTGTATCTAGAATTATGCAGGTCGAAATATCTGAATTATCTTCCGAAAGTTACTCTGGCTGAGCCGGGCTCATCTTCCACCGACACTGTTTCTGAACATGAAGCACCCTCTTCCGTACCTTCCAGTCCTTTCATACCCTCTGTTGGTCGTAGCGGTTGGGGTCACCACCGGACCTGGAGCACAGGGGTCATTTCTGATAGAAATGTGCCCTTGCCTGATTTCGGGTCCAAAGATGACTCTGTCGCTTAGTACAAGACTGTATTCGTTTCTCTTTGTTGTCATTTGTTTTGTATTGATCTTTTCCCAATGGTGTACTGTTTTATTTTTTTGCTCTCTTCCTTGTGTACCTTATCTGGAATGTACATGGGTTTTCAAAGGTAACTAACATGATTTTACTTAATTTTTTATATATATAATCTTGATAGTGCTAATGGGGTTAACAGGATTTTCATATTTTTAATATTAGATTTAAAATTCATTTCTGATACACAAATTGAGTCTAGAATTTCATGCACAGAAATAGCTTAATAATCAACTAGAAATAATAGATTTTCTATCATTAGAAAATAATCAGTGTGCGAAAAAAAAGGTCAGTTGGTGAAGTTGTTATATTTCCTATAAAATGTGTACACTATCAATTTCGAACTCTGCTAATAAGTAAATTTACCACATAAAATCCTTTTAGTACTCCAGTTGTCACTAACAAGATCATGAATTAGGGTTGCCAAGTTTAGTAGCTTATATTCTTAGTTTCGTTAGAGGGTTTTAAACCACCAAATATTCCGATTACCTGAACACAGTAGTAATGCTCTTAAAAATTACATAATTTTTACTTTCTTCACTTCATATTCAGATTCAAGTAATGGAATCTTGTATTTATATTTATAAATCTGGCAACTTTATCATAAATATAATTAACTATTAGACATACTTATTCTTAAATGTACTACAATCATTACTATCGTTTTTAACGCGTTTTGAATTTAATTTTTAGAAACTCGAAGAGACTTTCGCTCAACAGCTTGAAGAGCAAGAGAGAGTGTTCGGCCCGGCTACTCCGCTAGTACTGCCCTGCGACCTGGCTGATCTGAACACCGACCGGATCGGGCTGAGCTCGACACGCAGCAGCCTGTCTTCGGTCTCGGAGGGTTGACAAGTGAAAAAGTGCCTCTGTAGAATGTCGTTTGCAGCGGACGCTTGTTTAGTTACAAGTGTATATAGATTTGTCTTATACTGACTGAATACCTTTTATTTTGATAATCTAGAAAGAGAAATCAGATGTTATCATTTTGCGGTATGCAGGGTGGTTTTTGTGGGATTTAATCCGACGAGAAACGTCTTGTGTATCGAGTAAGGTGACCGTTTTAATAACCTTTAACTAATAGAGCAACATTTTTTTATAGTCAAGAATATTTTTCAAGTATTTTTGGGATTCACTAGATAGACATACATATAGACTTATTGTCCACATTCGCAGGTTCAAAAATTAATATTTTCAGTAAATTTACAAGTTAAGCATCATTTCATTCTGATTTTTCTGTTGTTTCCCGTCGTTTTTCTGTATTTATTGACAGACTGACGGATAGAAAATTACATTTTACTTTTAAGAAACATATTTCAATATATTTTTTCTATTACGATTAGTGTGGATTTGATTTAAACCGGGTCTGTGTGTGCGTGTGCGTTTCATTACTAATAAGATTAGTTGGACGGTTCTTCCTCATCCTACGTTTAGACGACATGGTCTGATGTATTATATACTTAGCTATTTATGTTTAACCCCACATATTTATACTAAACAAAAAAAAAATGTAAATACAGAAATTATTTCAAGGATGGCGAATCCAACTATCTTATAAATATATACATAAATATATATAAATCATTGTACAGTTTACTGTATTTTATTTTTATGTGCTGTTATTACCAATCATTATTATTAAAATGAATTCATTTTTAAACAAACCATTTATTTTTATTTCTAACTTGACATTCGTAACCGTTCAGGTATTTCTTGTTTGTTGTCCTTTAACAGTTTTAGAAGTTGACGTTTGATGTCTTCGTTATAGATATCATTTTGTTCTAGAAACTCGAAAATCTCCAATGCTTCCTTGTAACTTCCATTCACACCTGCAGAAATGATCATAGAAATACAAAGTATTTTTTAAGTACAAAGTAATTCTAGTAAATTGTCCTCAAACAGGATGTGAAACGAAAAATGGGCTATATAAGAAAAAAAAAACAATACGAGACTTAAAATGCCCTAGAAGCTGATGCTGGTGCAAGAAGAAATTCCGCTAACTCCAATTATACCACGCAGTGTATAGATTCCAGCCTGTGTATGTAACTTACTGTATATTTTCATCATGCTCATCGCGGCATACTCCACATCAAGGATTCTCGCATTAAACCTCATAGAACATTCAACGAGATTTCGAAGAGCTTCGGATTTTCCTTCTTGAACCCATCTGTCGCATCGTTTTTTTAGTTCTAATTTTATTGATGGGTGACTAACACCCTGCAATAGAAGAATGTAGCAAGTGCAGTAGCAATATGTAAGGAAACTTACTGCTAAAAATTTTTCCAAAGCTTTCCTCATACCGTTTTCCGCTAAAGCAACGATTAAAGTCGCTTGTGTTGAGGTGGCGCCATGCACACTGATCGTTGCATCAGTTATTTTCTCTAAGGTATCACTGTCACAAGTCTTCACTACTTCTTTGAATAACTCAAGTTGTAAAGGAGTGCAATGGTACTTTTTCGAGAGGTTTATGTAAGTGTCTACAGCTTTTTGTATGTCTCCACTGAAATTAATTGCTGTTTATCGAAAATTGAAAGTAGAAAAATACTTAAGTTACCGTTTTAAATGTATACGTATTAAAGGTCCAAGCATCACATTGTTTATTTGACAATAGCCATTTTCTGTCAAAAAGTTAAACATTACAAGCTGTTGCTTCTCGTCTTTAAATGCTTTCAGCAATTCCAGGCAGTTTCTCATGATATTCTTTTGAATTACTTTCCTGTCGAGCAATCCTGACATTTAAACATTTATTTAACAAAAACAAGTACTTACTTAAGCAATGGTTCACCTTTCAATAAATTCATTGCTTCATCGAATCTATCCTCTTTCACCAGCAAACAAGACAAGTCAATAATTTTATACACATCAATCCTAAAATCTGGATTGGACCTTTTAACTTCCCTGTAAGCTTCTAAGGCCCGCTCGAGATCTCCATCCTTGATGAAATTCTGCATTTGCAATGATTTCATCCCAGACGACTCTGAGAAATTTGCAGTTGTAAACATTTCTTCTAATTCCTGCACTCTTTGTAAGTTTCCTAGTTTCGAGTGTTGGAGAATCAGCAGACGTAAAGTACCCCGTATGTTCATTTGCTTCTCTTGCAGTTCTACCAAGTGGCATTCTAACTCTTCTAGAGTCATCTGCCTCTATAAATAAAGTGTATAATAGAAAACTGTAAACAGTTAGGAGTTAATCTTGTTCTTACAGGATGTGGGATGGACGTAGCAGCTGAAATATGTGGGGTTAAACCAAAATCGACCATTCGATCCAATGTGCTGATGATTTTCCCTGAACGCTCATCAGGTAGTTGTGAGATATGATCCCTCATACTACTGATACTAGTAGAATCTAGTTTCATTCCAGTTTCTACTAATTCCTACAAGAAAGGATTTCAACACACACGTGTATGACTCAGAAAATATATCTTACTTCTATGAGGTCATTATAATTCTGGTAATCATCACTATTCTGGCAAAGCCGCAGAGTGTCAACAATAAACTCACAAAGTAGATTATTAACATTGGAATTGTTTGATTCACAGTATTTCCGCAGTAATGTAACACAAGACTTTTTATCTTTCGTAAAGTACCAGGCTGATGATAAAAGAGTTATCAAATGGTCTCCAGAAATTGAAACATTGTAGCTACTGCCTTTAAAATGAAACCAACATTATTCTTTTTCAACATTAAAATGATTCGTTCTTACATAAACCTGCTGCTAGTCGGGTTTTCTTATTTCTTAACAAGACAGCTAATAAGGGACTTAAGGTTTCTTTCACCGTATATCCCTCAGTTTTCAATTTTTCCAAAAGAAGTTTCAATGTTTTTTGGTTACTAAAATTACACAGTGGGAAAACGTAATTTTCAAAACTCTCTGCGTCCAGCTTTAATTTTAATTTTGTTATCTTGGAAATGGCATTCAAAATACCTAGAATTTATGTGAGTGATATTTGAATGTAGACTATGGGATATTTACCTCCTTCTCCTTGCTTTTCATTGGCAGCTATAAGCAGGGACCAGAAGTAATGTGGCCTTAGTTCAGTAAAGTTCTCCAATAACAGCCACGATACATCAGAAAACTTGTGCCGTAGAGTTACTTCAGTTATTTTGTGTAGGATATAAGGATTTGACTGAGAATCACGCAAATCTTTTGCGAATTTGATGATTATCTCAGTACTCTACAATACATTCAAAATGTTATTAAAGAAATAGTAAGGGGTGACAATTACCTACTGCCTGACAAAAGATCATCTCCCTAAGTAAGAAGAATCCATAATTTTCGTCTTGATCAGGCTTAACAAAGTGTTTATAAATGTCAAACGATGCATTATACTTTCCCATGTTAATTAAGTGAATGCAGGTTTTTTTTAAAGAATTAATAAAATCTCTAGAAATGGTCTCTGGCAAATAAAGTGGCTCAATCTGAAATTTATAAGTAAA
Source organism: Cryptocephalus primarius (assembly GCA_963576515.1). Taxonomy (NCBI): domain Eukaryota; kingdom Metazoa; phylum Arthropoda; class Insecta; order Coleoptera; family Chrysomelidae; genus Cryptocephalus; species Cryptocephalus primarius. The sequence continues at coordinate 8,724,525 of OY754936.1, forward strand.
GCATCAAAAAAATGGTTTCTATTTTCTTGACTTACATCATTTAGCCATGAAGCATGGTCGTTCAATCCTAGTGTTGCAATAACACTCAACAATTCGGGTTTTTCTAACTTCTCTTGAACATTTTCCACCATTTTCACAAATTCTTTAATGTCACCATTTTGTATTATGCCTCTTAGAACGGACAGTTTTGTTTGAACAGATTCGGCTACTTGAGCTACCTGCATAGCTTTCAGAACCGGTTCAGTCCCTTTTAGACCTCTAAAACAAGGTACTCATATAATAAAGTGAAAATTTAAAGAGAGTTCTTACTTTTGAATTGCATGAACAAGCACTAGGTTATTAAAAATATCCTCATCGACTAGAACGGACTTTAACTTCATTGTTTCCAATATCTCGAACGCTTGCTGGATATCTCCTTTTTCGCAAACGTTTTTCAGCAGTAACTTGTAAGTTTCACTGCTGGGGGAGTCTTTCATGGCACGTAAAAATTCCTTGGTGTTTAATAGCACAGAGTTCTCTGTACATACCTGTATGTAGGTGTGGTAGATGTTCAGGTGTGATTTGAATTTGAGTAGATTGTTGTAGATTTTCTGACAAGCCTCATGCCGAACATGCCTGGGGGAGTCAGCGACACCCTCACCACACATATTCAACAGCAGACATGCATCTTCAGATGTAATTTGAGCTTAAAAAGGCAGTTTATTAAGTTAAAAACAAATTAAGGGTACCTTATTTACCGTAATCGATTGTGTCATAAATATTAGTGAGTAGTTTTAAATAAAACGGCCTCTCTTTAATGTGGTCCAACAAGGTGTTCAAATCGTTGATCTTTTTACGTTTAAAAGCGGTATCGCCAACCCTGGAAATTATTTAGTTTCAATACCTACAGTTTTAATATTAGTAGTAGTACTTAAGTACTTACCAACGAGGGAAAAATTCCAATTTCGGACTATTATGGCACAAAATACGTGTTGCACTTACGACGGTTTTTGAGAATCTGAAATACTTTTGCATGATTGAAAACAGTGTAAGGTGTATTTCGTTTTTGAAAATAAAATTTCAAGAAAGTACACTAAAAGGGAGGTTAGAATTTCCTAAATAAACTCGGCTAATACAAAGTCTTACACCCGTGATGTAATGGCACGTGGTGCTGTTGCTTAGCAACCACATTTGGGCGCCACGATTTAAAAGTTAAACAAATTTTCAATGATAGTAGGATTGAAAATGAAGATAAGTAAGTACTTATGTCAATGATCAATAAACTATAATGCACAGGACAATTTTGATTAAAAATGTTAGAATGAAATGAAGTACACAGCAAGGGATTAAAATGATATTATTATAAATAATATATTAGTGTGATTTTAAAAGTGTAATTGATTTTATTTTTAAATAAGGCAAATAAATCGGGGAAACCGTGTGAACTAAATCAGTAACGATATAAGGAAAGATTGCACTAACTTTACGACTCTCGCGGTTCATAAAATCGGAGCCGAGAAAAGATATTGTTTGGCTATCTTAACGACGTAGGAATATTGTCGCGACGAATTGCCCGATGCTCGCTGCACATACTTCACATCGAAAAATGGGTTTTGTGAACATTCGTATAGAATTATCCCAGGTGCGAAGGGCTCGTAAACCGGCAGTCATCTTATCTCAATCATAAAAGATTTATGATGCACTTTTATGTACCTATGTACAATAAAGCGAAAGGTTATTGGTGTAGTTTTCTGGAAGAACTTGGTGACTCGTTTTATACAATTAATTTTTATCGCATAGCTTCCGCGATTCCGAGACGTTTGCGCGCTTTCATCACTGAACAGAAGCCGGCCCAATTTAGTAGTGTTCAGTTCACAGAGAAGATATCTTTCAGCTGAATTATTTAAACAGGATTGAGGTGAGTTTTCAAACTCTTTGATAGTAAATTTAACCAATGTTTATTAACAAATTGGTTTAATTATATGTTAACTAACTACTTACTTTTACTTGTAATTAGTTAACCGACAATTAACTAATTGTGTTGGAAATTAATTATTTAATTTGCGATATTCCTTCATATTGCACGCATGATATATTGCATAATCGTCGGGGTAGTTGCGCCCCATATCCAACTTTCTTCGTGCAGTAATGGAGCTTATTGTCTAGGCAGGGATGGATTCAGGAGATTCCTGAAATTTTGAAAGCCTGTTTTAATAATAAGAATAACACATTATTAACGAATTTTGAAGTTTTAATTTAATAGTATTTGAACGGTGGGGATTATTTGTGACTGATATTAGACAACTAATTGCATTGATACGTTTATGTTTTATTGTATGCTCCTAACACGTTTACGTGATAGTAACTGTTTATTATTTTAATAATTTAATTTATGCCGATAATTAAATATTTTCCTAATTGCAAGTCAACCTAATGCGTCTTTATTTCTGTTGTTATTTTTTATTTCAACCTATTAATATTGTGTTTTTGCACTTAATTTTTTTACTGCAATTTGTAAAGTTACGGATGTTATATTCTTTCTGTTTATTGTTTCATTTTTTGATTCATATACTATTATTCCTTTTAGTAGTTTCTTGGTTATTTCGGATCTCAGTGAAATTGCAATAGTAAGTGTAGATCGATAATGCAGTATATCTAGGCCATAAAAGTCCTCTATTGGTCAGCGTTAATTCGGTGGTTAAGAAAGCTTTCAATTTATTGCACAGATTACAATTCGTGATAGCACATCGTTTATATGCTAGGATACTAAGGAGTTTTTGTTATCACGATAGATAGAAAGAGAGAAAACATTGAAAGCTTGTTGCCATAGCTGCGTTAGTCATTACTTCTTCTTCTGAGGTATTGTCTAAGGTCCTCTTGATGTTACCAATTATCAGGGAGAGTTGAATTAGGTATTACTGAGGGATAGAAAGTATATTCTGGAAAATGTAAAAACATGCATTCAATAAAACGTAAAATATGCAAGCAATTATGCATTAATTGTTTTTGAAAAGGATAGGTCTATTGATTTTAAAATATTTACACTAGTGACTATACAATTGGTTGGCTGTTTCAAAAATGATTTTTTGATACTCGCGCTTTGACGCACTTTCGCATTTCTAGAGTTAAAATGAAGAGAAATAATTTCATAATGTATTTCAGGTTGCAATAAAAAGAACTGACATATTTTAATAAAGTCACTATGGCATCAAAACAGATTCAGGGAGCACTAAGGGGCAAGTACTAAGCTTTGTACTAAGTAAGTGGTAGTGTAGAAGAGTAGAATAGACGGTTTTAAATGAAATTCCTAAATAAAATACCAATCGTACATAGTAGAAACTGTCAATTTCTCAAACTGTTTGACCATAGAATGACAAGTCTCAGTGAGTGATGCATTTATCATACATTCCACTTTGTATTAAGAAAACCTATGGGACACTTGATCACCCAGCCCAAATTGTGATTGAGAAGAAACTTTCCTTGAACGTAACAATATTTTAAAAATTCAAAATTTTGCAAAATATGTAAGTAGCCAATACTGAGATTTTATAAGCGTCTGTTTGACTTTATTCACCGATGATTTTTTTGTTATTATATACTACTTTATATGTAGAAAGATTGTCATCACCAAGTACCCAACTAGAAATATAGTCATGGGTCATAAGCGTTCTGAAAGTTGTGCATCATATGCTGTAGATGAAAATGAACATGCTGGATCGATTGTTTTTCAGTGAATGCAAAAATGAAGTCACTTGGGAGTCTCTGAAAATGGAATGCTTACAACCCACGCTTTAACTGTAGTTAATTGGTGGTAATATGTTTATATTTATTTTTAGGTGCATTCAACAGGTTTCTAACAAAAGCTTATTTAAAAAAAGCACTTGGTATTTTCGTATACCACTTGTGGGAATGTAGGGTTCAGTTTTGTTCGCGCTCCTAAAAATATCTTCTCCCTATAATCAAAACCTCTCCGTTTCTTTCAGCTTTGGCGTTTTGGAGGTCAAATCTAAGGAAAGTTGAGTCGAATTTTGTGTATTTTTAGAGTGGAACTCCTTCGGCCGTCAAATAGGACGTGTGAAAACGGCCATTGCGGCACGATTTCCGTCGTCAATGGTGCGCGAAAAATCGGATCGGACGGGAGGAACGAGGGACTTCCGAAACGGCTTTGCCTTTGGTACCTGTCGGAAAAAATAGGAAGTGCGAGGGAATGTCCCCCGTGAATGGGGGCAGTCTTTCTCTCTCTCTTCTCCCTTCTTCGTACAATGCGCCCTGATTGCACTTAATAACACTAAATTGCGGGGTACTTTACAAACGAACTCTTTTGTGGGGGTGAGGACATGCGAAGGCGGAGAGAGAGAGGAAATTTTCGAAAAATCTCATGCAGTGAGTAATAGTAACAAGTAACGATACTCTGTTAAAAACATGAAAGAGTGTATTAGTATCTACAGGGCGAAATTAATGGAAGGTAACCCATTAAGCCTCGGAATTCATGCAAAATGGAAACATAGTAACCAGATATGAGTCAAAATATTCCCATACCTTATACCCATTTTGAGTATCAACATCGTTTTTTCGTATTCCCATTATTATAAACATATAGAACAAATCATTCATTCTAATCTCTTTTTTCCTGGTTCATTATCCGCTGTTTCTTCAGGACTTCCTCAACTTCTGTTCCCTTGAGTTCCTGCTCTCCTTACTTAGTCGAATATCATTGTTCATCTTTTATAGATGACCCCACCAAGTTTTTGCTCCACAAAATCTTGTATTACTTTTAATCATTTGAAATGCTTCGTTAATCTCTTGATCAACCTCTTTTGCCGTCAATTTTAAACCCAGGATTCACAGCCATATGTGGATATAGGTGTAGATTGTTTTAAATATTGTCGTTTTGGATTGTTTTGACATTTATATATTATTCATGAATGCCTTGCCTATTGCATAATATCTAGATTATTCGCTTTTTTATTCTGTGATTTATTTCTACATTGTTGTTTTCATCGCCCTCAGTTGAAATCCACTGAAGTGCGTTTACTTGCTAGAGTTCCCTGGTAGAAAATCAGACCGTTTATTTCATAAAAAACAGCCATTTTTATTAGTTATAGACTAAAAATTAGCTGAAAATAAGCTGAATTCAAAAGCTTCATTGACATATATGAAACTGATAGTTTTTAGCTAATTAATAAAAATAGTATTGCTTTTTCGCCAACATACCGCAACGTGTGGGATGTTTTTAGCTAATTTTTAGGAACAAATGAGTTCAGTTCCGTAAATTAGACAATTTTCAGCTATTATATCTACATTTGAAAAATTTTCTAAGCCTATATATTTCATGTAATATAAATAGAAGGAACTTTTACCCTATTAGGCAAGTATACGCCATTAGGAGGTAGCTAGCTGCATTTTAGCTAGGCAATTTCACATTTTTTATTAAATTACCCCGAATTTGCATCCTTTAAAATCGACATTTATTTCTTTGTAATTCACCAAAACAAATTACCTTCATCGAAAAAAAATTTAAGAACAAATTGAGATACCATTACTTATACATATGCATGTATGTAGATAAAATTAAAATTTCAACGAATCATTTTATTATATAACAGGGGTTGAAGGTTTTTTAAATGTACTTACATAACGAATTGGGAATAATAAGCTGATTAAAATTCGAGAACTGGTAACAAACCTGATTATGAAATCCTTACCAGTTTAAAACGAAAATTTTCCTAATAATTCTTTTGTTTTACATTTTGATCACTTTAATCCTTCTTTAAGGAAATTAACCAGTTTTCTATGTGTTTCAATAACTTTAAATTCACTTGTAATTAGAACTACTTTTACTCTAGGTAGCTAGGCGTTAGCTAAAATGTAATTACAGATTATAAATACAGCTATTTCTGTACTTTTATTAGCTTAAAATTATACATCTCTATAAAGCCTTTAAAATGATTTCTATCATGGAAAGTGTCATATCACGTCCTAAAATTAACGAAAGTGGCTGTTTTAAGACATGCTAGAGGTAAAGTCTACTAGCTCACTTACAATTTGACAAAAATAACCTTTCGGAATTCTTCTTTCTTCTTTCCAAAACTTAGTTTCATTGTTTTCTTAACGTTTTTTGATTGTATTTATTTTTAAAATAATAATGATTTACTATACTTTACTATAACAGTTTTTATTAGGTGTCTACCCTTTATGTGCTCTATTTTCTTTAGGTTTGGATTAATTCTTGTTGAAGTTCTTCCAACGCTTATTCTACGCAGGAAATTTTTATTTTGACACAGGGATGATTACATGAATACCTGATGAAATTCGTTCAGTACTTAAAACATTCTCTCACCCTGCACCTATTGTCTTACCAGTAAGCACTTTGCTCCTGCTAATGCTCTATTAACCCGCTCAAATCTCTCCTTTGTTCCTGTGTATTGGAATTGTACTCCAGGGAGAAATACAGACTTTGTTGAAGCAATATTGGGTTGTCGTGGTAAGGATTTTGATACTGCCATGTATCGAGTTAATTGGCTTTTCTTAAATCACAGGCATGAGATTTGTCAGTGAAATAAGGTACGATCTGATACCTCCAGATCATCATCAACTAGCTTCAATATAGACGTATGCTTGGTTATTTGGGTACTTAAGTTTGCTTGCTACATACACAATATTGCTACTTATTTGGTACTGAATATTATAAAAATCTACGTGCTTACTTGTCTTTTACTCTCCATTTATAAACAGCTTCCTTAGTGTTGGTAAAACCTTGGTCATTGTTGATAGCGCGAAAAACAGCTTTGGGTCTTTTGCGCACAGTGTCGTAGTTGAAGTAAGTCTACTTGTACGCCAATTCTTCACTCATTGCTACGTCTTGATTTCTTCTGCAACAGCACCAATAAACCAATCTTAGAATCTTATAAATTAGACTACTGTTGATTAGTCTTTTGTGATCTCCCTAATTACTAAGATTTGAAGCTTTGACGTTTAGATATCAGGCATGTTGTCAAGCTGGGAATTTGGCTGGTATTTCACTTCTTCTTGTAGGAATTATCTTACTGTAGTTCAGGTAACACAAAATACTGGTACTTCTTAGCTACCTGTTAAAATATTTTCTTGCCACTATGCCTAGTTTTCGTAGTGAAATCGAGGGGAAAGCTATTAATTTCATTTTCATAACTTCCTTCCGTGCAACACATTGTAAATAAGTTGCCAGAACATTCTGGAATGTGGCACTTCATCCAAATTTCTTTTTTAAACAAACCAGATATTTTCAATGTATATTCCACAGTATCTAACTATTTAAATCTGTTTGATTGTATCTAATGGAAGCTTAAAAGCACGTTACATAAGACTACCAACAGTGCTGCCATCTAGTGCAGTGTTTTGCGACCTGTGAGTCGAATCCCCTAAGCACTTTTTTATATTTAGTAGTTCTAGTAGATTGGTAGCTTTACATTTGAGATGCAAATGGTCAAATAACCACTTTTCTAATTCTACTATCTATTTTCATTGATTTCTTGATCAATAGTCTTAATAGAAGGAAAACTGAGTACGTCGCATTTGAATTCACTGACATAATTCTATTACGGTCCTGAGGAATCGTCTGAATCTTTTTACTTGCAAGAGGGTCGTGTATAGACGCCCAGACTGCCTTTAAACCTTCGCAAAAGTAAATGCGAAGTCTAGTGGGTGGTCGAACAAAACGGCCTCTAAATTGCACGGCAATAATTTTTAATTCGATTTATTAGCGATGGTTTGCGATGGTTCTCGGCTTACAAACCTCATTATAACATCTGCGTTTTAATAAAAGTTACGAATTATGTCATCTATCGATAACCAATGTTATCGTTTTATAAACAAGGTCGGAGTAAAAGCGGAGAATGAGTCAGTCCAGGTGTAATTAACGCCGAGTATGAATGTGAAATGGCTTTTTTACGGCTACAGTATTTTGAAATATTTCAAAACATTTTGTAGCATTAGAATGCACGGAAAAATGGCTCTTATAGTCTTTGAAGTACTATGGTTCATAAGCCATTTACCTATACCTACTACATTCTAAAATCGTCAAAAATATATATTCTTCATTACCAAAAAAACAAAAAAAAAAACAAAAAAATTATATGCAAAAAACTTGCAAATTAAATACAAAATTAATTTTAGTTTTTAACATGGCCAAAACATTCACAAATTTGACAACTTTCTCAGTACTTACTTTTGCGCAAACTCCAAAGTTACACCTAACGATTTTGGATATTTCATTGCAAAGTAATAGAAGCAGAAGAATGCGCTAATAAAGACGTGTAAAATTCAGGATAACAAGGCGATTTTCGTATTTCCTCAGCAATATTACAGTAGTTTGACATGTATTACGCATGCAACTACCAAAGGTTGCTGAATTCAAAATTTTAAATTTTTTGGTCGAGGTTTGGTATATTTTACATTCAGTATTTTGACTGATAATTAGCAACTAGGAAACAGGCAAGAAAAGATACATCTTTTAAGGGAAAATAGATGAGATACTGCTTCCTATCTTCCACCAAAATATGTAATATTTCCTTTGAAACATTTCGTCATATTTTCCAGATGAAATATTACAATTTATAGAATTCTAATGAACTGAGTAGTTGCAGCGACGACTATAAATGGTTATAAATGGAATGTTAAAAATATGGTAACTATATTTTGAAAAGCCCCAAAATAGTTACTAAAAATCACATAAAAAACTTCTAAATTTTTCTTCGGAATGATAAAAACATTCTAATATTTAAATCAAAACGAAAAACCTTCTATATTCTACTTGGGACCGTTTAGAATCTAGATTTTTCCATGCCCCCTGAAAATTAAATAAAATTAAATTTTCGAAAATTCTAAATTCGATTGTGACACTTTTAGTCATTGAAGCTTCTTCTAGAACATGCAATGTGTAATATTTTCTCTTATTTCCTAGAATAACCGTGCTGAAGGTTGCCACGTTATTCTTCTGAATAATTTTGTCAATGGATCAATAAAATATCAACCTAGCACATTTTTTTGGATTGCTTAAGTTTTCTAACAGTTAGAATTGAGACTGAAATGTTTGAAACTTTCATAAATCGTCAAGATTCCAATTTTAAACCCCTTTAGACCTTTCAAAATTATAAAGTAACAAGTAGTTTGTCCAACATATGGGGTTTTATTTGATAACTCAAGAAATCCAACTGTTGAAATATAAACTACCTACTTTGTTAATGGGTCTTATTAAGCACAGTTGAACCTATCAAGTCCCAACTAAAATAACTGAAAGTATGACACGAATTTATAGATACTATTTTTTGAAAGAAAGGCACAAAACAATGGCAACAATTACCATATACAAGTAAATTTAGTTAAAACCTCCAGAATATTTAAAGTATATGTCTTCCTCATTCATAAAAATTCAAGGCTCGTAATAACAAACACCACATTGATATATGACCATATTACATACGATTCTGTTTTGTTTATATTCTAGATAATAACAATAATCTTCTGTCTAGTTACTTTTTCTTCTTTCTTCATCTAACTTCTTTCCTCTATGGTACCTTGATCTTTTGTGTATTAAACAAATACCATTTACATGCTTGATAACGTAGAATATTAAGAGTCAAAGGCAGGTAGGACCATATCAGCATAACGCATGATTTGAGAACAATAAATCCTATTTTAATTACTGTGTTGCCATAGTTTTTAGTAATCGCTTTTCCTCGAACTATTTTGAAATGATCACGCAATTTTGTCCTTGCTGTGTTACATTTTACTGTTGACTCTCGTTGAGTTTCCTGCGCTCTACGCGTATCAAAGCTGCGATTATTAGTGATTTTGTCCACACTTGTCCTGTTCGTGATTTGTTCTTTCTGCTCTTGTCCGTTGTAAGTATAACATTTTATTAGGTGTAGTAACAATCGTGTATTGTTAAAATTATGAAAAATAAGGCGGTTTTTAATGAAATTTTAAGGGATGTACTCATTTTAAAGCTTTATTTTAGACTCTCCCTAACGTTCAAGATTAAAATGAAGTTGTTTGGACCTTCTGTAAACCTCGTGGATTCAATTTTAAAGCCATTTTTACCTTCCAAAATCCTAAGGGAACCGCTAGAGTGCTGTTTTGCGTGATTCAGACTTGCTAGTATTTGACATCAAAACGAAAATGTTTCCAGATTTTACTTTAAACCATTTAGAAAAAATTAGATGTTCTCTGTGGTCTTTAACAAAAAAATTTAAAAACATTAAGTGGTTAGGCCCTTTTGGCGGTTTAACGTCCTAGAAGGACCAGAAATTTAATTTATTCTAGATTTTTTTGTAGAGTTTCAAATAAAACAAATGATATTATTTGAAGCGTTTATAAACCTTCTGTGTATAAAGGGTATAGCAGGATAAATGGGTAAAAATTGCCCCCTCCTGGATTTTTATTTTGAATTGGCCACTCAAAAGGACATATTTGAAAATCCCTTCTTCCAAATTTTTAGCCTCTAGGTGGTATAAGGGTCCTCCTAACATGAAAACGGTGTTTTTTAAAAAAAAAATAAATTTCCACCTCACTGTCAGCTTCGAAAAATCTGAAAAAATTCATGGACGTGAGCTTTTAAGTGTAAAATCGCCTTGAATTTTTTGAGATTTTTCGGATCAAAATTGAAACCAGGAAAAATATTTCAAATTTTCGATCATTTCTTAAGTTATGATGGTCGAATTTGGCTAACTTTTAAAAAGCAGTTTTTGATGTCCATATACCCGTACTTTCGACTGCCGATGTTAGAATTAACATTTTCAGACCGAAACATGCCAAAAATCTTGAAAAGAACGATTTTTATCGAATTTTCCCCATATAATTGCCATATAATCTCAAAACTACATAATTCAGTGGGCACTAGTACATCCAATAATACTCTAAAACCTCGATTCAAGCATTAGAGTTGCATTTTCCAGTCCGAAACATGCTCAACAGTTTAAAAGTCCACCTTTTAAAACATTTTTGGCACATCACACCAAAATTAGATGGCTAAAACACCTTAAAGTACTTTAGGACTTTTTTCCTAGGTCTACTATCACTACAGCTACAAAGTAACTGAAATTGAATTGAAGTGAATATTTGTAATAGAAATTCTACCGTACAAGCAATTCTTCAACCAAGTGAAACTGTTTCTGTTACGAAATGCATTTTACGCGTCTGACGAATTTATCGATTCGTCTTTTCATTTTATGTAATTTCAGGTATTACCTCAGTGTTTGATGTTTCACCAGTTTTGATGGATCTATACCCATAGTAGGGAATAAATCAGAAAGAACTTTAGCAGGTCGAATAATTTTTGACTTATGTCTTGCATTACTGAGATAATCTGAGATACTAAGACCTGATTACTGAGATATGATTGATGCAATTTTGACCTGTTAAGCGGTTTTTCCAAATTTTGGGCATGTGCCAGTCTGTATATATTAATTCTAATACCGGCAGGGGAAGTACAGGAAAAATACATAAAAAACTGCTATTTACAAGTTAGGCAAATGTGACCGTCATAACCTAAGAAATAATCGAAAATTTGAAATATTTTTCCTGGCTCCGATTTGAACCATAAAAAATTTCAAAAATAATTCAGGGTGTTTTTACACTCAAAAGCTCATGTCCATGAATTTTTTCAGATTTTTCGAAGCTGGCAGGCGGTCGAAAATTTGTTTTTTCGAAAAAACACCTTTGTTATGTTAAGAGAATCCCTGTATCACCTAGGGGGCTGAAAATTTGGCAGAAGGGATTTTCAATTACGTCTTTTCGAATGGCCAATTCGAAACAAAAATCCAAGAGGGGGCAATTTTTACCCACTTATTCCACTATAGCCTTTATTTTTGATGGAATTTCAGTGATTTAAGGTTTCAGAAGAATTTTTACAATATTCTATTAAATTACAATGGAAAAGTTTAGCGGACTTTCTATACGCAAATTATAACTATGCTTGTTTTGGTTGATACTTAGCAATCTGGATACCTGTCATATCTCACATTCAACATATTATTTTGGTTTATCAAATTTGTTACGTTTATTCACTTCACACTTTAACGTTAAAAGAACAGAAGGGACTTTGGGAGTGCCTGAACCAAAGTCCACTTAAGTTCTTAAGATTCTAAGAGAGAGAGAGAGAGAGAGATCAATAAAATAAAGTTTAGGGAAAGTGTGTCGAAACTTCTTTTATTTCGATTAAGATTTTTTTATGATTTTGTGTTACGTTGGGGCTATATAAATAATTTCGATATTATTTTTATACTAATGGGTAGGTTAGGTACCTATTTATAATATTTGGGAGGGATGAAGGTAATGAAAATTTGAGCTTTACTATTGAAATAGAAATAGTGTTGATTAAACCATCATAGCTTTAAACTGGACCGATTCGAAATCGAAATGCCCATGCGGGAGTAATTAAAAAGATGTCAGAGCGATGTTACCGGCAGATATGAATCCCTGTCGCCCCTTTTGCCTGCGAAAACCTCCCATCAAACCGCAATCACGTAATATTACGATTATTATTGCAAAAATTTGTGAAATATGTTTTGAAAAAGGTAAATGTAGCGAGAAATGTGTTGGAACCACTCGAAAAATTCCACCCGCCCGTCAAGGGCTTCGATGGGATTCATTGAACCTCCGGGAGCGAGTTGTTATGGGCGATTGTGGTGCGAGTACTCGACATCGAACAATAAAAACCTCATTTTCAGGCCGGTGGTCACGAATAGGGGGTCAAAAACGTCCCATTGTCGACGCATATCCGTAACAAAACTAATCGCATGGGACAGCCCATGTGTAAATATATATGTATACACCTAGGGAGGGAGAGAGAGAGGGAAAGAGGGAGAGAGATCGAGATCTTCGTATGAAGATCCCTTTTGTCCGCTTAAATGGATGCTAGTTTAATCCCAAACACTTGGTTTTTTGATCTGCTCCGAAGATTAGACCACCTTCTCTATGTCGGATCAATGAACCGACCTAAAATGCTTTTTAATTTCGAATAGGGATGCTTACAGATATCGATAATCATCGGAGACGGGATATTTTGCGACTAATCAATTATCTTTTACGCTTTCACCCAACAGTCGATCAGATACTTTAAAAAATACCAAAGTTCCACCTATTACGTTAACATTATCTACAGATCATTTTATATACAGGGTGTCTCTTCGCGGAGCACTTTGAGACCCGCTGGAAATGCCAACGATTTCTCTACCTTCAGGCGTTAGTTTTAACTTAATAACGTCACGTGTGAAGAGCTAGATGAGTTAGCTACTAAATTGAAATATAAAAATTCCGACCTAATCTCTCATTACCAGTCCTGAAAACAATAAAACACCCTGTAGATTTGAAAATCGAATATTACAATAAGTCTCATTGTAATCCGATCCCAAGCCTATTTCAATCAATAAGTAGCAGTAAATTTAATAGACTGCGTATAAGAAAGTAGTTGGACGTCTTCACCCCGTTTATATGTGTTAAATTTTTAGTTGAATTTCACTTGGTTCAAATTTTTCAACTTATTTCCAAGTTTCAGCCTTGAAATCTCCAATATGGAAGAGAGAAATGAAGATGCTGAGAAAACATCGGCCGTGTTCGATCCAGAGATCATGATGACGGCGAAAGTCAAGGTAGAGCCAATGGAGCAGGATCCAGGATTCAGGATGCAGGAGATCTTGCTGTTCCAGGAGATGTTTGAAAGTACTAATCCAAGACCAAAACGCAACTCGCTATTTCCGAATGCGTTAGATCCAGAGACCATGGGCTTCTTTCATTGCGACAGCGATGTGGAGCAAATAACTGACGCTGCTGACTCAAGATCGGAACCAACAGAATCTAATCAATCACACCAATCGCCAGGGAACGTGTCGAATCCGGACACATTGGATTCGTTTTATTTCGACGCCCAAAAGGAGAATATGTTGCCAGAATTAAACCATCCAGCTGGATCTCCTCCCATCCACATATCCGATCAGGACAACAGTGAAACTGGTAATTTAACACCAGAATCATTACAGTTAAATCAACCAAACGAGGTATCTCCAAATGTATTCACTACTGAACTGGATCATTTCGAAGGAAAAATGGCAGCAGTGGAAAACACTGTTGAATTGTACAGAACACCCGAGTCAGCACAAGTGGATCAACCAGAGACATCAGTTTCGAACGTGGAAGATCAAGAGAGTTTGAATTTCCCTTATTATGACATCCAGATGGCGCAAGTGGAGAAGATGAGTGATAACACAAATGTAAGGCCAGAAACACATCAATTACATGAGTCATCTACGAGCCCAAAAGGTAACTTGAAATTATCTAATTTCGATTTTGAGATGAAGCTAGAGGAAATAACTGAAACGTGTAATGTAAAATCAAAATCACCACTGTTAAATCAACCAAATGAATTATCTCCGAAGTTACATGACCCAAAGGGTTCCGATATATCTCATTTAGTTAGTAATGGGGAATTTATGGGAACGACGAGTCAAGCACTAAAATCAAATCAACCTGACGAATCAATAATGGATCTGTCAAACATAGAGCCTTCCACGTCGTCTAATTGCCAAACTGAGATGGAACCGATGGAGCACACAAGTGAACCTGTTAATTCAAGGCCAGAACCAAGTGAGCCAGAAGAATTAAGTACAAATTTCACAGACGCAGGTACTTCTGTGTGGCTTCGTCTTATAATCCAGATGAAACCTATGGAGGAAAAAGGTGAAAGCGAGAATTTAAGGCCCAATTCAAATCAACCAGATGGGTGTCATGTAGAACATTCCTCGTCGCCTCATTTTGAAGTCGACATGTCTTTGGAAGATATAGCTGACACAGATAATTTACCACAACAATCGAATCAACCAGAAGAGATAAACGAAACTGGCAATTCCAAACCAAAATCAAACCTACCAGAAGAGCTAGGTACAAATTTATTACCTACAGAAACTTCTATGTTGTCTCGTCTTGTAACCCACATTAATTCTATGGAGGAACGAAATAAAACTGATCATTTAATATCCAAATCAAATCAACCAGATGGACGAAATGCAGATGGGTTTGATACAGATAGTTCCTTGTCACTTTTCCGCGACATCGACATCAAAACTTTGGAAGAAATAGCTGAAATGGAGAATTTAGCACCACAATCGGATCGGTCAGAAGAGGTGAATGAAGCTGGCGATTCCAAACTAAAATCGAATCTGCCAGAAGAGTTAAGTACAAATTTGACAGACACACAGACTTTTATGGAAATTGGCAATATAGATGATTTCTCGTCGCCTCGTTGCGAAGTCGACATGAAGTCTTTGGAAGAAATAGCTGAAATACATCATTTACTACCACAATCAAATCGAGCAGAAGAGTTAAGTATAAATTTGTTAGATACTGAGACCTGTTTATCGCCTAGTCGCAATATTCTAGTGGAACCTCTTATTGAGAAAATAAACAGAACTGATGATTTAAAACAAGAATCGAACCAACCGGAGGAGCTGAAAGCGGATTTGTGGAATATAGAAATGCCTTCATTATCTGATTCCAAATCCGAGATCGAATCTATGGAAGAATTAACTGAGATTGACAATTTACGACCACAATCAGTGCAATCAGACTTTGCGGATATAGGAACTTTATCATTGTATGAGTGCAAAATTAAAACAGAACTTAAGGAGGAAATAGATGAAACTGACTATCCAATGTCAGAATCAAATCAACCTGGAGAGATAAACAAAAGTTTGTCAGAAATAGAGGCCTCATTGTCCAGTTGGAAACAAGAGACGGGACTTATGGAGGAAATAAGTGAAATTGATATAGAGATTTCGTCATTATCTGGTTACAAAACCGAGATTGAGCCTATTTCGGGAACAAATGAAATTAACAGCTCAACATCAGAGCCAAATCATCCAGAAGAGCCAAAAACAGATTTCTTAGATATAGCGACCACTTCAATATGTGGTTGCAAAACTCAGATGGAATCTACCGAAGAGATAAGCCCAAATGACAAGTTAATATTACAAGAGGGACCACTTGATTTGTCTAATAAGGACACCTCGTTATTGTTCCAATATTTAACCAGCAAGAATCTGACGAAGAAAAGGTCTGAAACTGTTTATCCACAACTGGAATCAAATCGACCTGACGAACCCATCCTGAAGGCATCAGGTACGGGGAACGTACCGATGTATTTCTACAATATCCAGACGAATCAACTAGATGAGGTGAGAGGGCCTACTAACCCAACACCAAATCAACCAGAAGCGATTCAACAAGGCCCATTAAGTCAGAATGTGTGTAATAAAACCGCAAAGAAGACCAGGAAACGTAAAACAGTTAAATCCAAACCAGCAGCATGTCCATCAGATAACCAACAGAATCCGGTAGGCGCAAGTATCAGTCAAAACTACTCTTTAATACTGCCGGGAATGACTTTTACATACCTTTATCTTGTTCCGCTGGGTAAGTATTGCAAGTAGGTCACTACTTGGATTTATGAAGCAAATGGAGCAATAAAATGGCGGAATTCGCTAAAAGTTAGATAGTTATACATGCGGTTGCGTTGCAGCGACAGAAGCTTGGTTATTATGAATTTTTTGATAACGTATTATAGGTGCCATTTTTTCCAAAAATATTGTAGCTACAGCCATGACCGTGAAGATTGTTGTTATTAACTATTCTTCCAGTCAATTTTCTACAAACAGTACTTTTAACAAAAAGCCTGATTCATAAATTTTAAACAGTTCGAGTATTTTTCCGACAAATCAAATCAAATGAAATCAGTTATTCAGAAAAAAAAAACACAAAATAAATATTCTAGTCAGTTTTCAGAAACTTATATTTTGACTGATCCAACTATCAGGTGTTCTAAACGAAATTCATTAAATTTTGGAAATGTTTAATGAAGTTTAGTCAATTTTCTAATAATTCACCTGTATGTTAGCTAAAAATTGGATCTTGATGGTGCCTCTTGATTTAAATTTAGCCGATTTCCCGAATGCCTCATGAATTCTGGTCAATCATTTTAAATGTTTTAAAAAAAATCTGATGGATTCTACTCAATTTTATGGAAACTAAAACATTAACCAAACAACTACTCCATAAAATTGGTTTTATCCAATTTCAGTACCCTTTCCCAACAACCACGTGACGTTAAGTCGATTACTCAGAAAAATTAATGCAGATTTTGTTGAAGAAACGAAAATTCTTTCTAATTTCCAGAGACTTGTTTCCAGAAACCAGATTCATTATCAAATTAAGTAATTTTCCGAAAAGTCCAATTAAAACTAGTCAATTTTTCACTAATATGTTAATCGAATCTGTCTTTTAAAACAAACAGCGGATTTTCCAAATATCATAAAAATTTGACGTATAAAGTTTCGTCATATTAACTATGGCTCCAGTTAATTTCCAGAAACTGAACTTTTAACTTAGCACCTGATTAGTCAATTTGGAGCTGAAACGAATTTTAATATTTTTTCTAAAAATCCAATTAAATGGAGTCAGTTATCCAGGAAAAATCACATGGCTTTAGCTCGTCACTAATATTCTAGTCAATCTCGAGAAATTGAGGTTTTGACTAAGCAACTGTACAAGAATATCAATCTGAAAACAGTTGTCGCTGCCACTAAATCGAAAAAATATTTCGAAGATTTGGTGGCGGCGCCTGTGTAGATGTTCTCGCCATTTCATACTCCATAACTTCATGGATCCTAGTGTAGTAGATTTTAATACCGTAACCATTAATACAAATTAATTAATTTCATAAATCACGTTTACTTAAACACAGTTTTTCGCTCACAGTTTCAATCCACATCATCAGAGAGTAATTAGAATTGTTGATTAGTTATGTTAATTCTAACATTAATTCACTGTGATTAAGAAGAAGAAGAAGAGTTACAAGAACCTATTCTAATAGTATATGCTGAAACTGATAAAGGAGTGATCCTTTTCAAGAAGGTCCAAAATCATCTTATTTATAGTAAATGATACAACTAAAAAAATGGTGATGTGTACGTGGTATGAGTACAAACCCGAAGTAGATTCTCACAAGTAAGGTACTGCCCTTTAGGGCGATTTTAGAAAAAAGTGTTTCAAATGAAAGTTGTGTGTATTAGACAGATAAGTTAAGTTGAGAAATTTGAAATAAATCACTGGAGCTGTTATTGAGAGAATTAAAAAACAAACATTTCCAAGAGGGAAGTGCCCTTTAGGGCGAATTTAGGAAAAAATATGTTATGTAAACATTATAGGTATTAAATAATGTGTTATGGGGATCGAAAATGTAAGACCCTTTTGGGTTCAGATACGCAGGGTAACATAAAAATGGTTACAATCCTCCTGAGGCTGTCACCAGTGACGTGGAGAGACAAGTAATAATACAAAAATAATAAGGCCTAAAGTGTTGTGTTACCCACCGACATAGTGAGTCGTGTCTCAAAAAAATAATGTCCCCGAATCTCATTGGTGAAGGCAAGACGAGTTTTCAAAATTTGTTTGTAATATCTGAATTAAGCTTGTTAATGGTATTACAAAGGACGTTTCCTCAGAATTTGTAGTTATGTGTGTAACAGTGAAATGAAGTTAGGTCGTGGTAGAGGGAAGCAAATTTGATTAAATAGAAAAGGAGATCCATTGAGGTAGGGAGTGGTGAGGGTGGGGGCGAGTGGAAGGGAAAGGGCGCAATTAACCGCCGCAATCTGAGCGAGGAGAGAAGCCTGGCAAAAGATTCGGCTCGAGAACCGTTCACTCTAACCTCAAATCAATACACCCAATAAAACCATATAAATATACAATATCAGTGTTTGGAGTATCCGCCCCTTCCGCCCCCCAAGCGCCAATCGCCCCGTCGGCGGGCGAGGGCGGCCCGCCCCTTCCGTCTTAGGCCGGGGCCGAGGGGGCTCCGCCTCCCTTGGCGCGCATTCGTCCTCCCGCCCGGCGGGGCCGCGCCCACCATCTCGACGCGCCGCACAAGAGCCATGTACACTTTTGAGGACACTCTAAGAGTACGCTTAGGCGAGTTAAGCACACTTCGCGAGTTAAAGAGTCTTACATCAAGAGTGCTATAGCCCGATCGCTGATTTATTTATATAGTTAGTCAGTTTGTTTATTGGATTCGGATAAAGGGATCGAGTGGGCCGCGAACGCGCGGGCCGGATGCCCGGACACGACGACGATATTTTTCGGGACGGGAAACACGCAACGGACTGAAAGTGTGCGTGCGTGTGTGGTGAGTGGGTGCGAGTGTGAGTGGCTTTGGACCCCATTATTATTGTTGTTGTTGTTGTTGTTGTTGTTGATACCATCTTGGATACCACGACACCAATTACACACCTCCCCATATGTATCGAGTGACTATACTTTCGGTATCCCTCTCGTATTAACTGATCGAGCCAAGACACCGGTTAAGGAGGAGGCGAACCGATTCCAAGGTCCTGGAGTCCATGTCGGCAGGTATAGCACTGTACTCACCTCCGAGGAAACACGAATTCCCTTTACTTGCCCGAAAACTAGACACCTTTCATTAGCGACTACCTGCATGCTTGCAGTCTCGAGAAAAAATACTTATGGCGCTGTTAAAAAGTGCGTCATTTTAAATTTAATTTTTTGAACCATTTCAAATAAAATTGCTCTGATGATGTCTCTGAGTCCACGTATCGGCGTGTACTGGTATAAACATCACCAACGAGACTCATGTATGAATTGATTCCATTTCGATTATGCGACGGCGAAATCAAATTTCACTTAATGTCACCAAAATTCTTGCCCTTTCGCCAAAAACTCGAACTCGACGTTTTGATGAAAGGGTTGGTCGAGATAGTTAAAGAGTTGTGTATATTCGCTCACAAGAGCAGACAAGTTCTACTAATGTTACTTAGTCGCCTAGAAATTTCCGAAAAAGTAATGTTATGAGTTGTAAATTTATTGTGATTTTAAGGTAAATGCCTGGTGAAAAGCTGAAACTGCTGAAAAATCTGGCATGTAGTATTTTATGATAACTAACTCTAGAGCTGTTCTATACGATCAATATAGTATGTTTAATTGCCCAGAAAATGTTTTATTAGAAAAATTATTAACAACTTGCAGCAGTTTTTTTTTTCAACAAATAAATATGTAAATAGCATCAGTTGGGTTACAAAATTTGCAATAATAAATACGTAAGGTTGAAAAAATCATTTTCGGTAATATATTGGTACTGTAAAAATGTATATTTTAGACTAAAACATGTTAATAAAAATGTTTGTAACTTAGCTGCCACTTGAAATTTGTTATGCAAATGCTGCTATAGTGCAAAGATAGAGAAATCAAACGCAATGTGCAAAATTTCATTATCTACATTTTTCCATTTTTTTTTCAAGGTTTTATACGTGACCATACGTCAGAATTTGTTTTAACTTCTCGACATACATATGTGCATATTAATGAAATATTCCATCATAGCGAAATATCCCTAAGAATTGCCTATAATTAAGAAAACAAAATAATTTTCATCATATACATCCTGAGATATTTAACACTTTGGACTAATTATTTGTTTTCAAATTTTGCGAAAATTTCAGGATCTAAACAATGATTTTTTTTTAAATTTTAGGAAATTTGTTTGTTTTTTTAACTATAATTGAACATTTCACAAATACATGCATACAAATTTTGCAAGTTGCGTTTGATTTCTGTACCCTTGGTCTATACGTGTGCCAAATTTCAAGTGTCAGCTGAACTTCATACATTTTTGGGAAAATTGCCATAAAAATTCCAAACGTGGTAAGACAAAACTTTATAGGACAAAAAATTTGGATTCCTATTTTTCAATTGTATAGAGTGAATATTGTACGTTTATTTAACTATTTGTACTCAAATTTTTATAACTTTTGGTGAGCAAATGAGAATTTTGTAGTCACTTAAAAATTAACTCAATTGAATCTTATAGGTTTAGGTGTTATTGAAAATTTTGTAATCGAACTAGCTATTCTATAGCTAATTTTGTTACAAAAAAAAAACTGTATACGAATTTATTGGACGTTTTTACAATTTCTTTTAATTTTTACTAAAATTTAAAACCTGTGGTACTTTGGTATGCAAATTGAATACCTTTCCAATCAAAGTTGAATGTTCAATAAATTAAATTTACACTTTTACCAAAAAGCAAACATTTGCATTGACATTCAATACTACTACTTCAAGATAAAAAACTATTAGTAGATTTTTACAAATTTTTTTCGAATTTAAATAAAGTGCAAAACACAAAATCGAATCTTTTGAATAATTTGAAACGCTGGACAAACTGAAATAATTCCATTTCGACAGCTATGAATATGCATAATCATTAGAAGCACATTCATCATAGACACAATTTCTCAATATGTGGTGCAAGTCATGTACCTTCGCCATAAATTCAAAATTTATCTATTTATCCTATATTACAGATCGTGTTTCGTTGAAAAGTCGAATAGCCTCAAAAGTAGGGTTCGCATACTTTCACACGCGTCCCTTTTCGTGGTTTTGATCTGTCTTCAGGCCACAAGTGGAAATAAGATAAGGGATCGTTATCGCCATCTACGATGTGCTAAAAACGGTAAAGGATGAAGCTAGGAAATGTTTGGTGTCGTTCGTCTTTCTTCACCCCAATTACAATAGAAATTCGATACGAGAGTTTGAAAGGAAACATGAGTGTTTTATGTCTTCTTCTTCTATATTTAATTGGCCGACACTGTCAGGGCGATACAGCCACTTAGGACCTTGTGTTTTATGTTCAAAAATTATGTTTAAACGATAACAGCCTCTTTGATATATTGATACATTCCATTGAATAGATATTTAAATCCGTTTTAACACGACAAAATTGATTTGGTTAAATGTTTTTCGACAATGTATTTGAAATAAAACGTAACATTTATTAAAAATCTATCGAAATAACTGGGCAAGCAAAGCAATTCAAGCTCCGTCGGATACTCTATTAGCAAATGTATCTAATTCTCGTAATAAATTTGATATTGATTATTAAATTATTGCAATTTTCTATTCGATATTTTTAATTTATAACAAATAGGTACTAAAATATTTCAATAATTCTAATTGTCTAAGTGTCTAATTTTTTGAAAAGTTCAATGCCAATAAATTTGTGAAATTTTGGATGTTTCAAGACAATATACATTTCTTTCAATTCAAAACATATTTTCAAAAAATCTTTTCGACGAAATGGTATTTTCGAGGCTCCAGGAACGCCTTGGACCAAAACTGTAAATTAGCGAAATGGACCAAAGTATTTTTTCTTCAAATCGTTGATCAAATCTTCACCACAAACACCGTTATTCCCAGCAATTTTCCCATTTGTGCAAAGAAAACGTAGCACTCGTCACAGTCAAATTTTCATCAATAACAGCACCTACACCATATTACTACTAGCAGAATTCTGAATCGCGCCCTGCCCGCAGGTGGTAACTACGGGGAAGGCCCCGTGGTACCAGACAGGAGCGACTTGCACGGCCTGCTGCCCGACCTCAATGGCGTCGACCTGGCTATGAGCCTGAGCCCGAACAACAAGAACCACCACAACCACCACCACCATCACCAAACGAACCCCCAGGTGCTCAGCCACCATCTGCAACAGCTCCACCACTCGACCCCGTTCAGCGTCACCGACATCCTGAGCCCGATCGAGGAGTCCTACAGGAAACTAGAGCTCGCCGCCAACCCACCTTCGCCGTACAGGTAAGGGATGCCACCTAAAATCTCTTTGGTGAATTTAGTTCCGATCACTGTCACTAGGTACACTTTGGGACTTTTGGAAACATGAAGTTTTTTCGAGACGAAATTAAATGTCCACGTTTATTAGGCGAATTTGAGGATCTCCAAGGGTGATCATTTCTATGTTCCTGTGGGATATCCAGGAATAGTTTTTGGGATATTCCTTATTTTCACCGAACAATTAAGTGTCCGCAATTACCAGGCGTAATTCAGTTTAATAAGAAAAGTGATTTTATTACCGACGTATTCCTGTGGGATGTCTAGGAACATTCAAAGATCCCACACTTGAGCAATGAAGGGTTGTTTTAAAAAATGATTTATTTTTAATACACAAGCAATGAATATAGGCCCAAACTGATGTTATAAATGTTCCACTAAATTTTGAAAATAATAGCTAGTGCCATTTACAGGAGTCATGACTGTAATAAAAATGATTTTCTGTTCGATTTATTAAACTTCTATTCATCATATTTTTAGATCAGTTTTATATAAAGTGGAAATTATAAAAAATTACTTAAGTCACTACACTTAAGTCATAATGAGTAATTATTAGATAAACAAATAAATTAATTTTCTACCTATACCAGCTTTAGTATCTCGTTAATCTTCCAGGCAGGCACGTCTCACATCTAAGAGCAAATTTATTATCTACTCCCCTTTCAATACTTTACGTTTAAGACTTAAAAGACTGTGAGGCGTAGTAGATACTTCACTTGATGAAGGAAATTGTGTTATAGTCATGTTATCTATGGATGAAAGGTATAAGTGCCTGAAGTGTGACAATTCTGGCAGGTTTGGTTTCGAACGAACAAATTTATGGCAAGCCACTCGAAAAGTGGGAAAATAGTCGAAATAGGAAAAGTGGGAAATATTTCGTCGACGTGTCATTGGCGTTCCTATCAATTTATTAACAGCTAAATGATTTTGGGTTTAACTGAAGCGTTATTAAGTGATCGTGTTACCAGGTAAGTCTATCAGCACTATACCTAATGACCCCAGAGACGTATGGTTAACAAGTGTACGTAAGACGATGTTTTAAATCACGAAATTGATTTGAGAAACTAAAAATAATTGCAAATCGAAGTTCAAGTAAGAATCACTTAAATGAGATCGAGAATAGACAGGATACTTGAGTACCTAATTACTACTACGAAGTAATTAAAACCATCTGAATCACACCCGAATAACACTATCGATCGTTGAGTAGTACTTTGTTTGTTCTTCTGAAACGCTTTTTATCTCATATGGTATTCATAAAGATCCCCCCCTTCCCACATTTATAAAAAGTTTAATGAAGCATTTAGAGAATTATTTCGTAATATGTGCGTAAAAACAGGATATAGTCACAACAGAAATTACGCAATACTAGTATTTGATTAAATATTTGATATTTTATTTTGTAGCTTAAGTAGGTAGAATTGGCACATAAGCTGTACCTGATTTTTTGAAAGTTACACAACAAATGAGAGTAAGGACAATCAATAGATGATCTTGGGTCATGACTAAAATGTGTAGTCATATAAATACAAGCATACAAAAACAAATTGTAAAATAAAATCATAACTACTTAATTATTGTGAAATTTCTTCCATGTTTATTAATGCTTAGGCATTAGGAAAAATCGGGTCTTGAAAGGCAAGGTCACTTTCCTTACATTTTTATTGCCACTCAATCAAAAACCGTACGTACATTCCATAGAAATGCATAATAACTCAAACATAAGGTGATAAAAAGTAATAATTTAAATATAAAACAATAGGAAAAAACTTTGTTCAAAATTGAAATCGAAAAAGGACCATATTGGACGAAAGAATAAAAAATTCATCATATTTTAAACCTTTCGATAGGGCCTCCACCACAATTATCAGTATTAATATATAGGGCGATGCATAAAACTCTTTTAAATTAAATTATAAATTGGGTTAACAGCTAGTTTGGATTTTATTTTATACATTTCTCCGAAAAATCAATGGTATGATCAAAACATTTTTTGTCAAAAATATACCATTTTATAAAGCAAAATTGACCTGTCTCGAGATTTTTCTTCACATTATCGAGTTTACGGAAAAATGAATTTTTGATCTCATTGAACGAGTATAGGAAATTTTAAAAATCCATAACTCCCTTTAGGAAGGTTTTTAAGGAACACCACGTACATCAATTTGAAGATGTTGTTAAGTATTTTGTAACTGTAAAGTTTAGCTAAAATTTTCCTAAGCGTTTTTGAAAAAATCGCCGAAAGCTAAGAAGGAGTTTCAGTAAATACGAAAAGTGTTACAACGAATTACAGTTATATATACTTTTATATACTCTATACTTGCATTTAAGTCTTTACGAATAAGTCTTGTAGGTATATTCTTTATATTCAAGGAAGCTTCAAATATCTAAGCAGAATTTATGGACAAACAAAATTTCAAAAAAGCCATTTTACTGCATTTTGTCATATGAACGTTATTTAATTATGACACAACGATGACTATTGACTGTTTTTAATCTCATTTCATAGTTACCAATTATATGATCTGGTATATATGACCAATTCAGACTGGATGGACCTTACACTAAAAGCTTTGTGTTTCCTAATGCTTAAGTAAATATCGGACACATGTATTCGTATAAAATAGATTAGAGGGCAACTTCTGATGCATATTTTTCGTAGTAAGTTGGTCCAACTTTCTCCCAGATTCGCTTCATTCATTATACACAAAAAGTACACCCTTTAAACAAAACGATGCAACATTTATCATCTCAATTTCCATAATGTACCTTCGCTTATATTAGATGCATGCCCGTCCCAATTCAATTTATTCCTCTTTTCCCATTACTGAAATTATTCCAGGTCGACTTCAAGCGGGAGCAGCATAAATTCGCCCGTCGGGGCGGGGGCGACCGGGGGCGGAACGGCCTGCACGATGAACGGCAGCTACCCGGTGATGGGGCAGTTCGGGGGCGGACAGTACTGCCCAGTCTCCGAGAACCTCGGGGGGCTGACGCCCCATTACTCTTCCGGATGGTACCAGAGTACGGCCGCCGATCCCAGATTCGCCAGTAAGTGCTAGCGATAATATCTTGGGCTGGTAACATAAGTTTTCTCACGGAGGGAAATTCGTCATACCCATAGGCGGTTGCACCCTTTTTATGTTGTACGCGAGTGGCTTGTACTTATAGTCCAGCCAAGCAGCACCGATTTGCACAAAAATTTGAATCTAAGTTCTACTCACCCTCTGCTTCAAAGCTGACCCTGTGTCGGTGGTTGCTTTTTATTTTTTAGAGATGAAAACTACCCCCATTCGAAAATAAGTTAATAATTGTAGATTCGAGCTTGTAAACGAAAGCAGTAAGCATCAGTTGACAGTCTGAGGTTAAATTATTATGAATTGAACATGTTTAACCCCCCCCCTATGACAATAATCATCATAAAAATTAATGTTGAAAAATGTTGTTCAGCAACTTGGAATGATTTAATATAGTGCTAATAAATTATGATTTCTTTACTGTTTTAATTTTTTATCGTTTATTTATAAGTTTCAACCCTTATAAAAACTACCACTTGCAAAAAATGGAATAATTTATATATATGCATATATATATACACATGTTTAAATAGTTGTAAGTAAGCTATGCCTAAAATATGGCTGTAATGTGTATTAATCAATGTTCCATTTTTCCAGCCCTTATTTTTGACAGGGTTTGAGCTGAAAGGGCTTGAAAAGGGTACTATTTACGAACAAATGCAAACTTTAAACGGTCATATCTTACTCAATTTGAATCCTACAGGAAAAAAACCAGAAATTTTATGGAAAGCAAAACCTACAATTTTGTATTCAACAAAATTTTGCGTATCATTAATAGTTTTTGAGTTATTTGGAAATAAAGGCAATTTTTTGCAACTTTACAAAAATGCTCTATTCACTTTGAGGTTAATTTTTTTAAAACTAAGCACTTTAAACTGGTCAAACTTCTAGATCATATTAAAAGTACATAAGTAAAGTGAAAACAATGAGTTTCAATTTTTGATGCTGGAGAATTTTGTAAAAAACCAAAATGAAGGGTTTTTTAGGCACTTTAAAAAAGGTCTTTTGAGCTTTCCGAGAAAAGTGCATTGTTTTTTGGTTATTTCTCGTTGAAACTCTCAATTTTGACTTTTGGCAAGTAAGAATCTACCTTCAACAAGCTATTACTCCGTTTGTATAAGGTCCACAGACACCATAAACCCATCATTCTTTTTGTTTTCTTACTCTCCATTTTTTATATACATGATTTTTTGATAAAATACAAACTTTTTGAGTTATTCGCGAAAAACCGCCTGAAAACGTGTTTTTTTTTGTTGAAAAATTGACATCGTCACTCGCGAATAAGTCAAAAAGTATTGACTTTCAGAAAAAACCTTGTAGAACAAAAGTTGCTTAAAATTAGTCAATTTATCGATTCCCGGACTGTCTTCAATGTAACATTTTTCAAGGGGTGGGTCCACTCCCAGGGAAAAAGCAACTCCCTGCACAGAGTCAACTTTTAAGTAGAGGGTAAGTATAACCTGAATCCAAATTATTATGAAAATCGGTGCTGTTTGGCAAAATTATACAGGAAAATTGTCATTGACCGGACTATTAGAAACGTTCATTATATTATGTGTAACAAGTGTGAAATATGAGTCAGATCGTCTGTGCATAAGGTTAGAGGCAATTTGACAAAAAATGTGAAGAAAAATTGTTCACAATTAAGATTTATTGAAATTTTCAGAACTGTCAGTTTTGAAAAACACGTTTTTTAAAAATAATTTCAAACGGTGCGGTCGATTCTACTTTATAAGTGGTAGGCTGGTCTAATAATGCCTATTTAAACTGTGCTATTGTCAATTATTCCAAACGTCCATACTTAACTACTATTTGAAATCTGCCATGCATTGAACAAGTGCTTAAAGAGCTGTAACTCTACCTCAAACATAATTGATATTTCTTCCGATGCTTGAAGTACCTATATAATTAAGCTAAGGACAGACAGACAGACAGACAGACAGACAGACAAACAGCTCTTCACTGTCTCTTTCAGTTTATCAAATTAGACTGTATTATTTCTTTACCTCACTGCACGTTAAGTAATCGAGCGTGTAACTGTAAGTACCCGTAGCGTATGATCTGTTTTTCTAAATATAACTTCTCGATTCGTCCCATTTGTATTCATTAAAAATATGCTAAATCACTACAAACGTTCATTTGACTTTTCAATGGGTTATTTAAACGCACACGTTTTCGACTAGATCGAAAATTCCTCGAGCCTCCCCCTATTCAGGGTATCCGCCGATTTAGAACCATAAACGCGTATCGAGACCTTTATTGTGGGAGATGGTGACACGAACGTCGGTTTCGTGTTGCCGCCGCCCCCATTCCGAGGGGTGGGTTCGATTCTAATACCCTCCGGTGTTCCGGTGACACGTTGCCGGTGTCGAATTACTCAAAGCCAAGTATATTTGTGCGTGTATGTGTCAAAAGGACCCAAACAAAGTACCTCCTATCGATTACGTTTCGATATGTGTTTAACCTCTATTCGGCGTTCAAGGAATCGTATCGTGTTTCAAGGGAGTAGCGCGGTTTCATTTTGGCGCCCCGGACGAGATATTCGGGTAATTCACGACGGAGGCCCTTTGATAGCCGTTTTGCATTTAATTAATAATACAATACGTTATAACTTCACAGGCTAACTAATACAGAAAATAAAAGCATATTTTTGTAATTAAATTGTAGAGAAAACCATTAGCGCCACTTTTAAATGTCCTGTAGATGAGTAATACTCTAATGCCAGGCAAAAATTTGGTAAATAGTTTGGTGAACACCTAAAAAGTGACTTTTTTGGTTTTTTTGCTTATATCATGGAAAGTATCAAACGTATCTTATTACCGTCAATGGGACATTTGTAGAAAATTGAAAAATCTTCAAAGTAGCGTTCTGTAAACTGTGATTGGACCATTTTTAGGCGAGAAAAGCCGGAAAAACTGTAAAAAATGCCCTTTTCTAAAAAAAATTCATAACTTCGACAATTATTAATAATAGCAACTAAACTTAACCCACTGGTGCACCTTTCGTGGCACAACTCATCTATACCCTCATATGATGATGCTATGGTCTCAGTTTTTATATAAAAGAATTTGACCTGACTGGTAGAGAAAACATGATGAAACTATGAAGGTTTTGCATCGTTTTAGATGTTAGTTTCAGTAGCACCTTAAACCATTTTAGACTCTTTAAAAACTCCAACTCTTCTTGAATTTTCAACCGATTCTGCTTATTCTGAAACCTTGTTTCTAAAATATCATCCAGAATCTTCACACGATTTAAGGACTAGTCAATCCTCTACATAATCCTCGTCGTTGGATGACGTAGTGAATTCGTACTAACCACAAATAATTCCACATCCATTAGGTAATTGGAAAAAAATGTTTATTTGCATAATCAGCAGCGTATTTAGTTATCTTTTCCTTTCTCGTCTACAAACGTATGATTTCAAGGATGTACTGAGCAAATATTTATTTTGTAAATGTCCTGCTGCATCCATTTTAGAAAGCGGGGACACGATGCTGTATAAATATTAGGCGACAGGGTGAGGAGTCGCAAGGGAACAGGGGGAAACTAAACGCTGGATACTATAAATCGAATTTCGCCACGTCCCGAATGATATAATAACTCTTCGATTGATTTAGGCTAACACCCTGTATATATAAGTTCGTGTTTTGATAATCGAGGGAAGGGGAGTTTAAATTTGCAACGAGGGGTAGACCAAAGGAATAACTCGATAGTGCCTGTAGTGTTCTCGGCCGTTTAGTTCGCAAAATTTTAATAAACCATGAAGTATCCAAGGTTGATATTACTAGGTGTTTAGTGCTTATCCAGTCGGTGAGGCCTACACTAGGGTAAATGTGGTATATGCTAATATTGATTATTTGGATATCTTCTTCATCCATATTAAATACAAAGAACGGACAGAACAGTATGTCCCAGAAGTTTAAATAATTCTGTCACTTCTCTTCAATTCATCTCATGTGCTCCTTGCCTTATGGTTAGCTCTGGATACCTTCCACTCTTTCGATAAAGAACATCAAAGCAACTATGAAGTTACTAGACGTCAAGTAAATGTTCTAGTTATACAGACTACAGTAGATGAAGAGAAAAACAGAACAACTCGTGAAAACATCAGTGCAGAGTAGAAACTTAATTTTTGTCTTTGATTTTTTTGAAAATATTTAATGGGTTGGTTAATGGATTCAAAGGGTTGGCCTTGGTCAAAGTCACGTTTCTTCACTTTGTTTTTTTTTTTTACTTTAACTGCCTGTATCTCCGTCAATTCTCGTCCGATCGCCGCGAAATTAGAAGCATCGTAATCAGCGACGTCTGATCTATAAAGATCCACCAACGAAAGTCACATTTCCTGACTTTGATTTTTTTGAAAAAGTTCACAGGGGGGGGGTTGTGGAAGTTTTTCAAAATCTTTAACTCCCTGTATCTCGGTTAATTCTCGTCCGATCGCCACGAAACTAAACGCATCGTAATCAGCGACCTCTGATCTATAAAGAAAGCATTTCTCCTAACTTCAATTTCATAAATCTACTCAGAGCTCAGCATCGTAAATAAAATCGATGTAATAGGAGCCAACTTGATCAGAGAGTTCAAATTCAAAGCAGAAGAAAACTATTCGATTTCGAAATTTGGAGAGTTCTGCTCAAAAAGCAATACCTTCCACTTCTAAAAACAATATATTATTTTTCCCGTGACGTTGACGGCAAGCGAAAAACAGTACATCTCTCTAATAACGTGGATATCCAATCTTTTCCAATTTATTTAAAAGGCGAAAAATAAATCCGGCTCCTCTCGATACGGAACTTTCTCCCTCCTCCAAATATCAAATAAAAAGATGTGTGTGTGTGTTCGCCTGTAAAGCGATTTATACGCGATGTAATACGATGTTTAAAGGGATGTAAATATGAACAGGAAACGGAAGATGATCGATGGGATGAGGCGTGAGGTTGCCGCGGAATATTTCCTGCATGGTTGCCGATCTCTATGCGGGTTGTTGTGTATTCGCCACCGCCGCCACTACCGGAGGAAGTGAAGAGAAACAATGAACGATGAGGGTTCGATCAATCAATCATTGTTGTGCACCTACAAGGAATTTATTCAAGCTCTCACCCCAGGTTATCAGGATGCTATAGGTAACGAGATTTCACGCGGCTAATGATGATGATGATTCGCGTCGGATCGAAATTAAGGGGAAAATAGTTGCTCCTAATAACATACAAAATCCTCCCCTTAGCCTACCCGTGAGATGTGAAGAGGTAAATTTGAACTCAGATTTTCCTTAAAGAGGGCAAAAGTCCATGCATTTTTCTACTCTAAAAGAAAAAATTGTTCAACATTTTGTTACAATTAATGACAGTCAGTGCTAAGTGACTATTCTTCAATACTGTACTTCCGCTGAATTCGTCCATATGCTCATGAACTTGAAAATGAAATGCACAAATTCTGCACTGAGAACAACTCGAAATATTTGGATCAAAGTGTGGTTTGATCATAACTTTGGAAATCATTCACTCAATCGAGCGCTCAATATTTAACGATCCAAAAATTACACTACCATAAACGGAGCGTTTCCTACTACGAAGGTACCTGCACTCACGGCCTCTTCCTATCCCATTCGACAACCAGTGGCCTCATTGAATATAACGTTTGAATAATCAACAATATAATCAACATCTTAACTGCTTAAATCGTCGAAAACTGTTTAAATCAATGTGTTCAATCGTTCAACCATTCTCTGTATGTCTTCTTGGTACATCGTCGGGTAGATCCAGATTTTGCACTTTTCTCCAAATGTATATGAAAATCCAAGATAGCCAAGTTGATGGTTTTGATGTCCTCTTTCGAAAACCGCTTCAAAAATTAAAATCGGCCCATCTCAGTTAATACGCCGCATTTTTCAAAATTTCCTGATATATTGTTAATAACGTAATTGTGCACAAACTATTCAACCGACAGCATCCAACTTTTGCATGCTTAAAGTTGACATAATAACCTAACATTTCACGCAAAATTATCGTTTCAGCCGTAAACTGGGCAAGGCTGTGAATTTTTGAAAAACTGTCCATTTTAACGATTTTCCCAAGTTTTCTCGGTGAAAAATGCTCCGATCACACTTTAATAACGCTCATTTTGAAGGTCTTTTATTTCTCTACAAATTCTCTGTACAACGTATTGCATTTCCTTCAATAATTTTCACGCTATGGCGAAAAATGTGGAAAAACGACCTATTTTTTTAAATTTTTATTGTTTAAAAAAACCGCAAAAGCTCATATTTGTCTATATTTTGAGTTTTTATCATCTTTGGTCCATTTTAAACAAAGTTTTTTGGTCCGTCTGCTGTTCAACTTTATCTACCAAAACAAACTATAAACTGTGCTAGTAGGGTTAAAAATACATTGAACAAAACACTGCAGTTATCTCTGCAGTATTTTAGACTAACATACATTTTAGAGTTAAATAGCGTTTACGAATAGGACAGTACGTATTTTTCCAGTGTCCGCTTATTAATCTTCTATTGTATTACTTTCAAGAAAATTTTAAGTATGTGGTTCGAGAAACTTACGGTGCTATTTTCAGAGCAATCTTTCGCATTGTGCTTGATTGGTGTATTTAATCTATTTAGTTTATAAATTAAATAATACAAGTATTAATACCCAGCCCTTCAGTTGAATTGATTGCTTTTTATTAAAACAACTTCATTTCATTGATTTGATCCTGTTACTATATAATTCACTTGCGCACATCTAACTTATGTGTAAAGTAGTGAAGGATCAAATCCCTCCCTCGACATTTGAACATTGCACTAACCGATGCGTTTATTAGATACCATTATTATTCTGCCTCGAACTTCTAAAAAGTGTCTAATGCTAATCAGATTCCTAATTAACTTTTAGAAACTCACTGGGCAAACACTATTGCGCACTCGAACGCTAAACGTTCCGTTTCGGAACGTGTCATTATCGGTAAGTAATTACACATCATAGAAACGTGTATCTATATTTACCTTCGGAACGGGTCCCATCAATATATACGATGTGCGTGTTGTACTGGGGCTCCCCCCTTGTTCCTCCGCTCCTCGATGGTTTAGGTACGTGCCCCGCTCCCCCCTTTTCCTATACGGCTACCGTATTGTCACAGTGGATTTCGAGTGCTGAGCAAACAAGAATGGGCTTTAGTGTATTTGCCGGGCTGTCAGCTGTCAGTTGGGCTGTATATGCGGTCGAGACGCAGAACTATAAGCGACGATCTTGACGAAGACAGGGGGATAACCATACTGCGATCATAATAGAAAGAAAAAGTACTCGGGAGGGAAAAGCGCGGTGCACGCCTGCCCTGCGAGGGATTTTTGCTGTAGGTGGTTCAAATGGTACAGAAAAAATGGAATTCGAAATTGGTTGTTGAATCTAGAATTTTTCGTTCAAAAAACTTGCTGGAATCTTCAAGCCCAGAATCTCTGACAGTTTACCCCCCTGCATGCCGGTCAAAATTGTCAGTTTCCAATTTGCGGCGCATTTTTGGTTATACTTGGATTTACGGTTAGCTGATTTTACTTCAGTTATTTAATTTACTTAACCTAATTTAATTTCAGTAACATTATGGATTAATTTACTTATTATGCGCCACTAGTTTGTATCCAGATCATTAAACAAAAGGAGAAAATCTACGTACACATAAAACGGTTTATACATTAGGCATTCAGTTCAAAAAATTTTTTATTTTGGTATTTACCTACACCTTGTCTGATACTCTCATCAGCTAGAATTCTTTTATTATATGGGATACTTATACCTACTCAAAAGATGTTTCGATATATCTAATGCTGGTAGACGAGAGATATCTGCATATGGATGACTTGAAAATGGCCTCTTGAAGCCTTCAGGCATCCAAGTTCAAAAAAGGAAAGTAAGAACAATGCTTTAAAGGGGTTTTAGTATTTCAGCTGTTTATTGGGTTAACAGGGATGATAAAATCACAAACTACCATTAAACTTAGAAGCGCGCTTTTAAAATCAGAGTGAAAAGGGTTATTTTTCAGATTTTACAATGTATCTCGAAAAAGAAGTACTATGGTACAAAAATAGAGCAGTTTTTTGTATTTTTTATCTAAATATTATATTTCAAGTATGAAAAATATGTTTGTCATAAGTTATAAATCAAAAATTAATGAGGAAAAAAATAGAAAAAATGGCGAAATTCCATTTTCTACACTTTTGGTTGTAACTTTTTCTGAGCAAAGATTAGATTATACGAGATCTTTCAGAGATATGAAAGTCAAAATCACAGATTGAAATATGTTTTTGATGAAGTTTCTACGAGTAAAATTGGCTGAGACATCACAGTTCAAGCTTGGCTCGCTATTGTTATTTTCAAGTTGTCGCTTATAAATCGTTTAATTTACAATTTTCAGTGGAACACTTAATTTTTGGTTTCAAAATTGCATTTTACTCATTAGTATAGCACGATTCTTGAAAACTGGATGCGTCATCTGATTTTCAAATTCAAAATTTTGAGCGTCATTTCAATTTTTTCGTGTCGAAATGGTCTTGCTGGAACAGCCGGTCTATCGATTAATGAAGAAAAAAAATCTGGAACATCGGACACCTCCATTATTCCTTTCTAGACGCATACACACAGGCCTACATCTCTAGATCAGAATAATGTATCGTTTCTAAGATTATCAGTGTCATCCTCGTCTCATCCAAAAAATTTTTGCAGTTTCCAGGCTGATGACGTCAACTGCGGCCGCAGCGTCCGCAGCAAACATGGGCCACGGCTTGAATGCGGCCGGAATGCCGACGCTGGGCGCGTGCGCGATGCCCGAATCCAAACCGATGCAGTTCCCATTGGCGCAGCGCCGGAAGAGGCGGGTCCTCTTCACTCAAGCACAGGTGAGTCGGGCACGCCCGTCGGCTCGAAGGGCCGCATCGCCGCGACAAATGAACGACCGCCAAACGAAGTTCGAACGATCGGCGACCGTTGGCGGGAGCCCTTTTTTCAGCGGCGAGGTTAAGTCTGGCGGTGCGGGAAATCGCGCGTTACGCGGGTTACTTTGTTTTACTTTTTCTTGGGGGGGAAATGTCACATCGGGGCATCCCCGGGGGAACCCCTTCGATCCCCAACGGTCCTGCGAGATCCCGAAGGCTGGAAGTTGGAAAAGCCGCCATATCCCAAAAAATCAGGAGGCAAAGCAAAGTGGTGTGAGGGAATGGACAAGTATGGTTTGGATTTTAATCCAGGTTAGTCTCAAAGCCTCACCACTTGAGATTAACCTGGATGAAATATTCCTCTACCTTCAAGTGATGGGCTTTTACTGTAAAGCGGTTTGAATTTTGGTGTGAAAGCCAAGTCGTAAAAGGACTATTCGCAAATTTCGTAATGCTTGCATTTTTTGCCTTCCTTCCATCTACCTTAGTGACACATAATGACCCTTACCATAAATCCCAATTACTCTAAATTTTCAACACTTGCTGATGACCGATTTAAATATTTAGTGATTTAATTGTGCCTGCCTGTAATTTAATGGGTTACCTGCTAACTACCAAGGTGCATCTCGGAAAAAAATTAGGCTTGTTTTGAAAGTAAGACTCCGATATTCAAAAAAATATTTTTTCCCCTTTCACGTTTAAAATTGGGTATATACTCAACATTACCCACTTCTTCTCCTCTGCTTTCTGCTCCTTTATCGCAACTCGTAGGTACTTGAATCTCCATCGATAGATCCTTTTCTTTCACTGTTTGCTCCTATTTTCCCTACTAGTTGGGATTCTATTTGACCCTCTTGCCATATTCACATATCCTACTCATACTTCCATACCATCGCAGTGCCTTGTTTTCGCTCCCATTTGATTCAACATAGTTCTTAGCATTTTCCTCTTCATCTTCTTGGTAACATTTTGCCATCAACACTAATTTTTAGTTAGGTATAAATAATATACATTGGTACTTGTAGCAGGTATAGTTGGTGATAAACAAGAAAAGTGGGCGGAGCAAATTAGTTCATGACTTATTTACCAATAAACTTTAAGGCGCTTTACAAAATACTCATCGTGAGGACGAGTCAAAGCGTCCCAGTTAAGTCGTACGTAATATCCACCAACTGTTTAAATGTCTCAATGTGGATGAGGTGATGTCTGTAGATTTACAGCAAAATTTCAGAGGCGCGCTTTTAACATTTTTTGATGCTATTGCAAAGACAATAAATAGACTGTTTTATGCCATTTACACTGGCACCCCTTTAATTTTATTTTATATTTTCGACTACAATGTGACTTCTAATCTTCAGGTGTACGAACTGGAAAGACGATTCAAGCAACAGAAATACCTTTCTGCACCTGAGAGAGAGCATCTTGCGTCTTTGATCCACCTAACCCCCACTCAAGTAAGTGATACTGTTATTAATTGAATGATGATTTTATTTAATAGTGCATTAAGAGTTAATGAAAAGGCAGACATGGCAAAATTGTTAATAGGAATCGATTCAATGAAAATGCTCGTTTAAGTTGGAATCGATTGAATCGTTTTCGCCCATAGAGATGAATGCACTAATATACGTTTAAAAAAAGTTATTGAAACACTTTGTAAACAGTAGATTTGAAAAATGTAACAATTATAAATACTACTTTCATACAAAATCAATTGTTTCATTGATTGAATTCGATTGCTTTGATGCATGGAATCGATTCTGGTCCTCTTTAAATTGTATGTCCAATTTCTAGTTTGGCAATTGTTCTGTTCATTTGGCAATAAAATCCTTGTTCTGTTCTCCAAGTCCTCAAGTCTATGAAATATTTATACGAGAGTACACTTCATGTCCTTAACAATTTTGTACCTGGTGGCCATTATGCAATCCACTGAATATGTGTCAATTGAATGAGGTATTAAAATAAATTGGCGACAAGTTTATATATTATCGTTGTTCATTTAGAAAATCAACATTTTTGTTTCTTATTTTTCTTGAAATGTTTTCTCGGATTTTGTTTTCTCCGTGGATATAAATACCGCATAGCCCGTATAGGAGAACTTAGAAACAATACTTTTATCTTTCCAATTCATTAATTCGTTGAGTAACTTTAACATGTAGATCTCACGTGGAAAGTGTCAGTTTCACAGTGAAAACGTGACACTTTCGCACTTACTGGGAGTGAGGACCACTTATTTTCTCCATGGATATGTATTACTAAGCCCTTCAAGGAGAACTCACTCCCATCAGTTTGACTGAAAAATATATTTTATGTAGCTACAGATGCTAAAGTTAATTAACCTAATTTTTGTCGTCATTCTTAAATTTATTTAGCTTGTACTGGGTCATCGCTTAAATTTTGTACAAAACACCACGGCAATTGTAATATGGTGACTGAAGGTGAAGCGTGATTTAATTAACAACATGAGTGACAAAATTTAATGAAGTAGCAAGTATATTGAAGTAATTACTGCGTATATTTTAGAAAGTACGTCGATTCAAATTAAAATTAGCACGCCCTATTGCTCCTCAAACTTCCTCCCGTTCCCCCTGTACTCCCATACAAATAACACGTCAATTTTGACCGCCCAAAACAAATCTTATTGTTGACAGCTCATTAATGCGTACAATATGGGGGTTAAATCGTTATTAAAGCGAGATTATGTTAATACCCGACGTCGACCGAAACGTTAAGCCCTGGATTAAACGCAGCGTCTCCCCCTTTTCGCCCCCTCGGGCCGTGTGTTTGCTTGGGAAAACGATTATTGTTATTATTATTGTTCGCGTGTGTATTTCCTCCCGGTACCGAACGCAAAGTTTGCGTTTTATTCTCAATTGTCTACTTCTGAGCGCTTGTTTATTAAAACCGGGAGGGGGAGCAGGATATATGGAAGTATCCCGCCAAGTCAGCTTGAAAAATTGATATAAAATCACCAAGGCAATTATTCTGGTTTAAAACACTGGCGGTGGTGGGGCTGTGGAGAAATATGATTTCAGTACAATTAGAGTATTTTACTTGGTAAATATGAATCCACTCTTAGTTGAACCGAACGTTTTGAACTTGCCGAATATTTTCTATTGTGACTCAAGAGTTACTAGGATAGCTCAAAAATGATGAGTTTTAGTGCCTATCTTTATTAAAAATAACAAGGAATCTCCCGTTAAATTTACATCCAATTTTGAGACATCCTATATATCAAAAATTCTTCAAAAAAAAAACCTAGAAGCACAATAGAAGCTTTTATTGGGATTTCCTTTGTTTAACGAATCGTCACAAATTTATTTCAATTACTGACGA
This sequence comes from Cryptocephalus primarius, assembly GCA_963576515.1. NCBI lineage: Eukaryota > Metazoa > Arthropoda > Insecta > Coleoptera > Chrysomelidae > Cryptocephalus > Cryptocephalus primarius. The sequence goes on from OY754936.1 coordinate 8,762,550, forward strand.
CAAATCCAACAAAATTCAAATACATCAGAGTATCTGCGCGAGATTTGCTAACAGATTACCATATGGAGAGAATAATAAACAATGTCTTATTCGTTTAAACGTCAAAAATGGCCTAAATTGTTCAGCCTAAAATAAATTTAAGATTGGGATGAGATGTTACATAATGGTGTATCATTTACCTTCACTCATTTCTGAAGACATCGACTCATAATTGGTCATTACTGTAAATAAATTCAACAAAATTCAAATAAACCAGAGTACCTGCGTGAGATTTGCTAACAGATTACCATATAGAGAGAATAATGCACAATGTCTTATTCGCTTAAATTTCTAAAATGGCCTTAATTGTTCTGCCTAAAATAAATTTAAAATTAGGATGGGATGTTGCATAATGGTGTATCATTTACCTTCACTCACTTCTACAAAACATCTACTCATAATTGGTCATTACTGTAACTAATCCTCTTTTTGAAAACTACCGGATCACTTTCACACAATCCAGACTCGCGTATTGTAAAATTAATCCAAAAACTTCTCGACGTGTGTTTGCTTTTCTTCGCGATCTTTTAATTACTTCCACAGCCTACTTTCTTTCATATCACTAATTGCATGCAAACACGCACATATACACCAGTCGATTTTCCCATTCATTAGTCCGTGCATATTCTTTTTCTAGTTTTACGATGAAATGAAACAAGTAAGAAAATGGCGGCTAATAACTGTTTTAGAGCAGTATGTCAACACTTGTTCTTCTCGTCCGAGTGTTTGTACTTACTTACTTACATTATACCTAAGTCTTTATGCGACGGGAAAGTTCTTCATTCATATATGTGAGACCATACGGGGGATAAACGATAATTAATCTCCCCGAAAATTAAGTCAGGTTAGAATTCTGAACACCCTTTGTACGTGTAGAATTTCATGAGTTAGTGCCAAATATAGCCGCGATCAAAAAGCAGTTTGGTTACTTGCAAAGGCGAATTGATGCAACGACTGGCCGAAATCAGTCGAGAATGTAGCCAAGAAGGTACAGTGTGAACCATTGAAGTGAATACAAAAATCCTGATGTAAATTATCTTGGCTCGAATAGCCTCTGTAAGTTAGGATCTGGAAGGTGAGTAGGTGAGTTAATCTCAGTCAAACATTTCTAAAACTGTTTGCACTGTCCTCAGAGAAAACAGAACGTTTAAAAGATGCATACCACGTTGGGCTTTGTGAATATGGTAAGAAGAAACTCTTGTATATGAAATGTAAGTTGTACCCAACGAGTATTGTTGACTTAACGATGAATTATAGTGTGTGACATTCCTTCAGTAAAGTTGGACTGATTTCTTTTGGTCAAACAGATGGTCATCTAGGGTACTCCTTTTGCTTGACAAAGCTGTTGAACAATTTTCAGAAGTAAAGCAAATTTAATCAAAACCAGTACAATAGCATTAGAAGAGTCATGTCATGTTTCTTAATCTCACATATTCGGCATTGCATCTGAATAACTAAGAAGTAATCATCAAATCAATCTGAACTGTTGTTTCAAATTTTTCAGAGTATGCTGGGCGTTGGGCTTTGGGGTTTTTTGAAATGGCAGCGACCGCTTGCGGAAAGTACAATAACTGTAAGATTTTCTTCTTGATTTCTTTTTTTCCGTCTTGATCTTTTCCAAACTCCAACCGCTGGAATGGTTTGCTTCATCCGTTGTGGTTAAATGATGCGTGCTCGTTTTATTTGACCAAAATTCAACATAAGTAACGTGTAAAACAATTCCCTGTCGTTTTGTTAAATCAGCATCAGTTTGCGACCAAAAACTACATTGTTTCCATCAGTTTAACCTCTGAATGTGGGTAGCAACACAAAATAGACTTTACCCCCCGCTCAGGGAAACTCGAATTTACCGTCTCGTCATTTATTCTGGGCACATCTGAATTTAAGTAGCCCCCGAGGGGGCCGATCGAACAAAAGATAGTCAATCTAGCAGACGCGTCGTGAATATTTGTACGTGTTGATTGCGTCACAGTAACGCCATCGCGGAACGAATCCTGGAGTGGTTAAGGATATTTAGGCACGGGGCGAGTAAGGGGCGAGGGGCGGACCTCGATTTAAAGCTCTGACAGATTTTCGAGTGGTTATTGTGTCACGAAAACACAAGAAAAAACGCATCGAGCAGCTGGTAGGATTTTTTTGAGGAGCCGCCATTACTGATGGCGTGGTAAAAATCACGATTGAAAATATGGGCGAGTTTTTAGTAGTTGCTTAGCTGATTGTTCTACCATGCTAATTTGAGGCAGTTGCTTGAATCCAATGACAGAATTGGCTAGGACATGTTACTCTCTGCAGGCACAACCTGGTGGTGAAGGGCTTTTCCCTCTAAACAATATCATGGGGGAATTTCTTGATTCCCTAAAGCATTTTTCATTTTCCATAAGTACCATTAGTTTTGTGTAATTAGTTTTAACACAATGATAGCACCAATAGTATACTAGGGAAGTCTTACATTTGACATGAAACATGCTCATGTAATTTTAATGGGAACACTTCGGGCGTTCCTTCAGCTGGTAGAATTAGGTAACATACAATTAAAATAGAAAATTCAAAGATGTCAAATATCGAAAATGACATTGCCAATGTCTACACTATAAATATATTTCAACGATTACTATAGACTTAGCTCTAAATCAAATGGCAAAAACATCGACGCTGGTTACTTTTTGGTATGTAAAAAAAAGTCTAGTATACGAAATGGCGAATCAATCCTTTCGTGAGTCTCCAAAATTCCCCCCCTAGACGACCGCATTTCCGACTTTTAATTCTCATAGAAGAGGAAATCGCCATGCGCTCCCTTTTTTCCTCTCATTCGACGCGTTTCGTGATCGTTAGCGGTTAGATAAGCCCACGCCCGACCGGTCCCATTGAAAAGGGGGCACTTGCTGCTTTTCTCCCGTGGACTAATTGGACTTGAATTCGACGTCCTGTGGGGTTTTTCCCTCTCTCTCTCTCTCTCTCGCCCGTCTGCGGTTGCGAGGGAAACGCGACGGTTTTCCCTCTTTTCCTGCTCCCCGATGATGTCGCAGCCGCCGCCGCCGCCGCTACGAACAAACACCATTAAATAAATTGATTTTGGGAGCGAAAGTCGCTGAAATAATCCTCGATTGTGTAATTAAAGCGCCGCTGAAAATTCCGTAATGGAGCCACAGCAAATTTAGTTGGGACGTCGTTAAGGAACGGTTTTGCTGTAAATATGAGCAAGCTGTAATTGAGTAACTGAATAATGAGTTTTGATTTCAGTTGTTGTGCAGTCATTTGGAATGTATATTCAGTCGTACGATTGTTCGATGGAGGTTTTCCATCGGCGAACCCAACCCTTACAGCAAACCATGATTTGAACATCTATAAGGAAAAATGCCTTTTGCTATGGCTGCAAGTACGTGCCGGAAATATTTCGTGGTGTCAGCAACCAGAAATTTAATTGGTCAACCACCATTCTTCCAACCTGTCAAATTTTGAACGAGAATTATCTCAGCAAATAACTTTAGCAAAATAAGAAAGGGGCTTCGTACCTCTTCCGATCATCGTGCCCCTTAATGCAATGGATAAACTTCCTCTGCTCACGCTTTTACATTTTTCTCCCTTCGTCGGAATGTCGTTTTATTTTTCGGCGCTGACGTTTTTCTACGGGCGACCGTTTTCTGTTTTCTTAGGTCCAGCCGGAGCCGTCTCATAACCGTCCGATTTTGTTGTTGCAGGTGAAAATATGGTTCCAGAACCACAGGTACAAGTGCAAGAGACAGGCCAAGGAGAAGGCGATGGCCGAGCAGAATCAACACAACCAGGTAAGGGTAGTGAAAGAATAACAACAACAACGACGCCGTGGAAATAAAAAGGGATCATTGACGTAGGTCCGGGAGAATTTCCATATCGCTCGCGACGATTTTTAATGGGGTAATTGGATCTTTCTCCGAGCGTGCGGGTTTGGGACGATTCAATTTATCGTTTAATCAGATTTAATGGAATTACTCGATGTATGAAGAGGATGTCCGACGGAAGCAACAACGCCAAAAGAAAAACAATAACAGTCGCATTCACTTAAGCGATTACTTTTGACAGATGGTGCGAGTTTTAACTAACGGATCGTCTGCTGCTTGCAACCAATCCTAATTGGTTAAAACAATTGCTTTGATACAATTTTCTGTCAGTTTTCACAATTAGATATGCAGACTTTTTGGGGAATCAAAACTTAAAGTGTGTCTATTTAAAAACATGCTACGGAACTGTTATTGCTGACAATTTGTACGAACTTTGAATTTGTTGAGAGACTTCTCATCTTTCCTCCTCTCTCCTGCTTTCCTTAGAAATTCTATAATTTTTTAAGTAATATAAAAGTGCTTCCAGCAAAATTTCCAACCCCATTAATAACGTAAGGTTAGTCAGTTCATTCTCCTATAGGATGCCTTTAAGTTAATGAAGAGGAGAAGAAAGTACTGAGCCAATCAACCATGAGAGTTACTTTATTAACTCCACAGTTCAATAAGTAAACGTGTTGTAGGCAACATTGCAAGTTTCCAAATAAACTGAAGCCAACATGCTAAAACAACAGGCATATGCACTAAGTGATTACTTTTGATAAATTCTATGAGTTTTAACTAATGGTCTGTTGCAGGAAACTAACCTTATGTTATTACAACAGTTGCTTTGACAACAGACTGCTGTCGATTTCTTCAAGATTTGTTTGGATATCCCTAAAATTCGAGTATTTTACAAATAATTACGAACAATACAAACAAGTCTTTTTGATGAATTAAGAAATAATTAGAAACTATTATCGTTAAAGTTTGTTCCTACGACCTATCAATTTTCTGAACGAATTTTCGCTTTTCCTTTTTCCTTTATTTCCCTAAAAATTCTAGAAATTTTTCTACGACATGTACAAGTGGTTGTGTTAAAAATCCCAACTCAATTAACAATGTAAAAACTCGATAGTCAATTGATTCACCTATAGAATCCATTCTGGTTAGGGAAGAGCACAAGAAATTACTCTACCATGAGTTTTACCTTATGCCTTAAAATTATTTAGTTCGCAAAGTAAACTTGTGATTTCAGACATAATGTAAAACATAAAGGAATTCGGAAATTTTAGAGGCAACATTAAAATAACAATGCAAGTTACCAATTAAACGAGCCAAGATGCTAGAAGAAAACACCAACACGTGTCACCAAAGTGATTACTTTTGATAAATTCTGTGAGTTTTAACTAATGGCTGTACATTTATTCATAATTTATTTCGATATCCCTAACATCTGGTATTTTACAAAAAGAATTAAAAATACCAGTTTTAGAAGTCTTTGTGGGGAATTAAGAGTTAATTAGAAGCAGTTACTGCTAAAAGTTTGTTCGTACGAACTGCCAATTTTTCGAACAAATTTCCAACATCCCTACAATATTTTTCTACGAAATATTACATTACAACTATTAATAATACAAAAGCCGGTTAGTCAATTCATTCACCTATAGAACCCCTTTAGGTTAAGGAAGAGGGGAAGAAATTACTCGACCATTCAACCATGAGATTTACTTTAAGACTTAAAACTGGTCAGTTTGAAAGTTAAACGTGTTACGGTTTTGCACATTCATAAAATGAAAAGAAATGGGCAAATGTTGGGGGCGAATAAACCTCGAAACTATGCAAACAAGAACAACATTTGATTTTTGTATACAGCGTGTCCCATAATTGAGGAACCTGCTTTCGATAACAAGTCATTGTTTTCAAACGTTGTGGCTTTCTTGGGGTGCAGTAGGAAGTAACTAGTTAAAAATAAGTGCTAAAATAACACATTTTTTGAATAAAACTTAATGAAAGTAGTTAAGAACAAAGTTATACACGAAAGTTTGATTATATCCACATAAAGAACCATAATAAAGAGGTAACATATCTAACCTGCCTATTCCATGGAATTAAAATTCCCAGTTGGTATAGATATCAGACCAGTTATCTGTACTGTTACGATATCACAATGGAGCAGCCAATCAAGGAATGAATAAAGTAATTTGAAGGCCAGTATCTAGAGATATATTAAGCTGATTTCTTCCTAATGGGCGGTCGTCAATGGTAATCCAATGAGTAATTTTTCATAATGGACAAGTCCTTTGTTTTCACGTAATTAATCAAGCGCCTAATTTCCTCCCTTACGTTTTTACGTTAAAAACCGTTTCCAGTACCGTAGTATTTTACGATGTAAATTTGTTGTTGTAGTATAAAATTTTAATCAATTATCACACGAGATCTGCCCATTAACACTAATAAACAACCCTCCTCGGATGAATTTTGGCAATTGCACTTCTTTTGACTAAAATTATACGCGCCAAAATGAAAAATTATTCATAATTTTTTTAGGCAGTTTTATTCAAAAGTTTTTTCATTTGATTTTTACATTCATACTCAAATTTAATACATCATATAATTTTTCACACGACCTATATAATTCATAGCAAATTTAAGCACTTCTTACTGCATCCCAAGAGTAGTAGTTTAGTTTGTGTCAACATATGCAGACTTAAGATCTCATCACTTAAGAATTAAAAAGCGAAAATGCAATGATGTTTCATTAAAGGGTGTAATAATTCCTAACTAAAAATTTCCTCTCGTTTTCGTTGTAAAAATGTGCCATAATCCGCGATTTCTTCCCCTCGAACGGAATCGGTAAAAAAATCCATAAAGCTAGAGCGAAATACGATTAAGGTATCTATAAAGAAAGTGGTAGTGAAGTGTAAATAAATTTTGCGGCGGAAAGCTCCTTTGTGCGCCCGTAGCGAATGGGATTTCCCTTTCTCTTCCCTCCCATTATTATTTTTTGTTATTATAGGATTAAGTAATATTTAGTCTATGGGAATTTCCGAAGGAACCGTCCATGGGCGGTGGTTGAGAAATTTCCGAGTCCCTCGAGGTTACGTCTTGAGGTCCCGCGACGCTCTTCGTCGGGATTTCGACGAACAAAGGGCGAACTAAGTTTCTCCCGTCTGAATGGAAATTGCAACATTCGTAATTGCCCAATTTTTTCCCGTTCTATTCACAATTTCCATTTCTTTCCCCTCTCTTCGGCTGTGTTAGTTCGCCGGTACCAAAACACACACAAAGAGCAGGACCGGAGGGAAAATCTAAAACGGTTTAATATTCGCGAGACAGGCCACTTGAAAACACACGCTCTGCTTTCGAGTGGCCCCTTCAATGTTGGGGCCATTCTCTCGTTCCCTCTCTTGCTCTATTCCCTCTTTCTCTTTCTCTCTCTCCCCGTTTTCGACCCTACCGGATTTTTGTCCCTCTTTCTTTTTCTGTGCGTATTTGTGTGTGCAAGCCACCAAGCGGTGAAATTCCGTTTCATGTATTTTTTTTATCGATTTCCGCATATAGGCTGGAGAAAAAATTGCCTTTGACACTTCCATACTATTCTTAATTATTCTTTTTGTGGGCTTCCTCTGCTAGCGCCCACACTCTTTCATTTCCAATCTTTTTTTGTACGTACGCAAACAGTGCGAGCTTCAGCAAACACACTGTATCTATGTACTTATATGTACGTGTAGATAAACGACCAACATTCAATATTTATACGACTAATGAGATTTGATGCGAGCTATTTCGTAATCGTGAAATTTCGTTTATGAAACGCTCTTAACGAACCGTCTTTGTTCGCGCTCGCTTTCAATTCTTTCCTGCTATATTTCCCATTTCACAATTATTACTAAAACACGATTTAAACGATGAAAAGCCGTGGGTTTAAAAACCGCTTCAGTCTTAACAGCCCCGCTGTCTTGGTCGGCGGAGTCTCCGGTTTGACGTTTTCATCCCCACGGGCGCGATTTTTCTCGTTTCTCTTCTTCCCGTTCCGTGCGTCCAAAATGGCTGCATAAATATTGATCGATGCTTTTCGATGTTCCGTGTGTTTGCTCTCAAGCTACCGTTCTTCGTCCTCAAACAAACTTCTGAGAGCTCGTTAGAGAAGATTTCTCGTATTCAATATAAACAGTCCGAACAAATTGTTAACGGTCTCCGCTTAATTGCTGCGCTCCTACAGGGAGAAGCGAGTAAAGCTCTGTTATCGTTGCAAGCGTTCATTGTATGTACGGTCAGGAGTTGAAGAGTCTTGAAAATGAAATCAGTTCTTCAGAAGACCGTTTAGTATTTCCTCTAGCTATCCTGCGAACTTCATCAAGAAAATCACAATTTAAATTTTGGCTTCAAAAATGGCAGTTTTTTAGATTTTCCTGCTACTTTTTCAAAAAATAACTCGAAATTAAATCAACAAAATACCCCTAGCAGATGAATGGAAATGGCATTCCAAAGCGAACAGTGAAAGAATGTTAGGAAATGGACATTCACTTTAAAACATGAACATCTGAAGTTTAGGTTCATTTTTTTCCCCAAAAAGTCGCAACAATTCTATTAAAGTTAGAGAATTGAAACTCAACCACGGAACTATAAGCGTTTCCGTGGTATACTCTACCAATTTCATGATAAAATTCGAAAATATATTTTTTGGCCCCAAAAGGAAGGGTACCCCCTTGCGATTTTTTCGGAAAATTACCCAAAACTTTCAAAATTTAGACCGTAAACGGAAGAGGATGCTTGTACCAACAGTGAAAGATTTTCATGAAAAAGACGATTACTGTTCGAGATGCCAACTATTGAAATTCATTATTTTCAGAAAAATCGCATTATTTTCTGACTTATTCGAGTCTACGAATTGAAATTTTGCCAGAGAACCAAAAAGCGTCCCCTGCACCTACCCTCCGAGTTTCATCGCGAAAACCAAAAGTTTAATTTTTTGCTTCAAAAAAAGGGAGGAAAAAACCCATTGGAATTTTTTTAAAAAATCACTCATAATTCGATTTTCAAACTTTTGGGCTCCAACAAAGGAGAAATATTCTCTGATGCCAAAGGTAAAAGAGTTTCCTCCGTAATGCATTTGCCTTTCGAAATAGGAACCACCGAAAATGAGTTTGAATTTTTTCAGCAAATATCAATACCAAAAATTAAAAACAAATTCAAAGTTGGGCCAAAGATAGATTCTTCAATTTTTTGTTTGAAATGAAAAGACTTGACTTTAACACGGAAAAGAGGTAATGAGGACAAATCAGGCAGCGATATATCAATAGAGACTCCATGTGTAGGTCCAACCTATCAACTTAACCAGTGATAAAAAAGATAATTAAGTTTATATTAACAGTTACTGTTGATAAAATCGAGAGAAAAAAACATAATTCCATATAGTATACCAAAAGATTCTTATATACATGAACATACTGATATTTCTGAACATTATTACGTTAAAAAGATTCGATTCAGCAAGTTTTCTGGTAATTTTTGGTGAATCATATACTTGTAAAATTGCTCGTCATCAAGTCTTTTGCCGCAAATTTAGGTAAATCTGCAATCAAAGAATAATCAAATAGCATATCTTACACCTACACTGCGAGTTTCATTCTGATAGAAGCCTTTTTCGTCCACAAAACCATTTACTTTTCGAAATATGTATGTACTGTGTTTTGAAATTTTCATCAAAACTATATTGGCAGCATTCGTGGTTTCATTAAAATAAAATGGCAATGCCTTTGGATTCCAAATGAAGAAAAGCGTAACGTCTCTCAGACTTATCATTTAAATGAAAGGAAAATTTCAGAAGTAAATTCCTTCTTAATAACAAACGCTCTGTGGGCTAGAAGGAGGAAGAAAAGTACTCATGCATTACGTCGAAATTTATCATCCAACCTCTCAATAAAATCAATTAGCCTGACTACTTCTAGCAGTTGTTTAACCAAATCTAGAAAATCGTGACATGTTCCCAGTCATCGACCCTATTTATTTCCAGATCACCAATCGCGCAAGTCCGATCTGAAAGATAATTTCTATTTCAGTCATCGAGTTCGCCGCGACGCGTCGCCGTCCCGGTGTTGGTGAAAGACGGGAAGCCGTGCTCGGGCGGAGGGGCGACCGCCGCGCAAACGGCCACCTCCTCTGCGTCGTCGGAGTCCGCGAGGGCGCAGCAATCGCCGAGCTGCCAGGCGGCTGCGCAGCAGCAGACCGCGCAGTGCATGGCGAACGGCGGCCTCGCGATGGCCTACAGACAGCAGACGGGCAACTACCAGCAGCAGTGCGGCGGGTACCTACCCCTCCAGACTCGGGCCTGGTAGTGCTACGAGCACGGCGAGCAGCAGGACATCTGCTTCGAGCAGTACGGCCTGGTGTACTGCGGTGACGTTTGAATGACGATATCGTACTTAAACGGTGATTAGGAGTGCTCCGAGGCTAGTGCGGCTGAACACCCTGTACGTGTGCGCGTTCGGAAATCTCTCCGGCGGGTGGTTCTCACGTAGTGATCCTCATTTATGACTCTACACGCGCAAGCGCAGAAAACGAATTCCGCGCACAATACAGGGTGTCTAAAAATACTTAAACATAGCGTGGTAGAGTATTGCATAATGTGGATGCATCCACATGTGGTGCTTCTACCTAAACGCACACCCTCATGAAGGAAGAAAACTTTAACGTGCGAGATATTGTTCATAAAATGCAGCAAGGAATTATACACAATGTGTCGTTCCAAATAACTCGAAATTAACGCGACAGATTTAGCCCTAACTATCTTCTCAAAAATCATTTATTTATTGTAAGATATATAAAAACGAAATGTTCAATTTCCTCCTAACACAGTAGGATGGATTCGATACTTTGGACGCGGGAACTTATTTGGGCACGAACTTAATTGTGGAATTCGACAAAACATGTCATTCCATGTAGATGCATATCTACTTATACTTGATATGCAGTACCTAAGTAGGCACTGGCTGTAAGTATGCTGTATTCCATCGCTATTTCCTCACTTGAACAAGCATTTGTTTCGATCATGATGAATCATAATTCCAGACCAGACCAATCTACTCCAATCCAAGGATTTTAAAAATTAGAGAAATAGCGCAGAAATAGTGTACTTACAAAACGTCTTGAAAATAAACGTAAGAGGCACTTTCATACTTAAATTATTAACAAGGCGTATCAAAACACTTGTACCCAGTATATCTAACAATTATACAGGGTGTTTGTTATTTCGTGCATTAATTGATTTAATTTCATACTGTAAAAATTTATATAGGAAGTAGAATAGGAGCAAATATACTTTATATGTCTAACTTAAATGTATATACCCACGTATTATGCGTTTCACAATAATTGGGCTGCACCTTCGACGCTCGTAACGGTAGGTGGGTATTTATAAAGGAAAGTTGTTCTTAATACTTATTGTGTCAAAGACCAATACTCCAACTAAAAATTGTAGAATTTATCGATAAACTACAACTTAGTTGTAGAGTTTAAGGAGTATTAGCATTTAATATGACGTATTTATTAACCACTGACTGTATCTCACCCCAATACTTGCTTGTAACGTGCTGCTGAATTATTGTGATGCGCCTAATAGAATATTTTCTTTTCCTAGCATACTCTTTTTCGTTTAATTATACATATGTCTTTTGTAATATAAGTGCAATGCCATTAAACAGAAATCCTATTTCTAAATTGCAATAATTTGCCGATCATTTTGTAAATAAATAAATTATTAATAAATGTTTGTAGAGAAACGAAATTGAACAAGAATATCATCTCTTTATACAAACGATAATCTTAACATTAAATTAAATATAACTTAGAAATTGATTGTCGAACCTAACTAGAGGTGCAGCACGCAATATGTTGTCTTGTAACTGTGTTTTTGAGGTTATATCATACTAATAAAAAGTACAATCTCTAAAAAAGTCCTGACGTTTTATTTACCTTTCCTCCTATGGTTCCCCTCTTAAGTCGTTTATTAAAGAAACGGGTCAATAACATCTCGTCAACGAGAGAGAAGACTGATATTATTACATCAGCCGAAGGTAGGTATAATGGACATAATTTTTATTTTAACTTTAATTTTTCCCCTTCGAATCGACTAATTTCGTCTTCCAATTAAATTACCTCGATGACTTTTACAACTACCACTCTGTACGTGTAAACACTTAATAAGCTCAAATTAATCGAATATTTACATTAGAAAAACGAGAGAGAATTAATTGCTTCACTCGAAAGTCAAAACAGACGCACTCATTGTGTTTTGTGAAAGGTGACGCTGTATCTCATTAATTCTTTTTCGAGATGTCAATCCATGTCGATGACAGCTCACCGTTCGGGTACCCCAGAGGCGTAACAAAAATAGGTACAATTGGAAGTTTTATAGTAAGCCCAAGGGCAGACTTGTATGAAAATCGCGTTTCTTTAATGTCCAGAAAGATCAATTTTCAGCACTTCAGCTCACAATTCCTCGAAATGTGAAATTAAAACAAATTCAAAAACGTAAAGACAGGGACAAGAGGTGACACGTTATTCTATGGATTGCTACAAGAGCTCAAATCATGAACCCTCAAAATAGCTTCAACAAATCAGAAAGAAGGCACTTTTTCACTGCAAAGAACACCAGACAGACACTACTGTCAAATTCATAAGCACCAAAGACGCCAGTCTGAAAAATCCAATCTATTACAATCATGCCTTGCACTGTAAAAATGTTTAGTGTGTTTATACCATAATACGACGGCTTCCTTCAGCATTATACTTTGATGCAATTTTACATTAATGCATGTAAATTGCCAGGATATACTCAAAATTTCACATTGCCAATGTAACCTAGGTAGAGTAGAGGATGAGGTTGGTCTATATAGATTGCACTGCAAATACATGGTTAAAGTTGCCGAAAAGAAAAATCTACACCTAGAAATTACCACAAAATAATAAGATTAACATAGTTTGTCACCAAATACCAAATTTACTTCATAATTGTCAATATAAGATATCGAAATGGAGTGCTTTCTGCAAAAGTATAACTCTGTTGCAACATCAATTCCAATAGCAATCAAGCTGAGTGAAATTGAAGCAAATCCAAAAACGAAAATTGAAAACTCGAATAAACTGTGTTAATGCTAGTGATACTAGAAATATGCTGAAGACAAACTAAGCAAACGAATTGGTTAGAACACGTAGAAACTGAATGGACCAAGTTCAAAAACATAATAACAGACGCTGGTGAACAAATGACAGGATTTAAAAGGAGGAACAGCTTGGATTACTGATGAAATATTAAACCCTATGGACGAATGACGTGACGAGAAAAGCAGGAGCAAAGACATGTATAAACAACTCAACGAAGGAATAGGCAGAAAGATTAAGGACGTTAAAGAACAATGGCTTCAAGAAAAATGCGATGAAATTCATGATCTACGAATACAACCATGCAAAAGTCCAACAAGTTGCAAAACTCTGGAAACCTAGACAACCATCGTTAGTAGTTGACGAGCATAAAGGTCAAGCAAAAAGAAATATGGGAGAGACACTTTGTTAGCTGCTATGCCAACGATCGTTCAGCAAACTGTCCAGAGGTGCAAGCAGAACACGGTCCACATATTATGTGAACAGAAGTGCGTAAAGCAATTGGCTAGACCAAATTTCACATGGCACCTGGAGAAGATGATGACAGCAGAACACTTCAAACACATAAGTAATAGTGCTTTGAGAGTATTAGAAAATATTTTTAACATGATCCACAACTCCACAAAAATAACAGAGGATTGGTTGATATCCACATTTACAGCCCTGCCTAAGAAACCTAAAGCCATGCTGACAAAGTATTTGTGAGGATCATTTATGACAGAATCAAGAATAAATGTGACGAGTATCTAAGTACATCCCATCGGTCGACATTCGAGAGCCATTTGATAGGATAAAACACGAACAGGCAATAGATGTGATGAAGTAAAAAGGCTGGGAGAGAAAGGGCATCCAGTTAGTACCAAAAAGGCTGCGTAAGAAGAGAAATAAAACGATAGATATAAACAGAGGGATGCGTCAAGGTTGTGTTCTATCTCTCATGTTTTAGCAGGGAAGATTGTATCTCATCCTTAAAGGAGAGAACAGAAGGGGTTAAAATTAACAGAATCATAATAAACAATAAAGGAACTTTATGTTCACGAGATGGTCGTCAATGACCAGGAGTCATCGATTTTGACAGGGGGTATTAGGATTCAGCCCAGGAGGTTTAGTTTTTAAGAAGTGATCAGTAATATTTCTTGGTCTTAGTCTTCGAAGAGTGGTGTATTTGACCAATGGGCTGGGGCCATCAAGAATAGATTTTTCAAGTGAGGTAGGAATCAATATTTTAATGAATGAGAGAAAGTGTTGGCCTTGCGTAGTCCCACCACTGTTTTCCACCGGACTGAAGAGAAACAATTGCCAGCTTCATCCCGTCCATCAACGCCTGTCAAAACCGTCGCCTTAATGACATCTAATGTAGCGCCACCATTCATTCATCGACTCGCCACCCAAAAAACCGTCGATCTTCCTTTGTTGCGTAGCCACCCACAGAGCCAACGGCTGATGACTTGCACTTTCGCTTCGGAAATTTTTGTTTATCCTTTTAAATACCGGAGAATACCTACGTCACGTATTCTCCAACCCTATACACGTTAAGTTTTAAGTGTCCGCATCTATGTATATACGCGTGTGTGTGAAAGTACGTTCAATTCTCTCTCTCTCTCTCTCTCTCTCTCTCTCTCTCTCTCTCTCTCTTCCCTCCTGCCCTGCGGCCCTGTGCGTTTTTGCCGCCCGCATAAAACCTGATAAATCTCAAAACGTCAGCGCCAGAACGGACGGACAGCATTTTATAGTGCAATCAATAAGCATCGGACACAGTGTCGTTTACACTTTCCCGACGTTTCGACACAGTTGCCATCGACCACTCCACCCCCTGAACGGACATTCGTTCCGGGACACTCCAAGACACAACAGGGCGAGAATCCGGGAGGAAGAGGGGGTGGCTCCAGAAGACGCCAAGTGTTGTTTTATCCTCCCGGTGGGGGGATGTTGGGGAACGAAGGGGTAAGGCTTGGGGAACTGTGGACTCAAGGAAAGGGTGAATTAGGTCTGGGAAAATTTACTCAAGAACAATCGATCGAAAGAGCGATTTAAAATTGTATGAAAACGCAAATTTATGGATTTGAAGAAACAATGAAACAAGGTTGTAATATTTTACAAATAAATGGTTGGCTTGCAGCGTCCACGTTTTAGGTTTTGTTATACAGATACAGTTGCATGCAAATTTTACATATTTCAAGTACTTTGAAGTACTCGTTCATTCAGTGTTTTAAAGTTGACAACTTTATTTAAAAATAAGTAGGTTTCCCACAGTAAATGTGGTTTCACTTTTTCATTCCGAGACTTAGATTTCAAAACCTTAATTTGGATGTCTATTATTTTAAAGCATCATGCAATTCAATTTATTTTTCCTACAAACAAAACCCCTTCTACGTTAGTTTACCCATTAATGTTCAGTCACTTGCTGTAAAATCAACTGTCACTAATAATTTCCTTTCCACTCAACGATCCAACGTACCTACTATCAAGAATTTCCCATTTTGTAGTCACTTAAACAATTTCTTTTACTTTATTTAACACTCTTTTGTTATTAATGTAAAACTCTACCCACATCTCTAAAGCAAAGCTTCTTTTCCTCGTTATCTATTAAGCTGTACATTCAGGTCATTAATTCCTTCGTAGGAACAGACCTCCTCTGGCTTTCAACACTGAACTAGAGATTTCGTAAGCATTTTAGGGTTTCTGGAGAACCTTCCACTTTCCTTAAATCTGTTGGATCCTTTTCTCTCTATTCATCTTCCAAATCGAAGCTCATGAAGTGATTAACAAATAGGACGTACAGGGCGAAATTACTGCAAACTCAACACAAAACGACAAACTAATTAGAATCATCAAGAACATAACCGAGGATAATCGTATTCGTGGTGATGAATAAAATGATGCTTGGAGTGAAATCTGAAAAGTACCATGTAGCGTGTATATGGCCTACAATTGAGACGATCTGCCTTATATGTGCAATTTCGTATCCAAAATAACTATAGGAATTACCCAGGTGTAGAAGGATTAGAAGGTGAAATCATTGAATTATAGTGAATATATAGTATAACAAAAACATATTTGAAACAGTCTAAGGGAATAAGCATTCTTAAATCAGTGTTGTTGATTATTTATATATGTCTTCATTTCATTTGCTGCGTACTTAAAATACATTTTTTTTACATTTTCAATACTGCAATTAAAGTTCAAATATATTTCTCGGCAATGTTGATACCCTCTCTTTTACATTTACCTGACGACAAAAATTTCCCTTAACTTCACATTATTCCCTGATGTAAGTAGAAACACTTTAGATGTAGCGGTTGCTTGTACACATTCTTTAATTTCCTGTTACCTGCGTCTTTATGGGCTACCATTTAATGCCCTAACGAGTTCAGGAATTTATTGATAGTACCTGTTTTCCTGATTTCTTATTGGCCATGATTTCGAAACCGAATTTCCTTTGAAGTAGGTGAAGGTGCCTAATTCATTATGTTATAAACGTTCCTGACGTATAAAAGAACGTGACTGTGCTAACTTGTCTACTATTTTAAAAAGTAGAATTTTTGTAGTAACATCGTACTTACAAAATAAATTTACTAAAAAGTGTCTATTTTGTGTTGGTAATAATAAAATTAAAATCGGCTCATCGAAATCCACTACAATTTTTTTAACTCATCGAGTAAATATTGACTTGTATAAAACAAATTATTTAAATTTTGTTATTTATCTGAGGCATAATTCAAGATTTTAGAATATAATATTTTGATAATATTCTCACAATGTGTCTTCGGTCCGCGTGGTCTCACATAAGAAAAAGAGAGAGAAAGAGAACAGATATATTAACTTCACTTCTGTCTCGTCTCGTGACGTATTTTAATTGAATTATTCCTCAGTGCGTGACCTCCCATAAGAAAGCTAGGTTCCAAAAAATTGCACGAATTTTTGGTAATTCTTATAATATACAAGTTGTACCGTTTTATTCAAGAGAAGCGACACGCCCTATATTGGCGATCAGGGAAAAGGCGTTAACCCATCCATACTAGATGCACTACAAATCAAAGCTAGTTAGTCCTTAATATATCGCAGAAAGATCCTGTAATACTTTGAAGATGACACAAAGAAAGAGGAAAGTAATTTAGAAGAAATAATTGTCCGTCACCAGAGAAAAATTACGCTGCAGGTAGAAATCTATACATTAACGGTATACATTAACCTCTAAGAAGCTTCTACGTCCTATAATAGAGTACAGAAGCATGCAGAATTCTAAAAATGTTTAAGCGCCCTTCCGACACACCTAATCCGACGTCGACGATTTCTTGTCACCTCATTAAAACTATTGTCTTTTCCTTGCCCTTTCCCTTCCCCCTTAAATGCCACTTCCAGTATCGACGTCCGGTCCCCGGGCGATTCCTCCCCCTAACCCCCCACCCCCCCGAACCACCTCGACTGCCTTTAATATCCTGTAAGCCGATGCCTGTCGATTAATTGTTGCTAAGTAACGATCAGGATCGCGGGTCAAGTGGATGATGCCGCCCCCGGGATGTCCTCCCTCTCCCCCGACTTTCTGTATTTCCTCCCGTTTCCTCCCCGTTCCCGACCCTTCGCTCGATCCGCTCCCGGCTCGCTCCCAGCCCTCCCAGGTAGTCGTTATATTTGAGATCATCTAATCACCTCGGAGGGCGGGGGAAGCGGCGAGGGACGGCTCTCTCGGTATGGATCGTTTGCGATTGTTACAGTTAAGGTGCTGTAAATTGATTTCGTTTCGTGAGGGAGTTTGATCCAATAGGAGGGAGATTTGATGCCATACTTCCTAGTAATTTAATTCTAGCAAGGTTTCGCCATACGTTTCTATTATGCCAATCGTTTATCATTACTTATCATGGTATCTACTATGGCTTTTTTCCTGCTGCTGCTGCTGCTCTTTTCCTTCTGCCAGTTCATTATTTGACCAGGTGATCTTCTGTGCAAGTCCATCTCAACTGTTCAAAATTTTGGTTTATTTCGTTGAGTTACCTTGGGTCGTTATTACAGTTATAAAAGGCTGCACAAAAGGTACATGAAACTGAATAGTTACCAAAGATCACTTATGCCATGATGATTCTTCCAGCGAAGAACCCCATGGAAAATCTTACAATCAACTAACCAAGATCTTTTCAGTCTTCAGTTTTGTTTGTTAAGAGTTGGTTGAAGTAGTAACACTTCTTTCTCGGATGCATAGCATATTAAGATCGTTATGATCATCACTGCAAAACACCCTACTAACTCTACATTAAATACCAATACAAGCTTAAGCACTGTTTGCTCATGAAAAGCATGTTTGCCCTTCGTACTGCAAATGCCGCCCAGGCTGACAGTCTGGTTACTTTTCATATTACAGATAAAGGTCCAATCTTATAAAAGATCAAGACGGGTTTTCATAACAGCACACGCCTTATGATTTAAAAAGATCACTATACTATTAGAAAAGGTTTCTATTGTAGTATTTAGAACAGACAGCAAATAATACGTGCATGAGGTATGCACAAGCTAGGTTTAGCTCGTGGAGGATACCGTCATGCCATACCATGTCAAATGCCTGACGTATACAGTATTTCCTTCAGTGAAAGCGATGGTGGCAAGGACCAAACTAGTGATTCGGTATTTATTTTGTTAATTAAATATAACCTATCGAGGGTTCTTTTATCTGTGCTGAAAAAAATCCCTAGTGAACAAAAATAAGCCTCTCACCAACGAAAATTCGACTTTATTATTACTCTTTTTGGCATTTCCCTACAATCTTTAATTACGTTTCAACCCCCGGGAGGCGAAATTAAATTTCCCTCCTCGCCTACGCAGGTTGCACGGGCGGATTTGCTATGTGTAAGTAGGCAATTTGCCACATTTAAAGATTATCGAGGGATTAAGGTATCGAATGGCAACCCCCTCGCGGGGCTCGTTTTAATATCGACTCGATATATTTACCGGAATAATGGTATTAGAGTGAAAGTAGAAGAGGAGAACGACGGGGGCAATAATCTTTTTATTTGCACCGATAAAGGGATCATCCCGAAAAAGGGCGGATAGATAATAGCGGAATCGGAGGAAATTGTATGAGAGGTCACGAAACGGCATGGGATATGTAGGGAAGTAAACTAGCGGGAAAATGGAAATTCGTTTCCACTCATGGAAAATAAGGATATCAAATACATAAAGGACTCATTGATGTAAAGTAGTAACATCTGCAGTCCTCTTTAAATTATTGATTAGAGTTTTGGTTGGACTTTTACAAGAACAAATTTACTAATTTGTGAAAGTTGGCAACAGAATTATATAAGTATTTCTGACAAAAAGTCCAATTCCAATGTAGCATTATTGTTTTAGATGAGCTTTATAAGTCCAATCTGGTACAAGTCCAATCCAATTCTGCGATCCGGAATGATAAAATATTGAGCGTCTAATGACAACACTGACGGATTGAAGATTATTCTGATAATTAAATATGTATACTATCGATCCTGATTGAACTAAGGGCATAATTAATAGTAGCTATGAACTTTCTCATGCAAGTATCTTGTTTAGTTAAATATGGCTTAACCATACTCAACAGTTCATCAAAACATTTCATTTGACAAGATTTTAGTAGCCTTACCACTGGCTCTTAAATAATATTTAATTTATTAATTTCAAATGAGCGTTTACTCTTGTTTCTTGTTGTGATTATTGATTATCTGATCATGTGATTATCTGATTGATATGTTATGGATTGTAGAAGCTAGGTCTAAAGTCAAAACATAATTTAAAATAGTGTTTGAGGTGTATTTCCATGTTTTGGTATTTACCATAAATGATATTTGAGTAAATGAACTAAAATAGCTAAAATGAGAAAAGAACTACACGGCACGATCAAACAGAAATATTTTTTTTTAATTGGAAGAGCGAGAATTAATTGGTAACAAAATTACTTAAATGAAACCTTGTATCAACAATTTATGGAAAATTTGCGTATTTACATGTCAAGGCGACCTAAACAATTTTTGGTACTGAAGTAAATAAGTGAATCAAAAAGGCTTCATATTTGAAGTGTTTCATCTGATTCAAAATCACTAATAAACTGATTAACGAAGGGTAATTAAAGGAAGTTAAATGTACAGTTTATACAATGAAATTAGGATCTGTAACTTCATCAAAGTTTTAGTTTGGATGGAGTAAAGATTTAAGGGCATATTTTTAAAACAAAAATACAATAGATTTGTAATTTTATCAGCAATTTCTATACATGCTGTAAGGTCTAGACCCATAGTCATTTTACTCATTGACCATAAATTGTAGTCAGTTTTATCTACACACTCTCTTGATTTCTTGTTTTGGTATTAGCATTGCAATTTATTGTTACGAGTTTTAGTAAAGAAGTGAAACGTTGTATTCTTTAAATTCATAGTTAATCAACACACGACCATAATCAATTCTTTGCAGATCGTACATGTTATCTGTTAGTAGAACTGTCACCTGCTTAAACTACCTCTTCTTCACTGTCCAAAACGTCTTCCATGACTTCGTTTGGTGAGAGTTTTCCAGTAGTCGTTTTTGATTTGATATGCACTCTTTCGATTTGATTCACCCTCGGGTGCTCCGAACCTTTCGGTTACGAACTTCGGCGGTATCAATTTGAAGATTTTTCCCGGCATCTGTCCCCAAAGTAAGTCGAGTGTTAAAAGTCCAAACGGGGAAAAAACCTCGTTACCGTCTCCGATCAAAAGAATTACCCAAGTAAAAATCGTCGAGTGCGGGACCCCCCAGTCGGACTTTTCCGCTGCACATTTCCATGTATGGGAATGTCCAAATTTCGTCGTCTGAATGCGTCGTGTGGGACCCAGTGGCGTGGCTGGTGGTCGGGGCCGCCCGCCGCGCCCCCTTTTGTTCTTCAGCCTCCTTATCGAGATGACTTCTCCCGTCAGGTTGAACGGTACTGGGGAGGTGGGCAGGACGTGGAAGTAATCCGGTGTGTGAAAGAGACATCGGCCTATTCGCTGGAAGAAGTTAATTTGTTGCCATCTATCGATATTCCCGTGGGGAATTGCGCGATTCCATGCCTGGTTGCCTTCGCTCTTTAATTGCGCAAATCCCATGCACGTCCACCATTTACTAACCATTTACGTACTTGCATAGCTCCACTGAGTGCACACATGAGATAATCCCCACTTGCATACTCTACACGTCCTGCGCCTCAGATAGGGCCTTGCACCAAATATTGCCACGACTGCATTTTTCAAATATTAATTTCTATTGGTTTCATTTAATTTGCAACATACTGTGCATCACATTTAAAAACGAAATTGTTAATGTTTTTACGAAATTGAAAATTTGGCATATTTTTGGAACATAACACCCAAATTACCTCAACCATGGCAATAATTAGTAATTATTTTACTTTTCCAAAAATCTAACCCCTTAATAATATATTTTTTAGTAAAATCATGGCTTTTCTATCAGTTTGCATTGTAGTTCTCTGTTGTAAAGATTTATTTAGTTTGATAAAATAAATTTGTCTGCAATGGTGAGTATCGTACCTTTATAGAGAGCGCAAATAAATAACACATCTGCTAATAAAGAGGATTTGGCTGTTGCCGAGTAACTAATTTTCTGGGCAGAATCCGAATCCGAGCTCAGAATTGGGCCATCACGTCAGGCTTTTGGAATATTTGGGGTTATGTATTAGAAAAGTGTCAAGTTTGGCTATTTTTGAAGTTAGATGTAGGTTGTAAACATTTTCTGTAATTTTTTTGCCTATTCCATCATTTATTACGACCCTTTTCCTTCAAAATGAGTTCTCAAATAGGACTATACGATATTTTTTTAAATTACGGCCATTTTAAGGTTGGTGTGATGACATGAAAAATATGTGCTGGGCTAGACAAACCCTTTTTTGTCATAAATTTTTTAAAAACATTTTTTGTCAAACTTGTAACTAGGGGAGTTGCTGATCACGAATCAGATTTCAAAAAAACAGACCTAAGATGCTGGAGGAGATTTTCGAACTAAAATAACCATTTTTTGAGTTTATAAACCTCAAAATATCTCAAAAATCTGACGTGATGGGCAAATCCTGACTTAGAATTCGAATGCTACGCAGAAAACGACTTCAGAAATGTCCCTCAATTACCCAAGAACAAAACCTTGCAGATAGCACTATCTACGGCACTTTCAACAAGAAAAGTTCAATATTTTTTTATATTAGTAAGTTGATGTGGTGAATCAAGTTATCGGCTCATAAAATTGTAATTTAAATTGAATTCGCCTGGCAGATATGGAAGCTTTTCTGTGGTTCAGAAAAGTTATTTTGGAACACATGTTATAAATGACGTAAGTGTATGGAAAAATGTTAACAACACTGACTCATTTAGTCATAAGGAGAATTAAATGACCCATGGATACTGATACAAAAACACTAACCTTGAAAGATAGCTCTTTTAGTCCTTGTGCCAGGAAATCCATCATTGCACGACGTTGACACCTGAAAAATAGCAATAAAGAGTAATACTCACATTAAGCCATAATTTAAAGGGAAAATACGTGATTATTTTGAATTATATTAGAAAAACTAACTAGTAGAAGAAAAAACAGATTTGTCTCTCCAGCCTCCTTCGAAACTTTCGAAAAAATTTCAATTTTGGAAAATAATGAATAATGAATAATGAATAATTTTGAAATGTACTAACCATTACAAATAACTGCCGGTCCATTTTTGTCCAGTTACTCTCTTATTTCTGCCCTTATCTGAAGTTCTATGCCATTGCCGTCGATTAATACTTACCTATAAAAGAGAGGATAAATAGTAAGAATTATTAAAATTGAACTATAACGCTATAAAAGGAAAATTAAATTGTTTTTCTAAAATAATTCGATGAAAGAACAAACCATTTGACAATGACACGTCGGCACGAGACCCTCTGCTCCTGCGCCATCGGCCAAAGAAGGTGTACGACGCTGCCACAACCTGCAACAAAATTAGCGTGAGTATTAAATACATATTAATCACATGACGACAGAAAACAAATCAAACCAAATTAATTTTAAGGAAATATACCTTCATCGGCCCTTTTGCCCTTGAAATCACTACACAATCACACGCGCCACTTAAGCGTAAAAGACGTAAAGTCACTTAAGGAAATTGTCAGACGCGAACGCGACGAAAATTCAGAAAATTCTGGATATTTTCCCGTTAAAACCCGTACATCCGCGATGCGTTAACTGAGCGAATAAACGCATTAACTACCGAGACTGAAATATTCCGAGTTATTTTTTTCTAGTTTGGGCAGCAAAAACTACGAAACCGAGGCCGAGCGAGGCGAACAAAAAAAACTGAGTCACCGATAACAGCGATGCAGAAGCGAGAAAATCGTGGTTTGTTCGAATATACAGCGTGTACTTTAAAATTATGTGTATTTCATTCACGATAAAATAAAATATGTAATAATCGAATAAATGTTGAGATATTACTTAAATTTAATTGAAATGATGGGTGGATAGTTAATTCATATTACGAGAAAGTGTAGGTTGAAATTTTCATTGATTAAATCGATTAATTAGTAATTAAAGCCACCACGAAAACCTGGAAAAACCATCGCGTTCACAAAACGCACCATTTTTTTGGTATGCCCTTTTCAATTTGATGTTTATCTACAAATTTATGTAGTTCCTTCTTGTCTATACATACATTAATTGTAGATCTTTTAATTTATGCTACCTATACTATTACAAATACCTTGAAAAGGTTGCCTAAGGCCCGAACTAAGAACGGGAGTACCAAAGGGACATCCAATGATAATTTAACAAATTCGTTAATCACACAATCCCTTCTTAAAATGTATCTGAACGAGTTTGTAGTTAGAGATTAACGTTGCTGGTGGTGGAGCTGGAGGCCCTCGGTTTGGATTGCCATACGTTATTACAAAAATATTTTCTTTGGAAATTAGAAAACGGTGCCGAAGAATTACAGTTTTTTTTTTGTAGATAAAATTGAACAGCGGACGGACCAAAAAACTTTATTTAAAATGGACCAAAGATGATAAAAACCCAAAATCTAAGCAAATCTGAGATTTTGTATTTTTTTAAAACAATAAAAATTTAAAAAAATAGGTCGTTTTTCCGTTTTTTCACCACAGCGTGAAAATTATTGACGGAAATGCAATACGTTGTACAGAAGATTTGTAGATAATTAAAAGACCTTCAAAATGAGCGTTCCTAAAAGGTGATCGGAGCATTTTTCACTGAGAAAACTGGGGAAAATCGTTAAAATGGACAGTTTTTCAAAAATTCACAGCATTGCCCAGTTTACGGTTGAAGTGCTAATTTTGCGTGAAATGTTAGGTTATTATGTGTACTTTAAGCACGCAAAACTTGGATGGTATTGGATGAATAGTTTTTGCACAATTACCTTATTAATAAAATACACTGAAATCTTGCAAAATTCGGCGTATTAACTGAGATAGGCCGATTTTAATTTTTCAAACGGTTTTTGGAAGAGGACATCAAACCTACAACTTGGCTATCTTGGATGTTTATATACGTTTTGAGAAAAGTTCAAAAAGTGGCCTCGAACATTGCGCGAAACATGCGATTTCGCATTTCGAGCTCAGTGATGGGCGAAGTAAACTGTTTTATGCTGCCTGAAGCATTTTTTCGAACTTTTCTCCAAATCTGTATGAAAATAGAAGGTAGCCAAGTTGTAGGTTTTGATGTCCTCATGGAAAAGCCGATTGAAAAATTAAAATATCAGTTAACAAGCGGAATTTGCAAGATTTCGGTGTATATTGTTAATAACGTAATTGTTTAAAAACTATTCATCCGATAGCATCCAAATTTTGCATGCTTAAAATAGACATAATAACCTAACATTTCACGTAAAATTAGCGCTTCAGCTTTAAACTGGATAAAGCTGTGAATTTTTGAAAAAGGGCCAATTTTAACGGTTTTCGCAGTTTTTCTCGGTGAAAAGTGCTCGGATCACCTTTTAGAAACACTCATTTTAAAGGTCTTTTAATTCTCTACAAATCGTCTCTACAACATATTGTATTTCCATCAATCTTTTCACGCTATGGTGAAAAAAACGAAAAAACGGCCTATTTTTTTAAATTTTTATTGCCTAGAAAAAACGCAAAAGCTCCGATTTGTCTAGATTTTGGGTTTTTATCATCTTTGATCCACTTTAAACAAAGTTTTTTCGTCCGACCGTAGAAGTGCATGAACCTTAATAACAGTCGACTGTCAACGAAGCTTCGTTATTCAAACAAAAATCTGAAATGAAGAATTTAGAAAAGGTCTGACGTACCGCTGAGTAAAAACCGAGTACCCCGCGAAAAAGCCCCTACAAGCTCTTTCCCAAATTTCTCTTTCATGGTACATCGGAGGGCTCAACTCGATTTTCATTCGTTTCTCCGTCAGCCGGTTCGTGAGGAGAAAACGAGAGAGAAAGAGAGAGAGTACAATGGGCGCTTATAAATAGTGCATTAGGAGCTTTTAAGTGCGTTTTTTACAATGCCCACTCGAAAATTCTCGTCGAAAAAAAAAAGGAGAGATTTTCGAGTGGGGGCCGCCTGGTCCGCAGCGCCTGAATAGAGGAGCCTCCGAGATAGAAATCGAGCCGGGAGCCGGGCCTCCATGGGCTGCGATTTTCATCGACTACCCACGGCAATGACGTAAGAGATATAAAAACAAAAGCGACCTAATTGGCGAAAGGGAAAACAAGAGAGGGAGCGAACGGGGCTGCCAGGGATGAAGGGGTCGACGTCGGCGTCGGCGTCGCTGCCGTCGGGCAATTGCCAATTTGTCAGCAATTAAAACGACGCACTACACAAAACAAAGATAGGAGGAGACAAAGATGGGAGTTTTGGAGTAGACGTCGACGTCGACGTCGACGTCGTCTCCGTCGTCATTAAATCACGGTAGGCGAAGCACGTTCACGGCCTGCTCGATGGGCTTTGTTCCGTCACGTATGCAGCGATAGGGCATGCGACGAGTGAAGTGAACCGTTCGCTTCTTCCTGGTATTTTACAGGGAGGGGACGTCATTACATAAATACATATTTGATCGTGATTACGTTTGACGGCGGCCGGAACGCTCTATCGCTCTTTTCCGCCCTACAGTACCTCGAGGTAGTTCGACGATCAATCAGACTGATAGCAGTTGTTAAAGACGCATTTATACGGTACAATTTAGATTGTGGGTTCACCCTCAACGATTTATTCATACTGATTTAAACGATGGAAATGACTATGGTCTACATGAACCATCAAAACTGAACTGACCAGGTCAGTTGAAGTTGACACCGAATGAAACTATGCGGAAGGATGTTGCCACCATTTGGGCATGAAGTAGGATAACAGAAGAGACGATCTCATGACGTTAGAGCATCAATGAATTTGTTAAAGGAATGTAGAAGATCAAAAACGATCTAACAATCACTGAACAGCTGTTCGATCATCATCATCTCGGCAGTCTTTCGCTTAAAACAGTGAGTCCTTGGAACTCTAAAATCCTTCACATGATTTACACTATTGTCCACGAGTATCGCACGTAAAAGTCTGTTGGCTGTGTTTGATAATCATCAATATCAACATGGCAGGCTTTCCTCCATTCGTTTCGGTTAGTAGCGCTTTTTCCCCAGTTATTCAAAAGTCTAGTGCCTTCCTTGTAGTTGGTCTTTAAGGCGTCTTCTTTGTCCGCTGAGCAAGCGGGATCACTTTCCTAGTTCACCGTAAAGAACCCACTTTAAAGACCTTTATAACGTATCATACGTCCGGTCCACCACACCTGAAATTTCATGATCAGCTTCTCAATGCTAGTGCACTTGTACCTTCCAGCACAGTCACGTTGGAGACGGAAACCTGCTATTCAATATGGAGAATTCTAAGTACACTTCGGTGGAATTTTTCCATAAGCTTTCTATAATACACCCAAAACTCGTTTCCGTATAAAAGTGTTGTAAACACAACGGCTCGGTAGATTGCTATTTTGACATGCTGACATCTTTACTTACACCAAAGGAAGCTGACGTTTTCTTACCCAATCATTAAGATTTTCTACCATAGAGCATCACTTGATTTTGAATTTCTTCAGTAGCAACCCATGCCTGATGTTTCTTTTTGAATTTATCATCAATATTTCCAGAACTTTGAACTTTGTTATTATTTTACTTACTGTTGCAAAATGTACATTTTAATCAAGATGTCTGTTATTAAAGATCATGGCAACTTCCTTATATCTCTACCAATTAAAACAATTTCAATTTCGTCAAGACTCAATTTCAGCGTCATTTTTACTATTGAAATAAATACAATCATTACATACCGACTTCTACGTCAGTTACGGGGGTGTATCAAGAAATGTTAAAAATTAAAATTTTCTGAGAATAAAAATGTGCTGTTAAAAATCGGTATATCGACGTAAAATGTCATTAGAAACAAGTTTAAAAATATTTTTTACATTTCAAATATGAAAGTACTTTGCTCTTGAGTAAAATTCGTATACTTTGACAAACCACGTATTGAACTCAAAAATTTTGATATCTGATAAGTTGTATTTTCGGTTTAGGGCCTTGCAGAACTTTTCACTGTATAAGCCCATATATACACTGTTAGTGTATAGCATACTTACATAGGTAAATAAGTTGTTGAATGAATCAAAGATGGAAAGTAAAGACGAGACACTTTTTAACTTCCATTGAAAATTTTGATATTTCTGAAAGACAAATTCCATTTACGAGAGTAAGACTTAATAAGAAATATTGTGAAAGTAATGTTTAAATTCTATTTTATTCTGGTCTTACACGATGATAAACACGGTTTGATTGCATTTCCCCATTTTTGAAAATGTGGACTCTTTTCCCGAAATTCTGGATTCGTCTTCACGTGCGACGTGGAGCGTTCCCTTTCCGTTTTGTGTGGGTGGCATCGGAAATCGAAGGAATTCATCAGGATTTGGCTCCCCCGCGCGCCGTCACTTTCGCTTTTTGCGCAAGAGGAGAACCAACAACTATGAATGCGAAATGATCTCTCTTAAGGGGTGAGAGAGACGTCTTGAGTAGGAGGAGGAGAAGGAGGAGGAGAGACAAGTGTTTGCGTAAGGGGACCAGAGATCGACAAATTAAAATTCTTAATACCGTTCGACGTCGCGGCGGGTTTTGAATATTTCAAAGGGAAGCAACGCGATTTACATTTCCTACCCTCTCTCTTCGCCCCATCGTTTTCGAACTTCCCTGCGAAGTTTCGAATTTCGTTGATAGTCGTCGAGGAAAACTGGAATATCCTTTGTTTAAATTTGGTCGTTTCCGTTGCATTTTGCGCGTATGGTGGAACGAGGACGAGGACCGTGGCGAACAATAGCGAATCGGCTTCCGTGTCAGCGCACTCTGGATGAGGCTCGCCGAAGGGTCCTGGAGGACTCTTGTCGCACTGCCAGCAGAGAGTTTCTGAAAAAGCCTCGCTCTCTCTTTCTCTTTTCTCTTCTCTTCTACTCGACGAACACACGCTCGCCATTGTCGACTTATGGTAATACGCTTTGTTCTTTCTTTCGTTCCTCTCTTGAAAGTGCATTTTTCTCGCGATTTCTCGATGGGTGACTTTGAATTTTTTATCGGCCATTCTATTCAACGTTCTTGAGTGCCTTTCGGGAAATATTCCGTTTCGCCTCGAAATTCGCCCTAGTGAAACCGTTAGGACCTCGCTCGAAAACAATGCACGTCGAAGATTATCATAGAAGCATTATCTGGACTAATCCCGCCAAACGCAACGAACGTGTGAAACAAAAATTTAAAGCAGTGCACTCTTGCTGCGGTGTTACACCACCGAAAAAAACTTTCAGAATTCTATTTGAAGTCAAAACGAAAATGCTTGTAGATTCTACTTGAGGCCGTCCATCTATATTCATTGAACCGGACCCGATAAATTCCTCGAGGGAAAGTATATCTTTGCTCCAAGTTTCTCCTCCGATTTCTTGAAAGATTTTCTTGGACTAAAATGGCCAAATCGTTTGCAAATACTGATAACCGAACATTTCCAGATACTTGTAAACGAAGAGTAACATAGTAGAGGTTGTTTCACAATAATGGCCGCTAAACAGATCCCCGAGGTACCCCTGTATGCACCTCTAACATTTTCTTACCGAATCCTGTAATGAATCTTCTATATTATATAAATATTACTCCTTTGCAAGGCGACAGTAATGCACAACTAAGGAGAAAAAAGAAACCACCTATTTTGCCAACATAGTGGATCCACCCAAACATTCCATACGGCTATGCAATGGGGTAGATGGCAATAACAAAAAACCAACGAAATTTTGCTTTTCAGTAATAGATTGAGTTGTAAGATAACGAAAATCAAATTTGTTTGGTGAATAATTGCCAAAATTTTCAAGAAAATAAATAAATAATAAATGTCAGCCATTACTCACTTGATCTCGAACACCAATCAGAGCGCGTGACGTCACGTCTCAGTAAACATACTGTTATTTCTTATGCCCACTTTACGGAAATTCGATTTAAAACGTCCCCACCAGCGGTGTTTTATGGTTGTGCATGGATCGTATCGAACAACATCCTACGTTCTTCATATTGTCAAATATTCAGTATTATTGCTGGCCGAGACCTCTTCAAATAGCCCTCCCTGTACTCAATAACGCGTTAAATATAAGTAACAACTTAGGACCTAATTGTTAAATCTCACTTACCTTACACTCAATTATTAAGTAAAACCGCCGCTACCATCAATTTGGAATTCGAAGACTTCACTCAAATGCACTGACACTTAAACTGAATGTAAACAAACAGATTATAACCGGTTACATGCGCACAGTCCACAGAACGGGTAATTTGTGGCCAGACCATCTAACTGAAATGCTGGGAGTGTTCACTGAAAACGATAATTTGAGATATTGCCAAATATTCTTTTCTTACAGTGAGATTTATTTGAGCGACTTCAATTATACGTTTGAGAATTTCAAAATTGAAGAAATGGCGCACGCACCCTCACTTCGAATATAAAATGAGTATAGGAAAAAATGAGTGAGGGTGTGAATTCGTCTTTAGGTCGAACAAGTTTATTCAATGATTTTTAGTCTTCATTCAAAATAGTTTTCAATTGTTGATATTTTACATTATCCAATTGCTTAGTCGATGAAGTATTTCAGGCAAATAGCAAAAAGGCAAATAGCTCTACTTAACCCATAATTGATGTAGTAGTGCTGGGAATGCTTCTCACAGTGATTTCTGCTCAGTGGAATTCTAAAATATTAAAACATCTAAGTAAGTGTACGTACTAAAATAGAAAGTGTAATTTTGTGCTGAAAAATGCTAAATTTTAGAATTCATTTCAGTAACTTTAGACAATAAAACATGTAGAACAAATGTAAAAAATATCGAAACAACGAACAAAGCTATCAATGTATCATATTCGAGCTAAAATTCAAAATTGTCGTGTCATTAGCGCGTGGAAAAATAGATGCTATCAATTGCTAGATATTTTTCGAAATTAGATTTGACCGACTGGTTGGTTCATGTAATCACCACAAATGTCACGTTTCTTGGCGAGAAAGATTTTTTAAATAAAACGTTCCGACTGTTGGTAGAACACCTTTTATTTCATTTTATCGAATACAAATCGCTCGTCAATTAACTCAAATACTTCAAAGAAATTACCAAAATGTCGTATATAAACTATAAAAAATTTTTTTGTTGAAAACCCTCAGGTCCCTGTGAACTCTTCATCTGCGGGCGAACCTGTTACCCTGTCCGTTCCAACCCCTGTACGGTCCCGGGTTACCTCTGTAGGAGTATCCACCCTGGTTTCCCTGGTAGGGCCCCTGGAAGGATCCCCGGGAGGGTCCAGGGTGCGAGTGGCGGGGTCTGTAATTGCCGTGGCCCCTCGGGTAAGCGTTCTGATTTTGCGGCTGGGTACTGTAACCTCTATTTTGTACCTGCTCGGCCTGTCCACGACTACCGAACGATCTCTGATAAGAATTATCACAACCTGCGAACAGAAAGAAAGAACACCCGGTATGAGCGAACGCCCCTCGTAATTGCATCCGCCCCCGAGACGTGCTTCTTTAGTGGCGGAAAACCCACTTTAATTGCAATCGGCCAACAATGGAAGTGCCAAAGGTCACGTGCCTTGCAAGCGGCACGTGTTTTCAATCAACTATTAAAACAAACAACGATCGAACGCAGAAAGGATTTCACATTAGAAAATGACGAGGACAAGGGGGCGAGAGCGGAATTGTTAGTATCGTTCAAGATGGATTAATAAGCGAAGGAAAGGACGTTATGTAAACGAGGACAATCGATGTGGTATTATTCCAATAGTGTTTCATTGAAATTTAACCATTAAGAGGTTTCAAATGGGTGCTGAAAATGTTTAAAAAACACAAAAATTTGCAAGGTTTTCGAGAGCCTTAAGTCACTTCGCACTGATTTACGACTCCAGAAGGGAGCCACAAATCAGCTGAAATCAACTAGCTCAATTCAATCCAATTCAAGTGAAGGAGACCAATGTTTGGCTAGCATGTTCCTTACCAGCACGTGAATTTGGAAAAAATTTTAGTTGAATTACATTTTCCGTGTTAATTCCTCGCGCCCAATATCATGCAACAATCACTAACTACTGTGTTCTAACCGATCCCTTTATATACAAAAAAAAAATCATTTAAAAAAATTAATTTCATTTATGTACGTAAAACAAACCACACAAGTGGAAAAAATGTCAAAGTAATAGAAAAAACTTCATGCAAAACTAAGAGAAACAGTGCTAATAAAAATTTAAAAACACGTCTAACCAAAACAAATCTGATAGCTAGAGAAAATAGCGATGAATAAATAAACAAAATAGGCATAAACGCAAAATCAATGGACAAACTTCACAAAACACAAACGGACAGCACGGACATTTACAAGCACCGGTAAAACACATAAAATGTCAACATATATAAACGGGGGAAAAGCCCATCCAAGTAACGCAAACCCCATATAAACATTTAAAAAATTAGCCAGCTTAAACAAAAACCATCAACTTCGTTACAGTTAGAAATCAGGTCATTTGTTTCCATCTATTTTTGATTTGATTAATGAATTTTCTTTCGCTAGGTTCATGACTGATGATGAGCCCCAGTGGTTAGAAATATGTCTCATTAAAAAGTAAGTATCGACTATGAAAACTTTCCCTGTGATGGGGAGTTGAGTTTGAGTCTCCTTTACTTACTCAATTAGTTAGCAATTCATCTCCAAATTAATTTACGCATATATTATAGGAGAGAGGTTCACCCCTAAAATCAACCTAAAGGCGCTAGCATAAAATCTGTTTGAATCGATTCCTATTAAGATTGACGATAAAAATCCTAAACAATATTTTTTATGCAAATTGTCCTTAATTTGTTATTATTATAAAGCTTCAAAAATGTTCCGTAGATATTTTTCTTTACTTTTTTTCGAAAAATGCGGCCCTGTCGAGTTATGATTGATTGAAGATCAGAAAATGGCCAAAAATAACCATTTAAAAAACTATCTCCATTTCTAACAGAGCTTTTTGACTATTCAAAATGATCCCTCAAAGTCATACTTTAACGCTGTTTTTTTACACACAACGCTCTAACTTTTCCTGGATAATTTTGCTATCTTTTATAGAAAATTGAAATTTCTCATAACGAGGTGAAAGTAGAAAGTTCCCAATTTCGAATATTTTGGTAAATACTTTCTAAATACTCATTTAAATGCTTCGTCACCATTCGGTGAAATTCACTCCCCATCTACGACTTCTGCTAGACCTAGATGAGACAAATTTCTAACCAAGGGCGCATTCACCACCGCAAAGGCGAAGAAAGGTAAACCTTTTTGCTTGCCTCAAGTACCGGAAACAACCTAATTTCTCTTTTTTTGTGTTAAATGGCATAAGTTCTTGGGCCCCTAAACTACTCGAGGAGAAACATATTACAAACTTATAACGCAACATAATCACCATAAGAAATGTTAAAATCCTGGAAACACCACATAGACCTAGGAAGAAGACGTTACGGAAGAAATAATTAGTAGGTTATGAGGTTTAAAAGAAACAAAACTAGAAGATTGCTAATAAAAACAACGTCACCTAATGAGTTCCTGTTGTGTTTGTTGTGAGTTTCACGTTACGAATAAACTGTGGTGAGTCAGTGCAGTTTTAATCACCCGTAATAAACTCGAGCCTCATATGGTAGGTATTTAACTTTTAATAGGAACAGAGCATTATCGTCACACCCCCCCGAGCCTTATGCCCGAATCCAATTTCTGTTTTTCCATCCCGTAAAGCGCGACTAGATCCACTCGAAAATGGAAATGTGCCGATGGCAATCCCACACCTGATTCCACGACAAAGGCTGTCCAATCAGCATCGGACAATAACCGGAGGCCGTTGCGGCGGACACACACACACACAACACATTTCCTCTCTCTTCTATCTCCTGGATCCAATTTTCGGTCGAGATTCCATCCGACCTTTGCCGGTTCGAGTGGTTTTCGGGTGTTTTGACGATGGCATCTCTCGCCTGCTTCTGATGTGGTTTGAAGGCGGAAAACTAGGAGAGCGAGAGCGGAAAAGCGGCTTTTGTTCGAGATGCCCCGAATAGTTTCTGCGGCGGATTCGAGAATGGGGCACGGGGAATAAAATCGCGAAGTAGGACGTCGGGGAATCGATGGGATCGCTGCAAACCGCCGAGGGGGCACGTGGGAGCGAACTCTAATGCTTGTCGTTTTAATAGGGTTTACATCGACACATGCAATTTCGTATCAAAATCACAAAAGGACTATGGAGCGATGCTTAAATGGAAAAAGCCCTAAAAGCAGTTGAAAATGTCTATATTATTCGAACAGCTGTCCAAAAGTTTATTACATCGCAATCATCTCTGGCGCTGGCTATGGAGAGATGAATAATGGAAAAACCGCTTGGTAGGAAGCCGACACTAACAAAGATTGAGGAGGAGGAATTGGTTAATGAAATAAAGATTTTGACGAAAACATTTTATGGTGTTTCCCGTGCTGTAGTTACAACCTGTGCTTATACCTATGTAAAAATAAATAAAATTCATCATGTATTTAGTGATGAAAAAGACGACCTCAGCATATCTCTAATGAAGCCGGAGGCTATCGAACTTCGGCATTCAACACAATTGAAACCGACATTTTCCATTAATAATGTTTCAAAAATTCATATCTCAAACACAATATGTTCCGCGCAAAACTAAATCTAACTTTTCTCGTTAGGAAGTTGCATTCTATTGTTTGCTAGAAGAATTTGACATATCGGATAACTTTTTTTGGCAAGTGAACATTTCAAATATTCATATATCGAAAACCGCACTATTTATCTCGAAAATAACTTCTTATTAAGGAATCGCCCACAATCATTCAAAAATATTTAAAAATCCATAGCTCAAGGAGTAAATCATTTAGAAAATATTTCTTTTCTTATGGCAAGTAAAAGGCACTAAAAAGATTAAGGTAAAAAAATGGAAACAACCGACAGCAGATAAAAAGAAAATATGGCCAAACTTCTGTAGTTCGAAATTCTATGTTTCTCTAAGTCGAATTTTGAAAGCAAACTTCGCTGAAAATGTAAAATAGGTTCAATTAGATACTGGTTACAGGCACTAGAATAAGCTCAAATATAATCAATAGAAGATTGTAACTGTTAATTTAATCTTAATTGCCGTGTTATACAGGTGTGAAAAGTAAATGGGTAAACAATACTTTATCGGTATCAGACAAATTGTAAATAACATATAGATATTATTACCATACCGTTGATAAAGGAGAAAGAAGAAAATAGGGGAAAACTATAGGCGACTAAACCACCACAGGGAAAAAAGAGAAATTCGCTATCAAAGACATAATACGAATCAACCTTTAAAAACACCTTATTTTTTAATCAAATTTAACGATATTTTGAGAACTCTCTTATTAAGTGATCTGCAATGAGCAACAAAAAAAGAAAAAGTTATAAATAGGGTACACATTTAATGAGTATGCAGATATGTATCTAATGTATGGTCTTCCATCCTACAATAGTTTGGAAACCAAAAACGATTCCCACATCCTATAATTCCATTCAGAAAAATTTTTAGGAGGATTAATAGCGGGGAACTGTTGTGACAGTAAATTTCTCGTTGGGGAAGCTCCGTAGATAAACATGTTATTTTTAGATGTTTAAGTCCCTCAAAGACTGTCCGTATATTCTCGACCAAGACGTGAGAAGTAATTCAAAATAATGGTGGCGGCGCATCTTCGGAGCCACGCATGAACATAAATTAATTAATTAAAATAAGATTCACGATGACTGTGGTGCTACATGTAAATAAATTAATTTTGAAGATAGTTAGTTTCACTTCGTATTAACTGAACCCATCGAAAAACTCGCGGTTTATATAATTCGAATTTTTCTTTGGGATTTGTGAAAATTTGAGTTTCAAGAAGTTTGACTGTAACCAGAATTTTATAAATTTTTCTGGGGCCCGTGAAGATTCGAGGAAAGTTTGACTGTGATATGTTTGGCAAGGGCTCATCGATCCCTGTGAGAACCAAATGAAGATTCAGAACTAATCTACTTTGAAAAACTTTGATTCGTTACAATTTCACTTAGAAATGCACAAAGCTTAATAAATCATGCCTATTTGTATAATAAATCCACTATTTGTGGAAAATTAAAAACCCTACATGTTTTGGGTCTATTTTTTGAAAGATTTTTCTGTTGGGAATAAATGAATTAGCTCAGGTGCTGCGCATTAATTTTTCCCCTCGAGAAGTGCCATTCTAATTTTCACCTTTTTAAAAATATTAATAAAACTCGTGGAAACCCCCTGAACCGTACGAGCGACATCAACCCCCGCATGGCGAATAAGATCCGTCGATTTCTGAAACATTCACGTACGGCGAGAAACGCAAAAGAATCGGCCTCCATTGGAGGGGACGCCTAGAAGGAAAATCATTCGACGGTACGGATATATCGCCCATTGTCGTCGATTGTGTTGTTGTTGTTTGCGGGTGTGATGGTTGCGTTTGTGTGGCGGCGACGGAGCGCGTAATTGAGGCCTTTGTGCCCCAGTCAGAGACACTCGCACGCCTAATTTCACAATCGATGAGGGGGAAGAGGCGGAGGAAAAAACATGCGCCGCGACGCCACCGACGCCGCCCGGGATTAATATCACCGGCGACGTTCCGGCCGCGTTTTGTTGACAGCTCCGGTCAGATAACGCGATTAGAAATCACAGACTCCGGTCAAATTTTAATTCGGAGGAAAAGGTGGACGCACTCGAACTCCATTACGGTGCAAGGTTGATTTCGACGTATAAAGCATGAACCGAATTTTATTCGTTAGCACACTTTTTTCGCACACCCTTTTCTTGTATTGTTCAAAACACAATAAAATATAAATCAGTTCGGCATCGTCAATGGAATTATCGATTCTATCACTAAGGCGCGGATTTCATGGCAATATTTCCCAAATTCACGAACTTCCCTAATATTTCAGAATGCAAATTGCTAAGATCGTTAAACTTAAGAACGTTAAATTTAAAACTTCCAATTCTGTCAACTCTAGTATTATAAATAAATGGTAGTCTAAATTGTTAACTCTCAAAAATCACATATCTAAGGCCGTAAATTAAATATTTTTGATTGACTGTGGCGATCCATTCGTATTATTCATAACAGAAACTTAAAGTAATTTCAATTAAACAAATTAATAATATAGAATGTCCTTTGTTCCTTCGCTTCTTTTTAACTTCTTTATTTCATGTCTTATTTATTTTATTGATGGTGAATCACGATACTTGGTCAGATTTTATCAAAACGATTTGCCTGTTCATCACCAAATCTCAACTTTATCACAATCAAATCCAATAACCATGTTTGGTTAAGGGTATTATTAAGTTTCGAAATTAACTTGGCCAAATTTTATTAACTTTATACAATTCAATGAAATATAATACTCACCCCCTCTTGAAGCATTCGAGGAGTACTGAAACGGCACATTTCCATACATCCTGGGGCCTTGCTGCTGTTGTTGATAATTTCCAGTGTGATAGTTCACCATTCTGTGACCGCCAGTGTCCAAATACGCACTACAACAATAAAAGCCAATTATTTGTTGTCCAAAACATACCCCTCACATTCATTTATAGTTGCTTAATACCCATAATACACAAAAGAGAAAACTAAAATACATATATATTTATATAAGAACGACGTTGGTCCACATTCACAGAGAATTCAGTTTCCTTAATTCACGCCGAAAAGGACCAATATGATCAGTAGAATTTTATTTAGCACAGCATCATTAAAAAAAACCCTTAGTACGTTTTCTACACCACATTAATAAGTCAAGTCCAACACTGTTTTAACGAATTTCTGACCTTTTTTTAAATTAGAAGAATAAGAAGGAACTTCATTATAGTAAAGTTTGTATAGCAGCATATTATAAAGTATTCTAGTCCTTTATCTATTTCTGATTCATTTGAGAAGTATGTCCTCAATATGAAGAACTTGTTCAAACATAAGTTCAATTTAGGATCCCAAGTAAGGCGACAGGAGATCGTGATTAGCAGATCATAAACGACCCTTTTACAGTATGCTTTGAATGAAGCATAACAGTACTTAAGAGGTCCCACTTTATAAATTTAAAGCATAGTAATGGCCTTCTTAATCATAACTATGTACAAAACAATTTTAAGAACATCTAAAATGTATTATTTTCATTTCCATTTCTCAATAGAATCGAACCCTGTACATTCACCCTCCATTCTATCTTTCAAGGCAGCCTGTGGTGATGATAACCAACCCGATCACCGTCCTTCGGGTTGTAAAAATCAAATATTGTTTGGACAAGTATACATTACAAATTAAACGCATGCAAGCATTCTGAGTTTCCGAGTTTTTTTTTTAATTTTTAATTGGTTATATTTGTATTCATTAGATTAACATGGCTGTCTCACCGTATTGTTAAATGAAACAAATCATTGATTATTTGCACATCACCTATCCCATATTTTAAACTTCTATTAATCAGAAATTCTTACAAAACTGTATATCATCCACATACAAGTGAGTTTGACTACAATTTACCACCATTTGCAATGGAATGTATAAATCCAAAGAAAACAATTAGTCCTAGAATACTGAAGTATCAAATAATTTCAAGACACTATACAAAACATATCGTCAGCTTAAATCGTTTTTAAAGTTTCACTTACCGTTGTGTGGCAGGTGCCATCCCAATCTGTGCCCTCCAATTTTTGTTCTGTTGCGCTGTTAAATCTTCCGGCTTCAGTACCCTCGGCGGATCTATAGCGCCTCTCAGTTTCTTGGCCATGAACTTGTAAGAAATGGAGTACTTCGGATCCCTGAACCTCACACAGCACACTGTGTTGCCCCTCAACTCAGCCAAACCCTTCACCGGGGAGTGCAGATAACTAAAGAATAACATTTTCAGTTCATAGTGAACTTTATACAAAAACAAAACAAACAACAGTTCTTACCCTCCAATTTTAACACATTCAGTTGCTGCAAGCATCGTCCCTTTCATACCCTCGGACAAAATTTCACTTTCAATATCAATACTGAGGCTCTGCTTATAAATACTGATGACCAAGTCAGAATTCTTGTGTTTCAAAGACATGTAAAGTCTATCGTCACCCCTCATGTTACGTTTACGCTCAGATTCCGTTAACAAAGAGTAGTAAGGCTTCAAAGCATTGAACAGACGATTCTCATCAACAAAGGGTAGCAACGCAACTCCTTGCCAGGCAAACTTTTTGCCATTTAAATCGATTTTGAAATCCTCAGGATAGAAGTCGATGATGGGAGAGTCCTACAATTGAATTGTAGATAAAACATAATTTCGGAAATATTTACAAGTCTTACAGGTGAAGTCATGAGTTCGGCCCAGGGTTTCGGCACATGTTTGCTGCTAGCAGCTGGGAAAACGCTCATAAGTTGTTCCAGTGGATTGAACTGAAATTTAATTTTGATCAACATGTCTCATAAATTAGATAGTCAAATTAACTCACTGGCACTGTATCAGTATCAAATTCAGTGCTTAGCCCACAGATGTTATAAAAATCTGAAGCAAACGGCGCATAGTGGTAAGGAAAATACCACTTCCATGACGGGCATCCCTGGTAATAGTACTTTAAAACCCAGCACAATCCTCTGACATAATTCAATGCAACACAATGTCTGAAATATCTCAATAAGTACAAAAAAAATGAGAAAAACGAATTAAAAAAAATAAAATAATGGGTCAGAAAATATTAGGACTGGTTAGTTACCTAAATTCCAGCTCATCCGTGCTAACATCAAACTTTGACTCATAATATCTCTCTTTAAATCCATTTTCCCACAATCTCACTTCATCATGTGCTTGATCATCATCAGAATCATCCTCATTATCGTCATCATGACTACGTTTTGTGCCGCTTGGCAACTCTTTAGAAGGACCTGCCGTATCAAGCATACTCTCCAAAGCCGTCTTAGCGCTCACTGTATTCATGCCCGCTCGACGAATATCATACGCTTCATTTCTGGCATTTGTCACTGTCGCTGCCTCATCAATGCGCTAACAAATAGTTAATTAAAATTTCCTAATACATAGTTAATTAATAGCTAAAAGTTGGTGAACTTACCTTTGGTGCAAACTGGGTATTATGTACCAAACTCCAGTTGGGCTTACTAGAGCTATACTCATCAGACCGTTGTCTCTTTGCCTTGTCTCTCGCTTTAAACATCAACTCCCTCTGCTGTCTCGATTTAAATATCTGGTCCTCTACTTTACCCAACTCATACATGATCAACTGGACTCTCTCGAGATTCACATCGCCACTGTCGGTTAAGTAGCCCTGGAATGTGTAATAATATGGTTAAAAAATGAATATCAGCATCAAAATGAAGTTAGTACTGCCTACATGTATTTCAATGTAATAACAATACAGATACATGCTTGAGCATAACCTGAATATTTAATACATAATATTTATTTATTAGACTAGAGAAGTTATAGAGTAGAAATAACTATGTGTCTACTACAATAAATCGGAGAAAATAAAATATTATTTGCAACTAATAATAAGTACATGCAAGTATCATTCATTTATCAATTTTTTTTTACTGAAGTTTGCTGAATTAACTGAAAATTAACCTAATAATTACCCCTGTTTTATACACGCAGTCCTTGTACAATCCAATAAGTCTGTCAATGGCATTTTCTCTGATCTCCAAACTGGGTAAATGGGGTAAGAAATCATTGCCCACAAAGAAACACATGAAAACCCAGTCATCGACGACGCGTTCGAAATCATATCTGAATGGTAGATTCGGCATGTACAACTCTCTCTCAAGGTATTCCTTCAGCACATTCAATCTTACGAAAATGAATTCGGTTTCAGAACCAAAGACAACATCTGCTGGTTGCTCATGCTCCGACTGACAACCACCAGTGCATTCTTTCATCTCATGACCTGGAAGAGGATTGAATTGGAAAATGTATTTATTTAAGAACAAATTTGAAAATGTAACTTCTTCTTTATCAAACAGCAATGTTGATAGTACTTAAAAACATTTCATTACAGGCAAACCCTTAACTATGGCCACATTTTGCTTCTTTCACTACATAAAATTGCAAGATTTCCACTAGCAAGGTAATTTAAATATTTAAAAGGATAATAATGTGTAATAATAGCTAAAAAAAAGCTAAAATAAATTAGAAGCTAATATGAAGTTGCTTTAACAATAAACAATACATCAATGGCAACAAATAAAAACTTCAAGAAAAAGTACCTTTTCACAGTTGAAATATTAATAGTTGATAAGCAAATGAATTTTTGGAAAAAAGTATTTACAACTGCGATCAGAACTTGAACCTGGATCTCTCAAGAATTTTACCAATTAAATTACTGCAGTCCTACCTCTTTCCTTTACGATGTTCATATTTCAATAGACAGAGAGGGATTTTCCACACTGCGCTCCGAATGTTAGGTAATGTTTACATGAGAATATACACATGAAATGAATTTTCAAAATGCGAACATTGAAAACGAAAGAGATAGGACCATATTAGTTTATTTATGTAAAATCCTCAACATGATTTGGAGAGATCCAGATTCAAGTCCTGGTCACAACTGTAACTACTTTTCTCCGAAAATCCATTTTCTTGTGATTTCATCCCTTTAGACCATAAAGGAGATAAATTTAAATATAAATCATCCCAGATCATTCAATTCCTTTAGTGGTATTAGCCATGGAAATAGTTATTTCAAGGTGGTTTATATGTTCAATTTCAGATTAATAGCTATTATTTTATAAAAAAATAACTTGCCTATCTGGCCGCATATCTCACAAGGCCTCGGCTTGTTCGGTTTGAACTCCTCTCTGATGATAGTGAAGTTAGGCTCATGCGTAGCCAAACCTAACATAATAAGATCAGCATCAGCGCCACACAAGCAATGTTGCGTGTTCGGATCGTGGTTGGGTTGAGCTCTCTGCTTACGAATGAAATCCATGATCTTGTGTTCTCCTTCTCCAGGAACATTCGCATCAGACAATATTACTTTGACATTCTCCCAACCTGGATCATTGTTCAGCCGCTCATGGATGTAGTAGTGAAGGCACTGCGATAGCTTTGCCATGAAAGGCGTACCAGGAGTAATACAATTGGAATCAAAGTGTTCCTCTTTAGGTTTCTCATCTGGTAGCTTGATCCCCTTCAACAACAGCTCGGCTCTTATACGCTTCACCTCCTGCATCTTCTCAAAAGCCTCCTTAGCGGCCCTGAAGCGCCTTGAACGCTGTTGGTTCATCTTAGCTCGGGGAGCTACACCATCGATAGCCATGTAAAGCAGCTTCCTGGGTCGAACGATCTTAAACAGCCTGTCAATGCATTCGAATATTGCGATCATCATTTCATCCTCATTCTTAGGGGCAGGCCTGTCTTCCGGATGGGTACAAGGATGAATGATTCCATTCATATCCAAATACAAATTATCGAACTCGACTCCATTTGGATTTGGCTCCGAGGAGTTTATTGGTATGAGAACTCCGTTCACATCGACAGGCTGCGTGATAACAAGGGATTATTAAAATAGGTTCAGATTTATAAACAAATATAACCTTACCTTTTGTTCCACGCAAGGTACAATAACCGATGGATATTTTCTACTCAACCACCTAAAGAATGCTGGAACTCCCATTGTGCCTAGAGGAGTAATGAATTATTATTGAATATGTTCAACGCACAGCTGATTGATATTAACTAAAACAACATATTTTCGTTCACTTGTTAATTTGGCGAACGGTGTTCTACCAAATAAAAATGAAGGTGTACGGAACAACAATTGCAGAAACCGGCCAGTGTTCTGTGTTTATGCTAACAGTTCTGTGAGGTTTGAATTTCACACTAAATTCTATGGAACTATAAATCTAGAGCTAATTTTCATTAATTATTAGTTAAGAATAATTATTAATGGAAATTCTGTTTCAAAAGGCACGAAAGGAATACTCCGGACACTAAAATTATTTCGTCTGTGTGAATTCTATGTTCTGTGTTCCTCATGGTGCTTGATTTAATTACGCCAGTATTCCTTTTTTGTTTGGACTGTGGAGGTAAATGTACGTTCGTGAATTGTGAGGTTTAAAAGTGGATTTATCACCGAAATATCTCAGAAACAACGAAAACTATTTGTCGCAGTGAATACTGTGATGCAAAAACTGTGCCCAAGCAAGGGTATGTTGATGAACGATTAATTTTATGTGTGATGTTTTCGGATTACGGTCCGATTTTGAGGTTAACCAAGAAGAGGGGAATTCAATTAAAAGCGTTTTAAATTATGTTTCTGAGATTTTCTGGTGCAAAAGTGGGTCGAGTGCTTCGCGTTCATGCATTTATTCCGTTTGTTACAGATGTCGTCTAAAATCATTAAGTCTGGTGGAGCAGAGCCCGATTCATTCGAGCAACAAGTAGCTCAGGCTCTTCTCGATCTAGAAATGAATTCTGACTTGAAAGCTCAGCTTAGGGAGCTTCACATTACTAAGGCTAAAGAAATTGAATGGAATAACAAGAAGGTGAGTAATTATTCACTACTAAACTTACTAATTCTCTTGAGCACTTGTGTTGTAATGTCCCCTCAAAGCTAGGGTGAACCTCATTGCTGTTGAAACCAACTAAGGGCGCATTACTTGTTAAACACTGTTTACAGTTTACTGTTTACTGTTTACAACAAACACGTCTGGTGAATGTCAATTCGGAAACAGTTTGTGAATTATATGACATTGAACTTTTATTTTTGAACATTTATTAACTATATTTCATACATTTTTAATGGTAACTAGTTGAAATTTGTTAGATGTCTTGCCATAAACAGACTCTCAAATCAGTAACCAGTAACAGTAAGTTTAAAGAGTTTCTTGTGAGCTTATGCATTACACACATCCCTAATTTTTTTGGATATTGTTAGTAACTCTATAAATACATCTATTTGCACAGACATTTATTTATGACTCTGTATAATTTCTACAAGTTTGAATCTTTAATAAATTTAAAATGTTTTATTGGCTTTGAGGAGAATACATCAGAATTCGTTACATTGCTCCATTGCTTATCAATTCATACTCTGAAAGATTGAAGGTGGTATAGTAGTGAAGTGTTACTAATAATGTAATATTCTGATACAGCTGAGGGGTACAGTTTCATGAAAAAAGTCTCAAAGCCAGTCGTACGACATTCTTTTGATTACGAGCAAAAGAAGTCGTGATTATTAGCAAAAATAACAATGTTATTATTTTTGATGTTAGTGGAGCATAGATTCACAAAGGTATATTTATTAATTATTTGATTGTGCAACTAAAGCTAGTGAAATTAGAGTAAAAATTGGAAAAGTAGGAATCACTTTTAATGAGAAATTTATTTTGCAATCGCATCCTCAATTGCTATGTTTTCACTACATTAATATACTGTGTTAGGGCCTATATTTTTACTGGTGCTTCTTGCAAATAAGTCAATGAGAGAAACTTGTCATACTCTGGGTATGTAACGTGAAACAGTGTATTGTCCTTTAACTTGTTATGCAGAGAGAATAGAAAGGAAAAGGTGATAGTATCATGGCTGTAAAATTTCAACAGATTTACCCAAATATTCTTGCCTACAGTAAATAAAATTAAATGGTCAATGTCCATTGGGCTAATGCCGATTCATATATAAATTTAGTTTCACTCCAGTATAAT
Source organism: Cryptocephalus primarius (assembly GCA_963576515.1). NCBI lineage: Eukaryota > Metazoa > Arthropoda > Insecta > Coleoptera > Chrysomelidae > Cryptocephalus > Cryptocephalus primarius. The sequence continues at coordinate 8,806,785 of OY754936.1, forward strand.
GAAATATGTCTGTAAAGTTAATAGGTTCTACAAATTTACTCTTTGGTTTTTCCAGTCCGTTATTATCTATGTGCCGATGCCGAAACTAAGACAGTTTCAAAAGATTCAAACCCGCTTGGTTCGAGAGCTTGAGAAAAAATTCAGCGGTAAACACGTTGTCTTTGTGGGAGAAAGGAAGATCCTTCCAAAACCTACTAGAAAGACACGTTCTGCGAATAAGCAGAAGCGTCCAAGATCCCGCACATTAACATCAGTGTATGATGCTATTCTTGAAGACCTCGTATTTCCTGCAGAAATCGTTGGTAAGAGGATTCGTGTGAAGTTGGACGGTTCTCAGCTTGTTAAAGTGCATTTAGATAAGAATCAGCAGACTACAATTGAGCATAAGGTAAGACGACTCAGAGAATTTTATCAGTGTGTAATTGATTAAACAATTTGTTTTATTGCGTGTTTTACATTGAAAATCAAAATTATAGGTTGGGTATTTTTTTTTTCTTTCAGGTGGACACCTTTGCTTCAGTTTACAAGAAGCTAACGGGAAGGGAAGTTACTTTTGAATTTCCTGAACCTTATTTGTAAGCTGATTGAATCTACTTAATAAAAGTTGGAACCTTATGTAGTTGCTTTCTTTCATATCTATATTAAACTGCTATTAATAAAGAACTTATAATCGAGAGTATATTACGTATCTTGTAATTTATTACAAGACGGTTGTCTTGGTAATTTTTTACCAAAGGCTCCAGTATACAAGTAAAACTAATAGACTTTAAAATTATCATCAATACTTAAGTTCGTCATATCTCCTAGTGGACATAGTAGATTGAAAGATGAGACAAAACGTTTTGTCAAAGTGTGACGCTCTGACTAATGATTTTGGTGCCAAATGATGGAGTAAGATACATGTACAAAACGTGATGTAGTTTTCTGTAGGAGAAAAAATCGGATATATTCCCGTTTTCCAAATGTAATTAATGCAAATCAAGTTGAAACTCAACTCGGTTTTCAATCTTCATTTTTTACTCTATGAAATTTGTCGACTCTGCTTAGAACAGGGTTTGGATCGACGCTGTATAACATTGCGTATGAGGGAGTCACATTGCGTCTGGAAAAGCCAGAACCTGGTGATAGTGGTGACAGCAAGGACCCCAGATGAGATCGAGGTGAAGGCGCAGACAGTAACGCACAAGATGGGGTACAACAGATTAGAGTTGGCACTGGAGAAATTTAAGGCTATCATTCTGATCAGGAGGAGATTGTGAATCCCTCGGGAGATAAGGGTAATTAAATTCATTATGAAAGTGGACCTCCATTCAACACCAAGATGTTTAAAAGGAGGGAGAATGCCAAATGTGTGGAAACAAGATGAATGATTCCAGGCAAGCCATGCTACTGTGTGATGGTGGGGAACGAGAAAGAAGTGGGGGGGAGGGGGGACAAATTGTTTGTAGTAAACAAAATCGCCCTTGGACTCAGTCTTGCGCTCTAGGAAATCACGAGAGAAATGTAACCTCTAGCTGAATCCCTATTCACTAGGTGATGAGTTCAGCAGGAAGATACTTACGTAATGCAATACTTACAATTTTCGGGAATGTTCGCACTTGGTGAATCCATCAGTTTCTAGTGAATATCTCCTGATTACAAGAAAAGTTATACATTCACATATATTGCAGACAGTCCAGTTATAACGTTCATCTATCGATTTCTTTCGACACTGTGAGTTGTAAATTTCTTCACGAGATGGCGCAACAACTTTGTTGTCTGTGCGACATTTGATTTAATAATTTGACTGAAGGTAAAAAGCGATTTCAATTGGCAAAGAGGTAAAATATTGATATTTAATCGGTCGAAAATCAATAGTGGCGGTAAAAGTGAATGTATATTTTTTTATTTTAGCGTAATGATTAACAAACCAGGAACTTCAGTTGTAGATCCAACAAATCCAATGAGGGACATTGAAGTCCTTGGTCTCCCAGGAGACTCGATTAGCGCCTTAAAGTTCTCGCCAGGTTCCAAACAAAATTTTCTTGCAGCTGGTAGTTGGGATCAGACCGTAAGATATTGGGAGATTGCGATGAATGGTACTAGTACGTCTAAGGCACTACAGGATAATGGAGCGTCAGTACTGGATATTGCCTGGAGTCATGATTGTTCCAAGGTAAAATGTATAATAATTATGTAGTTATGGTATCCTGTTAACTCCATAGTGTTGTCTTGGAGCCAGTTGACGAGACTATTGGAGGCACTAAAAGTGCTAAGCTTTTTAAAATCTTGTTCAAGCAATTCCATAAGTCCAATTCTTCATTCTATATTGCTGTCTAGTAAATTCCAACTGTAGAAAGGTAGGAAAAACATTTCTGACGAGTTCCATTGGAAACTTTCAGTCACTAATCAGTCACTAATTATGAAATGCTGGAGGAACATATGGGAATAGCGTCAAAAACGTTGAACGTCCACTGAAAGGTTCCAATGAAACACTTAAGAAACTCATGAAAAACAATAGTTTTCTTATTGATTGTGCATTGGATTTCTTATGATTTTTTTTTCTAGACTTTTTTGTCGTGATTTAGTCTCTGAAACTTCTAAAACATATTTTGAGACTTTTTAGGGGAGATTTTCATATTTTTGAAATGATTCTTAAATGTTCCTCCCACATTTCACTACTTAATCTTTAATTTCTACATTACAAATTAAACCCTTCTGAAGTGTTTCTCCTACCTTCTTTGTTATATAGAATATGCTCAGATATTTGGGATACATGTGAGTCCATGGAAAGCACTCAAAGACATACTTCAGACTTGACCTAATGTTTCTGCAGAATATTCTTAATCATCAGTCAATATTGACCCTCTGCCCAAAATTCCTGTTTATAACTCCCCTGAGTATCACACTAAATGCTGGTAAAACGCATTTATAGGTGGATCCAATAGATATGTCTACATCGTTAAACAGCTTTGATCCTTTTAGCTTTTCACCTGTCGTTTTAGAACTTTGAACCTTGTTAAATCTTATGTTGTGTTTTTAAACAGATATACATAAGAGAGTATTTCCTATTTTTATGCTAATTTAAATTATTGTCTTCCTCAAATATTGTTTATGAAAGTAGAGGTTGGTTAATAACGATTTTTTCAGTTAGTTTGAATATATATCCTGTGTATGATTTCTGTGCGACCCAGCTGCTTTTGTTTGTTATACTTATATGAGGAAAGAATGAGTTTTTATTATGGTTATATCATACTTGGAATATTTTCTTGTAGGTGTGATATTTAATAATGGTATTCAATAAGTAACCATTCTAATGGTTTTAGTACTTTGTTTTCTTTTGCTAGATATACATAGCTGGAACAGATAATTGCGCAAAAATGTGGGACTTGCAGGCAAATTTATTGATAAATATTGCCAATCATAGCGCTCCCGTCAAAACATGTACATGGATAAATACTTCAAATTTCTGCTGCTTGATGACTGCCTCCTGGGACAAAACACTGAAGTTTTGGGATATTCGCTCTCCTTTGCCAGTTTTAAGTTTTGATCTCCCAGAACGATGCTACTGTTCCGATGTGGATTATCCAATGGTTGTAGTTGGCATGGCAGGAAAGCTAGTTGGACTATACAACCTCGAAAGGAAACCTCAAAAACAAGAAATGAACATCCCGTTATTTAATTCTAGAAGTGTTGCTATATTTAAGTAAGTAAACTTTTATGAAACCATAAAGTCAATGAGAATATTCTTCTGTGTTAGGAATAAGGAGAGGCATCCAGATGGTTTTGCTTTGGGTTGCACCGATGGCCGGGTGGCTATCCATTACCTCAGTTCAAAAAGCTCAGAGATAAACTTTTCATTTAAATGCCACCGCATTATCAACAGTAATGACAACTTTGAATACATTTATGCTGTTAATGATTTGGCTTTTCATCCTGTTCACGGAACTCTAGCTACCGTGGGCTCTGATGGAACCTACGCATTTTGGAATAAGGACACCAGATCTATGCTAAAATCGTCAGAAGTAATGGAACAAAGTATCGTAAAATGCGATTTTAATTGTGATGGCCGGATATTTGCCTATGCAGTTAGCTATGACTGGGGCAAAGGACATCATTACTATGATAAGCGAATAAAGGATAGAATCTTTCTAAGGGACTGTTTCAATGAAATGCGTTGCGAAAATTGATTTACCTAGAAATTAAATTCTTTGAAATGGTAAGAATTCACTTTTATCTTATTTTGAGCTGATTTCTCTAAGTACGAAAAACGAATCAATTTTTCATTTTACAATATTTTCTTTTTCAGGTATACACTTGTTACCCAACTACAATGACTGAGATTGTCGAACTTCCTAAAAACCTGAGCATTGTCAAAATTTTTTATAAACAATATGTTTCTGAATAAACTTTAAAACCTGTTGGAAGTTTTTTCTAGTTATAGCAGTGTAGTTTCTAAATGTATTACATACATTCAAAGAGTAAATATATCGAGATATATAATGTATCGAGAAAACAACAGGATTTATATCTAGCTTTACAGACATTATTTTGTTAATAAGAGTTTTCGAAAAATAAATATTCTCAAAACAAAAGAATACCACTGTGAATCTCTGAGTAAGTCAAATTCATCTGCCGATGAAGGTGTTAACATATTTCTGAGTGACCCCTGCTAAGCATAGATCGACATTTAAATTTTCAAAATCAAACATGTTGAATAGTACCAACAGATGGTTCAAAAGTGATTTTGTATAATATAAACCGGATTTTCTTAAAAGAAATTTGGGTCAATGTAACTAACCCAATGTTCACATATATATGATAGATTCTTAATTATCTGATCCCTTTTACTACATGATTAACTGTTTTTTGGATTAACTATTTTAGTTTCTCATAAGTTTACCCCTATATAAATTAATTTGAATTTTAATGTAATAAAAAAAAAAGAATATATATAGTAAGAGTAACTGCAATTTAACTTTATTATCTCCACATATTTGGTTTAACTATATGGGCTTTCTTTAGTTAGGAATCACATCGTCGGAATAGAAACATCCCATAACACATAAAACTTTATTAACTACTCTTTTTACATCTGATTAATAATTTAATAATTCTTATTCCATTCCTCCATTTCTTCACGTTCTTTAGCAACCTGTTTAACAAGAGGTGTTAGGTAAAGTTTATCTTCCTCCAATTTCGTCCACTGTTCCTTGGGAAGAATCGAGTGCTGGATGGACAGCTGGACTGCGCGAAGGATACGGAAGTTCCTCTCATCAATCACGTTCTGAGGTAATCTCTTCAGGGCTTCCTTAACGTCCTGGTTTTCATACAGTAGGTCGTCTCTGTGTAGACCGTATTTGTTGAAACCGGAAAGATTGTAAGCCCATTTTTGCAGGGCACTGGACATAAAACGCCTCTGGACAAAACTCACTGCCATCGTAGGGGTGCGAAAGTACAATTTTCCGAAGTTGTTAGATAACAGCTCGAGGATAATAGCAGATAACCCCACTAAATGTCAACCGTCAACATCACAGATCAGATTCTTCTACTAAATTTATTTACCTGTAGCACAGGATACTAATACGAAAAGCGACACTCGAAACGGTGCCTTTGAATTTTAAATTGGAGCAACCATTTTGTTGGGGGTACTTGAGGCAAACCCTGGAAGTTCAATAAATAACGTGCCTTGTTCCAAGTAACTATAGTTCTATATTCTATTATTCATAGTAACTATAGGTATCATGTTTCGTGGTCGTGTTGATTTATCCGTTAATATTTGTCCTTTGTCCTATGCTAACCTAACATAACCTTAATCTATAGTTCATGCCATTTTTTGTTTGGGTTTGTATTTGCCTCATTCGAGAAGATATAGAATATATTTACGGATAAGAAGTTTGGCTTATAAATTTGGGTGAGTTTTTAAGAAAACACTAAACGTTTCTAATTTGTTTTTGTGCATCGAAATTGTGTGTTCCCTTACTGAGGTAGGAACATCTTAGGGGGCTAGCAGGACACCTCCATTACAGATTTACCTAAAAATTTCATGGTCTTGAAAATATCCATACAGTTGGACGAAACGTCGACTGTTTTCTTCACACATCAATAAAAGAACATAAATATCATTGGGTCGTATTTTTTGGGATTGCTTCTATTTCTATCGAGACATACTAGGAAAACTTAATTTTTTGACCAAATCCCCGAGAACCTTTATACTGTTAAACTAAAGTGTTCCTTTGAATTTTTATTGAACCTTTTTCAGATAAGATGAATTCAGATGAAAAGGAAATCGATGTACCCGAAGATCCTAGTGTACCATATGAGGTGTATACAAAAAAATCTAATAAATTATATGCTCAGCGATTCAGTGAAATGGTAAAAACTGGTAAGAGAAGCGACGGTAGAAAATTCGCTGACACTCGAAAAGTATGTAAGTTTCCTTGTGATTTTCTACACCTGCGTGTTTGTTATCCGATTGATTGTAGTTCTAAAACATGGAATCGTAACTGGCGCGAGAGGATCAGTTTACTTGGAACAAGGTGATTGCAAAATAATCGCTTCTGTATTTGAACCTCTGGATCTGCCAACTGAAGTAGATTATGATGTCGATGGAGAGATAGATTGTGACTTCCAGTATGTACCATATGGCACTTACAAACGTAGTTTATGTCAGCAGGATGATGAAGAAAATCATTATAGTACTATTATTAAAAATGCCATAGAATGTCTAGTTCCTCTACATAAAATTTGTAATCTCATCGTGGAAATCAACATTGTAGTTTTGCAAGATGATGGTTCTTGCTTAAGTGGCGCCATTTTGTGTGCTGCATTGTGTCTTGGTGACGCTGGGCTTCCCATATATGATATACCAACATCTCTCACTGTAGCTGTACAAAATGATGTAATACTTGTGGATCCAACACTCTTTGAAGAGAATTTATGTATTGAAGCAGTAAAAAATGAATGTGATCATGCAGTTGTGGTTGCTACTATGACACATAATCATAGGCGACAGATACAGCACTATTATCAAACGGGTATTATGACAACACAGAAATTAAGCCAGGCATTGGAAGCTATAGAAGAGGCCAGCAAAAAATTTCTACCATTGTTTAAAAGAAATATTTTGATTCAAACTACTGGTAGTAGTAGTCGTCCTTCGGATGAAAAAGCCCTTCAATCAATTTGTGGCTTCTAAATATTTTACTCTAGCCAATTACGGAAATATTGTAACGAGAACGTTTAGGGTATCAGTTGATCACTCTGGGTCAACCATGCAAACACGAGAGAGATATAGTGAATAGAACTATAGATCTACAATTGGTTTTATTTTACATTTTTATATCCTATACATTATGAAAAATGTTTCATTATAGTTTTATAATTACATATTTGATGATGACGTACAAATCATTTCACCCAAGTAGACAGAGACACAAGGGCAACAAGTGTCTGTTTAGTTTTATTTCAGCTTTCTTCATATAGTCATAATAGGAAAAAAAATGCCCTTGCTTCTCTCTCGATACTTAGGTGAGAGAATCTGTATGCTAGCTTTCATTTCTAGGTTATCAAAGAATTATTTGATATTTGATAGATTTTTTAACATGTGAAATCAACAATCTACCATCATAACTGAGGGATGCAAAAATCCAGGGTTCAGCTGGAGACCATTCAGCGCAGTACACACTATCCTCATGTTCACACCACTGCAAAGGTCCATCTGCACACCTATTCAAAAAGATAACATAAGCATAAAAATATCTTGGAAGTCAAAGTATTTTAACTTACATTTGTTTCGTCTCCAAGTTCTCACTTTCATCCTCTAGGTCTATATTCACATTACTTTCTGAACTCACGCTTGCAGCACTAGATAAAAGTACTCTAGCATCAGAACTGGATGTTAGAATAAGTTGATCATGGAAATGGTTAAATCTCACGCACCATACCCTACAATAAAGCATATGAGAAATGATAAATATTACGATAGACTGTCTACTATAGTAGACAGTACATAACTCTGCTGAACAGTTCGATGAATTTTAAAAAACATGTTCAATTCGCCATTGTGTGTGCTCCTTACGCATTAATTAGTTTACTATAATGAGGTTCTACTATATTTTGATTTTTACCAATGTGAGTGGTCGCTTCTAGAAAAAATAGGTGCATTAGGCTGTCGAAAGTCCCATATTTTAACAAAACCATCATCTCCACAAGTTGCAAGGTGGTACTGCTTGTTCATGTTAAAATCGAGGTCCCTTATTAATTGTGAATGTGCCCCATCTATGCTCCATGCTAGATCGCCAGAGCGAATGTCGTAGGTTTTTACATGTGTTTCCGTAACAGTTGAAAACTAAGAAAAATGTTTATTGTGTACTTAATGTATACTGTATGTGTTTTCAGCACTTACTTGATTGCAGTTTTGATGAGGATTCCATTTACCGTTGGTGAATTTTGGGTTATTTTTACCTTCTAAATTAATACTAAGTGTATTTTTTGCTCTCTTTCCCATAACATCCCACAATATCACATGCGTGTCTATGACTGAGATCACTTTGGTAGCATCGGTTGGGTGAAATTCTGTAGTTTTGATGTCTACTTTGAATGATGATAAATCAAACTTAGTCACTTTTTTTAGATGCTCAATGGTGTCTGGATTTTCATCTTCGGGGAAACGATAAATACCCGTTTTCATTTTACAACTGTTTTCACTAGTAATGACATTGTGACAAGTGGCTATTCTAAGAGGATCCAGTGGACTGGTAGTGATCTTCCATATTTCACCACGTGAATGATGAAACACCTGAAAGTCTCTTATAGACAATTTTTTTGAATGTAGAGAGCAACTTACTGATGTTTTAATCACTGAAGTGTCTTCATTAAACTCCAACAAATGAATCTGATTATGGGCTTGCTTCAAAGACTGTGTTCCGATGACAAATCTAACCTTGTCAGTCTCTGCTAACTGGGGTGCCAAAGTTCTTGCCTGGAATTCCAAACCGTAGATGACAACATTCTCGTTCTCCATTAATTTATCTGAAAACAGGGTGTTATTAATTGTGCTTGGTGGAATGTTTGTTTATATGTATCTTTACCAGCAGATTTTTTTTTTAATTAGAACTACCTAAAAATTCAAAAGTTTGTTACTTTGGTTAACAGCAGAACTTTTCACCACAGTTGTATTCCTACATGAACACTTTTATGTGGGTATTATAATTACCTCACAAATAATTGATTTTAAAAACTGTCTTGGCGCTGCCTTGAAAAGGTATGTAGAGTAGAAGTATGACATGAAACACCAAGTTCGGGCGTTTGGTGACTCCGACTCCATAAAATTATTAATTTTTAAGGTTAAGTAAATCGAATTTGTTCGAGTTCAAAGTAAAGTGAAAGTCCAAAGTTCAGAAGAATCAGCCAGAAAGGAACTTAAAAAGTGGAGCGTTGAACAACTGAATGTGTTTTGTTTAAATTTTTTCAAAATGGCCTTATATGTAGCAAGAAATATTGTAAAGACTCATTTGGCACAACAGCAAACAAGTAAGTAAACAAGAAATTTATTGCCTCCAAAGGGAAACTATAAGAGTTGTTTCTCTTAAATTTTTTAGTCATCCTTCGAAATTTCTCAGTGAGCAATCATTTAAATGAAAAGAAAACTCTCACACCAAAAATCGGTCAAAATGTGGTGCTAGTGGATGGTGTTCGTACACCATTTTTAATGTCGGGAACTGATTACTCTAATCTCATGCCCCACGAGCTTGCCAAGCAGTCATTGAGGTAAATCTTAAATAAAATTCGATTCGGATAGCATAATTTTTAATTTTCAGTGGTATTCTTAAAAAAACTGGCATCCCTAAAGAGGTAATTGATTATGTTATCTATGGCACTGTCATCCAAGAGGTGAAAACGTCAAATATCGCAAGAGAAGCAGCCCTTGCAGCTGGTTATAGCGACAAAACTCCTGCTCATACTGTTACTATGGCCTGTATCTCCTCCAATCAAGCCATAACAACAGGTAATCAATTATACACTTGGTTAATAACATTTCTAACCTGGCAAACATAATAAATGTTAATTTATTGTGTTTGTATAGACAAACGTTTATATATCACATTTTATAGAATCTTGTATAGACTGACAAATTCCTGAATATTAAATGCGTTTAATTGTAGCTATCGGACTCATTAATAGTGGTGTATACGAAGTGATTGTCGCTGGTGGAGTTGAATTTATGTCTGACATACCGATTAGGCACAGCAGGAAGATGCGTAGCCTAATGTTAAAAGCTAACAAAGCAAAAACGCCTCAACAAAAGTTGGCTCTGTTAGCTTCAATCCGTCCTGATTATTTCATACCTGAATTACCAGCCGTAGCAGAGTTTTCTTCAGGTGAAACTATGGGACATTCCGCTGATAGGTATAGAAAAATTTCGTTTATGATGAGTAAATAGAGCCACATCACATAATGGTAGTCTTTCTAGAATGAACTAAAGAAGCCTTCAAATTGTTTTGTTCCCATGTAAATTCACAACACCCAAGCCGCTTCTGACTAATGCACTCAAATATATAGACCATTCTATCTTAATAACCCATCACTCGTGTATTGTAAAATGTGATGACCAGTGTGGTGAGTTCATGATATGTTTAGTCCTCTATAATTAATTCACCTGCTCGAGAAGAGGCTTATGTGATGTAAAGATTTATATGGACATAAAACTTTTATGCTTCTTAAATTTACTTTGGAAATATAACCAATGTGACGGTTTATTTCAATAACATAAATATGAATTCTGTATTTTTAGATTGGCAGCTGCTTTTGGTGCTTCAAGAGTAGAACAGGACGAGTATGCATTAAGATCGCATACTTTGGCAAAGCAGGCTTCTGACAATGGATATTTCACAGATCTCATCCCTTTCCAAATACCAGGACTGCCTAAACTTGTTAGTAAAGACAATGGCATTCGTGTTTCCAATATGGAGAAGTTAGGGGCTTTGAAACCTGCCTTCATTAAGCCACATGGGAGTGTAACAGCGGCTAACTCTTCTTTCTTGGTAAGAAAAAATATTTAACTCTCATGACGTGATTCAAGCGATTAAAGAAAAGACAAAGGCTATGTGGCGAATTCACGGCAAAACTTTCTTATAAATACTAAATTAAAACATATAAAGATTTTGCTCGGGATCTATCAGAAGAGAAAAGCGCGCCTATATAGAGCAACAGCAAAATACAAAAATGTTAACTATTGAAACAACAATAAAAATTGATTTTTAAGAGAACAGCTTAAAGTGTCATACAATGAAAGAAATCATACAACTTTTTAAATCTGTCTACATAATAGAGTGCCTTTAAAGTCTCTATAGCTTGGTTACGTATTATTTTTTTCTGTAAAACAATGTGAGATAAATAAAGATGAATTATTGTTACTATTAAATTAGCAATTAATATATTTCTTTTAATCTCAGAGTGATGGTGCTTCAGCTTGTATTGTTACTACTGAAGCGAAAGCCAAAGCTTTGGGTTTGAAACCCAAAGCCTACTTGAGGAACTTTATTTACGTATCTCAGGATCCGATCGACCAGCTGCTTTTAGGCCCTGCTTATGGTACCCCGCAAATCTTGGACAAGAGTGGACTGACACCAAAGGAAATCGATGTGTGGGAGTTCCATGAAGCATTTGCGGTAATAAATAATACCACAAATAATGTACTGGATCACAATTTTGATTTTTCAGGGACAAATTTTAGCTAATTTCAAAGCAATGGATAGCGATTGGTTCGCGCAGCACTATATGAATAGGAAAAGTAAAATTGGCGCTCCTGATCTGGCGAAATTCAATAAATGGGGGGGTTCATTGTCGATTGGGCATCCATTTGCAGCCACTGGTGTTCGTTTAGCAATGCACACAGCCAATAGATTAGTCAGGGAGGATGGACAGTTTGGATTAATTGCTGCCTGTGCTGCAGGGGGGCAAGTAAGTAGTTCTATGAGTTTTGAATTACTGAATGGTAAATCAGAGCTAATTTAATTGTCTTATATTGTAACTTTCTTTTTCTTTCAGGGTGTTGCTATGATTTTGGAGCGACATCCTGATGCTACACCCAACTAAACTTTCATATGAGGAACTACTGATTTTTTTATTGTTACATGTTAGGAATAATGAATTTTATAATGGATCTATATATTAATAGCATAATAGAATGTTATTTTAGATAACTGAATTTGTATTGTCACAAATATTTTTTTAAAACTTCCATACTTGTAAAACAATTTACATATATTGCTACCTAACTGTTTATACTGTTTATAACAATAAAACACTTAAAATATAATAAATATCACACTGTCACCTAAACAAAAGTAACTGATCAAAGGAATGCCCAAGATTTGATAGTTCAAAACGGATTTTTGTTTTGTGAGCTAGTGTGTCTAGTGAGCTCTCTGGAAATGTTTATTTTGTAGTATCAGAAAATCATCCTCTTCAATTTTGAAAAATAGTCTCGAGAGCTTTAAAATGTAGTCTGCGCGACGACTCGAAAAACGAGAACTGCGTTTCTTATTTTGGTATCAGGATAGCAGGAGAGCAAGTAGGTGACGAGGTGGTGGCCGCTCTATCTAGCGGGTTGTATACACACAGGGGTATCGCCATAATTTAAATCAAAGACTAATGGTCGAATGGAGTTCAAGTGCGGCCACGGCGTTCAAATTGAGTCATTATACAGACAGCATGACGGTCTTTTCGCATCATTTCTGAAATTCAGTCATTTTCAAGATAATAGTAATTGGTGGCGATTTAGCGTCCTCTAGAGGATTTTATCCAAACCTCTCACAGCCATATGAAGCTAACGCTAAGAGATTGCCAACCATAAAGATATAACACTATATGAAAGACAAGCCGTAGGACTGCCAATATGTAGAAGCGTCCTAGAGAACGAGACTCAGCCCAAGTATTTGTCGGAGCAATGTATTAGTTTGTTTGCCTAATCTCGGTTTTTACCACTATACAGCTTTCATCTATGAGTTTTGAACGCTTATGTGGAGATGGCGCCACATCAGCAAATGGTAATTGTCAGGAAACGAAATATATTTCTAGAATTATGCGAGAAAAAAACAGTTTTTTCTAGTACTATGAGTCAATTTGAACGTCGTCAATGAATTCACACTCAATCTGACCATTAGAATAGTTGATTTCAGTTGTTATAATACTCTTGTGTGTTACACCCGCTGGGCACGACCGCTACCTCTTCAATCTTCTGTGATCCTGATACCAAAATGTGAACCGTTTGCTGGCATTTCGACGGAATATTGCGCAGTCCATTCGCAGATACGTCAGGTAGGAGTTTATAAATTTTGAGCTATTGAAATATTTGATTTTCAAAATGAATGTGGCGCTCGAAAGATGATGATTTACTGATGCCTGACATGAAAGCTTCTTGTTCCTAAAAGGTTGAATTTTCGAAGTATAGACAAATGTATGAAAAATCGGTGTCCATTTTTTATAAAAATATCCCACATTTTAAAAGCTTTTGAGTCCAGCAAGTTGAATTGAATCTCAGCCACAGGCTTCAAAACCATCAAACTTGTAAACCTTTTCATGCCTCATATTAAATTCCAAATTTTTGTGGTTGAGAAAAAGGAATGGAGAGGAAAATGGGAATTAAAATTTGATTACACCCTCTGCCCCTTAACTCGTACTGCGGATTACCCCAAATAATTAAACGATTTTTTCCAAAAATGAGCACCTGTATAGATTTCAATCTTGTTGGTTAAACTATTTTCGAGATATTCGTGTTGAGAAATAGTGGCACCTCACAGTTTAATAGATATTTAATATAATTTGAAGGGACAAAACAGTATTTATTTACTATTACTCTGCCATGTTTCATTAGAAATTCAAATTGTTTTCTTGTTACTCCAGAGAATTTTATCCCCAGTACAATTATGCTATGTATAATTTTATTTATTGGTTGTGAAGAAATCCATCAATTTTATGCATTGTTTATAAATTTTGTGTAGAAAGCTATATTTTTTACAATTTCTTTGGAAATTTTTGGGCCAAATTTAAAAACTTATAGTTCATCAAGCGAATTTATTGCAACTTTACTATTGAGAGCAATTATGTAAAGTGTATCATTTTCAGTTGTAATTGGATCGTAGAATCTCAATGTCAATTTCAAAAATATATCACATAGTGACGTGATGTTCGATAAGGACTTATTTATTGCTAAAAAATTTTTAAAAGTACTTATTTAACGGAATGGTCAAACGAAAAGATAAATTTATAATACAGTGGACAAAAAGGTACAAGTGGGCTATTCTTGATATGCTGAAATATCTTCATGTATCATGGATTCTGAAATCCTTAGATTGTTACAATTTTTGTTCGTGTAAGGAGCACATTGCTGGATACGTTCTCGGCATACTGTGGCAAAATTTAAGTTTACCTCACTCAAGGCAACTTTAACATTTGGCAGCCATTACAAACATAAATACCCCAAAAATTGATTAAGCTGCATTCTGAATTTTAACTATAAACACGTTTGATAGTGGAAGTGAATTAAGTGAACTTCTCATTATTATCTCTACATCAACATATATCTCAACCTGCAAACCGGCTTGAAACATACATCGACAAGCAAAGGACCAGGATGTCAAGGAAAAAAAGAAGTCTTTTTATTAAAGCACTATATAATAAGATTTTTCTAGAACAAAATCATACCAGAACAAGTTTAAACAGGTGCCTTATGAACAAGGTTGAACCAGTAGCCACACTCGCACCTCTTCGGCTCCCCCTTGTGTAACCACATCCAGTTTATGCAAGTTGCCTCCTCCTCGCAGACACATCCCACTAAGCGGGAATCGAAAGCAGAAGGGATCTCGTTGGGCTGCACCTTGGTACCCGGCCCTCGTTTGAACACCTTCAAGTCAAATGGATTGTCGTTGCCGGCCAGTTTGGCAAGCATCTCGCGCTTCTCCAAGCCCGTCGCATGCTCCACAGGGTCTCCCAAGGTTACTGGAAGAATGAATAAATGAGGTTATGTAAACATGTTTGAAAGAGAATACCCTGGAAGCAAAGTTAAACTATAGAAGACCCATTGAAAGTTACTAAAGATAGGAGCCTGATACCGGTGATTGAATTCTTGAAGGATTTCAAGGGGTTTCTCTGTAAAATTACGTAACAGTCAGTGGCAAAGATAACCCATAAAAAGGGGGCGAGGATCGCCTTCCACCGCTCAAAGATCTCCTTACCTTTAGTGGAATATCTGTAGCTAGGGCAAAGGACACTCCTTCTCGCGGTTGTCGCCAGAGCTCTTCCACAAAGCGATGCCATTTTAATTTTAAACGAACTCTCAAATAGATCCAATCGATATTTCACCAAGTCCGCAGAACAAGTTAAAACGGGACGACACGATCATGAATGTGTTCATTCGTGATATGCGTTGTCGGTTGCCTACAATGGCAAATCCTCAAATTAAAAAGTTTTTTTAAACTGTGAAACTCAAATAACTCGTCATGATTTCACTTTTGGCCTACTTCTGCATCAGAAACAGCACAGTTTGAACTTCCCTTAAACTAATTAAACAAGTATCATTTTTGTGTCTTGTGATTGTGATTGTTTTATCCAGCTTACCCCAGGTCTAGTTGTCATTCAAATTAAAAGCTTTTGGTAAATATATTATAATTAAAGAAACAGGTAAGTACTACACTTCACCCAAATGAGGTACTAAATATCTTACTTAACGACTTCAAGCAATTGAAGCGGCAACATTCGTTAACGAAAATTATGTAACAATTTCAGGTTAGTTTTTCATAACGATGGGGGGCGACCACGGTCATCATGATCCATACAAAATTCCCGACTACAGGATTTACAAGGTGGAAAATATCCCCAAGCTCGTGAAGACCCAGAAGGCGCTAGCAGCGATGGGGTTGAAGGATCCTTGGCTGCGGAATGAAGTGTGGCGTCTCGACGAGAAAGTGTGGGGTACAGAGCAGCAGAGGCTCCGGCTGATTTTCAGCCGAGGCTTCAGAGTCGGTTTAGCAGCCTTTGTTGTCACTGTAATAGGAACGGAGATATATGATCGCCTAAACCCTAGCACCCATGGTGGTCACCATTAAAATTTTGCGAGTTAGTTTATATGTTGATAAAAAACAACTGTAATATAATTGTGATGAAAAATATAATTGAATTTGATTTTACTTAAACAAACCTCGCGAATATGAAACAAAATTATGGAGTAATTACAGGTTTAAATAATACTAGGTTTATTATGAATGTTTTATTGGTAGCAATGAGCAAAATCAGTACAAAAGATAGATATTTGGTGCCTAAATATACAAAACACGAACTAACCTTACATTTGTGATAAAACTGATAAAAAGAATTAATTTCCTATATAAAAAAAAACCTAGAATAAATACAGATTCCTTACTTTAATTATCATCATCTTCGATTTTGGGAGCGAGATAATATCTCAAATGCCCTAAGTCCGGTATCTGATACTCAACAACCAGCGGCACATTATCAGACATCGATAACTGAACCTGAGGAGATAAAGGAGTTGCCTTAGTAAAAGAATTCAAATACTGGCAGGCGAAGGTGAGTGTGACAGGCTCCTGAAGCTCGATAATGACATTATCCTCTTCCTTATCGAAGTTACTTGTCTGGACTAGTTTTACGTTGGCACTACCGATGTCGCCCGCTGTTGAGAACTTAACGCCTTCTTTGGTGCAGGAGATGAGAATGGACTCTCCGAACTGGGTGAGGTCCCGGACTATCCTGCCAAATTCCACAGATGGCATCTTGATCACGCAGGAGAAGTCGGTCTCAGGTATCCCAAGGTGCTCCTGGTCAAGGTTGATCAGCTTCATCTCGTAATCAGAGATTCTGTCTTGCTTTTTCGACTCAAACATAAAGGTCACTGTGTCGGCATCGTCTTGGGCCTTGATAGTCACTATATCATCGCTACCGGCACATCGGAAGATCTTAAACATGCTGCAGGACAAAAAGGGCGAAATAAAAAGTGCTCAATGTACAAAACATGGATCTGTTAATAGCGGTAGACTGAAATATCCTTAAAGATAACCAAAGTGGTTACTTACCTTCCTAGATTCATCCCCATGGTAAGATTCCTGTCGCATCTATATTTATCGAAGCCATCGGCCCTCAAGTTGAGGGACACCAGAGACACGTGGGAATTGTCCATCGCCTGGAGCTGTATTCCGGACTCCGAACAATCGAAGCTGGCTTCGCTCAACAAGTCTTTAATGGCATCCAAGACCTTCTTGAGGACGGTGCTGTGTATCAAACGAGCTTCAAACATTTCGTTATTTTCTCTGAACTAACGGCCCGGAAATATTCAACAAACCAAGCTTAGATGAAGCTGTTGCCGACAATGTGGGAGAAATACGCGCGAAAAAACGACAACTGATAGATTTTCAAGGCCAGGACATTAAAATCGTTAGTTCTTTTCCTCTTGTTTCAAGCTGCGTTTGAATTTAAATCTACGCAATGAATAAAGTACTGTTTTCGAAAATACTTCCTTACAGTTGATTAAAACATGACTAACAATTGTAGAACTTTATAGTTCTGGCTTCAAAAACACGCATAACTAAAAATATCGACCTGAGCTAATTGCATAAAATTATTTTAGTTAACATCAATTTTTATTTCAGAATGACCTTAATCAATCCTTTATTAACTATACTTTATAGAGCTGATTAAACTTTACTGCAGAATGTTTATAACAATGAGATCTCCATATATATTTTTTTATTTTTATGCAAGTTTTTCCCATTCATTTTTTTCTAGCATAAGACTCAAATCCTCTTATGATTCTCAACTAGCACTGAACTCTAATGAAGAAACCATAAGATAGCAATAAATCCATTTTACTTGATGTAAAACAAAACACTATATAATATACAGTTTGCAGTAGACTCATGAAAGTACTGTTTTGATGTTTATTTCAAGCACCCTAGCTTACTATTTTTTATTAACGCCCATTACCAACCAGTTTTAGTGCAACATATTGCAGTCATGCATTTAGTGTTAATGTTGATTGTTGTAACGAAATAATCTATTGACCAGATTTTTTGTTACATATTATAAGTCAAGTTTATATAACATCACTATTTTACTCATTGCATCAACAATCATAATCACCTCTAGTTTCAATATGTTTGATGATTTACATGACTAACAAAGTTCCTTTATCAAAAACATATTACTTTGAGCCAATTACAAAAACCTCTCATGATTTTCAACTAGCACACATAAATTTTCTTATTTTTCATATAATAAGGAAATTAGATGGCAATAGATACACTTTATCTGATGTGAGAACAGCAAGTATAGTTTGCAGTACACAAGAAAGTATTGTTTGATGTTGATTTCCATCTAGCTTACAACTTTTTACTATACTTCAGAGTAAAACTTACAGAAATCTAACTTTTCTAGTGAAACCTTTAACAAGGATTAGTAATTATAGTGACGAAATTAAAAAAAGAAATATAAAATAATTGAAGTTTATTTTATCGCAAAAGAGTAATAAAATTTTGTCTATCCCTGTACAATTTCATCTTAGCACAATAAAAGATGTTTGTATGAACAGGACAGAAAATTTAGCTTCCCTCGGGGGCATAAAATATTAGTCTACATAATGTACACTTTCGTTTTAAATTACATTCACATCGACCAAGAAACATTAATTTTAACTTAAATGTCTAGTTTTGCTAATTAGCAAGCATTACATTTAAATAGATCTTACGATAATGTGGAAAGAAGTGAATAAATTAGCAAAAACATGTATAAACTATCATTCTTTCATTTCCACATCCTCTGTTTGCTCTGATAGACATATATCTGTATTGTTGCATTCATCTGTTTTAATACACTTTTCATCAATGTTGACAGAGGAATCTGGTTGATCTTCAGCAATTTTCTCGTCGGGTAATATTTTTTGGACATTTTTTATTTTCGATCCTCCAGATTCAATAGTAGGTTCTCCAACTGTTGAGTCAGGTTCTTCTATGTGGTTCATTTCAACTTCCTGCATATCTTGATCTTTTTCATTTTTGATTTCAGCTTTGTATTCAAAGTTTTTCTTAATTCTTTCCTCAATATGCTGAAGCTCTTCTAATGTTTTCTGCTTTTTGTTTGCAATTAGATCTGAAAAAATAGAAGTCTATCAAGCATGAAGTGCAAAACCAAATGAGTCTCTTACCATCAATGACAGTTTTACTCTCTGCTAAAAGTTCCTTTGATTTGTTTGTTAACTTTCTAGGTAGATAATAAATGTGTGGTTTCGCTTTCGTCATGATGAAATTCCTCCTTGGCTTCTGGTTGTTTTCCCATGCCTGGTACTCCTTCATTCGCATCATTTTCAATTCAATAACTTTTATTTCAGCCTGCCTTTTCCTTCGGTTGGAAAATAGTTCCTGTTTCTCGCGTTTAATCTCCTCCTTCTCTTTTATTTCATGTTCTTCAATCTTTTTCTCCAATTGTGCTCGTTTCTCCTCCTACAAAAACATGAATAATCCAAAAAAACATGATCATTTGTCCATATGAAACAAATTATACCAACAAGTAATAAAAAATGTGGCATTGCTCACCACTAGTTAGAACAGATCTCCAATATTTAAGTAATGAACTAAAACCTACTAGTTTCAGTAGTTACTTCAATGTTAACTTAGTATTAGTTAAACGCCTGATACGTTTTCTATAGTTAATAGTACCTATACTAAACGTCAAACAAAGTTGCGCTCACGTCATCAGCATTTTATCACACGTCTATTTAGAGTGTTGCCAGATTTTCGGAAATCTCGAATTTTTCGCCGCACTTATACAATTATTGAATTGCTGGTTGCATAAGTAACAAGTAATTAAAAATGTGTTGTGCTAGTTTTCAAATGAAAAATCACTTTATTACAAAAATAATTTATAAACCAACGAAAAACTTGGTATTAAATTTGTAGAACTAAACCATGGTAATACATTTTAAAAGCTATAATGTAAAAATTAATACATGATTCTTTATCTGAATCATATTAGTCATAATACAAATAGCGAATATGTAGTAAACTTATGGAAACAGAAATTTCCATTTTTCGTACATATCATCACTGGCATCATCACGATCATATTCTTCATCATCATCAATTTTATATTGGCGATTCTTTAAATTCAATGAACCAAGCTAATACGCATACATCATGTTACTAAAAAACATTTTTTAGACATATACTTACATTTGATTATTTGATGACACATTTTTTTTTTATTCTAAGAAAAGTGTTTAATGTCTATATAATTTACGTACAATACGATACAGATACGTTGCCGAAAATCTGGCAACACTCTAAATCGATCTATGACAAAATGGTGATGACGTGAGCGCAACTTTGTTTGGCGTTTAGTATAGTATAAATATCATGCATTTTGTAACGATTGTCATAAAGTAAATTTACAATTTACCCACTATTCTAAAATGCATTTCTTATATTTGGGTATAACACTTGGTACAATAGTATTATATGTAAGCTTGATCAGTGCATCAAGGATTTCTTGAATGGTATATAGAGAATTGCTCCATCATGTTTTTTTTATTATTAGGCTCACATCAGATCTTCAGGAGTAGAAGAGTTAACAAAGGCAATCTTAAAGCGCAAGGCATAATTAACCCATTCCCTTTTACTTTTTAAACTAGGTAGTAAATTAAAACTTGAACCTTGCATGTTATAGTAAACATACCTTTGGTTTTAATTTAGTTTCTTCCTGCTGGAACTTTTGTAATGTCCCCATGAGAGCTCCAAACATCCTACGATTCCTCGCTTTAAACTTCTCATCCTTATTCTGAGCTTTTAGGGCTTCTTCCCTGCTGGGCACCTCCTTATTCGTGACTATCACTTTACTGATTAGCCCCTTTTGAGGAACCTCGTCCTCCACTTTCTCCGAGAGCCTTTTAAACACAGAAGAGTTCCTACGCTTCAGCATGGGTTCCTCATTTTCGTGCATGAAACCCCTCATTCTGATTGTCCTCATCTTTTCATCGTTCATGGGCCGCTTAGACGCCCTAGGAGGCAATTCGGAAGGGTCCCTCCCTATCAGTTTTTTGATGTTATCATCAACATTCTTTAACTTACTTTTCGCCAGCTCCAGCTCGCTCTGCAGGTTAATCATATCCGTACCTACCATTTTGAATACTGGATACTAAATTATTACGACGACTGAGATTATTGTTGTTTCTTGTTAATGTAAATGCATTTTGTTGGATAGTGAAATTTTTATAAGAGGTTATCGACGGAGCGTAATATAATCAAGTTTTACTAGGTTAGAAAACAGTGATGTCTGTCATATATTACGTATCTGTGATAACTTTGCATGACCGTTTTGTCCTCATGTGGCGCGAAATTTAAATTATGGAATGGCCAGCTTAGCCTACTATTTTTTGTAACGCGATTTATATGTGCTATATACAGATTTTCTTTTACTTCTACTTATTTTACAGACTTATGGGTTTCATTTCAGAATTGAATCATTTATTTTATTGTTGAGTGAGTAGGTAGGTGAGTTTATGGTAAATGGTTATTGAATAAAAAGTATTACTGCCTCATTCCTTGAGGCGATTAATATTTTGTTATTTCCAACATCCGCTTAAACCTCACCTATAACCTAGATGCATTATACAATATATTATCATTTAATAGTAAATAAATTTATATATAAAAATATTTTATATATAAAAATATTTAAAGTAAATAAAAAATATCAAGTATTTGGTTTTCATTATATTTTTATTGTTTTACTTTCACATTACACAAAAGTATGGAATATAGTATGTATATAATTGGACATTTAACAAAATAGGTATGTGGTGCTTATTTTATAAATATAGGTGCATACTTTTTTTGTAGACACATATACTTATAAACATATGTGTATATTTCATTTTGTGCTCATTGTATTATATTATTAGGTACATTCATATAGATATTTAGTCTAAAATTAGGCCTAAAATAGATTAATATGTTTATGTAATATTTCTACATGTCGACTTAGACTATTTCTTTGTATATGCCATGGAATGAAAGAATGGTAAAAGTAAACTAAAAGAGTACCTTATCGTTGCAAAAATTATGCTCGAATATCACTCGAGTGTATTAACGTTTGTATGTATGTATATGTGTGTATGTTGTGCGAGTCGGTTTTAATCTATATGCACTTACTTATCACTTAGTCAGTTCGAAGACAAATCTGTCTTCATTTAGAAAAATTGTGTTGAAAAAATACAGTACCAACTTCATACTGCATCAAATGCATACTTTGCGTTTCGTATCATTTACGAAACTCTAAATCGGTCATTGTAAACGCCATATTTTTCCAAAACCCATGTTTGTTGATTTTACAAGAATATGAAAATATGGAATGGAGGTATTTTTCTTGAACACAACATTCATTTCTACAAGAGACACTGAAATCTAAATGGTTATATCAAATAATTATCCCGTAGAATATTTTGCTTTTACATTTTTTTCATTTATATAAGTTAATATAGGTTATATTTCCATGCAGAGTATTTTAAAGATTAAATTTTGTAAATTTACATATAAAATATACTCTTTCAAGGAAAAAAACACGAGTACATTTTTTGACAATTTTTGGTCCACTGTTTCTCAAAATGAGACTCGCAATAATAAACTTATATATTTTCATAAAGTACAGACGTTGGTTAACTACCTACAGGGTTCATGTATTTACATTTTTATCGTGTAATAAGTAAAAAACGAAACAGCTCCTTTTAAACAACGTAACAATTAATTATTAACCTTACCTTTTTTGAGAGCTTACAAAATATTATGGCAATTACTTCTTTGACAATTACAACAGTTGATGATAATTAGGGTTGGTTTGTAGGTTCCATCTCCAGTCACACTATACTTCCTAACTACGTGAATTCCTTATTCCCTACGAGACTACTTCAAATATGAGATCGTTAGAAAGCATCTATCTTTGTTTATATTACAATTTTTTAATACATATATCTAAAACAGATTTACGACATTTAATTTACAGACACAGGTTGAATGGTGAGGATTTAATTTAAAACTTCCATACACGTTCGTTAAAAGGGTAGGTAAATTGAAAAATGTACTCGTGTTCCGTCACTTTTAAAAACCCGTTCGCTCGTGTATACATCATATTTAAATAGACAATTTGATAGATATCGCTTTCGACAGTTCCTTCGACATTAAAACAACGTGATTGGTCGTTCGAATTTGAGAACGGAATTAAAATTTCCACGTGTCTGTTCCAGCAGGATGAGCACGTTCCAAACGTCTTCCAGCCGATGGGAAATAGTTTAAATTTAGTCTTATGGTATGTAACAAAAGGTTTGATTGGATGGAACGTCTACGCCTGCTGGAGCAACCCTTATGATTCCTGTTGGAATTCTCGATAGTTCTTAAAAATTTGAAAATTAATGAAAAGTTCATGTGGAACCGATAGTACCTGCAGCCCTAGGTAGGTATGTAAATTCAGACACCCGTATTGACACAAAGATTTAACGATTACTACGTTCAACAAGCGCAAATGGCGAATCAAAAGAACGTGCCAAAAGATTAGCATTTTTTTTGTTTTAACTTTGATTTAAGGGCATAGCGTACTGGCCCAAAAAGTAAATACCTATCATTTTTGATTGAAATTGAAAGAAACTTGTTTATGGGCGCTACGAATTTTTCATGTTCTACGATGTGAATTTGGCTAAAGACTACGAGAAAGGGCGATAAATTGTATTTAAAGTTTTTACCGTTGTTTGCATCTATTCATTAAAAAAATCTATATACACTGATTTCCTATATTGCAGATATGGTCGAAAATAATTCATTAAAGGTGCGATGTCAGCAGTGTTATTAGTTCAGTTGTAAAATTGAGTTAACGTTATTTACCATAATCAATCAGTCTATTTCAGGTCGCGCGACCGCCACCTCGTATCGTTAAGATTTTGAGTTTGACATTGTAATTGACCAAATCCGACAAAGTGAAATTCAAAACAACTACGCAGGCCTCGTTTCGATCCGTGGTTTGTTTAAATCTTTCGTTTTAGCGGCCTTTGTGTAGAAAACTATACGCCTATAGAACCGTCATCTCGAAGTAGGCACCTACCATAAATTTAAAATATCCTATTTGTTTCTTAAACATTATCACGTCATTGTTTCTGCCATATCGTTTGTTTACCTCCCGCGTTTACAATATGTTGCAAGCCGATCCGTGTATGACCTCAGAGATGAACATGGGGGTGCCGGCCCCGAGGCCTCCGTCGGTCTTCTCGTTCTCGTTCTGCTCGTATTCACAGTCGAAGTAGTGACTTTGGCAATCGAAACATCTGAAGAAAGTACAACGTGGAAATTATTTAACTAAACTACGATTACTTTATCAACGACCTTCATTTCATCTATCAATACGACCCATTACATAAACCCAGCAAAGTTTAACGAACACCCGATTGTACGTATGTAGTTTACTTTTAATCGCCACTCGGTTCAGATGGTAAGCGATATTGTTAATTCTTTATTTTGGCATATAAGACTAACTAAAATGTTTTTAGTTAAACTCGAGTATAGTTAAACCAAGCTTAAGCCGTAGGTACTACGGGGGCTAAAATCCAATTGTATAAATTCATCTGCTAAACAATATTGTCAAAATTTGCTGATTGGTTTAAAATGTTCGCTACTAGACTGACCAAACTGAGTTTAGTCAGTTTACTCAACATGTACAACGGGGTTGCTATGAAATTTTCTAACAATTAACCCCATGTATTAGCACAAGACTAATGAATTTCTAATAAGATCGTCTCAAAATTCAACTCTTTTATATATTCAAGGACTTTATAGCATACCTGCATTGATCAGACATCTTGCACGTGATTCCGAACTGCTTCGCCACAGCTTTGTACAGTTCCTTGCTGGACTTGTGATAGATTTCCTGTCGACTCTGGGGTCTTGGAAGGGGCTCATCCTTCTGTTCCATTAGCCGCGACTGTAAACAAAAAAGTTGTAAGTGGGGCTCGGAAAATATGTAGTGGAAAAGTGTGAAAATTTGCAAGCAAAATGTACCATAAAAACTGTAGAAAAAGCGCATAATTATGCAGTTTTTGCTATCACATGCGTATTTCTTGAACACTGTTTTAATGTAAATGCTGAAAATTGCGTATATAAAATAATACCATTATTATTAAACAATAGGCACAATAAACTTTGTGCACTGTTGTTTTAAATTTGTCGTGTGGAAATTTTACTTTTGGTCTATGGAAATTGCCTCAGTCTCACTTCAATTTCCATTTGATTTTAGTTTTTAGTATTCATGTTCTCCAGAACTGTTTTCGAATTTTGGAAAATGACCATCTAAATTGTCTTTTTTAATTCATTCATTAACTGGATATTCCATTTTCATTATATTGTAAATAATGCAATTAATATCGCTTTTAATTGCTTAAATTATAATTTGTTCTAAATGATCGGTTGGAAAATTAACAGAATTTACCATCTAGTTAAAACAGGCATAGGTAAGGAAGGCAACCCTAGCAAGTCTTCGTTGAATGGTTATAACTTGTTTACATTCTTTGTTTCAACAGTCTCATTAGGTAAAATTTTATGTTCTACTTAAAATAGTAACCTCATGCACATACTAATTGTTTAATTTGTTAAATATGTTAATATGTGCTCAATATGGATTTAAGTTATTTCATTTTAAAAAAACCAACAGAAACAAGTACTTCTAAGACTAGTGCCTTGGAACAGCCATTCAAGGCTCTCTAATTAGGCATGTATTACAAGTAATTAAAAATTTACCTATAAAATAATAAAACAAAAATATATATCTTGACACCAACATCAGGAATGAACAGAAAAGAAAATAACTTGTTTTTCCTGGCATTTTGAATAGCAAATTTAGAAATTACAGTTTCCACATTTACTGCAAAATGCTAATTTTGGTTATATAATTTAAATTTGGAAAGTGATAAGTTCCTTGATTTTTGTGAAATATTATCATGAATCAAATTAGAAATGCGCAAAGTTTAAGCCATTACTTCGTGCAAGTTTAGAAATTAATACACCGATCCAATGATTCGTTTTGCTTCATTATGTTTATTGGCCTTTTTTCGAATTCAAAATAATTTTATCTAAACACATCGAAACGAACACGTTTCTTAACACAATTTCTTCAATTTAATATATCCTTCTTCATTAAATGTTGACCAAACACCCTATCTACCTATGCTTGAGTCAAAAAAGGTACATACATCTTTCAATAAAGCAAAAAGAGAACTTATTTCTTTTATGTTATTGACACCATCATTTATAACTAAATTTAAACTAGGGCCGCACAGTTGATATAATAACTTTGTTTTGTACATCTGACATACTCTTCTGGGCCGTTGCATATGCACCTGTAACAATAATAGCACCCTGCCCTGTCCTGTTATATAATTATAAAATGATTTACTTCATTGTCTGCATATTTGCAGTCTGCAGTATGGTTGTAATATCAAACCTACAAATGAACTTTAGATTAAATAGCACCGGGGGGGCTAGTGGGGGTGTAGCTACGTCACTGCTCCTGAATCCCATTGATGAAGACGAGAGATTGGTTTTTAAAAACGTCAGTATTAACTTGTCAACGTCAGGCCTAAGTGCCGTTTACACAACTCTAAATCTATGACTTGTAAACAACAGAAACATAAGGTAATTAATTTATGTACACTTTAATTTTGACGAATTTCAATAGAAAATATCTGGTGTGTATCCAAAAAAAGAAACAAAAGTTAATTAGTTTGAGTATTATCGACAACCAGAGATAAACAAGTTAATGTGATGAATGGCAGGAAAATAATAACATAAATATTTTTTCAGGCATGATTTCCGTTAGGATTAAACTGTTTATGTTCTTACTGGCTATCAAAGTAACAAAAATATAAAATAGTGGCGACCATACACATTGTATTAGGTAGTTAAGGTGCTGCAATACAGTGTATTAAAGTATTAAACTGTTCCCCTTAAGAAATATAGTGGCATAATATAACGTTTAATTGTGAAGAAAAGATAATAAAACTGCGTTTATTAAATTATTAAACGACAGAAAGGTATTCAGGTGGTTTAATGGGGTGAGCAATGAATGTGTCGTAGCAAGTGTTAAATTTAAATGCAATAGATAATTTTACTGATTAATACTGCATATACGGGGTAACACAGAACTATGCAACATCTTAAAACGTCGTGAATTTATTATTTTCGTCTTTTGTCCCCTCTAATGACTAAAACGGATAATCAAAAGAATTTTAGTGTCGTTTCAGGGAGACAGTCAGCTAATTAGTCCAGTACACTGAAGTTGTCCGAATGATCTCAAAAGATATCTTCTAAAAATATTTTTTCATTTAGTTTTTTCTTCTTCCATTATTGCACTCTTCCATTGGATAATATGACTTCCAATATGTTATGTGTCATATTTGCTACGCCTGCTATATTTTTCCATATTGGTCTATATGCAAGCAACTTCTTGAAATTACACTAAAGTTCTTAAATATTTTATTAGAGAGAGAGAAAGAGAGAGTTGAAGAAAACACAAAATAAAACATGGAAATTTCAATAAATCCCCTCACCAGAACTTCCTTCATTATTTGACTACTAATTCCACCAATAATATAATTAAAATACTACCAAGACATTGGTATAGTAAAACATATTATAACTAACGAACTCTAAACATTTTCTCAAGTGACAGACAACAAAACTTCGAAATGGATGGAACAAGACTATTATATTTGCTGAACGAACTTGTATTGGTTATGTTCAAGTAGGAATTATGAACATGCATCATACATGTCAAATGCATCACATGACAAAGATAGGACCCATCCTGGGCAACCTATATTGAGTCTGCTCCAATAGAAATTATGAACATCCTCTGAACATGTCCTGTTAAGGGAATTCACCACGACATTAATGACGAGATAAAGCAGCCATTGGACAAAACAAGTTCGGTACACCTATTGAAAAAACCTGTATTGAATCTGTGCCTAAACGTGTTCTGTTTAATGACGCATAGGTGCATGTACCGGTAGAAACGTGTTAAATAAATGAAATGCTGTGATCACTTTCATACCCAAGCCAACCAGTTTGACTGAAAAGTTGTTGTGGGCCTAACTTCTCTTACCTCTTTAAGTACGTACTCGTAAGACGGCGGGGGGCTCGAGGAGGGTAGGCTCAGACTGCTGAGCGCCTCCTGGGAGTCGTTCACTTCCTGGGGCTCGTTCGCCTCGAGGAGGGGCGCGACTCCGCTTTTGGGGCTCCCCAGCTCCGATACGCATTCAGCAGTCGCCTCGACAGAATTGCTTCTAGTCGAAGAATTCGACTTCGACATTCTGCCGAATTTGAACTTGAACGGTGCCACCTTGACGGTCGACTAGGTTACCAAAGTGTCCATATCAGATCTGAAAGATGGACATCGATTAGCATCTAAATAGTTTAATTACATTAGGTTAGATTGTAGGAAACGGGCGAAATTAGAGCCGTTGATTACTTTGATTCTAATGAAAAGTGACGATAGGGCGGTGATGGGCCCCGTACCTGTGGGTTTAACCTTTTTAACGTCTAAGGGAAGGAAGGGATCGTGGGATATTTGTCGCCCTAAAGACCTAAAAACTTATCACGTGCGGTTTATGACCTTTATATCGATTTGTCTTACTGTCAAACGCAGGGGATGATCCCACCCTTGATTCACATAGTTAAGAACACGCACACGTATAGCTAATGGTGAAAATTCTGTCAATTGCAAGCCGGCAAAGGTTGATTTCGAAGTATAAATCCGCGTTTACTCTTAAAGAAATGACATGTTAGGTTTAGGGGCGCGACGTAAACAATCGAACCGCATTCTAGCTGATCCACCCTTGCTACACACTCATTTACTCACCGTGAGTTGCCTGTCGGTTGTTTCGTGGCGAATTCCAAGATTTACATCCTCTCACAGCATTTTTACGGCAATCATTTCTCTGGTCACTTATTTGGGCGGTGGAATTCCTTGAATGGAAGTTGTTCCCGATATTTACTTTCCTCTGAATCGAGTGTGCGCGCTAAGACCCTACACGGCTCTGGGGGTGAGAAAACTTATAAAGCTCGACGTTCCACGATTTCTCGCATTCCGCCAAAGCGAGGAGAGCAAAATTTCAAAGGATTATCTTCAGTTCTGGCGACCTTTATCTCGCTTTGAGATCTTCAAGCCCCTGATAGCAGCTCTTCTGTATCGTCGTCTGCTCGTCCGATCGCCACGAAACTAAGCGCATCGTAATCAGTGACGTCTGATCTATAAAGATCCGCCAACGAAAGTCACATTTCCTGACTTCGATTTTTTTGAAAAAGTTCACAGGGGGGGGGGTCGTGGAAGTTTTTCAAAATGTTTAACTGCCTGTATCTCGGTTAATTCTCGTCAGATCGCCGCGAAACTAGAAGCATCGTAATCAGCGACGTCTAATTTATAAGGAAACACTAACGAAAGTCACGTTTCCTGACTTTGGTTTTTTTGGAAAAGTTCCCGATTTCAAAATCTTTAACTGCCTGTATCTCGGTTAATTCTCGTCAGATCGCCGCGAAACTAGAAGCATCGTAATCAGCGACGTCTAATTTATAAGGAAACACTAACGTAAGTCACGTTTCCTGACTTTGATTTTTTTGGAAAAGTTCCCGATTTCAAAATCTTTAACTGCCTGTATCTCGGTTAATTCTCGTCAGATCGCCGCGAAACTAAAAGCATCGTAATCAGCGACGTCTAATTTATAAGGAAACACTAACGAAAGTCACGTTTCCTGACTTTGATTTTTTTGGAAAAGTTCCCGATTTCAAAATCTTTAACTGCCTGTATCTCGGTTAATTCTCGTCAGATCGCCGCGAAACTAAAAGCATCGTAATCAGCGACGTCTAATTTATAAGGAAACACTAACGAAAGTCACGTTTCCTGACTTTGATTTTTTTGGAAAAGTTCCCGATTTCAAAATCTTTAACTGCCTGTATCTCGGTTAATTCTCGTCAGATCGCCGCGAAACTAGAAGCATCGTAATCAGCGACGTCTAATTTATAAGGAAACACTAACGTAAGTCACGTTTCCTGACTTTGATTTTTTTGGAAAAGTTCCCGATTTCAAAATCTTTAACTGCCTGTATCTCGGTTAATTCTCGTCAGATCGCCGCGAAACTAAAAGCATCGTAATCAGCGACGTCTAATTTATAAGGAAACACTAACGAAAGTCACGTTTCCTGAC
Source organism: Cryptocephalus primarius (assembly GCA_963576515.1). Lineage (NCBI taxonomy): Eukaryota > Metazoa > Arthropoda > Insecta > Coleoptera > Chrysomelidae > Cryptocephalus > Cryptocephalus primarius. The sequence goes on from OY754936.1 coordinate 8,837,061, forward strand.
TTTGATTTTTTTGGAAAAGTTCCCGATTTCAAAATCTTTAACTGCCTGTATCTCGGTTAATTCTCGTCAGATCGCCGCGAAACTAAAAGCATCGTAATCAGCGACGTCTAATTTATAAGGAAACACTAACGAAAGTCACGTTTCCTGACTTTGATTTTTTTGGAAAAGTTCCCGATTTCAAAATCTTTAACTGCCTGTATCTCGGTTAATTCTCGTCAGATCGCCGCGAAACTAGAAGCATCGTAATCAGCGACGTCTAATTTATAAGGAAACACTAACGTAAGTCACGTTTCCTGACTTTGATTTTTTTGGAAAAGTTCCCGATTTCAAAATCTTTAACTGCCTGTATCTCGGTTAATTCTCGTCAGATCGCCGCGAAACTAAAAGCATCGTAATCAGCGACGTCTAATTTATAAGGAAACACTAACGAAAGTCACGTTTCCTGACTTTGATTTTTTTGGAAAAGTTCCCGATTTCAAAATCTTTAACTGCCTGTATCTCGGTTAATTCTCGTCAGATCGCCGCGAAACTAAAAGCATCGTAATCAGCGACGTCTAATTTATAAGGAAACACTAACGAAAGTCACGTTTCCTGACTTTGATTTTTTTGGAAAAGTTCCCGATTTCAAAATCTTTAACTGCCTGTATCTCGGTTAATTCTCGTCAGATCGCCGCGAAACTAGAAGCATCGTAATCAGCGACGTCTAATTTATAAGGAAACACTAACGAAAGTCACGTTTCCTGACTTTGATTTTTTTGGAAAAGTTCCCGATTTCAAAATCTTTAACTGCCTGTATCTCGGTTAATTCTCGTCAGATCGCCGCGAAACTAAAAGCATCGTAATCAGCGACGTCTAATTTATAAGGAAACACTAACGAAAGTCACGTTTCCTGACTTTGATTTTTTTGGAAAAGTTCCCGATTTCAAAATCTTTAACTGCCTGTATCTCGGTTAATTCTCGTCAGATCGCCGCGAAACTAGAAGCATCGTAATCAGCGACGTCTAATTTATAAGGAAACACTAACGAAAGTCACGTTTCCTGACTTTGATTTTTTTGGAAAAGTTCCCGATTTCAAAATCTTTAACTGCCTGTATCTCGGTTAATTCTCGTCAGATCGCCGCGAAACTAAAAGCATCGTAATCAGCGACGTCTAATTTATAAGGAAACACTAACGAAAGTCACGTTTCCTGACTTTGATTTTTTTGGAAAAGTTCCCGATTTCAAAATCTTTAACTGCCTGTATCTCGGTTAATTCTCGTCAGATCGCCGCGAAACTAAAAGCATCGTAATCAGCGACGTCTAATTTATAAGGAAACACTAACGAAAGTCACGTTTCCTGACTTTGATTTTTTTGGAAAAGTTCCCGATTTCAAAATCTTTAACTGCCTGTATCTCGGTTAATTCTCGTCAGATCGCCGCGAAACTAGAAGCATCGTAATCAGCGACGTCTAATTTATAAGGAAACACTAACGAAAGTCACGTTTCCTGACTTTGATTTTTTTGGAAAAGTTCCCGATTTCAAAATCGTTAACTGCCTGTATCTCGGTTAATTCTCGTCAGATCGCCGCGAAACTAAAAGCATCGTAATCAGCGACGTCTAATTTATAAGGAAACACTAACGAAAGTCACGTTTCCTGACTTTGATTTTTTTGGAAAAGTTCCCGATTTCAAAATCTTTAACTGCCTGTATCTCGGTTAATTCTCGTCAGATCGCCGCGAAACTAGAAGCATCGTAATCAGCGACGTCTAATTTATAAGGAAACACTAACGAAAGTCACGTTTCCTGACTTTGATTTTTTTGGAAAAGTTCCCGATTTGGAACGTTTTCAAAATTTTTAACTGCCTGTATCTCGGTTAATTCTCGTCAGATCGCCGCGAAACTAAAAGCATCGTAATCAGCGACGTCTAATTTATAAGGAAACACTAACGAAAGTCACGTTTCCTGACTTTGATTTTTTTGGAAAAGTTCCCGATTTCAAAATCTTTAACTGCCTGTATCTCGGTTAATTCTCGTCAGATCGCCGCGAAACTAAAAGCATCGTAATCAGCGACGTCTAATTTATAAGGAAACACTAACGAAAGTCACGTTTCCTGACTTTGATTTTTTTGGAAAAGTTCCCGATTTCAAAATCTTTAACTGCCTGTATCTCGGTTAATTCTCGTCAGATCGCCGCGAAACTAAAAGCATCGTAATCAGCGACGTCTAATTTATAAGGAAACACTAACGAAAGTCACGTTTCCTGACTTTGATTTTTTTGGAAAAGTTCCCGATTTCAAAATCTTTAACTGCCTGTATCTCGGTTAATTCTCGTCAGATCGCCGCGAAACTAGAAGCATCGTAATCAGCGACGTCTAATTTATAAGGAAACACTAACGAAAGTCACGTTTCCTGACTTTGATTTTTTTGGAAAAGTTCCAGATTTCAAAATCTTTAACTGCCTGTATCTCGGTTAATTCTCGTCAGATCGCCGCGAAACTAAAGCATCGTAATCAGCGACGTCTAATTTATAAGGAAACACTAACGAAAGTCACGTTTCCTGACTTTGATTTTTTTGGAAAAGTTCCCGATTTCAAAATCTTTAACTGCCTGTATCTCGGTTAATTCTCGTCAGATCGCCGCGAAACTAAAAGCATCGTAATCAGCGACGTCTAATTTATAAGGAAACACTAACGAAAGTCACGTTTCCTGACTTTGATTTTTTTGGAAAAGTTCCCGATTTCAAATCTTTAACTGCCTGTATCTCGGTTAATTCTCGTCAGATCGCCGCGAAACTAGAAGCATCGTAATCAGCGACGTCTAATTTATAAGGAAACACTAACGAAAGTCACGTTTCCTGACTTTGATTTTTTTTGGAAAAGTTCCCGATTTCAAAATCTTTAACTGCCTGTATCTCGGTTAATTCTCGTCAGATCGCCGCGAAACTAAAAGCATCGTAATCAGCGACGTCTAATTTATAAGGAAACACTAACGAAAGTCACGTTTCCTGACTTTGATTTTTTTGGAAAAGTTCCCGATTTCAAAATCTTTAACTGCCTGTATCTCGGTTAATTCTCGTCAGATCGCCGCGAAACTAGAAGCATCGTAATCAGCGACGTCTAATTTATAAGGAAACACTAACGAAAGTCACGTTTCCTGACTTTGATTTTTTTTGGAAAAGTTCCCGATTTCAAAATCTTTAACTGCCTGTATCTCGGTTAATTCTCGTCAGATCGCCGCGAAACTAGAAGCATCGTAATCAGCGACGTCTAATTTATAAGGAAACACTAACGAAAGTCACGTTTCCTGACTTTGATTTTTTTGGAAAAGTTCCAGATTTCAAAATCTTTAACTGCCTGTATCTCGGTTAATTCTCGTCAGATCGCCGCGAAACTAAAAGCATCGTAATCAGCGACGTCTAATTTATAAGGAAACACTAACGAAAGTCACGTTTCCTGACTTTGATTTTTTTGGAAAAGTTCCCGATTTCAAAATCTTTAACTGCCTGTATCTCGGTTAATTCTCGTCAGATCGCCGCGAACTAAAAGCATCGTAATCAGCGACGTCTAATTTATAAGGAAACACTAACGAAAGTCACGTTTCCTGACTTGATTTTTTTGGAAAAGTTCCCGATTTCAAAATCTTTAACTGCCTGTATCTCGGTTAATTCTCGTCAGATCGCCGCGAAACTAGAAGCATCGTAATCAGCGACGTCTAATTTATAAGGAAACACTAACGAAAGTCACGTTTCCTGACTTTGATTTTTTTGGAAAAGTTCCCGATTTGGAACGTTTTCAAAATTTTTAACTGCCTGTATCTCGGTTAATTCTCGTCAGATCGCCGCGAAACTAGAAGCATCGTAATCAGCGACGTCTAATTTATAAGGAAACACTAACGAAAGTCACGTTTCCTGACTTTGATTTTTTTGGAAAAGTTCCCGATTTCAAAATCGTTAACTGCCTGTATCTCGGTTAATTCTCGTCAGATCGCCGCGAAACTAAAAGCATCGTAATCAGCGACGTCTAATTTATAAGGAAACACTAACGAAAGTCACGTTTCCTGACTTTGATTTTTTTGGAAAAGTTCCCGATTTCAAAATCTTTAACTGCCTGTATCTCGGTTAATTCTCGTCAGATCGCCGCGAAACTAGAAGCATCGTAATCAGCGACGTCTAATTTATAAGGAAACACTAACGAAAGTCACGTTTCCTGACTTTGATTTTTTTGGAAAAGTTCCCGATTTGGAACGTTTCAAATTTTTAACTGCCTGTATCTCGGTTAATTCTCGTCAGATCGCCGCGAAACTAGAAGCATCGTAATCAGCGACGTCTAATTTATAAGGAAACACTAACGAAAGTCACGTTTCCTGACTTTGATTTTTTTGGAAAAGTTCCCGATTTCAAAATCTTTAACTGCCTGTATCTCGGTTAATTCTCGTCAGATCGCCGCGAAACTAAAAGCATCGTAATCAGCGACGTCTAATTTATAAGGAAACACTAACGAAAGTCACGTTTCCTGACTTTGATTTTTTTGGAAAAGTTCCCGATTTCAAAATCTTTAACTGCCTGTATCTCGGTTAATTCTCGTCAGATCGCCGCGAAACTAAAAGCATCGTAATCAGCGACGTCTAATTTATAAGGAAACACTAACGAAAGTCACGTTTCCTGACTTTGATTTTTTTGGAAAAGTTCCCGATTTCAAAATCTTTAACTGCCTGTATCTCAGGTTAATTCTCGTCAGATCGGCCGCGAAACTAAAAGCATCGTAATCAGCGACGTCTAATTTATAAGGAAACACTAACGAAAGTCACGTTTCCTGACTTTGATTTTTTTGGAAAAGTTCCCGATTTCAAAATCTTTAACTGCCTGTATCTCGGTTAATTCTCGTCAGATCGCCGCGAAACTAGAAGCATCGTAATCAGCGACGTCTAATTTATAAGGAAACACTAACGAAAGTCACGTTTCCTGACTTTGATTTTTTTGGAAAAGTTCCCGATTTCAAAATCTTTAACTTGCCTGTATCTCTGTTAATTCTCGTCAGATCGCCGCGAAACTAAAAGCATCGTAATCAGCGACGTCTAATTTATAAGGAACACTAACGAAAGTCACGTTTCCTGACTTTGATTTTTTTGGTAAAAGTTCCCGATTTCAAAATCTTTAACTGCCTGTATCTCGGTTAATTCTCGTCAGATCGCCGCGAAACTAAAAGCATCGTAATCAGCGACGTCTAATTTATAAGGAAACACTAACGAAAGTCACGTTTCCTGACTTTGATTTTTTTGGAAAAGTTCCCGATTTCAAAATCTTTAACTGCCTGTATCTCGGTTAATTCTCGTCAGATCGCCGCGAAACTAGAAGCATCGTAATCAGCGACGTCTAATTTATAAGGAAACACTAACGAAAGTCACGTTTCCTGACTTTGATTTTTTTGGAAAAGTTCCAGATTTCAAAATCTTTAACTGCCTGTATCTCGGTTAATTCTCGTCAGATCGCCGCGAAACTAAAAGCATCGTAATCAGCGACGTCTAATTTATAAGGAAACACTAACGAAAGTCACGTTTCCTGACTTTGATTTTTTTGGAAAAGTTCCCGATTTCAAAATCTTTAACTGCCTGTATCTCGGTTAATTCTCGTCAGATCGCCGCGAAACTAAAAGCATCGTAATCAGCGACGTCTAATTTATAAGGAAACACTAACGAAAGTCACGTTTCCTGACTTTGATTTTTTTGGAAAAGTTCCCGATTTCAAAATCTTTAACTGCCTGTATCTCGGTTAATTCTCGTCAGATCGCCGCGAAACTAAAAGCATCGTAATCAGCGACGTCTAATTTATAAGGAAACACTAACGAAAGTCACGTTTCCTGACTTTGATTTTTTTGGAAAAGTTCCCGATTTCAAAATCTTTAACTGCCTGTATCTCGGTTAATTCTCGTCAGATCGCCGCGAAACTAAAAGCATCGTAATCAGCGACGTCTAATTTATAAGGAAACACTAACGAAAGTCACGTTTCCTGACTTTGATTTTTTTGGAAAAGTTCCCGATTTCAAAATCTTTAACTGCCTGTATCTCGGTTAATTCTCGTCAGATCGCCGCGAAACTAAAAGCATCGTAATCAGCGACGTCTAATTTATAAGGAAACACTAACGAAAGTCACGTTTCCTGACTTTGATTTTTTTGGAAAAGTTCCAGATTTCAAAATCTTTAACTGCCTGTATCTCGGTTAATTCTCGTCAGATCGCCGCGAAACTAAAAGCATCGTAATCAGCGACGTCTAATTTATAAGGAAACACTAACGAAAGTCACGTTTCCTGACTTTGATTTTTTTGGAAAAGTTCCCGATTTCAAAATCTTTAACTGCCTGTATCTCGGTTAATTCTCGTCAGATCGCCGCGAAACTAAAAGCATCGTAATCAGCGACGTCTAATTTATAAGGAAACACTAACGAAAGTCACGTTTCCTGACTTTGATTTTTTTGGAAAAGTTCCCGATTTCAAAATCTTTAACTGCCTGTATCTCGGTTAATTCTCGTCAGATCGCCGCGAAACTAGAAGCATCGTAATCAGCGACGTCTAATTTATAAGGAAACACTAACGAAAGTCACGTTTCCTGACTTTGATTTTTTTGGAAAAGTTCCCGATTTGGAACGTTTTCAAAATTTTTAACTGCCTGTATCTCGGTTAATTCTCGTCAGATCGCCGCGAAACTAGAAGCATCGTAATCAGCGACGTCTAATTTATAAGGAAACACTAACGAAAGTCACGTTTCCTGACTTTGATTTTTTTGGAAAAGTTCCCGATTTCAAAATCGTTAACTGCCTGTATCTCGGTTAATTCTCGTCAGATCGCCGCGAAACTAAAAGCATCGTAATCAGCGACGTCTGATTTATAAGGAAACACTAACGAAAGTCACGTTTCCTGACTTTGATTTTTTTGGAAAAGTTCCCGATTTCAAAATCTTTAACTGCCTGTATCTCGGTTAATTCTCGTCAGATCGCCGCGAAACTAGAAGCATCGTAATCAGCGACGTCTAATTTATAAGGAAACACTAACGAAAGTCACGTTTCCTGACTTTGATTTTTTTGGAAAAGTTCCCGATTTGGAACGTTTTCAAAATTTTTAACTGCCTGTATCTCGGTTAATTCTCGTCAGATCGCCGCGAAACTAGAAGCATCGTAATCAGCGACGTCTAATTTATAAGGAAACACTAACGAAAGTCACGTTTCCTGACTTTGATTTTTTTGGAAAAGTTCCCGATTTCAAAATCTTTAACTGCCTGTATCTCGGTTAATTCTCGTCAGATCGCCGCGAAACTAAAAGCATCGTAATCAGCGACGTCTAATTTATAAGGAAACACTAACGAAAGTCACGTTTCCTGACTTTGATTTTTTTGGAAAAGTTCCCGATTTCAAAATCTTTAACTGCCTGTATCTCGGTTAATTCTCGTCAGATCGCCGCGAAACTAAAAGCATCGTAATCAGCGACGTCTAATTTATAAGGAAACACTAACGAAAGTCACGTTTCCTGACTTTGATTTTTTTGGAAAAGTTCCCGATTTCAAAATCTTTAACTGCCTGTATCTCGGTTAATTCTCGTCAGATCGCCGCGAAACTAAAAGCATCGTAATCAGCGACGTCTAATTTATAAGGAAACACTAACGAAAGTCACGTTTCCTGACTTTGATTTTTTTGGAAAAGTTCCCGATTTCAAAATCTTTAACTGCCTGTATCTCGGTTAATTCTCGTCAGATCGCCGCGAAACTAGAAGCATCGTAATCAGCGACGTCTAATTTATAAGGAAACACTAACGAAAGTCACGTTTCCTGACTTTGATTTTTTTGGAAAAGTTCCCGATTTCAAAATCTTTAACTGCCTGTATCTCAGTTAATTCTCGTCAGATCGCCGCGAAACTAAAAGCATCGTAATCAGCGACGTCTAATTTATAAGGAAACACTAACGAAAGTCACGTTTCCTGACTTTGATTTTTTTGGAAAAGTTCCCGATTTCAAAATCTTTAACTGCCTGTATCTCGGTTAATTCTCGTCAGATCGCCGCGAAACTAAAAGCATCGTAATCAGCGACGTCTAATTTATAAGGAAACACTAACGAAAGTCACGTTTCCTGACTTTGATTTTTTTGGAAAAGTTCCCGATTTCAAAATCTTTAACTGCCTGTATCTCGGTTAATTCTCGTCAGATCGCCGCGAAACTAGAAGCATCGTAATCAGCGACGTCTAATTTATAAGGAAACACTAACGAAAGTCACGTTTCCTGACTTTGATTTTTTTGGAAAAGTTCCAGATTTCAAAATCTTTAACTGCCTGTATCTCGGTTAATTCTCGTCAGATCGCCGCGAAACTAAAAGCATCGTAATCAGCGACGTCTAATTTATAAGGAAACACTAACGAAAGTCACGTTTCCTGACTTTGATTTTTTTGGAAAAGTTCCCGATTTCAAAATCTTTAACTGCCTGTATCTCGGTTAATTCTCGTCAGATCGCCGCGAAACTAAAAGCATCGTAATCAGCGACGTCTAATTTATAAGGAAACACTAACGAAAGTCACGTTTCCTGACTTTGATTTTTTTGGAAAAGTTCCCGATTTCAAAATCTTTAACTGCCTGTATCTCGGTTAATTCTCGTCAGATCGCCGCGAAACTAGAAGCATCGTAATCAGCGACGTCTAATTTATAAGGAAACACTAACGAAAGTCACGTTTCCTGACTTTGATTTTTTTGGAAAAGTTCCCGATTTCAAAATCTTTAACTGCCTGTATCTCGGTTAATTCTCGTCAGATCGCCGCGAAACTAAAAGCATCGTAATCAGCGACGTCTAATTTATAAGGAAACACTAACGAAAGTCACGTTTCCTGACTTTGATTTTTTTGGAAAAGTTCCCGATTTCAAAATCTTTAACTGCCTGTATCTCGGTTAATTCTCGTCAGATCGCCGCGAAACTAGAAGCATCGTAATCAGCGACGTCTAATTTATAAGGAAACACTAACGAAAGTCACGTTTCCTGACTTTGATTTTTTTGGAAAAGTTCCCGATTTCAAAATCTTTAACTGCCTGTATCTCGGTTAATTCTCGTCAGATCGCCGCGAAACTAAAAGCATCGTAATCAGCGACGTCTAATTTATAAGGAAACACTAACGAAAGTCACGTTTCCTGACTTTGATTTTTTTGGAAAAGTTCCCGATTTCAAAATCTTTAACTGCCTGTATCTCGGTTAATTCTCGTCAGATCGCCGCGAAACTAAAAGCATCGTAATCAGCGACGTCTAATTTATAAGGAAACACTAACGAAAGTCACGTTTCCTGACTTTGATTTTTTTGGAAAAGTTCCCGATTTCAAAATCTTTAACTGCCTGTATCTCGGTTAATTCTCGTCAGATCGCCGCGAAACTAGAAGCATCGTAATCAGCGACGTCTAATTTATAAGGAAACACTAACGAAAGTCACGTTTCCTGACTTTGATTTTTTTGGAAAAGTTCCCGATTTCAAAATCTTTAACTGCCTGTATCTCGGTTAATTCTCGTCAGATCGCCGCGAAACTAAAAGCATCGTAATCAGCGACGTCTAATTTATAAGGAAACACTAACGAAAGTCACGTTTCCTGACTTTGATTTTTTTGGAAAAGTTCCCGATTTCAAAATCTTTAACTGCCTGTATCTCGGTTAATTCTCGTCAGATCGCCGCGAAACTAAAAGCATCGTAATCAGCGACGTCTAATTTATAAGGAAACACTAACGAATGTCACGTTTCCTGACTTTGATTTTTTTGGAAAAGTTCCCGATTTCAAAATCTTTAACTGCCTGTATCTCGGTTAATTCTCGTCAGATCGCCGCGAAACTAAAAGCATCGTAATCAGCGACGTCTAATTTATAAGGAAACACTAACGAAAGTCACGTTTCCTGACTTTGATTTTTTTGGAAAAGTTCCCGATTTCAAAATCTTTAACTGCCTGTATCTCGGTTAATTCTCGTCAGATCGCCGCGAAACTAAAAGCATCGTAATCAGCGACGTCTAATTTATAAGGAAACACTAACGAAAGTCACGTTTCCTGACTTTGATTTTTTTGGAAAAGTTCCCGATTTCAAAATCTTTAACTGCCTGTATCTCGGTTAATTCTCGTCAGATCGCCGCGAAACTAAAAGCATCGTAATCAGCGACGTCTAATTTATAAGGAAACACTAACGAAAGTCACGTTTCCTGACTTTGATTTTTTTGGAAAAGTTCCCGATTTCAAAATCGTTAACTGCCTGTATCTCGGTTAATTCTCGTCAGATCGCCGCGAAACTAAAAGCATCGTAATCAGCGACGTCTAATTTATAAGGAAACACTAACGAAAGTCACGTTTCCTGACTTTGATTTTTTTGGAAAAGTTCCCGATTTCAAAATCTTTAACTGCCTGTATCTCGGTTAATTCTCGTCAGATCGCCGCGAAACTAAAAGCATCGTAATCAGCGACGTCTAATTTATAAGGAAACACTAACGAAAGTCACGTTTCCTGACTTTGATTTTTTTGGAAAAGTTCCCGATTTCAAAATCTTTAACTGCCTGTATCTCGGTTAATTCTCGTCAGATCGCCGCGAAACTAAAAGCATCGTAATCAGCGACGTCTAATTTATAAGGAAACACTAACGAAAGTCACGTTTCCTGACTTTGATTTTTTTGGAAAAGTTCCCGATTTCAAAATCTTTAACTGCCTGTATCTCGGTTAATTCTCGTCAGATCGCCGCGAAACTAAAAGCATCGTAATCAGCGACGTCTAATTTATAAGGAAACACTAACGAAAGTCACGTTTCCTGACTTTGATTTTTTTGGAAAAGTTCCCGATTTCAAAATCTTTAACTGCCTGTATCTCGGTTAATTCTCGTCAGATCGCCGCGAAACTAAAAGCATCGTAATCAGCGACGTCTAATTTATAAGGAAACACTAACGAAAGTCACGTTTCCTGACTTTGATTTTTTTGGAAAAGTTCCCGATTTCAAAATCGTTAACTGCCTGTATCTCGGTTAATTCTCGTCAGATCGCCGCGAAACTAAAAGCATCGTAATCAGCGACGTCTAATTTATAAGGAAACACTAACGAAAGTCACGTTTCCTGACTTTGATTTTTTTGGAAAAGTTCCCGATTTCAAAATCTTTAACTGCCTGTATCTCGGTTAATTCTCGTCAGATCGCCGCGAAACTAGAAGCATCGTAATCAGCGACGTCTAATTTATAAGGAAACACTAACGAAAGTCACGTTTCCTGACTTTGATTTTTTTGGAAAAGTTCCCGATTTGGAACGTTTTCAAAATGTTTAACTGCCTGTATCTCGGTTAATTCTCGTCAGATCGCCGCGAAACTAAAAGCATCGTAATCAGCGACGTCTAATCTATAAGGAAACACCAACGAAAGTCACGCTTCCTGACTTTGATTTTTTTGGAAAAGTTCCCGATTTCAAAATGTTTAACTGCCTGTATCTCGGTTAATTCTCGTCAGATCGCCGCGAAACTAAAAGCATCGTAATCAGCGACCTCTAATCTATAATGATACACCAGCGAAAATCACGTTTCCTGACTTTGATTTTTTTGGAAAAGTTCCCGATTTCAAAATGTTTAACTGCCTGTATCTCGGTTAATTCTCGTCAGATCGCCGCGAAACTAAAAGCATCGTAATCAGCGACCTCTAATCTATAATGATACACCAGCGAAAATCACGTTTCCTGACTTTGATTTTTTTGGAAAAGTTCCCGATTTCAAAATCTTTAACTGCCTGTATCTCGGTTAATTCTCGTCAGATCGCCGCGAAACTAAAAGCATCGTAATCAGCGACGTCTAATTTATAAGGAAACACTAACGAAAGTCACGTTTCCTGACTTTGATTTTTTTGGAAAAGTTCCCGATTTCAAAATCTTTAACTGCCTGTATCTCGGTTAATTCTCGTCAGATCGCCGCGAAACTAAAAGCATCGTAATCAGCGACGTCTAATTTATAAGGAAACACTAACGAAAGTCACGTTTCCTGACTTTGATTTTTTTGGAAAAGTTCCCGATTTCAAAATGTTTAACTGCCTGTATCTCGGTTAATTCTCGTCAGATCGCCGCGAAACTAAAAGCATCGTAATCAGCGACCTCTAATCTATAATGATACACCAGCGAAAATCACGTTTCCTGACTTTGATTTTTTTGGAAAAGTTCCCGATTTCAAAATCTTTAACTGCCTGTATCTCGGTTAATTCTCGTCAGATCGCCGCGAAACTAAAAGCATCGTAATCAGCGACCTCTAATCTATAATGATACACCAGCGAAAATCACGTTTCCTGACTTTGATTTTTTTGGAAAAGTTCCCGATTTCAAAATGTTTAACTGCCTGTATCTCGGTTAATTCTCGTCAGATCGCCGCGAAACTAAAAGCATCGTAATCAGCGACCTCTAATCTATAATGATACACCAGCGAAAATCACGTTTCCTGACTTTGATTTTTTTGGAAAAGTTCCCGATTTCAAAATCTTTAACTGCCTGTATCTCGGTTAATTCTCGTCAGATCGCCGCGAAACTAAAAGCATCGTAATCAGCGACGTCTAATTTATAAGGAAACACTAACGAAAGTCACGTTTCCTGACTTTGATTTTTTTGGAAAAGTTCCCGATTTCAAAATCTTTAACTGCCTGTATCTCGGTTAATTCTCGTCAGATCGCCGCGAAATTAAAAGCATCGTAATCAGCGACGTCTAATTTATAAGGAAACACTAACGAAAGTCACGTTTCCTGACTTTGATTTTTTTGGAAAAGTTCCCGATTTCAAAATCTTTAACTGCCTGTATCTCGGTTAATTCTCGTCAGATCGCCGCGAAACTAAAAGCATCGTAATCAGCGACGTCTAATTTATAAGGAAACACTAACGAAAGTCACGTTTCCTGACTTTGATTTTTTTGGAAAAGTTCCCGATTTCAAAATGTTTAACTGCCTGTATCTCGGTTAATTCTCGTCAGATCGCCGCGAAACTAAAAGCATCGTAATCAGCGACCTCTAATCTATAATGATACACCAGCGAAAATCACGTTTCCTGACTTTGATTTTTTTGGAAAAGTTCCCGATTTCAAAATCTTTAACTGCCTGTATCTCGGTTAATTCTCGTCAGATCGCCGCGAAACTAAAAGCATCGTAATCAGCGACCTCTAATCTATAATGATACACCAGCGAAAATCACGTTTCCTGACTTTGATTTTTTTGGAAAAGTTCCCGATTTCAAAATCTTTAACTGCCTGTATCTCGGTTAATTCTCGTCAGATCGCCGCGAAACTAAAAGCATCGTAATCAGCGACCTCTAATCTATAATGATACACCAGCGAAAATCACGTTTCCTGACTTTGATTTTTTTGGAAAAGTTCCCGATTTCAAAATGTTTAACTGCCTGTATCTCGGTTAATTCTCGTCAGATCGCCGCGAAACTAAAAGCATCGTAATCAGCGACCTCTAATCTATAATGATACACCAGCGAAAATCACGTTTCCTGACTTTGATTTTTTTGGAAAAGTTCCCGATTTCAAAATCTTTAACTGCCTGTATCTCGGTTAATTCTCGTCAGATCGCCGCGAAACTAAAAGCATCGTAATCAGCGACCTCTAATCTATAATGATACACCAGCGAAAATCACGTTTCCTGACTTTGATTTTTTTGGAAAAGTTCCCGATTTCAAAATCTTTAACTGCCTGTATCTCGGTTAATTCTCGTCAGATCGCCGCGAAACTAAAAGCATCGTAATCAGCGACCTCTAATCTATAATGATACACCAGCGAAAATCACGTTTCCTGACTTTGATTTTTTTGGAAAAGTTCCCGATTTCAAAATCTTTAACTGCCTGTATCTCGGTTAATTCTCGTCAGATCGCCGCGAAACTAAAAAGCATCGTAATCAGCGACGTCTAATTTATAAGGAAACACCAACGAAAGTCACGTTTCCTGACTTTGATTTTTTTGGAAAAGTTCCCGATTTCAAAATCTTTAACTGCCTGTATCTCGGTTAATTCTCGTCAGATCGCCGCGAAACTAAAAGCATCGTAATCAGCGACCTCTAATCTATAATGATACACCAGCGAAAATCACGTTTCCTGACTTTGATTTTTTTGGAAAAGTTCCCGATTTCAAAATCTTTAACTGCCTGTATCTCGGTTAATTCTCGTCAGATCGCCGCGAAACTAAAAGCATCGTAATCAGCGACCTCTAATCTATAATGATACACCAGCGAAAATCACGTTTCCTGACTTTGATTTTTTTGGAAAAGTTCCCGATTTCAAAATCTTTAACTGCCTGTATCTCGGTTAATTCTCGTCAGATCGCCGCGAAACTAAAAAGCATCGTAATCAGCGACGTCTAATTTATAAGGAAACACCAACGAAAGTCACGTTTCCTGACTTTGATTTTTTTGGAAAAGTTCCCGATTTCAAAATCTTTAACTGCCTGTATCTCGGTTAATTCTCGTCAGATCGCCGCGAAACTAAAAGCATCGTAATCAGCGACCTCTAATCTATAATGATACACCAGCGAAAATCACGTTTCCTGACTTTGATTTTTTTGGAAAAGTTCCCGATTTCAAAATTTTTAACTGCCTGTATCTCGGTTAATTCTCGTCAGATCGCCGCGAAACTAAAAGCATCGTAATCAGCGACCTCTAATCTATAATGATACACCAGCGAAAATCACGTTTCCTGACTTTGATTTTTTTGGAAAAGTTCCCGATTTCAAAATCTTTAACTGCCTGTATCTCGGTTAATTCTCGTCAGATCGCCGCGAAACTAAAAGCATCGTAATCAGCGACCTCTAATCTATAATGATACACCAGCGAAAATCACGTTTCCTGACTTTGATTTTTTTGGAAAAGTTCCCGATTTCAAAATTTTTAACTGCCTGTATCTCGGTTAATTCTCGTCAGATCGCCGCGAAACTAAAAGCATCGTAATCAGCGACCTCTAATCTATAATGATACACCAGCGAAAATCACGTTTCCTGACTTTGATTTTTTTGGAAAAGTTCCCGATTTCAAAATCTTTAACTGCCTGTATCTCGGTTAATTCTCGTCAGATCGCCGCGAAACTAAAAGCATCGTAATCAGCGACCTCTAATCTATAATGATACACCAGCGAAAATCACGTTTCCTGACTTTGATTTTTTTGGAAAAGTTCCCGATTTCAAAATCTTTAACTGCCTGTATCTCGGTTAATTCTCGTCAGATCGCCGCGAAACTAAAAGCATCGTAATCAGCGACCTCTAATCTATAATGATACACCAGCGAAAATCACGTTTCCTGACTTTGATTTTTTTGGAAAAGTTCCCGATTTCAAAATCTTTAACTGCCTGTATCTCGGTTAATTCTCGTCAGATCGCCGCGAAACTAAAAGCATCGTAATCAGCGACCTCTAATCTATAATGATACACCAGCGAAAATCACGTTTCCTGACTTTGATTTTTTTGGAAAAGTTCCCGATTTCAAAATCTTTAACTGCCTGTATCTCGGTTAATTCTCGTCAGATCGCCGCGAAACTAAAAGCATCGTAATCAGCGACGTCTAATTTATAAGGAAACACCAACGAAAGTCACGTTTCCTGACTTTGATTTTTTTGGAAAAGTTCCCGATTTCAAAATCTTTAACTGCCTGTATCTAGGTTAATTCTCGTCAGATCGCCGCGAAACTAAAAGCATCGTAATCAGCGACGTCTAATCTATAAGGAAACACCAACGAAAGTCACGTTTCCTGACTTTGATTTTTTTGGAAAAGTTCCCGATTTCAAAATCTTTAACTGCCTGTATCTCGGTTAATTCTCGTCAGATCGCCGCGAAACTAAAAGCATCGTAATCAGCGACGTCTAATCTATAAGGAAACACCAACGAAAGTCACGTTTCCTGACTTTGATTTTTTTGGAAAAGTTCCCGATTTCAAAATCTTTAACTGCCTGTATCTAGGTTAATTCTCGTCAGATCGCCGCGAAACTAAAAGCATCGTAATCAGCGACGTCTAATCTATAAGGAAACACCAACGAAAGTCACGTTTCCTGACTTTGATTTTTTTGGAAAAGTTCCCGATTTCAAAATCTTTAACTGCCTGTATCTCGGTTAATTCTCGTCAGATCGCCGCGAAACTAAAAGCATCGTAATCAGCGACGTCTAATCTATAAGGAAACACCAACGAAAGTCACGTTTCCTGACTTTGATTTTTTTGGAAAAGTTCCCGATTTCAAAATCTTTAACTGCCTGTATCTCGGTTAATTCTCGTCAGATCGCCGCGAAACTAAAAGCATCGTAATCAGCGACGTCTAATCTATAAGGAAACACCAACGAAAGTCACGTTTCCTGACTTTGATTTTTTTGGAAAAGTTCCCGATTTCAAAATCTTTAACTGCCTGTATCTAGGTTAATTCTCGTCAGATCGCCGCGAAACTAAAAGCATCGTAATCAGCGACGTCTAATCTATAAGGAAACACCAACGAAAGTCACGTTTCCTGACTTTGATTTTTTTGGAAAAGTTCCCGATTTCAAAATCTTTAACTGCCTGTATCTAGGTTAATTCTCGTCAGATCGCCGCGAAACTAAAAGCATCGTAATCAGCGACGTCTAATCTATAAGGAAACACCAACGAAAGTCACGTTTCCTGACTTTGATTTTTTTTGGAAAAGTTCCCGATTTCAAAATCTTTAACTGCCTGTATCTCGGTTAATTCTCGTCAGATCGCCGCGAAACTAAAAGCATCGTAATCAGCGACGTCTAATCTATAAGGAAACACCAACGAAAGTCACGTTTCCTGACTTTGATTTTTTTGGAAAAGTTCCCGATTTCAAAATCTTTAACTGCCTGTATCTAGGTTAATTCTCGTCAGATCGCCGCGAAACTAAAAGCATCGTAATCAGCGACGTCTAATCTATAAGGAAACACCAACGAAAGTCACGTTTCCTGACTTTGATTTTTTTGGAAAAGTTCCCGATTTCAAAATCTTTAACTGCCTGTATCTAGGTTAATTCTCGTCAGATCGCCGCGAAACTAAAAGCATCGTAATCAGCGACGTCTAATCTATAAGGAAACACCAACGAAAGTCACGTTTCCTGACTTTGATTTTTTTGGAAAAGTTCCCGATTTCAAAATCTTTAACTGCCTGTATCTAGGTTAATTCTCGTCAGATCGCCGCGAAACTAAAAGCATCGTAATCAGCGACGTCTAATCTATAAGGAAACACCAACGAAAGTCACGTTTCCTGACTTTGATTTTTTTGGAAAAGTTCCCGATTTCAAAATCTTTAACTGCCTGTATCTCGGTTAATTCTCGTCAGATCGCCGCGAAACTAAAAGCATCGTAATCAGCGACGTCTAATCTATAAGGAAACACCAACGAAAGTCACGCTTCCTGACTTTGATTTTTTTGGAAAAGTTCCCGATTTCAAAATCTTTAACTGCCTGTATCTCGGTTAATTCTCGTCAGATCGCCGCGAAACTAGAAGCATCGTAATCAGCGACGTCTAATTTATAAGGAAACACTAACGAAAGTCACGTTTCCTGACTTTGATTTTTTTGGAAAAGTTCCCGATTTGGAACGTTTTCAAAATGTTTAACTGCCTGTATCTCGGTTAATTCTCGTCAGATCGCCGCGAAACTAAAAGCATCGTAATCAGCGACGTCTAATCTATAAGGAAACACCAACGAAAGTCACGCTTCCTGACTTTGATTTTTTTGGAAAAGTTCCCGATTTCAAAATGTTTAACTGCCTGTATCTCGGTTAATTCTCGTCAGATCGCCGCGAAACTAGAAGCATCGTAATCAGCGACGTCTAATTTATAAGGAAACACTAACGAAAGTCACGTTTCCTGACTTTGATTTTTTTGGAAAAGTTCCCGATTTGGAACGTTTTCAAAATTTTTAACTGCCTGTATCTCGGTTAATTCTCGTCAGATCGCCGCGAAACTAAAAGCATCGTAATCAGCGACGTCTAATCTATAAGGAAACACCAACGAAAGTCACGCTTCCTGACTTTGATTTTTTTGGAAAAGTTCCCGATTTCAAAATCTTTAACTGCCTGTATCTCGGTTAATTCTCGTCAGATCGCCGCGAAACTAGAAGCATCGTAATCAGCGACGTCTAATTTATAAGGAAACACTAACGAAAGTCACGTTTCCTGACTTTGATTTTTTTGGAAAAGTTCCCGATTTGGAACGTTTTCAAAATTTTTAACTGCCTGTATCTCGGTTAATTCTCGTCAGATCGCCGCGAAACTAAAAGCATCGTAATCAGCGACGTCTAATCTATAAGGAAACACCAACGAAAGTCACGTTTCCTGACTTTGATTTTTTTGGAAAAGTTCCCGATTTCAAAATCTTTAACTGCCTGTATCTCGATTAATTCTCGTCAGATCGCCGCGAAACTAGAAGCATCGTAATCAGCGACGTCTAATCTATAAGGAAACACCAACGAAAGTCACGCTTCCTGACTTTGATTTTTTTGGAAAAGTTCCCGATTTCAAAATGTTTAACTGCCTGTATCTCGGTTAATTCTCGTCCGATCGCCGCGAAACTAAGCGCATCGTAATCAGCGACGTCTAATCTATAAAGAAACACCAACGAAAGTCACGTTTCTTGACTTTGGTTTTTTGAGGATACTTTTGTCTAATTTTCCATATTTCATACAATGGTGTAAAAAGTCATCCTACGATTTTGAATTTATCATAAAAACTCTTTAAACAGATAATGTTACCATCAATACTTTTTACTAAATATGAAATGGAAAATAAAATCAAAGTTGTTTTAAAATTATATTTGTTACTAAAGGGTAATACTACAGACTAGTTAGATTTTATTAAGAAAAAATAATAACAATCAAATTTTGAAGCGTTTAGACAGGATTTAGAATATTAACAAAAAGCTCTTACGTGATAAGTATTTTACATCATGATATTTATTTTAAATAAATATTAATAATACTAGAGTAGTCTTCAATTTAATTGTATTAAAATTATTATCCAGCCTGGCAGTTTGCTTGTTTGAGTATTTTTAGTTCCCTGTGGTAGCAAAACCCAAAAAAAATAATCCCCCCTCACAACCATCCCTGATCGGAAAAGCGAACGCGATAATTGGCCGGTACTATACGCATGGAAATTTCAACGTAGCCACCAGTTTCTTTCGTCCTGCCGGCGGGTCCCGAACTTTCCTTCCGAGGTAGAAAATCCGCGCAGTTTCTCTCTATGTTATCACAGTCGTATGTAAAAAATATTCGCGATCGAGTTACGATTTTGTTTATGAATTATTTACAAATATAGGTACATCGATGATGTGATGAAAAGGAGAAGAGATGAAGTGAGCGCAACGCCGAAATTACCACCGGAAGTCGCCTCGATGGCCGTGTACTTATCCTCTTGTTTTATCAGGATCTCTTTTTCCGGCAGCTCGGCCTTGTAGAACGTCTTGTCTGAAAACAAGGATAAGTCTTAACTACTCAAGCGGACGTTGACAGAACTACAAAAGAAGACTTACTTTCGTCTGAAGGAGTTTGATCATCTTTTAATTCACTAAATCAGTGAGAAAAATTGCAACCTACCATCTAGTTCAAAACCGATAGGAGTGCGGTTATTTCTGTTGGTTTCTTCTAATAAATCTACTCAACTTTATATTGTACGTGCACTTGAAGAGAACCAAATAAGATCGAATGTATTAAGGAGTATGATGGCATCTACTGATTTGGTGAATTGTGTTTTCGAAAGGAATATCGTTAGTTACTACAGTAAAGGTTTGTTGGGTAAAGAAAATGCAGCCTTTACTGACAATATTGCGATGGTAGATTCCACTTACAACCTTGGATCTTGACTCTATTTGGTTTAACCTTTCTGTTTTTCTTTTTCGCTATCGTATTAGCAGTTGTGGAGCAATTCAAAAACCTTTGGTCTACACAAAGATAGACAAAGACAGTTATGTGATTGATAGCTAAAATGGATCATAAAGCAAAGAGACTGCTGGTGCTGAGGAATTGGAAGATTGTTCTATGGTCATCAGTCTCGCAGGACTGTGATATTATGGGTTTATTTATGCAGTTTACAGTCTTCTCGTTCACTTATAGTTTTATAAATATCGGTATTGTAATATAACTAAATAAGTTCCATTTATCCATCAGATCTACGAATGCTTTCCTAATAGGATTTATTATTACTAATTGTACTAACCTTCCTATGTATTACTATCTATTACCTTTCATGTCGGAGGTCTGGTCGCCAACAATTAACAATTTGTTGTTGTAGGGTTTCTCATTGGAGGCCGCTTCGTTGTTTTCCGAGCCGACTTTGATGAAAGACGTTATGGTGATTTCGAATATCTTATTAGGATCCGGAGGAAGTTCCGAAATCGCCCTCTTACGTCTGCCGTAGCCCAATTGCCCATCACTGCACTCCACCTGTCGATGCAAATGATAGTAGGTAAGTCACGTATTTCGATAAATAAGAATAACTTACCCCTTTACATTTGTCGAGGCAAACGTTGACGGTACCTTTGAACTGGACGTAAGTCGATTCGGGAAATTTGAAAGCTCGGAACTTGGCCGTCAAAAAATCGCCATCCACGGTATTGAAGTTTTCGAAAAGGTACGGGTCCACCGAGCAACTGTAACGGAGGAAAATGGAAGAGTGAAAATTTGGTAGGATAAGAACGCCACTTTTAGATTCAAGGGTTGAATTTCGAAAACAGCTAAAATCGGTTTAAAATGAAATTTTTAAGCAAAGACCAGATAATACCTGAAAAGGTCATTAATGAATATTTACAGTTTGTAAGGGGGGGGGTTTCCCTTATCAGTTTGTAATTATTGAATCATTTTATCAATTAAGATAGGCGACATCACCAAATGATCGTTCCAAATACATTTGAATTGCCAAAAATATCGCTAAAGGCATAAAATCTGAATTAATTTGATATCATTCTTTCTCAATACTTTAAATTTCAAACTGCATCGCTATCGGCCAGGAACTTCAGGAGGGCGTTTTTGACATTCACTCTTCCCGACTGATAATACAGGTCAACGAAAAAATTATGTTTATATTTCAATGACCATTGGTGGTTCTTAGCTTAAATGATTACTTAAGTCAGATTTCGTATTCATAAACGTTCCTTAGCATAAATGAATCAACTTGAAATAATTCTGAAGTATTTTTTAAGTAAAAATGTTCTTATTTGGGGAAAATGGGAGCACCCTCATGTACCACTGGGCGTATACCCTATGATTCCTGAAACTTCATGACTAATATCACAAGATTTTTTAAAAAGAAATATTTCAGTGCATCAGAAAGATAGGTGTTTCTTCCAGTTTCAAGTGACGATGTGTCCATTGTATACTAGCACGTGCTCTATATCAGTATACTCCTCAAGATTGTTACTTTTGCATAGCAACCCAAATAAGCGTCACAATGGCAAAAATGCCACAATCACTTTTGTCTAAATTTTCTTCCATGTAAATTTTTCTGTACGTTTTCGTCCAGAGTTGAAGCATCCTCAAGTGCTTTCACCGCAAATTTCTAAAGCAGCGATGACAGCGAATTCGTGATTAAATCACTGAGTTTTGAATCACACCTCTATAATTCAAAGGAGCTAAATCTTGAATACTCCATCCATTTAGATGTTCATCGATTATAATGCCGAGGAACTTGTCTTTGTCACTGCGGAATTTTTCAAAATTATCAAAGAGTCGCCTTTTAAAATTCTGCCGTAGTCCCCTTCATTATAGTATGTTGTGTATCCAGGAATTAAGATTTTGTTAATACTTCTTATGTTAAGTTGTATATCCTACTGTTTGTGAAACATGATGGTCAGATCGTTCTGCGCCAATGTCATCTAGTATTTCTTCTAGTGTGGAATGAATGCAGCATTATACTACGTACCTAGGGTATTTTGGCACTGACCATTAGGAGAATATTCAATGTTATATATGTTATAAACGTATATTTATTTATAAGTGGCAAAATTAAACTTTCAGTCAGGTTTGTCCATGGTGAATTATACTTTCAAGGACTTCAAGGCGGTATTGATGTGTTGGGCATCTGTCCCTGTTATCTGCTCATGATCGGTTTCATAACTAGTTTTATATTTTCATTTTTGGACATTTTCTCTAAGATGTAAAAGGTTGTCCAAATAGTTGGCAAGACTATAGAGTTCCCTTTGGCTTTCTCCTTCATTTCCTGTTAGGTTTATTACATTCCTTTTTCATATGCACACCACTACAGTAAGCACATGTGATTTCACCTTTACATTCACTTTGTTTGTGATACAGAACGAATTACAAGAAACATGAAAGTATAAAGAGATTGAGGATTTTCAAATGGTTGCATCAAATGGAGTATCCACGCTACTTTTGCTTATGGGGTAGTATAGCAGACACAATCCTTTGCAGCAGCATCCAAGACCTAAAAGGATCGAGTTCCAGATGGAGAAACATAACGCCAATTGAGGATCGATGGTTGAGCCTTAAGAGAAATTACATTAACACATAAATAAGTATGAAACATGAAAATTTTTGGTGAAATGGATTCATCTCCACTATTCCCTGTTTCCTCAATAGCTTCCACCGAAAGAGCTACTTACCCGTTGTAAATGATCGTCTCCTCTTGCGCTTTCGTATCGGTGACCTGCATGTGCGTCACCAGGAGGCCGTAGATAGGTGCCGACTTCTTGTCGAGGAAGATCTCCATCTGAAGAGGCGTACCAGGTGACACGTTCAGCTCGCCTGTGACCAATTTACCCGCTTGCCTCACTCCAACCCCGAGGATCGGTTCCGGGGCGCGACCCGTCGTCTCGTTGGTTGATAAAATGTCGAGCTCTGTTATACTGAAGTTGATCGGTTAAGAGAGAAATGAGGGAAGATTGTGGGAATGGGGGTTTGTCCGTAGTAGGCACGTTTCGTTTGACTGAATCGTAATCCTGCGATTGCTTTGAGGTTTTCAAGTCTTATGGCGTGAAATTTAAGAAGTCACGCGGTACAAAGGGAAAGCTGTTTGCCCAAAGAGGCAATGGAATTTTGGTGAAGTTTTATAATGATATTTTTACCGATAGGAATTGAATGTACTGTTTTCGTTTAGAAATACGTGGTGTTGTAACTGCAACATGATCTTTCGTTGAGAAAAATAGTAACACCAACATAATAGTTGCCCTAGCAATTAGAACTTATATCATGCTTCGTAGAAAATTTGATCCTGAATTACGCCTTTAAGGAACTGGGTTTCAGATTCCACGTTTTTCATTTTGATCCTTACAAGTATTTTTACAGCTATGAAAAATTCACAATTAGAATTTTTCAGTACAATCTGTATGGGGTAAGGAATGTTATGGCATTATAAATTTATGCTGGGCTAGGAGAAATTATTTTATACCTTTTAATGTGTTTAAAGCCATGGTATATTAAAAATTCCCATTTTTATGTTCATTCAGAAAAGTTGGATCTGTAAAGTTATCTTGAATTTGCCAAGTAATTTATAAGTGAATTCGAGAGAATTAATCAAAATAAACAAACCGAACAGATTTGGAAGGAAGAAAACAGGAAAATCGAGGTGAAAATTCGTTCCATAAGACCACTGGCATCAATTGATCGCGACAAATGAACCGCGTCTAATTGCATTCGACTTCGCCTACTTTTTACATTTCTTATGAAACCTTTTGCTTTTGCGTAAGCAATATGACGTCGTGCTAAATGTCAAGATATTTAAATAACGCGGCTTGTTTTGTTACCGCTCCTTCAAGGACGTGGCCATTATCCTTATTTGTTTTATGTTAAATGGATTTTTTTCTCGAATAACGGATTCACTAAAAGCTTTCGCTCGATAAAAATATCGACCAGATGACGATCAAAATGGGGCCGAGGTGCGCATTTAATATTCGATCTGAGAAAATTTGATTTAATTACTTACTCTTCTTCTTGGAATCCCACCGGTAATACATTACGTTTGGAGAGTGTGTGATTCTTAATAGAGTAAATGGAGCACTTGATGTGAAGCGTTTCTTTGCTGGTGTGCCCGTCGTCTTGTACATTTTCTTTAATCAACGTTTGGTAGTATATTTGTTTACCCTGGAATCAATATGGGGCCATGATGTTATGTAAAGACTTGATGAAAAACGCTTACAGTTTGTTTATTGACGACTCTGGTCACGGCACATCTGTAAACATCTTGTAAATCCAGTTCCAGTACAGCCAACGTACTCGTCTGGTCCACGTGGGGCCTGCACGCGATGTCTGGATAGTCGCGGAGACCCTGGATATAGAGAGCTTTGGTATTGGCCGATATCGGGATTTCGACCCTCATCTGAGTACTGGAACATGTCACGTTCGGCGTTACTGAAAAAGAAAAACACACTTATATATAATCATTCGAAATTTCAGCTCTCGTTAATAAATTATTCCGTCATTTTTCATCCACTCCGGCCTTATTCTCGTTTCTCACAATTCAGCTTAGCGTTACTTCCTCTCCATTCTTTCTGGCGGCTTTACATTCGAAATTAGGAGCATTGTACTTTAAATTAGCCGTCCGGAATTATTTTCAGTTTTTATTCAAGGCAAAACGAGGAACGTTTACACTCTGAAACAACGATTCGACACGTCACGTTTTCGAAACAATCGAACGTTTCAAAACCACCGGGGCTGACGCAAACGATCCACGTATGTGGTTACGCTGAAATTCGTCGCCGAAAATATCGGGATTTATGTCACTCGCTGAAGAAAAAATAAGACAATTACCTAAAAATTTGTTTTGAAAAGGCGTCTTTGTTATTTCGGGCCAATAAATACTCTCCGAAATAGATATATAAGAAACAAATGCAATATTTCTTCACATAATAAGCATAAAACTCAGCTATCTAGTATTAGAAAAGATCATAGTATTATTATACTACACATTATGAATGCAAATTCTCAGCAGCCTTGTCTGGCTGTCTATACCCAAACGTACAATTTTTCCTTTGGGTCACCCCAATGGTAAGAGAAATTTTACCTACTTAACTCCGCAAAATCGCGTTGTCGCTGATAATTTAAAATCTCCATAGAAAAACGAGAGGGAGAGAGAAAATATAGTTTAAAATAGTCTAAATAAAGACAATTGGATGAGACAGAGGAATTTTTTTAATAAACACCTATATTAACACATGCAAAGTATATGCTTATGCAAAATAATAAACTGTTTAAAAATGCCATTTTAATTAAATCAATACGAGCTATATTAATCGTACAATATTGTCCACTGGATTAGGTCTATGGTGGTGTCAATAAGATGATTAAGCAAAATTTCTCCTCTCGAATCAATTGGTGTGACTCGTTTTATCATTACTGTTAAAGGATGCTTATCATTTAATTTAAACCCAGTGCACCCTTTATTTGAGCCTGTATGGGTTCGATAGGGTTTAAATATCGTGATTTTACATTTTACTAACGTACAATATTGATAACACAGTTCTTAAAATGCTCCTTGAAGAAGTTCCTCCTTCACGTTGTCCTGTGGAAATTTAAACTTCTTTAGCCTGGAGGCACTGCCCATAACTATTACAGATTCTTGCTGTATGACATCCAACATGTGTGTTCAGTCTGCAGTAGTTTTGGATTAAAATATAAGTGGACTACCTTCTAGAAACCATTTTCCCCACCAATATCGGTATTGATTCCTGGATTTACTGGAAGGGCCTTTAAATTTGTCGATAATCCATCCAAAAAAGCTGGCCGAGTTAGTTGCACTTCTATACAAGATTCATTCAGTAGTAAATGTGTTTACCTCCCTTGCAAAATTCTTTAGTGATCTGAGATATGACCTCCAACGAAGTATTCCGATTTTCCCAACAAAAGTTCAATTCGACCGGAGGTCTCCAAAGTTTGGCCTTACTCTTTTGAAGTAAGTTTTTCTGAATATTTCATAAGTTACATTAAGGTTTTATTTTGCGTCATTTTCAAAAATATCTTTTTATATTTAAACAGCAGGAATGTATTTTTCATGGAGTCGTCATTGAATTATATCTGTTGCCCTCTAGAAGACTTTGGAGAAATCTATGGTCATTCTCATCACGCGTAACGTGTAATTTCGATATTTTCATCTACACTACTTGACAAATTTGTGTTGTAAGTGCAATTTGACAAAGTTGTCAACTGCTATATGACCACCTTATACCGTCAATACAGAGAGACTGTGACTATTTCCAAAATAACAAGTGATTAGTTTAGGTTTATATGATTAACCGGGTAGTTAACAAGTGATTAAAATAACGGCGATTCCCATAAATTCGTTCCCATCTTCTTGCTTGTAGGTACAAAAATTTATACGGAGCGGAGTTGTCAGCCACAAGTAGTTTGACGATAAATTACCTACAGTTAGTTACGGTAGTTAAATCATAATCATATTTAAGGAATTCTGAAAATCCATTACTACTAACTCGTTAAAGAAGCCATTAAAGGTCCACGGTGATATAATGTACCTCAGTACAAGTCGGTTGGAAATTCAGTACGGTACCTGTAGTAAAATTAGGGGTTGGTTGTCAAACCGGTTTCAGGAGAAAACTGTGGTTCCCTATTTCGATGTATTAAAAACGTCAGTAGTAAAGGTTTAGTAGGTGTTTATTGCTAATTTCACGGTTAAAATTAACACTACTCAAAACGTTTTGATTTTGTCCACTAAGTTACTGAATTAAAATATGGTGTCGATAATACTGCCCTTTCTTCTTTTAAGGTACACCTATGGATTTGCTGAATAGAGAAGGGACCAACTAACCATCATGTTGCACTAACGATAAGGTAAGAAACTTGAAAGATCTGCGATACTATTGATAACATGCTGTAAAATTATTTTTGGTACAAATTTTCGATACCACCACCATTCACTTGCAAATTCAAAAATTATCTGTCATATTAAGCAACTGGTGGTAATGGACGTATTTCTGCGTCTACTTCATAATAGTATGTAGTACGAGACTTTGAAAAATCGAAATGAACCTAAGGAACCAATGATATAAAGATGTTTTACTGGGTATCAAAGAAACGTTCATTAAAACCATTACAGGTTACATAAACGACTTGTGAAAACAAATTCAAATTTACGTTACGGCCTGACGCTTGACGTAACATCGTTTCGTTTTCGCTTCGAAATAGGCGAGTAGTCGTGAAGACGTCCCGCATATCCGCGGCCATCTTGATAATAGCATATACGTATGTGTACATATACGTAAAATTAACATGTTCAAGGGCCTTGAAATGCATACAAATTAAGAGTCGGATTCATACGGTGTGTTTCCTGCATGCAATACAAAAAATAAGCGGCGCATCCTTCCGTGAAAAATTCTCAGCCGCGCCATTGTCCACCTAACTTCAGACGTTCCATTGTTCTGGCCATATTTTGAATCGAAATTTTGGAGGCGCCTTTTTGACACTATACGAACTTTCGATGGAATGGCGAATGCGCCAATATCTTTCGTAGAGTCGTTGGTCCCGCTTTGCAGTCTCGCTGCAGCGCAGAGGTATAAAGTACACACCGTCTGATCTTTGAACAGATAACAACGAGTCATATTCAACGAAGGTCGTCTAGTTGACTACGAAAGACTATTTAAAGTTGAAAACGATGGTCATGGGTTAAAAGCGCAACTAGTCACGTCGTAGTTGTTTTTAGGAAGCTTTTGGCCAGCGGGAGCTTTGAAAATCCGCACATGTGGCCGTGTGCCGTTGACGGTGGGCGTGCCAACGTTCCTTTTATAGTGGAAAGATCATTGTTTAAATTCAAGGTTCCGAGCCGCTATTCCGAGAGGAAAAAAATCATTTGAAATTTATGCGCATTCGAAACTACGGTACACAGCCGTTTGTCTATTAGCCGGTGTGGTCATTGCTGTATAATAATGCTGGAAGAGAGAGAGAGGGAGAGAGAGAGAGAGAGAGAACGATGATCGATCGAGGAGTTTTTTCGGATAACGGTACGATAAAAATAAATAAATTAGCCGACGACAATTAGGACCTACGGAGATTGAGGTGCGTAAGTGGCCACACCCTTCGAAAAGTATCTACGAGTCGTAAAATGGCGGATAACGGGTTCGCGCCGAGATCGACGATTTGGGCACGATCCTCTTCTTGTCCTCTCGGGTCTTCGCTACCATCATCGTCTACTCGCCGACGGATTTCAATCACGAACCTCCGAAAAAATTCGAAATTTGCAACCGAAAAGGCTACGCCGAGCTTCAGCTTCTGAACCCGAGGTTTCTTTGTGAGAGTACCCAGAAATCCATTCTTTATACAACGCTACTACATTCTAGTTACTCAGAAAAGCCAGCGAGGTAAGCTCTGAAGACCTAAAGGAATGCAGGTAATAAATTTAATTAGTCGCAGAGGCGTACTTTGGATCTTTCGCTAATATCAGAAGTAGTACAGGCTTCGTATGTGAAAATGGAGCAAACTGGTTGCTCGCTCCATTACACGAACTATTTTTAAATGAACTTCCTTTATAATGGGACCATGGAAGGAAACCCAACTGGAGAAAATAATTGGAAGACTACGACGGTAGAAAGATTGCCTATATTTATAATCGCAACCATAAAAGACGTACAATCTAATCTATCTAAATTAATGCTCACACCAGCGAATGAATGGTGTCGACGAGAGAAATCAGGACAACCATACGGTTGAAAAGAAAACGGAAGATCTGAGTAGGTCTGATTTCTCTAATTTATATTAATCAGTAATGGATGCTGAACATTTACCCCTCATGTTGCGTTCGACTAAAAGGCCTTGCAGATGTTTTATGGTCGACTATTATTACAATTGCAATAACGTTTTCTTTTGTAGTCGTATTACTTTCACCTTCTTCGGTTGACATTCATCTCGTAAACAATAGCAATACGGCTGCATTCATCTTGATTTTATTGCTCGTATAATGCCTTTCGTTACGTTGAAAACAACGGGATATAACATCTTAACGACGCGTTACCATTGTACATACAGGTACATACATATTTACATTAATTATCAAGCTAAATGACGACGTTCCAATCGAGAATTAGGAAACGGTAGATTTACTAACAAATAAGTAAGCGACTCGGTTTAAATAAAACATACCGCGCTATATGAGACAGGTATAATCGTTCACTTTACACCTTCACCTTAGACAAGGCGGGGAAATAAAAATCAATTCACCTCGGACGTCGCATCAAGCGTAACCAGTAAGAACCATGAGATTTTTACGTACGTATTAGCAAACTTTCACGGCTCCATCAATGACTATCTGCGTGACAGGGAAAACTAGCTATTTCACTAACTTCCCAGGTACACATAAACAACTCACCATGGAGCAGTTTAAGACACTGAGAAATTTCTAACTCTTTTTGTCGAAGTGGTATCTCCATTACGAAACGTAAAAGTTTCGACGCAACGTCTTTTTTGCCCATCTAAATAAACCTCGGTGGACCACCAGACACTATAGGAAAATTAGTCCGTTGAGACTTTTTCTATCCGTATCATTACACGCTAGACCAGTTCTTACGGATTATGTCGGTCAATGGATCTCCATTATTGGGAGATAAAAATGGGCAAACGAGAGATATTTCACAGAGAAAAGGATGCTACCGCATACTTTTTAGACGGGTCGAGAAAGACAGCACATGCTCTAAGGAGATTAGGAAAAGTACGGTAGCTTTGCGTTTGTAGGACGATGAGTTCACTCTTATTTAAGTGACGATCGGTGGACTGCCCACGAAGGTTTACCCCAGAGCTAATTTAAATTTTAGATACTGGCACTTTGGTCTCTAGTTTTCTAGTCTCAGCGACGTTAATGAGGTTAAAAGCGGCATGACTGTTTCTTTGTGGGACGTCAAGTTCACTCTTATTTAAGTGGCTGCCGGTTGACCGCCCACGAAAGTTTTCCCTCGAGGATCAAGCAGGTTTCAATTTCTGGTGCTGACAATTCGTTACCTTGATTTGGTACTGCTGTTCATTAAGGGGATTGTTTTGCAGGAGGATCGTTAAAGCAACTTTGAAGAAATTGAAAACGGCATTAGTAGTGTGTTAAGAATGGTCTTAATTAAGTAGGTGTCGATTGACTGCCCCCAAAAGCTTTTCTTCGAGAAAGGAGGTGTGAACGTATCGATAACTATTTAATCACTTTATTGTTTTACTTGGATTTGTAACGTAGAAAGTGCGTGAAAGAAACGATACCAGAAGTCCCAGTGAGGTTAAAACCAGCGTGACTTTGTTTTTAGGAAGATAATGCTTGAAGGGATTGAATTTCTAATGCTTGCAGTATGGTAATTCTGATTGAAATTGCTAGGAATGAACTCTCTCATGAGAGAGTTTTCCTATTTAGGGGCGAGGGAATTTAAAATTCCCGGTCATTTTCCTTTGTGGTGACGCCTTTGAACGGCTATGCTAGCAAAATCGACTCCGTTGAAAAGTGGTTCCCGTGCTCTCTAAAAATTTCCCGCCCCATCCGATGGCGTTGTCGGGCGCTTGCCATCGAGTTATCTCAAAGACGTGCCTTTGGACGGCAATCGAATCGATTTCTGGTTTTTCAAGTTTTGCGCTTATATGTCAGTCTTCGGTGGCCGAAGAGACGTGAAGTCGAAGAGGAAAAAAACAAAGGCGCAACTGTTTCCACTGCGGCCGGTTTGAACTTTCGGAATCTGAAGTTTCGTCGGTGCGTACACCTAACGGTCCTCCTTTTCTATGGATTTTAGAAAGAAGAAGAAGCTGAGAAAAAGCTGGAAATATGGAAAACTCTCCGGGCTTATCTCGGAGAAATGCCACCGGACTGGTTGCGGAAAGACCGTAAACAAGTCGCTTGTGTACGTTATATACGGGAGATAAAATATTTGGAATTAATGTCCATATTTCAGACAGAAGAATGTTTAGGTGTATAGAAAGCCTCACGACGGCGGCGTAGTCATTGCATTTTTTCCTACCTCGTGGTTATTTTTACTCATTTTCGTCCTTGAGCGGAACAACAGAAACTTTTGTAAGTATTAGAAATAAATACAATCACATTCGACCTCCATAGTCGAGAGTGGCAGTGGCGAAGATATGGAATTATTACATTATTCGCGGTACGTTGAGCATACTTTTATATTCCTATAACTTAGTAACAGCGGTTTACATGCATACATTAACCCAATGATAGAAACCTTCGGAGTTGTTTGCTTTTAGATCCGCTGCGAGAGTGGAGGTTTCGTTTCTTACCCGTCGTTGATATCTCCGAAACGTTACGTAGTTCGAGGAAGGTTTTTCAATGTAAATCGTGCTGGTCCTCAGGAATGAACTTTTAAATAACATTGCAATATTCCACCACGTTATATGACTGAAAGTTACAATTGTTTAAAAAGTAAAAGTAGGTGGATAGGAGCAAGAGAACTTGAGAATAAACAAACAGCTGCAACAAAACATTAGATAGTTACGAGAAAACCACCTTGTTTTCTGTAGTAATTGTGTGTTTTTTTGTAAAAATAGAAAATTCATTTCAAAAGTTCGACAAGCTTGCGTCGACTGAAAATTTTTCAAGTTAAAATTCGTAATTATATCAACATTTACCTTTGCTCGAAGCGCAAGCGGCCACAAGACAGAACACCACCAACCCCAAGAGTAACACCATTTTTCTGCGCTCGACTCCACCAGCACCGGATCGAAAACGGCAACAACAACAACAATAATAATAATAAAGAAGCAAACAAGAGCCGTATCCACGCGACCGACGGGAAAGTGAAAACGAAAACAAAATAAAAACCAACGGAGACAAGAAAGAGTAGGCTATGATGGAGCAACGACGTAGATTGGGTTTTTCATAGTCACGGACGGTCGTGGACGTTGCTCGGGATTGACTAAAAGTTGTCTGGCGAGCTTAATCAGTACCGGCATCCGTGGCGTCGTTGCCGCTTCACTGCCGCGGTACCCACTCCGGGCGGAGCACCTACTCACCAAATAGTCCTGGGATAGACGTTGGAACAAACGTTAGTACGTTTCTACCGATAAATTTACCATCGTATTGAAGCAAAATTATGCCTAAAAGCGACTCAAATCCTATCATAGATTCAGTACAATTCGGTTAACACGATTTGGTATTTGTCTCTTTTGGTAACAATAATCGACGATCAGTCACTTCAAAACAATGGATACAAAATAACATATTACTATTGTGGAAAGCCACTATAACGAGGTTGATTTAAGAATGGTGACAGAATGATAATGTATGATGCCAGTATCAATATGTGCTAGCGTTATTAAATAAGATACAATGGAAGTAAAAGTAATACCGTGTATGTACTATTGTATTACATACTTCACTTACTACATAACTAACTTAGAATATTTAACCGTTTTTCATTGCTTAAATCGTCGTTGTTTTTCCTGCAAGATGAGTGTGCAGAACATTACAGCCGATTTAATATTGTTTCCAAACTGCACGCTCTTCTCTTGGTTCACATCAAGTGCCTTCAGCGTTTTTAATTAGGAAATTCTAGTGATTACTTTTTCTCCATAAATGGAGTAACATTAGAAAACTGGGAGTATACCTGGATTTCCGCAGGAAAGTCTTGATTAGAAGAGTGTTAGAAGACCTTTTTAATTTGCCACCACTCCCTTATCGTTTTTAAAATTTTATTCCAAACTGTTGCATCTTTGATACTAAATATTCTGCAAAGCTCTTGAAAAATTTTATCTGCTGTAAACTCTCAAAGCCTTGGCTATTGAATACCTGAATTGGCGTTCAGGCAAAATATATTGATTGGATGTCTTATGGCGTCATACAAAGATACTTCAACACAAAAAAAAGTCTCCAAACCACTTTAAAACGAGTTTTGCAGTTATTTATACTTTGTTATTAGAAAACCGACAGATGGTAACAGCTCACCCTTTGGGGTGCAAAATCTCAGTACCATGTTCCACATATTAGCGAGGAAAGTAGAACCGTTTTAAGTAAGTAAGTTTAAAGTTTATAAGCAATAAAACATGGAAGGTACGTTAAAATTAAAGTTTAAAATGCTTCAAGAGAAACATTTCATAAACTTCATAACCTCTTTTTCTTGTTTACTGATATTTTCTTTCATACTTCTATTCCATATTTTCCTTTTTGAAATCTAAGTTTCTAAAAAGTTTCCGGGCAGTTTCATATTTCGTTCCTTCCACGTTTCATTATTCAACTGACTTTCTTTGTTCCAAATAGCACTTTCTGAAACGTCTTTTACTTTCTTTGGTAAGAGTACTGGAGTTAACCGAGTCGATTAAAAATTTATCTTTTCCTCACGTCTGAAGTTCATCTTTCTCCACCCCTTTTGGCTTCTACGCCTGCCCTTAAAGTAAATTACTAGTTATATTTGCAAAATTCCTCACGGCAACGCTGATCAGCGACATAAAAGCACATCAGTGGTAAAGTAAGGCAGTGGCAGCGAATCGAAGGGGACGTCGAGAAAAACTAACAAATGCATCAGCCCGTTTGTTTTACCCTCGTAAATTCTTTAGAAGAATTTTACAAAAGGAAGATTCAAGGTTTTAAGAGTTGATGAAGTTTAGGAGTAAAACATGGAAGATATACAATGAAAACTTCAATTAACCGCGTTTCTTGTATTTAACGTTTAATTGTTTATTAATTTTTGCCACATCAGATATAATGTGTAATTAAAAATGCTTATTCAGTTTAACGATTCTCGTATTTCGGTACCTCCCTTTTGGTCTAAAAACATTTTATCTTTTCGGGTTTTCTTCGCAGCTTGTTTGGATTCTAAGGCAGTGAAAATTTAAAGCAGTCTAAAATTATTCCTTAATTTTCATATTTAATTATATACGTACTTACATACATAAATATTAATGAGTAAATCTTGCATAACATTCAATTATTAATAATTTTCCAGAGCTTATAATGAAACGTACATAGACTAGCGTGTTAGATAACGCGCGAGATTTTCACACCCGGTGATTACAAAGTATTTTTTACGAACAAAATATATTGTTCGTTATCCTTAGTTGCTTTTCCCTTTCTTCATTTTCTGCATTATGACATTTTCTCATCCCACGCTATTGTTGCATGCGCTGTGGCGATTATTATCCACTATAGTAGATACATCAAAATTTTAAGAATCACTAATTACGGCGATGTGACATTTTTATTATTAACCGTTATCGCGATTATTCTACGATGTGTTTGTCGGGTTGATAAACTGTGCGAAATTCATTAGCAAATCAGGATTTGAAAGTCCGCTGCTATTTTTTCGACCTACACGTTTATTTTCGTAAGAGGCGTTTCGCCCAATCGTGTGACCGGACAAATACGATGACTAATCCGCCCGGTTATGGTAACGCTTACGAAAATGTTTAAAATTACAGCGATTTGTCACGAGGCGATGAACTTTCCATTTCTTCAACAAAATTCACGCCCTCCAAAACAGTTCTTTTCGGCGAAATTCGACCAAAACGGAGGAAAAACGTACGTGTGTGTCTCTTAATTACCTTATTTTCGTGCGTTGGCTTTGGCTCTGTTATTAATTTCTTTGTTGTTGGGTCGGTGTGGTTTTGCCGGGACTTTTGTTAATCTGCATTAAAAATTAGACTCGTCACCAATCATCCACGTTATTTAGAATTCAAAAGTCAGAAGAGTCATACAAAACACTTTATTTACACTATAAAACATCTACAAATGTACATAACAAAGTAATAACTACAAGCAATAAAGCTTCTTTTCCAACAGCAATTTTATGACTTCCAGAAAAAGTCATCGACAAGTCCCTACATTGCTCCTGGTAAAAGTTCCTAACGTTATCCTTGCTGTTCTTCGCCAATAAGCAAATCTGATACGATTTCCCCGCTTTGTATTTCATATCGAAATCCTTCGACGGATCGATCTCCAAACTCCTTTTGAAGTAGGCTACGCTTCTGTGAAATACTATATTCTGTGGATTCTCCTTATCTCTTATGACAACATCCGTATCCGCAATGTCGTCCTGTTTCATCACCCGCCATTTCACTGTGTACACTCCTTTCTTACTGAGGAAAATAACAAGAAATTCACATTGGCCAAGGAATTTTTAAAATAATAATTTTTACCTCGATACCTCCCTGAATTTTAAATCTGTCAGGATGGCATAATCAGGGTGATTCTCCTTCAGCAAATCTGTCAAAACGTTGGCGGGGCAATTCAGTCTCTCCTGGCTCAAAGTATACAACGTCCTATTTTCCAAATACGGCGGTGAGGTGCACTTAATCGACTTGTATATATCTTTTAAGTACAATTGACTCTCGAAGTATCTCGTTAAAGGTCGCAGCGTACAATCGCACCTCAACTTATTTCCTGCCATTCAAATTCCCCAGCTTATTGAACAGTTACACCTTAAACAACTTTCTCACCTTCAAAATAAACTTCAACTCCGCGTTTGACAAATTCGATAAGTTCTGCGGCGAATTCTTCGAATGTGTTGTTCCTTATGTCGAGGACTTTCAGCTGCGTGGCGTTCTTGAAATTTTGCCACGGCAACGAGCCCAAAACGTTTTCCTGAAGAAATAAATTCGTAATATTTGGCGGTAATTGGAGGAAGTCATTTTCGCTGGTCAAATCGTACAGTTTGTTAAAGGAAAGATCCAAAGTTTTCAGTCTAGTCAAGTTTCCAATAACGCCTACAAAAGTTTAAGCTGTACAAAACTATTGCCATTGAATGGATACTTACCTTTACGGACATCAGATATGGCGTTATGTGATAGATTCAGCGTTTCAACTTTGGAGGTACCAACCGTGATGTCAGAGGTCAACACTGGCATTAAATTGTACGATAAATCAATCTCTTTCAATTTATAAGGTATGTAGGGGTCGCTCGGGAAACTTTTCCTTGACAAGAAGCTGATTTTGTTATGACTTAAATCAACCTGAAACAACCTGATGAGTTTTCCTTTACAAGCAGTGTTTTCTTTTAAGTACCTTCTCCAATGACAGGCAGTCATCTAGAATCCCATGAGTCTTATTGTCCAATTTCGTTAACTTATTGTGAGACAAATCGAGATTTGTAACAGCAAACAAACCTAGTGCAATAAAACACTTCAATGTCTGTTTGAGCAGAAAAATTTAGTTGCCCTTACCTTTGAAGGCTCCATTGGGAATTGTTTTCAATTCGTTGTTGGTCAAATTTATCACTAGGACTTGGAGTAGCCCTTCAAATGCACTTGTGCTTATGTTCTTAATATTGTTGTGAGCCAGATTCAGCTCAAAGGTAGTGGGAAGCTTACCAAAAGCGTTTTTACTAATCTTGGTGATGTTGTTCCCCTGCGAACATGACGAATTTACTCCAAAAATTGAAACCTCACTGCAAACATCGATTGCTTACCTCTAAATAGAGATATTGCAATGAGGTGAGATCTGCAATAGGTACCCAAGGCGGATTCTGGATTCCATTATAATTTAAGTTTAATCTTTGCAACGTCAGTAAAGGGGCAAAGCTACCTTGCACTAAGTTCTCCCCTAGCTTATTGTAACTCAAATCTAAGCTCAGTAACGAATTCATCGATGGCCATTGCTTCGCAGGCAACTCCTCAAACTCATTATGTGATAAATCCAAATGCGAAACTGAGATGGGTAGTTGGAACAGCGTCTTCAGGTGGTTCCCCCTCAGAACCAAAGTTCTCGTACTGGCCAACCTGGTGAAGGCGCTTCTAGCAACCGATTGGATGTTATTGTAGCTCAGATCGAGTTCCAGGAGCGTCGGGAGAGCGCCGAACATGCTAGGTTTGATCGTCTCCATATTGTTATGGCTCATGTTCAGGCTCCTCAGCGAGAATAAGGTTTGAAAAACGGAATTAAAAATGTCGCTGAGGTTGTTGTACGAGAAATCGATAGTGTGCAGCTCGTAAAGCTTGGGGAAGGTTTTCTTGGGAATGGAAGAGATTAGATTGTGAGAGATGTTCAGGACCTTGATGCCTGTCATATTGTGCAGAGGGATCTGAAAGAGGGATGATAGTTTAGGTCTTATGAGAGGGAAAAGTTGTGCTTACCTGTGAAAAATTGTTAAATAAGTTGTATGATATCTGAAGTTCGACGGCGTAGGAAAACTCGTCGAAGGCTCTCCTCGGAAATCCCTGGATTAAGTTGTAGGACAAATCCAGGGACATGTTGGAACAACTTTCGAATGCGTCATTTTCAATTTTTGCGATCTTATTTCTGGATAAGTTAATATTGGTCGTGTAAAGCCCCTTGAAAGCGTTCTTCTGAATTTCGGTGACTTGATTTTCGGATACGTCCAAAGTCTAAAAGGAAAAGAATAATTCTATCAACGGACCAGTACCAGCACGTATCAACTGTATTTCTTACGTCGATAAAATTAAGATCGTAAAACATTTGATAGTCGATCTTCTTGATGAAGTTCCTCGCCAGGTCGATGGTGCCGATTCTCTTCAACTGACCGAACGTCCCCCTTCCGACGTCGGTAATTACGTTATCGGCTAAGTAAAGCCTCCTTAAAAATCTCATACCTCTGAATGAGTTCTGGTCGAGTTTTCTGATTAAATTGGAAGACATGTTCAGCAGTTTAAGCACGGTGTTACGGGCGAAGGCTCCACTGCAAATATTCCCTAAAGGTTAAAATTTCCCTGCTGAATTGGATGCAGTTCTTACCGTGAGATTTCAGTGAGTCTGTTATTGGAGACGTTGAAGAACGACATTTTGGTCAGATCCGCCAGGTGGGGTCCTTCTATCTTCGAAAGGTTGTTATAGCTAAGGTCGAGGAATTCAACGTCGCGCAAGCCTTTGAACTGATTACGCTTCAGCTGGAACAAATTGTTGCCGTGTAGGTCTAAATATTTCAGCTTTCTTAGGTTCTGGGTGCCCTCCGGCGGCAAGCTGGAAAGGTTCCCGTTAGCGATCCGAAGCCTTAGTAAAGTCCCTGTCATATCGCTGGTGGAAAACGCGTCTTTGGGAAGCTCCTGCATCTCGTGCCCGTCTATGGAAAGAACGGACAAATTTCCTAGGATCTGCAAACATTCAGATTAGCTCTTTGAATTAATAATACCATTAGTGGATCCCTTTAGTGTTCACCTTGAATGCTTGCGTCGGAAACACCTTCAGCTTCGAACCTTTCAGGTAAATCTCGTTCAAAGTCGCGTTTACTCCGAGGAAAGTGTGCTCTTCAATTGCTTCGATCGGAGTGTCTTCCACGTTGAGAACTTTCAGATTCAGCTTATACAACAGACTCCCGAATAATCTGGCTGAAAGTAAAAGGTATTACAAGGTAGAAACATTAAGCAATATATAGCTACAGTGTTCGTAAATTTTGGGCGTTTATACGTGACCATAGCCGAGCTTTACATACTAGCTTCACAGAGGAATGAACTATTATTATAATTACTCTCACCTACCGATTTTGCACTTGTACAGGGTGAGCTTTTCCACAGGCAGCCTGAAGGTAGCGAGGTTGTTGAGACCAATGCTGGCGCTCGCTAAGTTGGTATTATTGCAACTCACACTGATGCCGTTGTCTGATTCTTTGTCGCAGGTGCAAGGGTACAGCAGTAATTTCTCCTTGGGGCATCTGTAGGCTGGTCCAGGGGGGATGTACTCCCCGAAGGTAGCGACACAGAATCCGAAGATGAGAAGGAGAGATACGAGGTTCATTTCGCACGGATTTTTCTGAAAGGAGACAAGTTGTGATGCTCGAAAGAAATTTTGTTGATTATTATTCGGATGGGGACGTCGGTTTGTTTCCGGTATTGGTAGAGGTCGTCAAACTATTAAACCTATAATGTATCACACAGACTGAAAATGTCATAAGTGCAGGTACGTGAATATTTTTAAAGCATCAATTAAACATCCTACTGGGTTTAAACAAGAGGAGAGTTTCCCCTTAGTGTCTCGAAGATTGTCTGTATTTCCCTTGTAATGTTCACTGATATCAAACGAAGAACGTTGCAGTCGCCACAAACTTACATGTAACAATGTCAAAACTTTCATATTTTTTCCACATGTTATATTTGTTTCTTTTCTTTCGCACTACATAGCTAAACAGTTAAAAGAAACAGCAAGAATTAAACAATTTCTCTCGGGCTCAGTTCGTATTCTACTGCCGTCGAAGAATTTCAAGAGGTTGGTCAAGGTAATAAAGTAGATGGCGGTTCCACGGCCAACTTTCTAATGTCGGGCGGAAAATTTAAACGAAATACGCTTCCTGGTCATACGTACAATCCATTGCCGTAAAATCTCAAAATGGTTGGAAATTACGTTAAAAGGCAATCTATGGGCTTTCGAAAATATCAAACAATTTAATGGTTCCTTTAAAAATCGTTGAAATATGAGAATAAAAGTGCGACTATCGTAGATTTACGTGACATGTCGTGTCTCTCCCTACTGCAGTTTACTGAAATTCTGTAATATCATAATGTTGCTCTTATTATTAAAAAAGGCAATCTATGAGCTTTCGAAAATATCAAACTATTTAATGATTCCTTTAAAAATCGTTGAAATATGAGAATAAAAGTACGACTATCCTAGATTTACGTGACATGTCGTGTCTCTCCCTAATGCAGATTACTGAAATTCTGTAATATCATAATGTTGCTCTTATTATTAACAAAGGCAATCTATGAGCTTTCGAAAATATCAAACTATTTAATGATTCTTTTAAAAATCGTTGAAATATGAGAATAAAACTGCGACTATCCTAGATTTACGTGACATGTCGTGTCTCTCCCTACTGCAGTTTACTGAAATTCTGTAATATCATAATGTTGCTCTTATTATTAACAAAGGCAATCTATGGGCTTTCGAAAATATCAAACTATTTAATGATTCCTTTAAAAATCGTTGAAATATGAGAATAAAAGTGCGACTATCGTAGATTTACGTGACATGTCGTGTCTCTCCCTACTGCTGTTTACTGAAATTCTGTAATATCATAATGTTGCTCTTATTATTAACAAAGGCAATCTATGGGCTTTCGAAAATATCAAACTATTTAATGATTCCTTTAAAAATCGTTGAAATATGAGAATAAAACTGCGACTATCCTAGATTTACGTGACATGTCGTGTCTCTCCCTACGGCAGTTTACTGAAATTCTGTAATATCATAATGTTGCTCTTATTATTAACAAAGGCAATCCATGAGCTTTCGAAAATATCAAACTATTTAATGATTCTTTTAAAAATCGTTGAAATATGGGAATAAAAGTACGACTATCCTAGATTTACGTGACATGTCGTGTCTCTCCCTAATGCAGATTACTGAAATTCTGTAATATCATAATGTTGCTCTTATTATTAACAAAGGCAATCCATGAGCTTTCGAAAATATCAAACTATTTAATGATTCTTTTAAAAATCGTTGAAATATGAGAATAAAACTGCGACTATCCTAGATTTACGTGACATGTCGTGTCTCTCCCTACTGCAGTTTACTGAAATTCTGTAATATCATAATGTTGCTCTTATTATTAAAAAAGGCAATCTATGAGCTTTCGAAAATATCAAACTATTTAATGATTCCTTTAAAAATCGTTGAAATATGGGAATAAAAGTACGACTATCCTAGATTTACGTGACATGTCGTGTCTCTCCCTAATGCAGATTACTGAAATTCTGTAATATCATAATGTTGCTCTTATTATTAACAAAGGCAATCTATGGGCTTTCGAAAATATCAAACTATTTAATGATTCCTTTAAAAATCGTTGAAATATGAGAATAAAACTGCGACTATCCTAGATTTACGTGACATGTCGTGTCTCTCCCTACGGCAGTTTACTGAAATTCTGTAATATCATAATGTTGCTCTTATTATTAACAAAGGCAATCCATGAGCTTTCGAAAATATCAAACTATTTAATGATTCTTTTAAAAATCGTTGAAATATGAGAATAAAACTGCGACTATCCTAGATTTACGTGACATGTCGTGTCTCTCCCTACGGCAGTTTACTGAAATTCTGTAATATCATAATGTTGCTCTTATTATTAACAAAGGCAATCTATGGACTTTCGAAAATATCAAACTATTTAATGATTCCTTTAAAAATCGTTGAAATATGAGAATAAAAGTACGACTATCGTAGATTTACGTGACATGTCGTGTCTCTCCCTACTGCAGTTTACTGAAATTCTGTAATATCATAATGTTGCTCTTATTATTAAAAAAGGCAATCTATGAGCTTTCGAAAATATCAAACTATTTAATGATTCCTTTAAAAATCGTTGAAATATGGGAATAAAAGTACGACTATCCTAGATTTACGTGACATGTCGTGTCTCTCCCTAATGCAGATTACTGAAATTCTGTAATATCATAATGTTGCTCTTATTATTAACAAAGGCAATCCATGAGCTTTCGAAAATATCAAACTATTTAATGATTCTTTTAAAAATCGTTGAAATATGAGAATAAAACTGCGACTATCCTAGATTTACGTGACATGTCGTGTCTCTCCCTACTGCAGTTTACTGAAATTCTGTAATATCATAATGTTGCTCTTATTATTAAAAAAGGCAATCTATGAGCTTTCGAAAATATCAAACTATTTAATGATTCCTTTAAAAATCGTTGAAATATGGGAATAAAAGTACGACTATCCTAGATTTACGTGACATGTCGTGTCTCTCCCTAATGCAGATTACTGAAATTCTGTAATATCATAATGTTGCTCTTATTATTAACAAAGGCAATCCATGAGCTTTCGAAAATATCAAACTATTTAATGATTCTTTTAAAAATCGTTGAAATATGGGAATAAAAGTACGACTATCCTAGATTTACGTGACATGTCGTGTCTCTCCCTACTGCAGTTTACTGAAATTCTGTAATATCATAATGTTGCTCTTATTATTAAAAAAGGCAATCTATGAGCTTTCGAAAATATCAAACTATTTAATGATTCCTTTAAAAATCGTTGAAATATGGGAATAAAAGTACGACTATCCTAGATTTACGTGACATGTCGTGTCTCTCCCTAATGCAGATTACTGAAATTCTGTAATATCATAATGTTGCTCTTATTATTAACAAAGGCAATCCATGAGCTTTCGAAAATATCAAACTATTTAATGATTCTTTTAAAAATCGTTGAAATA
This sequence comes from Cryptocephalus primarius, assembly GCA_963576515.1. Classification (NCBI taxonomy): domain Eukaryota; kingdom Metazoa; phylum Arthropoda; class Insecta; order Coleoptera; family Chrysomelidae; genus Cryptocephalus; species Cryptocephalus primarius. The sequence goes on from OY754936.1 coordinate 8,879,030, forward strand.
TGGGAATAAAAGTACGACTATCCTAGATTTACGTGACATGTCGTGTCTCTCCCTACTGCAGTTTACTGAAATTCTGTAATATCATAATGTTGCTCTTATTATTAAAAAAGGCAATCTATGAGCTTTCGAAAATATCAAACTATTTAATGATTCCTTTAAAAATCGTTGAAATATGGGAATAAAAGTACGACTATCCTAGATTTACGTGACATGTCGTGTCTCTCCCTACTGCAGTTTACTGAAATTCTGTAATATCATAATGTTGCTCTTATTATTAACAAAGGCAATCTATGGACTTTCGAAAATATCAAACTATTTAATGATTCCTTTAAAAATCGTTGAAATATGAGAATAAAAGTACGACTATCGTAGATTTACGTGACATGTCGTGTCTCTCCCTACTGCAGTTTACTGAAATTCTGTAATATCATAATGTTGCTCTTATTATTAAAAAAGGCAATCTATGAGCTTTCGAAAATATCAAACTATTTAATGATTCCTTTAAAAATCGTTGAAATATGGGAATAAAAGTACGACTATCCTAGATTTACGTGACATGTCGTGTCTCTCCCTAATGCAGATTACTGAAATTCTGTAATATCATAATGTTGCTCTTATTATTAACAAAGGCAATCCATGAGCTTTCGAAAATATCAAACTATTTAATGATTCTTTTAAAAATCGTTGAAATATGAGAATAAAACTGCGACTATCCTAGATTTACGTGACATGTCGTGTCTCTCCCTACTGCAGTTTACTGAAATTCTGTAATATCATAATGTTGCTCTTATTATTAACAAAGGCAATCTATGGGCTTTCGAAAATATCAAACTATTTAATGATTCCTTTAAAAACCGTTGAAATATGAGAATAAAAATGCGACTATCGTAGATTTACGTGACATGTCGTGTCTCTCCCTACTGCAGTTTACTGAAATTCTGTAATATCATAATGTTGCTCTTATTATTAACAAAGGCAATCTATGGGCTTTCGAAAATATCCTCCGTGAGTCCTCTGTGAAAATCGTCCAAAGCTCCAGTACCGAGCTTTTACTTTGGAAGCTTGAAGCTCTCATGCAGAGATCTCCATTTCGTTTCGAAAGTCGACCGACAGATAGCGATACAAGTCATAAAATTTGGAAATTAATAAACAACTTTTCATTGATGTTTAATGAAGATAACAGAGCTATAACGTTAAAAGTTTATAAAGCATTTTCGTTCGATATTGACTTATGAATCTGGCACGAATTGAAGTTAAATTTAATCAGCACGATTGATTTAAACTGTGTTCAAATTTGCAGGAATTGAATTTTTTTCAACGCCCGTTCCTCTTTCGGCGTGTAGATGACGTACGTTGTTCTGTTCGGCGCCAGAGGATGTTTCCCTGCGGTTCATTTGAATTTCAAATATTTACCCAACGTCGTGTCGGAAGAGCGAATCGAAATTGACAAATTCATGCTAAAATTAGAAATTTACAAGGTTTCTGATATTAAACAGGCTGTCTGATACCACGGCAGACTATATTTCTTTTTATTAAAATTTAACAGCCGGGAAGTAATTTTTTTCCAATAACCGCAGTGGCGTAACGTAAAGAGGCGATCGTTATTCAAAAGTGACATAACTATTAATGACGAGCCGGAGACATTTCGATTTATGATTTCGAGACGGGGGTGAATTTTACAATCGGTCGAAGTATCAGAGGGAGGAGAAGAGGGGCCGATCGTTCTCGGGGGGACGCTTCGGCTATCCCTAATGGGTTATTTATGGCCGTAAATCCAGATGCAGGACAATAAAGAGGAGTCTTCCCGATTTTATTGCTCAGTTGAGTAACTTGGATGGTGACGCTCAAATGCGGGAACATTAAATATTCTATCGTGGAATATTTTCACAAGTCATTAATCGCTGAAATTAATACAGTCATAACGCATTTCGAACATGACCAATGAATAACATGTTTCTGCGTCCATTAAAACATTCCAACTCGTGCTTGTAAAGCATGTGTTTATTATATCTATAAAGTTTATTTAATGTTTATGAGTATCTGCATATTGGTTTTTAAATTGATGTACATATATGGGCACATATAATTTTTCATTTGTGGCACTGCATAACTTATTTGAAATGTTCCGCCTTCGGCAGAATATGCAATACATTTTGGCGTAAATTTTTACCATTGTGTATGTACCTTCAGCTTAGTTGTAAAGCAACTCAAATGTACCTCAAAACGTACTTATTTTATCTTTAAGTATTTTTAAGGTAAAAATTGTTTTGTGGGTAGAATGGTTAGTTTGTGGTAATTGAGTAACATTTTGTTAATTTCATGTCTCATTTCCTTTCTTCGTTCTGCCTTCACTAACGCATGTTCTTTCGTCAAGTACATCGAAGGTTGCCACACCATCTCTTTCTGAGGCTTGAGTTACTCATTCTTCTACGTGAAACTTTCCTTAGGCTTAGACACCCTTTTGAGTTGTTAACATGTTCATTCCTTTCGTTATTTCTCTTGCTTATTTCTACTGCTTGCGTTATTGCAAGCCTTACCATCTTTTTTATTTCTCTACTTGTTGTTTCAGTAGATGCTAGCCCTAGCATTGTGTTAAGTTCGAGCAACTTCTGCTTTATTACTGTGTAAACTAAGGGAAAAGTTTTCTGCGACCCTGGAGGTTATTCTTGACATGCCCTCTTTGCACCTGGTGGTAGAAAGCTATGCGGGGAAGGCCGCCTGCAGGCTGCAGGACTGGGGAGCATAAGGTGGAGGAAGCAAAGATCAGGGACACTCCGCTATTTGGCAGAATCCCATTCTAGAGATGAGGGACGAATGCATATCTGTCAACAGGTTTGACAAGAGCTATTGCATAGTATTCCCCAAAGGGGAGGACTGGGAAACTCCGGAAAATATAATCAAGGAGCATGGACTGATCTGGTTCACGGATGGGTCAAACATGGAGCAAGGCTCCGCGGTAGGGGTCGCAGGAGTCAAGCCGCTGGTACCAAAAACCCCTGGGGACTCCCTGCGCAACTTTCCAAGCAGAGATCTTTGCGATCCTTGCTCATGCAGGAGAAAACCTTACCAGGAACTACTATAAACAGAGCATAGACGTTTGCTCTGATAGTCAGGGAGTGCTAAAGGCTCTGGGGTCGCACAGAACCTCATCCAAGCTCACCGTAGAGTGCCGGAGAACCTTGGAGAAGCTGGCTAAGCGAAACAGGGTTCGCCTGATTTGGGTTGTCGCTGACTAGGTTGAGACTTTAAGCGGCGAGAGACGACACAATGGACTCCAGTCTAAGTGTCGCCTGAAGGCACCCCAGTTTCTTTCATTCATTCAAGGGGAAGGGATATTTGAGATTGACTTATGCAAGTTTATCTTTTACAAGGCTTTTACCTCTCTTGGTGAGTAACTGTCATAAACCAATTAAAATATAAGTACTAGTATATAGTATATATAGTACAGTACAATATAGTATAGTATAGTACGGTAGTAGTATATAGTACTAGTATATTATTATACTTGTAACTTATTGTGTATGTACTCAAAACAAGGAAAGTACGCTACCGTTGCACTAAAGAGGTTTTGTTATTTCATCTCTTTATTGGGCTTCTAAAGATACTAAACATGCAGAGTGTAATTTAATTAAGGGGTGCCTTTATGAGATTATGGCGAAAGGGCCATTTTCACTTTTTTCACTATATTTCGAAAACTAAGCGGAACTGGACAAAATTACAAGAAAAATTGGTAGATAATTGAATATTCTATTAAAATAACATCTCCTTGATAAAATTATTTCGCTTTCAAAAAATATAAGCCAAAAACTGATACGAAAAAAATTGAAAAAGGCACAAAGTTTGTCGTTTTAACATTCTTGCTTGTTACTTTTCTGAACAAAGAACACGCATAGCAGGTTCTTCAAAAAAAAAAAAATAAGTAAAAAGTGCTTGTCAAAATCATCTGCGTCCCTTTATAAACATATAACTTAGAATCACAAAACTCCCTTTGTTCATGGAACACAACATCCCCCATGTTAGTAATAATTTATATCTTAGTTTTCTTTGTGGCAAATATTTCCACAATGTGATGTCTTTCTTGTTCATTTATGGTAATAATCGATCAATCATTTGGTAAAATATGTGTAATTATAGAATGTTAACTTAAACAACAAACAAAAGTTAAGATTAGATCAATTTTTCGTGGCAGAAACTTTTTCGAAAACGTGTTTTAATTGTTGTAACGCTTATCTTATATTTGCTCAGAAAAAATAATGAGCAGAAATGTTTCAAAAAACATTGGACTTTAGATAACATTATATGATTTTCTTTTCCTTATTCAGAAGAAGTAATTTCCATATGAAATTCGATTTTACACAAGAAAATACGCTTGTAGTTTTGCCCAATTCCGCTTAGTTTTCGAGTTCTGTCGAAAAAGCAGGAAAACGTCCCTTTTCACCATCTTCCTTAGGGGTCTAATAATCGGTTGAAACATTAAACCCCTTTAACTCAATAATCTAAAGGGGCTTAGTGGACCTCAATATTAATTTCCCTTATCAAATGCTATGGGTTCTGTAAGTGTTTAGCTAACTATAGTTTGCACATATTTTTGGTTGTTTCGGCAATATTTAAAGGGATTTTGCTGTGATGTAATGAAGTTCGAGCATTTCGAGTACATCTTTGACTCAAATGTGATGAGACATTGTCGTTACTTGTAATCGTTATATTTTTCGTTGCAATCTTTGAAAGCGAAAGGTCGGTTTGGGCTATGAATAATTTTTCAGATATGTAACTCATGTTGTTATTGTATTTTATATTCCTCTGGGTCCTCATATTCCTCCTTTTGAGCACCTTAAAGAGCTGTATCTATTCTTGAAGGGATTCTATTCCAGTAGTCTTTTTACTATTAATGTTCAGTTATATTTGTCGTTTATCTGTAAACAAGGTGTTATAACTTTTTGCCTTGACTTATTTCTTGAACAACATTTCATTTCAGGGAAAATACTGAAGAGCTACAGAACGGCGAAATATCCCGATACACCCCAATAGGCCGTTTCCATCGCAAATACGTTAACTGAAACATCTCTTTATTGCAACGTAAACAAAGCTTACTAACATAAACTTTTGGTACAAAATACATGGCGTTCGAATGGTATTTACTCTGTCGCAGCCAACTTTTCCGAATTAGGCTCCTTTTGGCGTCGAGGATTTGGCGTCGCCGATCGACCAGCGCCGCGGCGCTCCGCGGAAGATTTCGGGCGTCTCGGCGCCTGGCCCACCCTTGGCGTCGCATCGGCGACGCCTGTCTGCATTACGAATTGTTATAACTCTCGTCGAAAAGAAAACAACTTTTTTATCTCTTGAGAGCTGCTTGCTGTATCTTAACGGTGAGGGGGGTTCGAGGGGGCGGTCCAGGGGAACGTTTTATGTCCCTACGACATGATTTGTGAGATCGGAGTGGATTTTTTCTTCTCGATGCCGAAAACATCGTTTCCTCCTTCCGTTTTTGTTCGCTCGACGGCTCGGAAGAGCGAAAATAATCAGTGACCACCGTTCCCTAACGTCCACATAAAAGTTTATGAAGACGGCGGAAGTTTGGGCAACTCTTGGCCGTTTTTCCAAATTTTCACAGAAATTAATCTTTCCTTTCTTCTCCGCGTCGCCAAATGGGGAAGACTATTTTGATTAGCTGCTAGCAGAACATATTCCTCAATGCTTCAGCACTACTTTCTGAAGATTCAAGGAACAAAACATGTGCATCTTTCTATTTCCACATGCAGCAAATGATGTTCGTCTCTCAATACATTTTGTACATGTCATAAATTGTATTATACTAACCTTTCGCACTACACATTTGCTTCTTTTGGACTGGCTGTCTATCACAAGCTAAAGTCTGACCGTTTGCGGCTGATCATGGCCTTACATATGGGTTACATAACTTACCAAAGTGTAACGTGAAACTTCAATGGTATTACGAATTGTTGCACACAGATTTACTACGAACAAGTTATGAGTATACATGTTGTGTAGGTATATGATTGTCTTTATAAGTACATACTTAGTTATGGTAGAAAACTGCAAAAATGCAATTCTGGTATCTAATGCTTTAATTTTATTTCATTATTAAATAAAGAAACACACCATTTTCTACCTGCTTCCTAGAATCGCGAGGGAGAACTAACAAAGGGCACTAGGAGTCAATTAGGTTGCTACTTCAGCAATTATTAGATCGCGGGAACGTTCTCGTGTGTCCCTGTTCAAGGGAATCGCTACTTAAAAGCTAAGTAACCATGTTATAAACTAGTTAAGTGCCTTCGTGAATAATAGATACCAACGTACTTATGGAGAATAATAGCGGAAAAGATGGACGTACCTTCATTCTTGTAGGATCATTATTTGCCAATAATAATTTATCAAATAATGGAATTCCAAGATTGTGTAAAATGATTTTACTAATGGACGGGTAGGGCCTATAAAAATGAGGAGAGAGGCGAACTTTATTTAAAACGTTGGTGTCCTTTGAGCAGTGTTTATGAAAATGGCATCGGTTTCACACTTCACACCAGTTAAGCCAAATACAAATGTAGCATGCTCTCTAAGAGAAAAGACTAGAGTGCGCAATGTGTACGACGCACTTATTTATCAAAAACAAGTTCCACTATGACGGTAATTTCTGAATCAACAATTTACAGGTTTTTAAAGGAGATGAACCATGGAGATATTACACCAAAACGGCCTGTAGGAAGGATTCCACTAGCAGTCGATGACTTTGATAGGACCACCATACGAGGGTAAGTTCACTCTTTATTTCAATAAGAAGTTACCAACAATAAACAACGTTCCACATGCAATTCAACAAGATGACGACTTACCTCAAGTACGCAGAGCCAAATTGTGGAAAATTTTGCGTGAGTTGGGATTTTCCTGGGAAAACCGAATAGAAAATCTATCCCTGTTAATAAAGAAGGGAATTTCTGTTGGAGAAAAAATTATTTAAGGACGATCAGGAAGTACCGATCCGAAAGAATCACTAGTTATTATTTGGACGAAACATGGCTGAATGAAGGACATACTTGACAAAAACAATGGGTAGACACTAAAATTAAAACTTCCCGCCAAGCAATCGTGGAAGGATATTCCAGTGAGTTCGGAAAAGGTAAATCTTTCTTAATACATACTTAGAAATGGTAACAAAACGGTAAGTAAAGGTGATACCTTGAAGAATTGTGTTAAAAATTATGCATGAAGTACCAAAATGAGAAAAATGTATTGTTATGCAAAAGGATCCATTACCAAAATTTCCGTTATAAACTGATGAGGGATATATCATACAAGGTTTTTTTTATCAATTCTCAAAAGTTAATCATTTTGTTATTTCTGATTAGTTATATAATAACATGTAAAACAGTTCCTGGTACCGATACGTAGAATCATTATCACAAGGTTAAAGCCGTTATTCACTGTTACATAAGGCAATTGTTGGTTTAATTTTTAATTTTATCTGCATACAGCTGAAAATGAGGCTGTTTTAAAACAGTTGAAAATGAAAAATGTACAATTTATTCACAAATTAAATCAGCAAAAATATGATTTATTATTAAAAATCTGTGGGATTGTTAGAGTTCCTTCGAATTGTGTAATTACACTATTATTAATTTACAAGATTAATTATTTATTATTACACATTGAATATTGTGAGTTATGACTCATTCTATATTTTATCCTATCAAAAAACTTTAGGTACATTTAGGAAGCTACGAGGTAACTTAATATCATGAAAGTATTTTGGCTAAATTGATGGGAATAACTTTCTGTTTATGCGAGAAAAATAGAAAGCCGAAAATGTATTAGCAAAGACTAATAGTTCCTTATGGGCCATTTAGTTTCCTATTGTATAAGAAATGTTTGCGTCAGACGAGTAGATGGTAATGGATATGGCCCCATCGTTAGTGTTCAATTAGTTGTGGATTCATTGAAACGACGTTTTAATTTAGTGACCTTTGTGTTTTTCTAATGTCACATCGGGGATAGGATCAATATAAAAAATGACACGTCACTTCCCTTCATTATAACATTTCCAAGGAAAACAATGTCTCCCTCTATTCGCGAGCGCTCTCGATCCATTAATCCATCTGCGGCTCCATAAATCCATAAAAGATAATATACTGATCGTTATAGCAGAAATGAAAAGTTTAACCCTCTAGTCAACAAGGCCATAAAAGGAGTCTCCATTTTGCTAAATATCTGGAAGGCGAAGAAGAACACGACGACTGGGGGATATTCACTTGTTTCTCATCACAACATCCGGTCGGCTGACGCATTTCCGGAAGACGACATCACGTCAAGTGATCCATGACTCTCTTCTCTATTGTTAGATGATAGAGACAAATTTCGGTTGATAGGGAAATTTTGAGAAAAAGAGAGAAGGGAAAAAGAGATGTTTTCGCCGGAAAGCCAGGGGGACGCCAGGGAGATAAGGGGAAACGGTCCGTACAACTTACATATCTCCCGAATAGAGATAGAGAGCAATAAAAATTGCATACTAAGTGAGTTTCGGATGTGTTCCGATTGTTCGAGATAGTCACGGATTTCTAGCTTTACAATAAAATCGTACATTCGATGCTGCGGATTTTGGACCTTCGAGCTTTATGGTGTTTACAAACTTCGAACAACAACATCAAAAACTTTTGTTGAAAACACTGTATTGTGTGTAAAACTAAAGTGAAGTTACGACTATTTATTCATTTATTCCAAACTCCTTCTACATTATAGTGTATGACATTTCATCCTTTCCAATCTTGTTCCAGGTTTCTTAACTATTTTCCATAGTATTTCTCTGCTTGCAGCTGCTGCTTTCTGTGCTTTTACGTACCTTGTTTTCCCAGGTTTTCATCGTTGTTTAGATATTTTCTTCATCAGTTTTCCTTCAGGCTTCTTGTGTGGACCTGCCAACCGTGTTGTCTCCACTTAGTTGTGACGTTTCCTGATGACATCCTAGTCTTACAGTTAGTTTCCAATTATACCCTCAATATCCCTGTAGAAATTGTATTTCTGTAGCTTTGTTGGTCGCTGATAGTCTATTACCACCGTGCCTCTTTATAATATTTTAAGTTTCTTTTGGAAAACGCCCTCAAAATTATGTCGATTTCAAAGAGCACCGTCTTAATGTTTCTGTATACGGTAATGTCTTAGGTCTATGTGTACCTGGCACGTTTATTGTCTTCTTATGCATTGTTTACATGATCCTTGTGATCCTCTCCAATTTCTATCATTCTCAAGCTTTGTCATACGTCATTTCTCTTTATCCTAGCGAAGGCTTAATCTAGATCTGCCTCTGTTTTTTCCTAATTTTTTCTTGATTACTTCTCTTAGCGTGAAGATGAAGTCTTGAATGAATTTGAATTAACTGGACGCTGCCTTTTCTTCCAAAAGTGGCATGATTCATTTCACATTTTGCATTATTATTCCATGTTGTCGTTTCAATTGCATCATGGTCGTTCCACTTCTTCCTGTTGGCAATTTGTCTCTTGCAGTCACAACCAATCTTTCCTCCATTTGACTTTTATCCATTTTAAAAATCCACACTGAAACCGTTCCGCGCAAGCGTAAAAGAGGCGTCCTGATTCAAGTGAACTAAGGATGATACGTGAACCGCTCTTGAATGATAATTTCGGTGCCTGCGGGAATCGGTCGTTTACGCATGCGTAATTATCATTTATTCGATAAATTTGATTTGAAACATAGGCGTTGGCGACCTCGTAAGTGATATTTTTCGGTCTAATTTACCTGGTCTTCCTGCATAATTCGCTAGCTCAATTCTTTTGTTTTAGAGTAAAATAACTTTTTGGGTGTCTGTCTATAGTTATACCATAAAACAGAGAATATACCCACGACACGTCCCACTTAACCCATCTTCATAGGGATGCGGGGTTGCGTGCGCTGTACTGTAAAGTCGAACAAGCGCAGTAGTTGTAGAGTCATCTGTACCTCCATGTCATTTATTTGATAGGGTGTATAGGTGGTACCAGTCGGATTTTGACATGTCGCCAAAGAAATCATTAGAAGCTTATGCTGCCTGTAAAGATCTGAGTTCATAACGAATTTAGCGATCGTCATATACGATAAACGTAATGCTCGAAAAAGAAACAGTGATATAACGTTGTATCTACATAAACGAAGTTTAATTATTTATTTTCTGAAAATTTTTTGACATGCACTGGTTTTGCGGCACGCAAACACATCAAATTTGGTTTTTTAACCGGAAAACAAAATTAAAATTAGTTCTAAAAAAGTTTTTTTTTGTGACAGATAGTAATTTGAAGTAAGAAAAGAAATCTGTTTAAGTGTATGGTACTGAGCAGTTTCCTATATAAGCTTGGATCGACCATTAAATCAGGTCCTGAGTAAAACATGAGACAAGTGAGAAGTGTGCAAAAGCATAAAAGAGGTAACCTAGCAGGTATACAGTAACTGCATAAAATGTGCTTGAAAGCATTAAAAATGATGTACTTTTTCAAATTTCTGTTTGAATGTTGTAGTCCAGTACGTTCAAAATTCCTACGATTCATCAGGATATTTTGACAATATATTCAAACATCATTTGTTTGCATTTTCTTGAGTTCGCGGACATTTGAACTTCCAAATAACTCCATGCTGAAAGCTCCCGCTTTTCTAGAAGTATCCTTTCGTGTCGGTTAAATAAACCTGTGCCTGTACTACTTTTAGACGGTTTCGTAAACCGATAATCGCTTTAAAAAGTTAATCCCCGACTAAATCTTTTGCTGTTGATGTGTCCGTTTACTGTCGCCGATTCATATAAGCTCTTTACGTAATTCACGCACATTTGCGAACTCTACGATCGTGCGTTTGCAGAAGGTCCGCGACGGCTGGAGCCTGGGCTGCAAAATCAATCAACTAAAGGGGGGAGGTCCGCCACCCTTCGCATAACAGAACAACATTAGACAAACAGTAAATACGTATCTCTGCCCCTCATATTTCAGGGTGATGAAGTGCCCCTTCGCACAACTTTTCCTCAAAACAGATTAATCCCATAGTTGTTGTGCTGTAAAATTTTATCAGATATCTCTCCAGCATTTCATCTACGCCCCCGATCTATTCATATCCATAAAGCCGCCATAAAAACCAATGCAGAGGATCCGAAATCGTATACAGGGTGATGTGGATGTAACGTCCGCGAGTTGTACTCGAGCAATGTACTTTTGAAAGTCGCGTAACTTTTGCGGCAAAGATAACAGATCAAACTTTTTCAACGAAATGTGTGTACTCAATGATGTAAACGTCGTATTAGATAATGCACGCATATCTAATGAACAATACGAATTCACGACCTAATCTAATTTTACCAACATCCTGTGAAAGATATAAATTCGTCAAACGCAAGTTAGATGTATTGAGGTTTTTAGTCTTATCAGTCATGTCTCACAGAAAATTTGGCCTTAATTCCTGATCGCAATGTTCTGGAGTTGAATATGACGATAATTGGTTAATTCAATGAACTGATTGCTTTGGGCGATTAGAGCAGTCTTGAGTATGTAGGTGGAGCAGGCGACTATTTTCTTTTAAGAAAGTGAGAAATATAAGATTTTATAACGACTCTCGATAGAATCGTTACAATTTTGCGCAGATTCAGAAAATACTAAACTTTCCCTCCGTGAACGTATACATCGTTTTCTGTAAAACAAAGGAAAAACACGAAGGCACAAACTCGGCGAATTAATTCAGTCCTAGTTTTAGGCATGTCCCAAACAACAAGAGAGATACATTTTTCTTTCGAAACGTTCATAGTTTCCAGCGTCGCAATGGAAATATTTCCCAATGGCGAAGCGACGCCGAATGCGGCGCCTCGACGTCAGGCGCCAGTCGAGGCGTCTCCAAGTCTTTCGCTCAGCGAGATGGAATTGTTTTCAGCTAGGAACGACTTTAAAACGTCGCCAAATCCGAAAATAATATAAAAGAAGGACGTGGATCGATCCTCTGGACTGGCGGTAAATAAAAAATGAACAATTGATAGTAAACGGTTTATTGTACGCTTTGTTTTTCGGATTGTTTATGAATAAGGATTTCTCTCCGCCAAGCTTTTGTCCCCTCTCGACGGTGCAAAACTGTCTAATTGGGATGTCGTCTTTAACGACTCCCTAATTATTATAAGTCGAATTGGTAATGTAATAAACCGACCCCAGCAATATCTGCGAGTGGAAAAGTGTGTAAGTGTGGGTCGGAAAAACAACCCTCTATTCATATTTATGCGTTACATTAATAGGGTTTTGTTCGTGAGCCGGAAGTAATTCGATGAGAAAGTGGGGGGAATGCTCTGTAAATAGAAATTTCAATTTTTAGCTGCATATAGCCAGCCATACATCAACCAAAAACAATTTAATTCAACAAAAATGTCGTGTACAAAGATGGAATAATCTGTATCAAATATAAATAATACTTTTATATATACTTTTCAATATACATATTGACTGCGACTGCCATTTCGTTCTTCTTAGTTTTTCCCAAAACGGTTCCAACCAGTCATTTAAACTTTTGCAACTTTACTTAGTTATGTAATAACTACAGTCTTTACTTAATACTTTTTGCAAAATCACCCTAAACTACACTTTACTCTAGAGAATCTTCAGTTTTCCTTAATTTTCTTAAAAACATTTACGTCTGTGAGGTTTGCATAGGTTAGGTTAGGTTTGGTTATGTTTCAATCTACAATCTAGCCTGTAGCTAGAATATATGAGGATCTATAATTCTAACTATGTAACTTCTCTATTCTTTCGACGTGGCTTACCGCATTCAAGAGTAGAAATATTAATGTTTTCACCACGTTCTAAATTTTTATTTAAACTTTGGGACTAACAATACGGCCTCCATAAGTACTTGCCCACAGATTCAATTTTTAATGGAATATCACATGTTCAACAGAATTTATGACTCTCGACTAGTTGAAATCAATTTTCGTCACTATAGCAAGTGCTATCAACTTTTCTTCGTTTATTCCAAGCGAAAATTTATGATAAATCTGAAGAGTTCAATGAAGAAACGTAATTTGACTTTATTAAAATAATGAATGCGAACAAGGCTCTATTCTTAATTTTCCTCCTTCTGGTTTTAGCATTCTTTTTGCTGGGTTTGTGGAACTACGTGCACCACTGGGCCTCGAGCTGAAAAGAAAAATTCAAAATCATATTGAATCATACTGTAAATCTAAATCCCAAAATGTAGGACGTTGCGGTACTTTGTGTATCTATGGACTTTCTTATGATGAAATAATTATTGGGGTACTTAATATACCATCTTCATGTTACTTTCATCCTTACAACATTTGGGAAAATCTACTATTTTTGTCGAATTACGACTTTTTTCGATAATTAACGGTGTTAGTGGGGATTTGGAATGTTTCTTCGTGTGATTAAACTATCATATAGTATTTTAAAAAAATTTAGAAACACAGTTGTGCGTCATAAAAGGTAATTAAAACCTAATTTAAAGAACGTGCAGCACGCCACTGTTACTGAACATGTCCCCATGTAACTTCCGGCAGATGGCGGTAGCGCGCCACACGGAAAATCAGTCGAAATCTAAATAATCGGGGTTGGGCGTGTAGAGTTCGCAAATCCACACAAAAGTGAGTGTTTTTTCGAATATGTAACAGCGGAATAACGTTGAAAGGTAAGTACAACGTTTTTAAAGCGTTGTGGTGGTCGGTGGTGCAGGTCGCGGGCACCGCGACGGACTTTCGTCCGATTTATGGAGGTTTAAAGTTTCATGTGTTTGACATTAGGCAAACACCGGATCGGGGGGCGAGAGGGAGCGCCAGAAATAACCTCAAACTAATGAAATCAACCCCAAGCCGTTGAGCCCCTCGGGTTCGGCCATATCGACCTGGCATCCCATGCGGGGCTCGGCCTCTCGCGACCCTTTCTGTGTAAATCCGAGATTTTTGTTTTTCCAGCTAATCAATATCCCTCCCGTCTCTTGTCCCGTTTACGTCCCGAGGTTCATTTTATTTATATTCGTGCCTGACGCACCTACTGGGCCTGCTTGATTCTCCTCCATCTCATACGTGCGCAGTGGCGGCCCATGGGGCCGGTAACCCTTCCCTTAATCCCATAGCAATTTCTTATCGCCCCGTAGATAAGGGGTACCTACTGCTTCCGCCTGGAATGACAGAGAAAAAACCTCCGTGTACATGATTTATTTCTTTTATCATCTGCGGGTATGTGTGAACGAGTGTTTGGTAATGTAAATATACGCTCTCCGCGGCAATCGTGTTATCCTTGTTTAGAAGGTTTTGAAACGTTTGTGGGCATACGAGAAGGCGGTCTCTGCAAGCGTGTTCGAAAATTTCATTAATGGCTCTGTTACATATTAAACGGCAAGTGTAAACAACTTACTGGCCCCGCTTTCTAATTGACTTCCAGCACATTTTCGGTAATTGTTTATACATTTTTATTCCTTTAATGCCATTCCAAATAACATCACTTAACATAAGTTTATAACATTTTTTTCTTCGCTTTATTACTTCATGTATATTAACCTTGAGAGATTCGACGAATTTCATCGGTTGCCTTTTAATCCTGATAGTGAACTGGTGGGCATTGCAACTGTACCTAAAACAAGGGCGTTTCCGCTACAACAGCCCAATGCGACTTGCCTTTTCTTCCACAAAATTACCATATATCAAAATGTACAAGTAATAACCACACCTGATCTGTCAAACGAAAAAACCAGATCTACAATTTCGAAATTATGACAAATTATTCGTCTACCTCCAAAAAACGCACCAGTAACACTTTATGTAAGTTGAAATATTAGGGGGGATGTTTAATCTATAGTGAATTTATAAATCAGAATGTCAATTTATCAATTTCTTGTAATTTCTTTGATACTTTGCCATTTTCCCATTATAACTTTGAAGTTAATACAAGTGATTCGTCTATAATATGATGTCCTCATGTACATTTGCCTACTTTTGAAGCCTTTGTATCATCTAAATTACTAGTTGAAAGGAAATTCACTTAAATTACTGCACTATGGTTGATTATTTCATTTTAAACTGTTAGCATTTCCATCAACTACAGAAGGCTTAAAATGCTTGTTTTAAATTGTCACTTTATGTTATACCTTCAAGCGTACAACAAATGATTCGTACATAATCTGGGGATATCGTATCACCAATATCACTACTATCACCCAAAACACTAGCTGAATGCAAATTTTAGCATTTTAACAAATTTTAATAACTATTTCCCACTGTACTCTCAAAAGTATACCAAATGATTTATCGCTAATATCATCTTCCTATTCTGTATTGTTTTGACTTATGTTCAGTCCATAATCTCTGTTAGTCATTTAGAGCTACAACCATGTTTGCAAAAAGCATTTGATCATCTGCAAATAGGAGGTGATTTAGTCCTTATTGCTATAATCTCTCCTTTTCCTATTCGTTTTTGTTCCCAGCTTTCCACCGGTCAGGGAGGTGAACTGCCCATCCCTGTTTCAGTTCCTTTATTATTTTAAAGCTTTGACTAAACTTATTTCCTTTTTTACTTTTCTGCTACTTCTGATGTTATCACAGCTTACCATATCATACATTCAAAATACACATGCATTTCGATGCTTTTAGTTTTATTTTCAACTGCCAGTTTGTCGGTGACAATAATTTATTACATTTAAAGCGGTTACTCTTTCTTCGTTTTCTCTTTCATATGGTGTTTATTTTCCTCCAACGTTCACAGATCTTGTTACTGAGAAATTGCTCTTAAACCTCTGTAATTGTCATTGCTTCTTTTATCGCCCTTATTAGGTGATATACAACTTGAATTTTATTATATTGGCTTTATTTTCCAGTTCGTTATTTCTTCATGCTTGCAATGTTTTGATGAAATAGTTCCACGTTATGGCCGATGCATTGACTTGTCATCCCAGAATTGCAGTACTGAGAAATATCAGAATTTCAATTAAATATTAATTTTTATTATTTCCTGGCCAATGTTAAATCAGATTAGATGATTACGTAATTCCACAGCATTCCACAAAAAGTCATCCCACGTCATTAAATCTTTTATTTATGGATTTACCGTTTTCCAAATACAAGAAGTAATACAACGTGTCCAGGTATAAGCGTAGAAAGTTATGGGCCTAATTTTTGTTTATTGGATGATTTCTTTATGCGGTTTCATAACATATTTTCTTCTAGTGCTTCTTTCAATATGCCTCCTAAGGAACTTCTTTTAATTTTGGGATGTGATTCTGTTATGTGTTATTGATACTGTTAAAATATTGTCTAACGGTAACTCGAATAGTGACAGTATGCATATTTCCATTATAAAAGTCTTGCAGTCATACATAACCTTAATTTATTCAATGTTTGTCATTGAATCTGTCACCTTATGAAGACCGTTTAAATAAAAGGTGAATCGAACTTTATCGAGGCAAAATATTTTCATTGATATTTTTGTCATCGAATGTTTCCAGCATGACTAATTAACTTCTTAAAATTAGGTGATTTTCTTAGCAAAAGTGGAAACCAGATTTTTTATGACTCAATGTGGCCCTGAAAATCGTAAATGTGGTGTAAATTGCTTTATAATAACGTATTAGTAACAGTTGTTTTAGTCTTATCAGAGCTACAAATATGGTTTGCAATAATCTGCATCCTTTATTCTATACCGAAGTGTATAAATACATATTACTCATCGATACCTCGGAATAGAGATCCGGTCTGAGAAACGTTAACTACACCGTAAATTAAAATCTTAATAATGTTTTATTTTGACACGTTTTGTTTTACCACGTGACTGAAGTGTTAGAAATAATTTCGATTATTGTTGCTTACGATTGTACGATTTAATGGAGCCATTTATTTATTTATGTCTGTAAAATTGGCCAACTAAAAAAGAACTTTGATGAATTCGTCCCTGAAGACAATACAAGTAATAAATTGTCGTATACTTAAGTACATTTTTTTAAATTAGTGACAGTGTCTTGTTTTGGAATCATTCTTTTTTACCGGCACGGTGTTATTTACGTGGAATGTTCTGATTTTATCGATTTTCAATCCATATTAAAACCACAAGGGAAATAACGGATTTATTTAATTCACTGCTATTCAATTTATATCTCGCGTAATTATTGAACAAATTGGTCCGCACTTTGTGAGTATTAATTAATACGGTGTTTCATAAAATACTGAAAATTGGTTCATCATATCGTTCCCGAATTCAGCTCGGAGAACAATAAAGGGAGTATCGATTTGAACAGATTTGTTTGTTTATTTGTTGTTTGTTGCGAGATGAGATTTCAATCTCTGCTCATCCATATTTGTATAGTTAGTCATACACTTGATATATGAGGTTTGTTTTTAAGCCTATTTCACTTAAATTGTTAATGTTCTTAAGGCCTACGACGAATTTCAACTCCACATTAGTAAATAGTCGTATGGTGTGATGTTTTTATTAATTTTGGTATTGACGACAAAATGATTTAACATTTTCTGTGAGGATTGTGATTCCCATTAGTGGGGGGTAGATTATTTTTAAATATATGCCCCACTCTCTCAAAGGTTGTCTAGTCAAAGCTACACATTGTTGA
Organism: Cryptocephalus primarius; assembly: GCA_963576515.1. Classification (NCBI taxonomy): domain Eukaryota; kingdom Metazoa; phylum Arthropoda; class Insecta; order Coleoptera; family Chrysomelidae; genus Cryptocephalus; species Cryptocephalus primarius. The sequence goes on from OY754936.1 coordinate 8,896,616, forward strand.
TGGTGAACAATTTAATCCTGCCTGTTTACACAAAAAATCCAAATTCAAAAATCAAAGCAATTATTTTAACTGCTGGCATCTACGCCTCTGAGTAATTCCCTAAAAATAATTCAAGTTGTGTAGATTGAAATTTGTTGTATTCATACTGATTAATTTACAAGATTTGATTAATTGAGTACTAATTATTTAATAGCTTTTGACTTCTTATCTGCGTTATTTTGAACATTACCGCGAGTTATCTGTTGATTTGTTATCTCTGACACGCATGATGTTTTAAGACCATTACCATCAAATAAAGATTTTTGTGGTATAAATCAACAAGGCATGTTTATTGTTAACAAATAGCATGTGTTGTTGTTGAATAGTACGAGATTGCTTTTATTTTTACTCATTGACACCGTATTTTTTCTACATTTAATATGCTTTGGACTCATTAGGTTTCGCGGTTACTTATTTTTTCCAAGGCAGATCATTTGAACGTATATATTTACGTGCCTGTTCCATATTTTTAAACCGGTGAGTCGCAGGTGCCAATAATTGTAATATCGATTGTGAAAATTCACTAAATATACTTTTCCCACTAACCTAACCTAAAATCCGCGAAGATCAATACAGTCAATTCTATTTTCGATGGGTGATTCAACGGATTATTTGACACAGTTTTTGAAAAGTTTAATTGTGCTCGTATTCTATATTTTTAGATGCGTCTTATGTGCTGCTCGTTTACAGGAACTAAAAATTGGGCCCGTTCCGTCTTTGTTTTTAGCGTTTATTTTACGTTATTTTTGACGACCCATAAACCGAGTCAAATTGCACTAAATCAAAGGAAATTCGTACCAGCGGCGTCTCGGGAGAAACTAAAATTGTAAAGATGTCGGTAAAATTTAAGGGTTCTTCGCGGTGGCGTCTTATATGCTTTTCAAAAAACCTAGGAAACCCAATAACTTCATTCTTTGAGTTTTGGGAAGATTCAAGTTGATAACCTGCTTAAGTCAGACAACACTGCGCATCGAATCATTAAGTCAGAATGTCTATGTGAATAACCGTGAACTTGGAGACATAAGAGAGTTTTTGCATTTCACATAACGTCGGGCGCTATTAGCGTTTACTTTATTTTGACAGGAACGCATGCGCATTAAGGGCTTTCAAAAGCGCTATTGCTTAATGCGCATGCGTTCCAGTCAAAATAAGGTAAACGCTAATAGTGCCCGACGTCATGTGAAATGCAAAAATTCTCTAGATTGACTATTATGATCTCTAAAGTAGTTTTTGTTTGTGCTCTAGATCTAAATACGTAATCTATATTTAGAAAACTCTGGTATTACAGGGAGCCCAAAGCTCATGTTGGATTAATCCAGTCAATGATAAGTTCAGAAGAGTTTAGTAAAGTTGGATAAGTTTTCTAAGAAACTTTGAAAATTTCCTTTAGGTAACTTTACGTTTTTTTTTTGTCATTTAAACGTCAATTGGCGATTACATGCCTCCGTGCGTCGACGTGCCTGAAAGGTATAAACCTTACGAGCTTTATTTTTATTTCATGACTTAGTTGATTTCGTTTTTTATTGGCGTTCCAACTTTATTTCCGTCTTTGACCTGTGATATGGTACGTTCTACCGTTTGTTAGTGTATAGGTCGTTATGATCTGAAAGCTCCCCTGTTCACTAGAGATTGCTAAAATATTGGCGAAAACGCCATCAACCTAAAAACCCTTTAAGCCCCTAAGCCGAACTAGTCAGTTCAAGTGAAATTTATTGCTTAGCGTTCACGATCTATTTTCAATAAAGATTATCCTTTAAATTTTATTCTCGAATTGTGGTGGTGATATCCTTTACTTAAGTATTATTAATATTTCAAAGCTGCGTCGCTCAGGTTTGGTATTTTTATTTATACGGTAAGGATACAGGCGAAGATAAAGGCTCTCCGAGTTAAATAAATTACTGCATGTGAAGAAATTTACTTCATTTGCGAAACAGGACGACCTATCGTCGCTGTCTGTCAAGTCATAAAGCGTGTAAGATCATCGCGCCGATCGTAAATTTTATTCCCTGTTCTAAGATGCAAAATATCTAAAAAGAATGGGAACAGGTCGCTGCTCCAGGGGAGCAGTGTGAAATTCCTGTGGTGTCTGTTAATAAAAAGATCATAACCTAACGGCGGTACCACATGGTGCTCTCGTCGTTTGCTTTTATAGTAAAGACGTGACAATTTTCAAATATGAAGAGTGGATTCTTTTGAACCGGGCCAATACTTATATTGAGCTGGTCATTTACTACTCGAGAGCCTTTGCATTCTGCCCTATTGTCTTCTGGACTTGTCACTTTAGTGCTATTATTCGACACACTATTGAATTGAACACGTTCAATAACATCAGTTGAAATAGGCCAAACGATTACAGTCACTCAACAGAAAGTAGGTTCCAAAGTAAATCTATTGTAAAATTATTTGCACTAGCACAGAAGAAAATACTTTCAGTAAATAGCAATTGATTGCAAATTACAATTAATGCGTTGATATGTTCTGACGGTCTTATTTGTGAACGCATATTAAGGTTAAAATGGATTTTAGTTTGAAATACGTTTAGAATGAATTTCACTGTAACTATAGCTGTCTTATTGACACACATTCTAAACGCATTTTAAGCTAAAACCATTTTTAAAGTTAAAATGCGTTTATGAAGAGGGTCAATTTTTTGATTAAAAAATTACCTCATTAAGCATGTTTCGCACTTTGTAACTACTGGTTTTGGGAGTAATTGTAGTCGGAAAACGATTATTTCTAAAACGAAATCCCTATTCATTGGTTTATTTCAACTGCTTAAAATTTACTAAACATGATGGCCAAAGCTTTTTAAAAGTCAGTCAAATAATTAACAAATTAGTTACATCACAATTTTAAGAGTTTCATCGAGGCAAAAATAAATTAAGTCAATGTACATGTATTTAAATGTATATTTTATCTGCATATATGATCTCAATACATATTTTGAAGGAATCTTTTAAGTTTAAGATTTCCTAACTTTTAATGTAATGATTTGAAATATTGGTATTTCGAAATATCAGAAAAAATTAGATCTTGTTCATCTAAATAATTTAAAGAGAAAACTTTGAGATAAATTACCAAAACTAGATTTTTTCACTCCATTCTGATGTAAAGGAGTACCTGCGCACTGTGTATTTAAATAGTTTTACACAATGATGCCTATTATTACATATCCCGAGCTCATTTTCAGTTCAAAGAAAGAAAATCAAAGACCTGTTCTAGGTAATGTTATATCTATAAATACATCAAACTCTGCTCTGGTCGTTTCGCGGTTACGAATACTGCCCGCACTTAATAAAACAGAATAAATAAATCAGTTTTCCCCAAGGAAAAAATTTTAAAAATTTTATAATCAAACCTTCTTACTTAAATTTGGGTTTTTCCTTCGAAACCTAATTTAAAAGGTATTTTTGACGGACGACTTATGGATGATTAAAATTTTTAATAACATGACTGTTTAAAAAATAACCACACATGCAATATTTGCTATAATATGCATACTCTGGTAAGAATGTGCAAAATATGCATTTTTAAATTAGTTTATTTTAATCAGAAAACGTTATAACAGTGTGTCCCCGATTCGACCCACGAATAGATAAATGGCAAAAATTTTGATTGAAATTTCATCGTTTGGAGTTTAACCCTTTAGAAAGCTTAAGTCTGCAGGGCCAAATTTTTATAATTCTAAAAGAAAGCTTTTGTATGTGATATAAATTTTTCCAAGTTCACATCGAAATTTTTCCGAAGAGTGGCACCTTCAAGTATATACTTCTCTAAAATATTTCGGAACTTCCAATTTGAAAGCTTCGACCAGTGGATCTTTGTAGCAAGAAAAGCTTCACGTAACTCGTTATTTGAGGTTCTCTGATCCTGTGATTTCTCCTGTAGGGTAAAAGTACTTAAGTGACCCGTTAAAACCCTTCTGTACATTTTATGGGGTTAAGGTGTCCAGCCGATGGATCCATGCGGGGTTTCTTCTGGCAGAGAATCAAAAATAATCACAAATAATAAAATAAAATTGCTAAAGCACAAAACAACGATTGCACGAATATAAAAGTATTTATTTTACATTATAATTTTAGTTAAATGTATTTACCCTTTACTGCAAATCTTACAGAAAACAATTTTCTCATTTGTGGTACACGATTGATTTTTAGAATACTATCTTGGCGTCATTGATTTTTTAACGTAACACTTTCAAATCCATACTGAAAACAGTGCTTCATGTGGACAAATATTTTCATAATTTCCATACGAAAGGGCCGTTAAGATAATTTTTCACCTCTTTACAGATACCGGGCTGAAATGAAGTTTTCGTAATTAAGGTACTCAAGAAATATGCTGTCTGTTTAAATATATTAACTGAAAACTAACTAATTAAACTTCAAAATAAAAATTTGTGGAAGTTCCTGAATCAGCATTTTTCAGGCAAATTCCGGAAAAACAACGAGTTTTCCAAAACCCAATGGTATATTTCGGCTGATTACAATATTAAGGAAATTGCAAAGAAAACGGCGTGTGTTTATTATTTTCATTAATTTTGCCGAATACTCCCTTTTATTTTTGTTATACGTGTTGTCCTGCAACATCGAAATTGGTGAATGTCGGCCATCTGCGTCTTATTTCGACATTCAGCTCTTCGTTCGCCAAAACTCAAAAATATTTCCGATATTATTGTTATTTCTGACGAATAAAAATTACTACCACGAAAAGAGATGTTGTTCAGTCCCTCATTTAACTTAAGTAACTCGCAAGTTGAGAAGTTCTTTACTAAATTTAAAAAGCGATTGAATCCTTTAAAAGTGTTAAGAAGTGGGCAAAAAAGAAGAGAAAACTAATTGAGAATTGAAACTACAATAAAGCATGTACAGAACTGTTTACTTACATTCTGGATAATACTAAAATCATGTTTATAATTGAAATGTATTAATATCAAATATTTCTTCCGTTTCCTGTGGTACCGGTTACGTCGATTTTGATTTTGATCTTTTATCTCATTGATGTACGTCGACAATTGAAACAATAGTATCGTCGGAAATACTTTGGGCTTTAGCCAAACGTAACGGTAAATGTCGACATACGCCGGCAGTAGTCGACATTCACCAATTTCTGTCTTTAACAATAACAAACAACGTAATGAGTTAAAAAACATGTCCATCTTATAAAACAGTGTAAAAATATCAATTGATTTCTCGTTTCATAGGTAATGCACGAAAATTCGACAAGAAGTTTCTTAAGTCGGTATGTATTTTTTCAGTGAATTTCATTAAAATCGTTCTATTAAGTCGTTGACAGAGCACGAGAAAATGTGCTGAAGGTCTATGGTAAAATTATCATTCTGTAATTCACTTGATAGGTCGATTAAGCGTCGAGTTGGCGTACCGCGTACCGATTTTCTCCTTCGTTAATTTTTTTTTTGTAGTCTCTGACTTAATTTTAGACCACAAAAAATGGGGCAGTATGGATGTCTCCCGTAGTAATAGACAATTATTCCGCTCGTAAACAGACCCCCGTTGCCGGCGCCCCTTGCTTCGCAACACCCCCTCCCGGCTCCCACGGCCTCTGCTGTTTTCCCGACCGACGGGGGGACGACGGCGGAGCGCGGGGGTCGGAGGGTGAAGGAACGGCAGGAGAAAAGCATCGGGCGCCCGACTGTCGGGCTCCGGAGAAAACGCTCTCAGCTTCCGCGAGCGCGGAAAACTGTTTTTCCGGCGTCGAGCTGGTTAACAGACCGGAGGAACGGGAACAAACAACGCAAATTTATCGATGGTAATTGCCATTTTAATTTATCCGTGCGTCGAGTGGCCCTTTCGTATACGCGGATTGGCTCGATTCGTTTCGACGGCACCCTACGTAAAAAATTACACACGGGATATAGAGGAAATTTATCCAAAATTGAGAGTATCACTAGTAATTTTCGAAATAACTTTACAAAGTGAATGTCACAAGTTAGAGATGTTAATAATAAGTATATAAAAGAGGAGGTTTAGGAAAGCAATCGTAAGCAAACTATTCGAAGTGACGAAAATAACGACTATAGATTTAATAGATAATAATAAATGCTTCTTACATCAGGTTCCATATTTTACTAAATACTAATCCGCAATCCTTTGAAGATGTATTCAGAACCTTCAACTGTGAGTCCTTGAACATTAACAGCTGAGATCTTACAAAGATGTACCAATCATTTCTCATAACATTAGAACAATAACCACAACTTTTCTAAACTGCTAAAGGAATCACTTTCAAATTTTCAAACACCTCCTAGAAGTGTACTAAAAGGCAAAAATTAGAACACCCACCGATCATTACACGCTTTTGGAAAATTTTCAGTTTCGTTTCCAATTTCTGGAACGTTTTCGGAAAACTTTTCTTCCCAGCTGGGTTTGTTATATATTTAGTTCGGTGTAGATAAGTTAACTAAGCCATGAGGCACGTCGGAAATTCATTTTTCTGCCGCCAAACGGGAATAAATCATGAACTCTCGAGCACAAAGACCGCATAATAATAGTTCATCTAAACAAACATTCATATTCGCATCTGAACTAAACGTTCATATTCGATGCACGTATCCCAAACGTAATTATGCCAATTATAATTCCATATACCGACGTAACACCAAGAGAAACTACTGTATCATAGTGAAAGGCCTAATTTGAATGCGTGGTGTGAAAATTTACAAATCGTTTTTGATTTTCTTTTCTCTACGAGGTGTCGCGGGAAGAAGACCTTTTGAACTTAAATTTGCTTACTGTGAAAAACTTCATCGTAAATGTTAATAATGTTCACGTTTACATTTGTCTTATGGCTCCTCTACGTGCCGGTCCATCCTTACTACCCTCAAAGATGATCGATCCATCGCTTAGTGACATGGTTCAAAACATATTATTCCGAAAATAAAATATTCTTTTACACCATTTTCTTTCAATTTCTCCTGTCTCGTGCATGTTTAGGCAGTAGAATGCGTGTCAAATTTATATTTATATTACTGCAGTGGTGATCACTTCGACATCCATCTTGACGTACGATGACAGATATAAACTGCGCTTTGCTACCACCCCTGGGCCATTGTGTAGAAGAGCCGTAATGTCGACATGTTGTTTAGTCAAAACTGAAAAAATGTTTTTCCTTCAGTTATCTGTGAATGAGATTTTGTAAATACCAGATTTTTCGTCTGTAGTTCGTACATTTGATTTTAGAGTACACGGTTGTAAGGGTCAAATCTACAATTTGGATAGTCATTTTTTACTAACATTTCTTCATGGTTAATAGTATCGAAAGCGGATTATTAATTACATCCTAATCCCAGTTCGCATCCCCCTTCGGCAAAAATGATATCTTTTACATAACCGCTAACTATTCACTACTTCCCCCTTCATAAATAAAAACACAAATACATACATCTCAATTTTTTCCTTCCCCGGAACGAATCGAATTCCTCCCTTTGGAAATGTTCCGCGGAAAACATTTGACCGTCGCGCCACGACCAACGGCGTCGCTTTTCGCGTCCCCACTCCTAGGCGCCTCTCCCCACTCCTGCCGGCGACCAATCGCGTCCCGGTGGTGAATTTAAGGGATGAGGAAATCGTGGAGGTCTCGGTAGTGTCCAGAACGCATCATTTTCGAAGTGAACATCGCAGTGTTCGGTTGCAAGACGTTTTAGTTCTCCGATCCATCCCCCAGAGTCTCTAAACTGGTCTTTTGGAGATGGAGTAAGTAGGTTGTTAGTGGTATCTATGTTAGGTGTTGTAATATTTTCATACGTTCTCTTTTCTTTCTAAGTAGATTTGATTGGATACTAGTTTTGTTTCGTATGTGTATGTGTATTTTAAATCCTTTGTTGATTAACGATTTTATTCACAACTGTATTGGAACATTTGATATTTTGTACGTTATTACAAAATCTTTTCGACAACAGCAAGTTGCAAACTTCACTTAAAAGGTGCTGACGATCCCCTTGTTATTCTGTCTATGTTATTATCTGTAACGCATTCTGAAAATAATACCCATCGAATATTTCACTAACAAATGAAATTCGTTCTCCAATATATATGAAATTTTATGCAACTATTTTATGCAAAATGATATCTCCTGACCAATCAAAGAATGGAAGAAATATAACTGCTAATTTGATTGAATTTAAATAAATAAATTTCTGGGTTCCATATAAGAGTTATTTAAAGTTTCTTCGTATAACCGAATGTATTTTTTCCCATTTGTATCCTCTAAAGGGTTTTGAATTAATAAATAACAATCTAAACCACAGGTTCCCACTCAAACTGGCCACTACAAGAGTTTTACCATTGTTTTTAACAAAAAAAGTCATGGAATATCATTTACTGGTCCAGTTTGACTATAATTCATGTAATACTAACAAAATACGATGTATTTCGATATTATTGATCACATATTGGGTAAGACGACATCATGGAATATCGCAAGATATTATTCGTACAATATTTTCAAGAGCACGAACCACTTAATGTATCTGAACTACTTGATTTTCATTAAAAATGCCTACAGTACAAACAACTGCAGATATAATCTTGTTTTAAAATGTTATCGAAGTATTTATCAGGATATAAAGTTGTGTGTTTGATCAAACTTTTGTTTCCAATCGTATTAAATAATAAATAGTGTGCGTAGAGCCGTCAAATTATTTTCTGAACATCTCGAATAGACTGAAACTTTCGACATCGTCTCACTGTCGAGAAAAACTTTGTCAATTAATAACTGAAAGGAAAATATAATGTTATTCACTATGATTGGAAAAAGTGTGGCTAGCATTTAACCCGTGAAAAAGTGACATGTTGGAAGCTTGAAATTTGCGGTATGAGCAGAAGGAGAAACATTTTTGGAATAGCTAGGGTGAAATACTGCTTAATATATTAACTGCGGCATGTTCAACGTCACTTCATTGGCCAATATCGCGCAGAGAAATACTTTCTCATTTACCGATTGGGTAGAAAATATAGTTATTTAATCTGGTTAACAATGAAATAGGCATTTCAGAAGGTTGGTTGAGGTACGCGCCGAGAAAGGGAATTTTTATAACCCATGCTGGTTATGGAAGGTTTTCATTGTCCTATTGGCCAATAAATCCATGGGAATCTCTACCAATGGTTAATTAAATAAAACAATCACATTATTTAATGTGTAATCGTATCTCTTACGTCTTAGGGGGTGAACAGTCGTTATTTAACATGATTTGAATAGTACTGATGAGAAATGGTAATTTTGTAAGGTTTCTGTTTAAGAAACCAGCCGAAAAAGAGCGTTTTATAGTTAGCGACAAGAAAATAAAACGGGCGGAGCAAATTAGTTTATGACTTATTTGCCATTAAACTGTAAGGCGCTTTACAAAATACTCATCGTGGGGACGAGCCAAATCATTCCAGTTAAGTAGTGGTGAATTATATGTATAATATCCACCAACTGCTGAATATAAATGGAGTGATGTCTTTAGACTTACCACGAAATTTCAGAAGCGTGCTTCTAATGTTTTTTGATGTGTTTGTAGAGGCGCCATTATATAAACTGCTTTATTCCAATTACACTGATACCCTTTTAATTTTTACTGCGCGCTCCTACATGTAGTTGACTATGAACCCGCCCAATACGCCACACCAGCTTTTCTCTGGTGTCGAGACTTACGTTACACACAATTTATCCAATGGATTTTCCTCATTTGATGTGTATGTAACATTTAAGGCACCTATATATGGTGGATTAAATACGGTTATCGATAAATTGTATATGGGTACACAGGTACTTCGAAAGAAAGCTGAAGCTGGTGTTTATGTTAATGCACTCACCGAATGTAATAGATAATTGTAAAATCTACCGAAGTGGTACATTTATGACCGCGTAATTGCCGGAATGGCGCCCGATTTACAATTAACACCCCATCTCTCCACTCTTCCGTTTTATAGCTGTCGCCGCTGCAGCTTCATTTTATTAACAACCATAAAACATGTTATTACATACCCCCGTTAATGCATCCCGAGTTATATTATTTGATTGAAATTAATTCGCGGCGTCCCTGGCCGGCGTCGTCGCGACGCTGCCTCGTCCCTAGTTGCTCGGTTACTCGGCATCCCCACCGGCGTCACGAGTCGGGGAAACCGCCCCTGGGAAGATTCAATTATCGGGGCGGTCGACGGACGTCACTACGTCACTCAAGAGGAATTCTTTTCGTTTCATCGGCTCTGTCCGATATTTTATTCTCTACTGACCGTGCGTGTCCTTAAGGGTGGCATTCAGAAACGATACTCAAATATTTCTCAAGTTTTTCTTAATTAAGTCAAGAGTTCCCTTGTCTTCAAGGTAAGGAACGATTTGCATTTCGGAGGTCCCGCTTAGAAATATCTTCGCTAAGAAATGTTTAAGATCAGATTTTTCTTAGCTTAGAAATATTCGAGATAAAATTTTGTCTAAGTAAGAACTGTTCGTTTCATATATTATCCGTTCGTTTGCGACTGACAGCTCGCCACCCCTATTATAAATGCAAATCCCCGAGCGGTTGTGTACTGTTCGACGAAAGTATTCCCCCATAATAAACAAGTTTAAATAGGAATTTCGTGTTGTGGCATTTACTTTTCTTGGTCCATCAAGTAGTAACTCGAATCATGAAATTATCATAAAGCATCGTTGGAATGGAACAATGATTAAGTTTGGAATAATAATATAGTTCGTCGATTATTTCATTAAATTGTTTCATTACTTACATCTTTTGTTCTTCTTTTATGAAATTGTCTACGGCATTTTCCAATTTTCACTGGGTATTTTGGACAATGTTTAAAAGTAGTGTTGTTGTTAGCAACGTTTCCTTTTGAACCCACATGAGCTCAATAGGATTCAGTTCGCAATGGTATGGAGGTAATCGTAGTATAAGTATGTATCCATGTACTAAATATGGATGCTTAAAAAATAATCAGATGAAAAAGAACGTCTCAGTTATATGCGCTTCCATCACTCATTTTATTATAATAACATTTAACACAACTTATCTAGTAACATACACAGAACTAAAATTAAACTGCTTTGTTTGTTTTCATGAATGGGTAAAATACCCCACCCCTTGTATGTATTCGAAGCTCGGAGATTGCGAGGGTCAATATAACTGAACGAAAATATTAGTTTAATATGTCCAGAGCAATATGAAGTTTTGTAGTGTGACTAGGCATTATTAAAATATTGATAAATATTTATAAAATAATTTTGTGATAATTACATAAAAGTTAGTCATACAATAATAAAAAATTTGAGGTAATAAAGTACATTTTTACACTAAACAATTTTGTGACATTAGCTATCTTTTATTCGTACTTTTGGTTTTTGTAGAATACAATGATTTTAAAATGATTAAATAATGTTGTTCATTCTTGAACACTAAAGAATTTTTTGTATTTTTAAATGTTACTGTCTACGTTTATCAGTAACTCAACAATGGATATTTCTCATGTTTTTTAAAGATCGATGATAATAACAGTAATTAAAATGTCGCATGGTGCTTTATTAATTTGCACCGTAATATTTTCTCAGATATGTCTACGTTTGACAGACATTGAACAGCGGCTTAAAGGTTAAATTAATATTATCTTCGTCCCGTCTTTCACAATCAATCCAAGTAATGCCGGTAGTTGAACTTTAAAAAAAAAACGTACAGTATCTGCGTTTTATTCTTAGATCTAATTTTATTTGATGATATTTATTGAAAAACGAGTTCATCGCACATTTAAAAAAATTCTATTTCCGTAATGCTCTATTTGTTAAGGTCACTTTAGTTACAACGGAAGGGAAATTTTTCCTGAAAAATATACTGAAGACTCAATAAAATTTCGTCTCTGAAATGAAAATTTTTGTTGACGTTTAATATGTGGAGCCTGCATTGCCTGGAAACTCATTAGATTTAAAACGTCAAATAAACTTCATATATAATTACAAATTTTTATATTGTAAAAGAAGTCACAAATGAAAGGACTATATGTAATTAAAAATTCTTTGTAAAAACGAGTTATTAAATATTATGAATATATTATTCAATTTATTGCTTCGAAGGGTAGTTTTCAGGTGGTCGATTGCTGTCAAGAGAACAGATGTATACGGTTTTACCATGTTTCGCCCCTTTTTGTCTTTCAAATTAATGCAACTTACATAGTTAGTTAAAATCATCTTTTTTGTATGATGCTTCTTACAGTTTATCTTGTTTCGCTAATAAATGAACCGTCGAAATCAATTTTGCCTTAATAGTTTTATTTAGCTTTTTACCGACATCTACGAAATAAAATTATAATTGTTTTTCGTTCATAGGGGGCAAATCACAACCAAAAATAAGATTGTACGAAATGTATAGCTTGCTAGGTTCGAGCTTTTCTTTTAGATCACTCTGGGGATCACTATTGTGTAATGTTGGGAAATGCTCATTTCACTCCCTATTCCAGTGCCCCACTATTCTCTATCGACTGAAAAGTGGCATTCTTACATAAAACAGTCCACCGTTTTGTATCGATAGAATGGAATTTTTTGAAGTGCCCGAAAAGCTAGAATAGCCTAGCTACGAAAAATGCTATAGAAACTGTAAATTTCTCTTTCTAAGAGACTTGGCACGCTTATAGCTTAAGTAACGAGATGGTTCCAAAATACTAGAACTCTGAACTTCCTTTTCTGAGTGTGTGAAAAATACGGGTGAACTTTATCAGTTTTCGAACTAAAATTACCACGCTTGCAAGTTCGGCAACAGGCTAGTTCAGAAATTTACTATAATTCTGAATTTCCATTTCCGAGGGTGTGGAAAATAGAACTGAAACTGATTTAACACTGCCTGGATAGCTAGAAAATATAAGCTTGGTGTTTTATTAGACTTTAGATTCCTAACTGATATCTGATTCAAAGCGATCAACATATCAGGATTTTTTCGAGTTCAGAACTTTCAACAAAAATGCATGAAGGCAAGTCAGCTATCCAACAGTCACATGGCATTTATTTAAGAAACTAATATTCTTGTCAATTTACCTGAAATTGATATTATTACTATGAAACTGTAAAATGGTATAAAATTGATATTGATTCCTGCATCTCACTTTTACTTAATTCAGAGACTTTTCGAAAGGCCCCCTATTCACCACTATTTTTCACTCCTTCGCAAGGGAAAACTTTTGTGGATCTATTCGGGTTCAAAGCTATCAACTTACAAAGTTTAAGTTTCCGGGTAATCGATAAGTTTTACCTTTTTCGCCCTACGCTCAATTTATATTTGGCATCTTTTACCATACGTATATTTACTTTTCGGGTCTCTTTTACTCTAATTCGCCATGCGCAACAGTCGATCGATTCAACCATCGATCACTTCAGCCATTACAGAATAACACTTGTCACTAGGGAAAGAATTGCGGGTAACGAGAACGGTGTTATATGTTGTTTGCATTAAAAATGGAGTGAGCGATCCCTACCACTCTCTCGGCGTGAGCGTTCCCTCGCTTTACCGAATAGGTGGCAAATTTTCTCTGCCAATGTATTCTATACAACTTCCATCGAACATAATTGTAAATAATCTTATTTTGGTATCAGATCGGTTTCGAAGCCTGAATCAGTATGTCGCTGTCGCTTAAAATCAACATTGTTGACCACAACGTCACCAAAACCATCGTTTTCGACCAGACGACGACGGTCCACGATGCCTGCAGGATCATTAGAGAGAAATGCACCGAAGCCGATGGGCAGCGTAAGTTAATTCAACCACGGAAAGTATAAATGTTTCATATCGTATATTTTTCTCAGCGAAAGATTACGGTCTCTTCCTTACGGACGAGGACAGCAAGACGGGCGTCTGGCTGGAGCCCGCCAGGAACCTGGAGTACTACATCCTCCGCAACGGCGACATGGTCGAGTACAGGAAGAAGCAGCGAGCCCTGAGAGTGAAGATGTTGGACGGCACCATCAAGACGATGATGGTCGACGACTCGCAGATAATCGCCAACCTGATGGTGGTGATCTGCACGAAACTAGGCATTACGAACCACGACGAGTACTCGCTGGTACTCGAGGACATCGAAAACCAGGAGAACATCGACAACCGTAACTACGGAACTCTTACCCTGAAACGGAAGAGGGAGGAAAAGGAGCGCGACGCGAAAATGGAGCAGCTGAGAAAGAAGCTCCACACCGACGACGAGGTGAACTGGTTGGACCCGTCGAAAACGTTGCGCGAGCAGGGGATCGACGAGAACCAGACAGTGCTCTTGAGAAGGAAGTTCTTTTTCTCAGATCAGAATATCGATTCGAGGGATCCAGTGCAGCTGAATCTGCTGTACGTTCAAGCCAGGGACGCCATCTTGAATGGTACACATCCTATCACGCAAGAAAAGGCCTGCGAGTTCGCTGGAATACAGTGCCAGATACAGTTTGGGGACCATGTGGAGTCCAAGCACAAACCTGGGTTCCTAGAGTAAGTTACTTGACTAAACAGTAGAACAATTTTTCTTAATTTATCTTTCCTGCAGCTTGAAAGAGTTTCTACCACAATCTTACACCAAGATTAAGGGTATCGAAAAGAAGATCTTTTCCGAACATAAAAAGTATCAAGGGCTGAGTGAACTGGACGCCAAAGTTAAATATACGAAAAACGCACGAGCTTTGACTACTTACGGTGTCACATTTTTCTTGGTCAAAGAGAAAATGAAGGGTAAGAACAAACTGGTGCCTCGTCTCTTGGGCGTCACGAAGGACTCCGTTCTGAGACTCGATGAAAAGACCAAGGAAATACTTCAGACTTGGCCCCTGACCACTGTAAGACGTTGGGGTGCCAGCCCAAATACTTTCACTTTGGATTTTGGAGATTATTCCGATCAGTACTACTCTGTACAAACTACTGAAGCCGAGCAGATTCAGCAAATCATCGCTGGATACATCGACATTATTTTGAAAAAGAAGCAGGCAAAGGATCACTTTGGTATTGAAGGAGATGAAGGTTCAACTATGTTCGAGGAGAATGTCGCTCCAAATGTGTAAGTAATGATTAAAAATAGTGAAATGTGAAACCAGGATAAGAATAGTTTACTAATTAGTTGTATTTTTCAGGGCAACAATTTTACAACATGGCACTGAAAAGGTTGGGAAAGTTAGTACTGAATCACTGGCGAAGTATGCAGTTGTTAGACCTGGAGGAAATGGTAAGGAACAGAACTTTATTCAAAGATTTTTCTTGACAAACTATAAAAGAAGCGTGAAATATAATATGGAGATATTATTATCACTACATAGGTGTAAAATAGTGTTAAAATTTATATACAACTTTAGTTTGCCTTAAAAAAAGTTGCACTTTACAATTTAGCCTGAATTTCAAACACTAAGACATGGTTTAGAACAAATTTATTAATAGTTTAGAATTTGCTTTGAACACCTATTTTCTAGTTATTTTATTTTAGAATCCAGTTTTATTTCACATTTTAGTATGCACTACTTTGCCGTTTATTTTTCTTAGAATCACATTATTTTTTGTTTTTAATTCGATATTAGGTGAAAAACCATTTACCATGGGCATGATGGGTGGTCCACAACAGACCACCATAAGTGGCTCGGTTAATCTAGCCCACGTCCCACCATCGGTAAGCATTTATTTTTTGTATCTATTTTCCCTTGGCGCTTTTTTAGTTCCATCGCACTTTATTGTAGTATTTTATTAGTTTCCTTTTCCTTTGTTACATGTCTGTTTCAAATGTGACAGGCGTAAGAGTAGGTAGATAAAATATTTCTAAGTCATTCTAACTTCAGATGCTATTTCCATAACTTGTTACAATATTTTTTTATAGTCGACCAACGTTCAGCAGACCAAAATCACTTCGGTTCTCACCGAGCCCCAGAAGGCTCTCTTATCGACCATTTCAGCCACGCAAACTCGCATCAAAGAGTCTGAGATCGATCTCGAAGGAAAAGCTCACATTCCTGAACTTGGTACTGATCCTGCGGCTAGAAAATGGAAACAAGTTACCCTGGATACCAGGAAACAGAATGTCGGCTCTCAAATTGCCGCCATGAATGCTGCTACAGCTCAAGTTGTCACCTTAACATCTGGACCACAAGATGAGGTCGATCATAACGCTGTTGGTGCAGCAATTACTACCATTGGAAGTAACCTGCCAGAGATGACAAAAGATGTCAAGATGATAGCTGCGTTGATGGATGATAATAATATGGGCGAAAAGTTGTTGGATGCTACAAGGAAGCTTTGTCATGCCTTCAGTGATTTGTTAAAAGCTGCTGAACCTGAATCCAAGGAAGTAAGTTATAAATACTGAAAATTGAGAAATGTATTGTATTATTGCAAATTGTTGCTTCACAATTATAATCTCTTTCAGTCGAGGCAGTCCCTTCTCAATGCCGCCTCGAGGGTGGGCGAGGCCAGTACTCAGGTCTTGGCGACGATCGGCGAAGATACTGTTGAAAATAAAGAATTGCAAGACATGCTATTATCTCTTGCCAAAGCCGTGGCCAACACCACTGCAGCTTTGGTATTGAAAGCAAAGAATATTGCTTCAACTTGTGAAGACCAACAGACCCAAAATAGAGTTATTGGGGCCGCCACACAATGCGCTTTGGCCACGTCACAACTGGTAGCTTGCGCCAAAGTCGTAGCTCCAACATTACATAGTCCTGCGTGCCAGGAACAGTTAACAGCTGCAATAAGAGAGGTACACCCCTATAGAATTATTTCATAGGTAGTATGATATTAATTTTTTCTTCAGGTGGCTAAAGCTGTAGAGAATCTAGTGGCTGTTTGTAATGAATCCTGCCAAAACGATGATTTGAACAATCAGCTAAAGAGTGCAGCGGCCGAAGTAACAAGAACATTAAACGATTTATTGAATCACATGAAACTTGGTAAGATTCTATGACTCTTACCACAAAAGTGTTAATTGAACTGACAATTAAATTTTAGCATCTCGAGAACGTGCACGAGAATCCATTCAAGAACACAGTGTTGAAGAAATTTACTCTGCAACTGATAAGCTATCAGCAGCTAGTGGCGATGCCAATGAAATGGTACGACAGGCGAGAAGATTGGGCCAAGCTACTGCTCACCTCATCCAGAGCATTAAAGTAAGCACATGAGTTTTAAAAGACATATGTGACAATTTTCTTTTTCTAGGGCGAAGCTGAGAAGTTACCTGATTCTGAAATCCAAAGGAAGCTATTAGCAGCAGCAAAGACCTTAGCAGATGCTACAGCAAAAATGGTAGAGGCCGCGAGACAGTGTGCCAGTCACCCTCATGATCTTAACTATCAGGATGAGTTGAGAAGAACTGCTGAAGATTTGAGGTAGTGTTCTGTTAATAATGAAAATAGTTTTATCTCAAACTGTGGTCTATTTACAGAGATGTTACTGTGGTGGCTGCAACTACACCAGCTCTGCGTGCTAAACTAGTGGACAGAGTACAGATATGTGCCAAACGAGCTGTTTCTTCGGCTACGCAATGTATACCTGCTGCCCAAGCTAGTCATCCTGTCAACACAAATGTGGTTACTAGAGAAACTTTGACGCAAGATATCCAGGAATTGGTAGAAACCATACCATTATTGGTTGAATCGATAAAGAGTAATGGACAAAATCCTGAGGATACAAACAGCCAAGTGAGGAAACCATGGTTTTGATAAATACAGTTACTTATAAATATTTCGTTTTTAGGTTGAATTAATGTATGTCGCTGAGGTATTTCTTCATCCTGCTATGCAGTTTGTCCAGTCTTCTAGGTAAAACTTTAATCTTGAAAATTATTATATACACCGTATATAAATTGTTGTTTTTTTTCAGATCTGTTCTGCCAACACTCACTGATCATTCAATCCGAGAACAACTTTCTACCAGCAGTCAGAAGTTCAACACTGAATTGAGTGAACTGCACAGTGCTATTATAAGAGCAAAGCCTGCATGTCAAGGTCTTGGTTTGGATGCGGCTCAGCAACTGATTTCTGAGCTAAAAGAGGAGTTAGATGAATTCGAAAAAGCGATAGAAGCACACAAGCTCAGACCATTACCAGATGACAGTCCTGAAAAGGGAGCTTATCAACTTGCTGCAAATAGTAAATTAATCAATCAAGGTAAATTATTTGCATTTGCATGTTTCAACTGTTTACATTAATCTTATCTTCAGGTGTGGCACAACTTTTGAGTGCAGCCGCCCAAGGAAATGAGATATACACTTCTCAAGCTGCACGTGATACAGCCCACAGCCTCAAAAATTTGACGAGCGCAGTAAGAACAGTAGCCGCCACTTCTGATAGTATTGATGTTCAAAGGAGAGTTGTAAAGTCCGCACAGGGGGTAATGGCGCATTCTGCAAAATTAGTGAGAGAAGCACAGAAGAGTTTGCAGACTGTAAGTGTAACTCCAGCTCTGAACCAAGCCGCTAAAGATATCTCCAGTGCCCTCAACAATACCATGGGTTGCCTGCCCGGCCAGCAAGATGTTGACACTGCCATTACCAATATTATTGAGTGGTCTTCAAATATATCAATGGTGAACTTCCCATCCACCAATAAAAGTTATGGTGAACTGCAACAGGAATTGAACACAGCTGCTGCTAATTTGAATGAAGCCAGTTCTAGTGTTGTACAATCGGTACATAGTCCAATACAACTAGCATCAACATCAAAAGACTTCTCTGCTGCTTATCATGAACTGTTGATGGTATCAATGGAAATGGCAGGTCAAACAGTAGACACGTCTATTAGAGGTAATATATATTGTTATAATATAGTGGGCAAATATTAATCAAAATGTGTGTTTGTTTCAGGAGAAATGGTGCATTCACTGAAAAACGTCTCGACCACATCGAGTGCTCTTCTTACCACTGCCAAATCTCTTTCGGCTGATCCTAATCTGCCAAACGGAAAGAACCAACTTGCCGCAGCAGCTCGAGCAGTCACTGATAGCATTAACTACTTGGTGAATGTTTGCACTTCGGCTGCACCAGGTCAAAATGAATGTGATAATGCAGTTCGGCAGATAAAAGCTATGCGTCATCTTCTGGATAATCCTACTGAACCAATCAACGATTGTTCTTATTATGAGGCATTGGATATGGTAATAGAAAAGAGTAAAGTATTAGGCGAGGGGCTGTCAGGTATAACTGCAAGCGCAAAATCTTCTGAAAATGAGAAGTTCGTCGAACATGTTAACAGTTTCAGTGGAGCAATTTGTTCATTGATAGAAGCTTCTGCACAAACTGCCTATTTGGTAAGTCAAAATTAATGAAGTTGCTTAAAAAGAAGTATTCATACTTTTTTGTAGGTTGGTGTGTCAGATCCATCAAGTACAGCTGGCCGTCCTGGTTTAGTAGATCAAGCACAATTCGCCAGAGCCCAGCAAGCTATTCAACAGGGCTGTGCTGCGCTTTCGTCCCCAACCAGTCCCCAGAAACAAGTACTCGAAGCTGCTACAATCATTGCCAAACATACAAGCGCTCTGTGTAATTCTTGCAGGTAAAAAATATTTGTAGAAGTACAACCATTTATGTGATTAATTTTACTTATTTAGAATCGCCAGTTCAAAAACTACGAATCCAGTTGCCAAACGGCAGTTTGTGCAAAGTGCTAAAGTTGTGGCAAACTGCACAGCAGCACTGGTAAAGGAAATTAAAGCTTTAGACGCCAGCTATTCTGACGACAATAGGCGAAGATGTGCTGAAGCAACCAGACCGCTTTTAGGTATTAAATTATTTTCAAAAATTTAAATATATAAATAATAACCTTGTCTATGATTTCAGATGCAGTAGATAACCTATGTGTATACGCCAGTTCAAGCGAATTTACTACCATACCGGCTAAAATTCCGATTCAAGCCCGTCAGGCTCAGCAACCCATTATTGAAGCTGGTCGTCGACTTATTGATAGTTCTTGTAGTGTTATTGGTGCTTCTAAAAATTTAATCATCATGCCAAAGGATCCGTCGACATGGCAGAACTTCGCGGCGAGCTCCAAGAATGTTTCAGATTCAATAAAGCAACTAGTCGTCAACATCAGGTAAGAGCAAAATTACTTTTTCTGAAGATATCGTTTTATTAAATTTTTTGTAACCAGAAATGAAGCTCCGGGTAGAAACGAGTGTGAAAGTGCCTCACAGATACTTATAAACCACCTGAAGACATTAGACGCTGCTTATATGGATGCTGTATCACAGTCTTTGACTCCCAGACGATCTGCTACCTTGCCAGTATTCAGTCAACAAGTCGAAAGATCTGCAGCTGGGCTTTTTGATACCATTGAGCCGTTGAGATATGCTGCCAAATTTGAGGCTGAAAATATTGGTAAGTTAGGCAGTTACTTATAAGCATTTTTGTTAGAAATGTGAATTATTTTTCAGGACATTCTGTGAATCAACTCATTCAGTACTTTGAACCACTAGTTCAAAGCACCATCGGTGCAGCTTCGAACATGAATAACTCAAAACAACAAGAACAACTCCTGGACCAGGCTAAATCTGTTACTGAATCTGCATTGCAATTCATTTACTCGACCAAAGATTGTGGAGGAAATCCCAAAGCTGTTAATATCCATCCCGATATAGATGAATGTGCCAATTCTACTCGAGACACTCTCCAAGATCTCGTTACATCTCTAGAAGCGATATCGACTCAGAGTGGTATTGTATCTGGCGTGGTTGACAATCTAACGCGTTCTATGACTCGCTTAACCGACAGTAGAGCTTCTCTCATTATATCTGATGGTGAAGGATTTGTTGACTATCAGACCCGTATGGTGGATTGCGCCAAACACATCGCTAAGATAGCTGGAGAGATATCTACAAAGGCCGCTACTGATACTCAAAAGATAGCACAGCTGAGTGCAGATCTAGCTCACAAATATTCTCAGTTAGCTGCTGACAGTGTTGGAGCTGCGGCTGCTGCTACCAACGGAGAAGTTGGTATCAAATTGAAGGTAGGTTTCAGTATATTTTATAAAATAAATGGTATATCTTCTTTCTTTTGGCTATAGGAAGTAGTGCAGCAACTTGGCGGCGCTTGTGTTGAGCTAGTCCAAGTTGGTGGGCAGTGTTTGATCAAAAAAGATGATATCATCCTAAGGGAAGTTGGGGAGTGTTCCAGAAATGTGTCAGAGAAGGTATCAAGAGTGCTGGCAACACTTCAGTCTGGATCTAGAGGTAAAATTTTTCACTATGCGTTGACTATAAAACGTTGATTTATGGTGATATAATGTACGTATGATGTTGTTTAGGTACCCAGGCTTGTATCAACGCAGCATCTACCGTATCAGGCATCATTGGCGACTTGGAGACTACAATAATGTTCGCCACAGCTGGCAATCTTAACCCAGAGAGTGAACATGAATCTTTCGCGGACCATAGGGAGAACATCTTAAAAACTGCTAAAGCTTTGGTTGAAGATACCAAAACTCTTGTTGCTGGTGCAGCTTCATCCCAAGAACAGTTAGCTGTCGCTGCACAGAATTCTGTTGCTACAATTGGTAAGTAATGTTTAAATTATAATGTCTGAGTACATTCTAAGTTTTAATGTTTTCAGTTCAATTGGCTGAAGTTGTGAAGTTTGGTGCTGCCAGTTTAGGTTCTGACAATCCAGATTCTCAAGTGATGCTTATAAATGCTGTTAGAGATGTGGCTAGTGCGTTAGGCGATCTAATACACGCTACCAAAGCTGCCAGCGGCAAACCCATCAACGACCCAGCGATGGCACATCTTAAAGACAGTGCTAAGGTACGCTTGTTTAATCGGTAGCTGTCTTAGCTTTTTACATGTTTTACCTCGTGATATAATGTTAAAATAGGCGCTTGTTAAACAATTAAAAAACGGAAACTGTTGATTGTTAAGACTTCTTCTAAACTAAAGCTTCTAAGGTTGTTTGACTGTTAACTTTTCTACCGGAGTGTCGAAAACTGTCTGCGCGAGCGGAAAGCCACAATTGTTAGGACATAAAAGGTTTCAAATGGTGAGTAACTTTCAGTATTCTCTTCGTCATGGCGCTCATTTTCATCTGTTTTTCTGGGTATCTTGTATCTGCTTAGGCCGGCCATTCAGAAATGAACTGCATGACATGAGACATATCAATTCTTATAGAAAACAATAAACACTTCAGTAATATGTGCAAAAATCTCATTTTATTGTAGAAGGTGAAGGTTTCTAAGTTTTCCTGGTGCTTGGGCTCGTCTGGAAAATCTCATAGTTGATGAATTGATTGTCAATTTCATACATTTTTGGATTCATTTCTCACGAATTTTTTTCAATTGGTTACTAATTGTGTAATTCAATAAGCTTCTTCAAAAGGTGGTTCCATTTTGGTGTTGATAAGGTAACCTGCTTCGGTTCATTTAACAAAGCTGCATGTGCGTTGTACTAATTTTTTTCTGTACGTTTCAAGTGGACTTTAAATAATGTGTTGAAGAAACATTAATACGACGCTCATGCTAACTATGTAACATTTTAACTACCTAACGTTCTAGGTCCGATCAAAATATGTTGTTTAAAGTCCACCGTGAAGAAGAAGGGTGAAATGAATTTGGAAACGAATAATTTTGGAAAAATTAGCGAGAATTTGTTTCACTTTTCTTATAAAATATGTGTGTGTGTTTTCATCTGTGGTGGTGGATAACATATTCTGGTTGGCCCTTGTAGGTGACGGATTCAGAAACGGATTGGTGGGTGTCGGACCAAGAGGAAGAACTGTTGAGGTTGTTGAGCGACAGCCAGGAAAATGTCAATTCAGAGTTGCAGACAGATATAGCGCAGTGCCTACTCACTGCCTCATCTTAAAGCGTGTTTTGCTCGAATATTTTTGCTTGTAGTTTACCTACATAGTCCGCTCTTTTTTACACATATATACCGCCTCGTTTTTGGATTTTTCCTCTATAATTCCTGTCATAATTTTCCGACAAATATAAATTGGTATCTAACACAAACGTTTGTTTTATTTTAAGTATTCTTTCTGTTGAAATTCACGTTTGGTAGGTATTTTTTTATTGGTGTTGTACTTGCTTCGAAAATGGCTTCTCTATATGCGCACATTTCCTTATTTTTTTTTTTATTCTAGGTTACAATTAACCGCCTAATACTTTCCAGCTTCAGAGAATTTTTTTGACATCTAAACGCATGGTTGTGATTAGATCGATATTTCTGTTTCGTACTTAAGTCATGTTTATATTTGCAGGTGATGGTCACAAACGTCACGTCATTGTTAAAAACTGTAAAAGCAGTGGAAGACGAACACACCAGAGGCACAAGAGCTTTGGAGTCTACTGTGGAGGCCATCGGCCAGGAAATGAGGGTAAGCGTCAAACAAACAATTGTACAGATATGTAATACATTTTTTGCATAGTGCAGCCTCTTGTTTTTTGTGCCAAAGTGTACAGTAAGACTTATATAAGCAAATATCGATATAATGATAGTCAAAAAAATATTAGATATTATGTATATATATTCTCTTATGCTGTTATTATCATAATTAGTAATAATGTACTGGACACATCAATGTTACATGTAACAGAAGATAAGAGAGAAATAAGAGAGTAACGCTTAATAAGATTAAGACTCAGTACCCATAGACCAAATAACAAGTGATCCACATGTATCTCATAACCACATTTCAAACTGATTGTAATTTCTGCAAATATAATCTTTATCTTTTATCTTTACCCCTTTTCTGAGAAGTTCTTTAGGCTTATTAATATATATATATATATATATATATATATATATATATATATATATATATATATATATATATATATATATTTTCTCTAGGCTCTTTACTCGAGTGAGGGCTGCCGCCAAGGCGTTACTGCTGAAGATCTGATCCGTTGTACCAAATTCATAACCCAAGCCACTGCTAAGTCTGTAGCGGCTGGCATCAGCAACAAGCAAGACGACTTAATAGCCGCTGCTAATTTATCGCGCAAGTCCATCTCAGATATGCTCTCTGTGTGCAGAAGTGCCGCTTTCAATCTGGCCGAAAGTGAAGAACTGAGAAGAGAAACGCTCGACGTGGCTCACAACTGCGCCCAGCAATATCGAGAGTTGCTGGTAGCGATTCTGCAGGGAAATGGGTCGCAGGAGTTGAAGCAAAGGTTGCCGACTTTTTCGAGGAGAATAGCTCAAAGTGTAACTGAGCTGGTGAGCGTTGCTAAGAGATTGAAAGGTAAGATAGAATTTTCTTGGTGATTCTTGTGAAATTGTAACTGTGATGTTCTTAGGTTCCGATTGGGTAGATCCTGAAGATCCGACAGTTATAGCTGAAAATGAACTGTTGGGAGCTGCTGCTTCTATCGACGCTGCTGCTAAGAAATTAGCTAACCTCAGGCCAAGACAAAACATTGAGGTAAGTTTCAAAATAAGTCAAAACTTCTAATTCTTTACTTCCTTACTACGAAATGGGCAACTTTAAATGTTTGTATTGCTGTAAGATATGTTTGATATTCTTGGTTGTTGTTTTGGAAACACCCAGGAGTCAAACATATTATTATGGCGGTGCATATATCGGCGAAAGTAATGGCAAACTGGTAAGACATTCAAGCCTTTCTACAAACTAGTTTAAAACGAGATGTTACGTTAAATGCGTTTTTACAGCGACAGGATCTTGATGAATCCTTGAACTTTGACGAAATGATCCTGGAAGCCGCTAAATCCATCACGGCGGCCACCTCAGCTTTGATTAAGGCCGCCAGTGCCGCTCAGCGGGAGCTTATCGATTCCGGGAAGATGTCTAGCAGTCCCGTATCCTCTTCAGACGATGGTCAGTGGTCCGAGGGGCTCATTTCAGCCGCCAGATTGGTTGCTGCGGCTACTCACAGCTTAGTGGAAGCTGCCAATGCTTTAGTACAAGGTAAATAAATTAAATCTAATGCACTTCTCACTATTAGAAAGTCATACATTTTTATTAAAACTTCCAAAGGGGGGGGTATAGGAACTTTTTCAAAATTTTTACCTGCCCGTATCTCCGTTAATTCTCATCAGATCGCCGCGAAATTATGCGCATCGTAATCGGCGACCTCTAATCTATAATGATACACCAGCGAAAGTCACGTTTCTTGACTTTGATTTTTTTGTAAAAGTGCCCGATTTGGAACGTTTCCAAAATCTTTATCTGCCTGTATCTCGGTTAATTCTCGTCAGATCGCCGCGATACTAGAAGCATCGTAATCAGCGACCTCTAATCTATAATGATACACCAGCGAAAGTCACGTTTCTTGACTTTGATTTTTTTGTAAAAGTTCCCGATTTGGAACGTTTCCAAAATCTTTATCTGCCTGTATCTCGGTTAATTCTCGTCAGATCGCCGCGAAACTAGAAGCATCGTAATCAGCGACCTCTAATCTATAATGATACACCAGCGAAAGTCACGTTTCTTGACTTTTATTTTTTTGTAAAAGTGCCCGATTTGGAACGTTTCCAAAATCTTTATCTGCCTGTATCTCGGTTAATTCTCGTCAGATCGCCGCGAAACTAGAAGCATCGTAATCAGCGACCTCTAATCTATAATGGTACACCAGCGAAAGTCACGTTTCTTGACTTTGATTTTTTTGTAAAAGTTCCCGATTTGGAACGTTTCCAAAATCTTTATCTGCCTGTATCTCGGTTAATTCTCGTCAGATCGCCGCGAAACTAGAAGCATCGTAATCGGCGACCTCTAATCTATAATGATACACCAGCGAAAGTCACGTTTCTTGACTTTGATTTTTTTGTAAATGTTCCCGATTTGGAACGTTTCCAAAATCTTTATCTGCCTGTATCTCGGTTAATTCTCGTCAGATCGCCGCGAAACTAGAAGCATCGTAATCGGCGACCTCTAATCTATAATGATACACCAGCGAAAGTCACGTTTCTGGACTTTGATTTTTTTGTAAATGTTTCCGATTTGGAACGTTTCCAAAATCTTTATCTGCCTGTATCTCGGTTAATTCTCGTCAGATCGCCGCGAAACTAGAAGCATCGTAATCGGCGACCTCTAATCTATAATGATACACCAGCGAAAGTCACGTTTCTTGACTTTGATTTTTTTGTAAATGTTCCCGATTTGGAACGTTTCCAAAATCTTTAGCTGCCTGTATCTCGGTTAATTCTCGTCAGATCGCCGCGAAACTAGAAGCATCGTAATCAGCGACCTCTAATCTATAAAGATACACCAACGAAAGTCACGTTTCTCGACTTTGATTTTTTTTGAAAAAGTTCATTTTTTTGAAAAAGTCCAAAGGGGGGTGTTGGGACTTTTTCTAGGCTGTAAGGCTATAACAATAATCAAATTTTCGTATCTTAGGGCTTGGTAGCGAAGATAAGCTCATTGCGGCTGCTAAGCAAGTCGCCAGCTCTACCGCCCAACTGCTAGTGGCTTGCAAAGTGAAAGCTGAAGGCGACACCGAGGCCACAAGAAGACTTCACGCTGCTGGCACCGCTGTTATAAAATCTACTGATAATCTAGTCAGAGCGGCGCAAAGGGCTAAGAGCGTCGAAGAGGAAAGATACTTGATCTTAAATAAGAAAATGGTCGGTGGAATCGCCCAGGAACTAAACGCTAGGTAACAAAATTTTATACAAGTTTCTTAACAAATAAGGTTCTTCCCTTGTAAGTTTGTTATGTAATGTACGTGAATAGCATTAAAACTGTATTTATCAACTTCTTTGCGAAATTCTTGTTGCAATAATACTAGGAAAGTAATATAAATATAACACAGTTGATGTAAACTTAATAGATATACCGTATATGTGGGAGGTATAAATGGGATACAATTTCTAAGTGAAAATTATTTGTATATTACAAAAATTACTAAACAGGAATGCAACTCCATGATTGCAATCTGATGTTGTAATCTGATTTTGTATCTTTCAGTGGTGTTTAATTTCACATTTACATCTATAACAATGTTATCCTATTTCAATTTATTTATTAACCCCATCAGATTCATGACAGCTGAATATAACCAACAAAGGCTATAACATTCTTCAGCAGTTGAAATATTTTATGAACGATTGTCTGAAAAAGTCAAAGTCAAAGAATAAGTCAAAATTAAATCACATTGACTTACACTATTCTGCTCTTCAAGTTTTAGTCATGTTCACAACTAACTTCAAAACTTTTAGTGTTAATGTACAATTCCAGATGTATTTTACTATGTTGATAATTTTGGTATTCAGCAACTTTGACTAATGTGTTGATACTATAAAAGCATTATCTTGACATACATCACGAAATATTTCCGTTATGCTTTGAAGAGTTTTATTCACTTCTTGTCACATTTTTCCTCCAGATCTGAAGTGTGTCGTATTGAGCGCGAACTGGAGGAGGCCCGGAACAAGTTGTCAGCGATTCGACAGGCGAAATACAAGTTGAAAGGTTATGATACCACATCTGGTGATGACACTGATGGCTATATCAGTTCAGCGCATGATGTGACTGAATCAGGAAGGTGTGTTGATCAGTGACCTTTAATTATTTTTTCTTTGTTTGTTGTTAACTGCACTTTGCACTGTAGAGTTAATTTTAAAGATTGATTTGGTGTTAAAGGACCGTTAAGATTAGATTTTAACCAAGTAATAATTTTCAGTGGATCACTATTACTGTCATTTTATTACTTTTTAAGGGCAACTAAGTCATCTCATCATTTTACATTTACATATATGTAACGAGATATCGTTATGTTTTAATCATTCAATTTTTAACAGACCTCTGCTAACAGGGTTTATTTCTTTTTCTTTTTGCACCTATTGAAACTGTTTTAGTAGTTTGTCTAACACTACAATTCATTGACTAACCGTTTTGCTTCTTTTTGTTGCATGTACAGAGTGAAGGTTATGTTTACTAGTAGCAAATAATAGGGTAAGTCCTTTGCATATTTGTAACTTTATGGTTGACATTAAGTGAAGAACTGCATATCGTAGTTTATTTTATTTCTGTCAATTTAAGGTGATTACTACTATAGTCCGGAATTATATGCACGGGAGTGGTATGAAATATGCGCATATTAATGCAGTGGTATAAGTATGCACTTATTTCTATGTATCTGCATGTTGTTTAGACAGTTTTAACATTGGGTAGCAATATATTTAAACGAAGTATATAACACATGTGCTTATAACTAGAAAAGCGTCTGTCTACATCCACCAATGTAATAGTGGAATATTTTAGTACAGCAACAAATCGTGGATCTATGTTAATATCAATATTAGTATTTTACTTGTTAGACTTGTCACATTTGATAATAAAAAATAAGTATAATTATTTTTCTACCACCTAATTAAACTTCTTACTAATAGTTACACAAGTATTGGAACAAATTGTTCCCGGAACTCCAATAACATGTTTATTGATTTCTAAATTTAAAATTATCTCTGACAAATTTCAAGTTAGATTGATTGACGCAAGTTGGATTGAAACATTGGCAAGTTTTAATGAACTACTTGTGTTTAATACTGAGATCAGTTATTAATTATTATAGAAACAAAATGTTTGTCATTAGACGTCTGCCTAAATTCTTCAAGCACACTCAAGGAGCAGTATTATCAAAATGAGTTGAAAATAAGGAGGACCACAGTCTAGTTATAAGGTTTTCAGTTCATTTATCGATGGTGGTATTATAATGCTTAAAGCCTACTCATGTTCAAGGGAATATAGTTCTAATCACCCTAAATAGATTACTTGAAATAATGACTTTTGAGGTGGAGATATCAAATACAGGAATACTTTTTTAGATTCGCCCACAGTGGCTACGAGAGTTCCCAGTCTCAACCCGTCGCGCCCCAAAAGTACTACCAAGATACTTACAGCCACCTAGAAAGCCCCGAGAAAGTCAACTCGTTAGACCACAACAAAAAATCTAACATTCTCCAGTCGCACATTAATAACTTAGATAACGCTACTTACGGCCTCACCAATTCTTACGGTCAGAACAACTACATACCTCACTCATACCCTACCTACAGCCAGGGTGTATCCAAACACCCAGCCGATTATACGAGCCCTTCCGTTACCAGGCAGCGCTATGCTTATGACGGTCAGAAAGAGGAATCGCCATTCAAACCTGTGGACTACTTCAACAAGGACTCCCGCCACTACTCTGACGGCTATTCTAGCTCTGAGTACGTCACAAACTCCTACAAGACTCCCGAGGGCTATAAGACCAGTTCTTTTAAGTACGAGGCGTACCACTCGACCCCGCAGCCAACTTACTCTTCCACCACCGAACGCTACTACTCGAGCCCGTTGGACAAGAAGACGTTTGAGACATTCAAGAACGGAGGGTCCGAATCGTTCTCCAGCGTCGAATTGATCAATCAACCCCCGATGTTCAAAGACGACGACACGTTGGAACAGAAAATGCTGAAGAAGTCCGTCACGCAGCAGATCCTCGAGAAGAAAACTGTTTCAATGTCGAAGAGCAGCAGACAGGAGAGTTCAACGAAAACTTTTAGGTTGGAGTAGGGACGAGGAGGTTGATTGGGTGAGAGGCGCTTCGCTGGCGCGTATAAAATGTTTTCATACACTTCGCACAATAGGTATTGAGCTGCTGGTTTCTCATAAAACTTTGTGGTGCAAAGAAATAGGTGGTCATTGGTATCTAGTAACAATAATAGTTTTTTGATATCTACGTAATAGAATGTAGCAAATGAATCTTACAAAAATTGACGTTAAGGTGGCGTAAATAATGACAAAAATTTATAATTTATACACATAATTTATAAAAGTCTAAAGTTAATAACTAATGTTGCCACCTCTACTCCTGTATACTCCCATCATTTCAGTAAACTCTAATACATTGATCTGCTCCCTAAATATTAAAATTTTAATTCATCTCTGATGAGCACTTATCCTAATCTAGATAAGTATAGATGAGTAATGCTTTGGTCTCTAGTAAGACGTGGAACTGTTACAGATACTCTGGTTCTGACTTCCGCATATATTAATTGCTTGCAAGTAGTTTAAACACATACATGAGTATTATGGACATTGGACATATATCGTTTTGGAGCTCCATTGCAATTAATCGCAAAGGTGTATCCATGATGTAAATTAGAGAACAGAAACTTATATAAGTATTGAGGAAGGGTGGTAATTTCTTTCTTTCTTTGGTAATTTCCTCCTTAAATTATTGTAGAAAAAATTCCGATTTTTACATATGCATTAATCTTTGTATGGAGTGTATTATTGACATTTTATTTTATCTACACTTACTGATCGACAATCATTTTTAAATTATTTAAGTAACATATCTTCCAGAACTCCGTGTTAATCAAGCGAAGCATCTCTCGTCCTTTTTCAATGTAAATTTTTTAAGTGTCCTTATTTTAAAAAATGGTGCTATTTAATGTTTTTGTTTTGCTTGTCTTTTAACAGTTCTGTTTTATTATAACCAAATATATTTTAACTATTATACTTAATTAATAATTGTTTAACGTGCCAATAATTGTCTTATTTGTAATTAATGTTAAGCTTTTTTAACGATTTGTAAATTATATTTTATGAAACAAATATGTAAGCTGTAATTTAAGTGCCCATTAAAGTGCTTTTATCTTTATATTTTAAAATCATAAGACTTAACTTTACTGATAGTGCCTCATGAATGAATGTAAGATCAAAAACTGCCTTAATTTTTTTTTAATAAATATTCGATACATTGGGAATGTTCTAGGTCTCTCATGGTTTTATTCTGTATCTTTTTTGGAATTGAATAAAGAAAATATTTAACAGCATATTTAATATTTTCGTACCTTCGATTCTACAGATTCAATTAGTTATCATGTTTTTGTTGTGTTAACTCTACCTTGTGTAAACAAAGATCAAAGGCGCGACCATAGCCGAAGCAATTAGAATTTGCAGTCGATTTATTACCGAAGGTAATGACAAATTCTGAGATAAGACATTGTCTTGTTAACCGAAACAATGTTTACGACTTAATGCATGCGGTAGCTAATCAGGTGCAGACGCGAAGAACTCGGGAATTCATTAACGACTTTGTGCTTTTTGTTTCATTTGTGTGTGGAGTAGATATCTGGTGTGGTGGTGCTAAGGTCCTTAAAGGTTGGTTTAATAATAAGTGCATTAAATATTCATCACATTAATTGAGTCGAATTCAAAATATTCCGTTACTGCCTCTTAAATAGTCATATATCATAGTATTAAGGTATACCCACAGTCTTAAAGAAAAGAGTTGTTAATCATACATTTCCTAGAATAAATGTATTAGATTACGTAAGGTAGTGGTAAAAAACTTACCTACAACATATGCATGCCTCGCAATAGTTTTTTGTCCACTATTTACAATCTTAAATAATTTTTATAGGTAAACATTGTCTCGATCTCATTAAAAATAAAATATAACGATAAATATATCCAATTTAACAGTACCTTTTCTGTTATGTTTAAATGTTTACTTCAGTTCACTACAGGGTGGCCCAAAAGTTTTAAAGTTGTAAGTCTTAAAAATAAGACTAGAAACTGATAAAAGTATAGCCATGTATATTGAGAAAACAAACACATGGAAGATATGTTCTCAACTTGATTTAAGTTTTAAACGATTTAGTGATTTTAAGCCAAGTTCGATCAGTAACTAATAATCGATTTACTTATCAGTCTAACGAAAAATGTTCCAAGAGAAACAAAAATAAAGTGATTCCAAATGAGGTCTGACTAATATGCAATGAATTTTTTAATAATTCATTACTTATGAATCATTGATATTAGCATCAAAGTTAAAACAAATATGTTCTTCATGTAAAATAAGAGTACTTTATAATCAAAATTGTGGTTAAATATTTATTACCGCAAATGTATTTACTTATACTTACAAGCGCTCACATACAGCAAATAAATTATACAGTATTAAAAATTGAATACTAATTAGCCTTTCTCAAATTTAGTAATAACTCGTACAATTGTCTATTCTAGATGAAAAAATATCCGATTTTGGAAATCCATCCGAATCCACGCAATAAAAATAGTTTTCATTCTGATCAATGACTGTTTGAATGGTCTGGTAATTACCGCTTCCGTCGCAGGTAAGCTGGTGGCTGTACAATTTGAAATCTCTCGCGCAGTCTGTAACGAAAATAGAACAGATACAGCGAAAATTAAATTAAAAAGGCAGTTGTAACTTACTGCAATTTAAGGTGCTGATGTCTGTGGAAACGTCGCTTTGCCACGTTCCTATGTTTGTACCATCCCTCCAAGTACACCGAGCTCTGGAAACAAAACAATATTTATTTTCAGCAATGTTCGATATTTCTAAAATGTTTTTTGAATTGAATTGCTAAGAATTGTAGTTTTTGAAACTAGAATTCGGCCTAATACGCCAATAACATTTACAGCGAATACCTTACAACTTGTTTTCCCTTCCGAAGTCTTCAAATTAAGATTTTATTATTGAATTTATTTAATTCTTGCGTCATTTACTTCATTAAATAATTTTTAGAATTAAGTAAAGGTGCTGAAATTTCGAAACTTCTGAACTTACTATGTTTACAGTTCACAATCTAAATACTCCAGGATATAAGATACAAAAATTAAAGCGAAATTTGCAATTCAAGTATAGTCATGTGGATTCAATGACGTAAATTCTAAGCCTTTGGGTCTTTGGTCTATTTTGCCGTTATTATTTGAATATTACAACCTCGGAAACTTACATTCCACCGGACATGTTATAAACGCCGTAGGCACCATCTCCATCGCACTGGATATTTCCCAAGTTGACATATTTCATCCCTCTTATTTTCAGTTTATTGATAATGTACGCCATAGCATAAGCCACACTGTCACATTTTCGAAGATATTGCGTTCCGATATTCGCTTCCTGATCTACAAATAAAAAGTATCAAATGATTCAACTTGAAGCCTGCTTGCTGCCTTCACCCACTAAATTGGGAATAAAACTGATTATATTAAAAGAATATTATTCACTTTACTGTTTCCAGTTCAGTTTGAAATGAAGGCATCAATTAAAGTGATCAAAGAACTTAAATAGCTTCAAAACTTAATGTCAATTGAATTGAGAATTAATTTAAAGAGTAATGCAAGATACTATTGGCACTTACAGCAAGGTAATTTCACCATAGCCTTTTCAGGCACTACTGGAGCGGTCAAATTTCCAGTCTGAGGATCTGCACACCAACATAACCCACTGTCGCATTGCAATTCCTCATAATTACCCTTGCTGTCGCAGTGCAAGGAAGAATAGTACAAACCTGCAGCGATTAGGTCTGCTTTCTTTCTGCTACAAGCTAAAAATTATGAAATAATTAAGCACGTTCATACGTTTGAATTGCACCTTACAGCACGTCATATCGCTGGAGTCTTTGTACAAAGCTTGCCCGAAAAGTCTTTTTCCATTTGCATCATAGCACATACATCTGGAAAAATATGGCTGAATGATAGCTGAATTCTCGAACAATTGGAGTTATAATAATTTGAAAATTCTGGTATTTCCTTGGAGGTCTGCGTAGTTATTTTTGCGTATTTAATTTTTGTTAAAATTTAAAATTAGATACTGTGAGAATATTTGGAACATTGGTATGATAGTGCTTGATAACCTTTACTAAAATGGTAATAGCAGTAACTAAGCAATAATATGAATTCCATACAAGTTGCAGGATCATAACTGATCTTGTGCTCCAGACCTATTTAAACAACCGATTTTAAAAATTCTCCATTTTCTCATTTTTAGAGATTTGATGTAAAGCTAATCTCCAAAAAGGTTTCAACTGTATTTAAAGATTTAAACTCAAGACACTTTTGTTTAGTTTAGCTCAACATTTAGTAAGGTTGGTTTAACAATATCTGTTTAAGCTGTTTTTACATTTTTTCAAGTATGAACTAGGCTGCACCTCAACAAATAGTCAGTAAAACTTTTTTTGTAATTTACTGGAACATACTTACGTTTTTAAGTATTATTCGTTTCTATAATTTATTTTTTCTTAGTACTTTTAAAATTTCTCAGATCAAATCTGCATCAGCGTAATTTGAGATTGTAAATACAACAGTAGAGGGTCCTTTTACCTGCCACTAACTCCACCTTTACATTGCTTGGCTTCCCACACGCCATCATTGGTACAGTCAGGTTTAATCTTTGCTGTATAATAATTTTCTTTGAAATCGAAGGTATTTGCGTGGTAACTCATACAAGACGCTAAAAATTGGAACAGTAAAATAATTGAAGTTTTGCTAAAATTACTAAATACCTGTTCCTACAACACACTTGTCAACACAAGGATTCCTAGCTCCATTCGTACAATCGGCATTGGTCTGACATACATCATTTGTATCTGAAAACCATAATTATAACAAAAGCCAATAGTCTAATTACTTGACCGTTTACTTCTGCATCGTTTCACGCACTCATACGCAGGGGGGCAAGGGCAGTCGAGCATATTGTATCCTAAAACCGTAATATGTTAAATCTTATACCTTAAAATTGTTTCCATACCATCTTCATTGTATTCCTTGCAGGTGGGAAAACAGGTACTTTCATCTAACCAGTAGTAATAGGAAGTTCCATTGCTTTCCATTGAAGTGCAGTTCTTCTGGTTGAAGTTGGTGAAAATGTGTGAAGGACATTCTTGACCACTTACACCCAAAAGTATTCCAAGCAGGAAATACGTTTTAACGAAATTTGTATTGTTCATTTTTATCCGCGTTCTGAATCATTCTCTCAACTTAAATAAGTCATTGAAATTGATTGATTGCAGCAAACATGTTATCTTGATAAGATATATTAGTGATTTTAAGAAATGTGTCCGATTAAATAAAGGAAATTGATAAGGATTTAGAAATGAAAAACGAACTAAAAATACATCCAATCAGATTTTTCAAGTTGGTTGTACTACAAAAATTTTCTATGTTCCGTGAAATTAAAATTTTGAATCGAAGCCTTTTTGCGAAGTAAATAGTGATTCCTCGAAGTCTGTTACGCGTTACGCATCGTAATTAAGACTAATTGAGTTGATAAATATATTCAGCCCAGAGTTAACGAGATAGAATTATATGTAAAACACATACACTTTGGGAATCAGTTATTTGAATTTTGTTTAAATGAGGAGACTTAAAAATGATATAGTATTTTTTAAATTACTATTATTTACCTTCAGCCTATTCATTTCAAATGAATAGGCTTTTAAAATGGTAATTAACAATTTATGTAATTTGCGCACTCATTAAATGTGGTAATATATATACAATATTTTTTTCAACAGTACGATGTAGCCTATTCGAAGCTGACAACGAGCTGCACAGTACTTTGACTACTAAAAATCGGGAACATATATTTTTGGTTGCCTTGTAATTACAAATTTGCCTCATGAAACTCAAATTCCGTGAAAACAGCAAAGTTGTCTTATGCATATGCTTATAATAATTTCGAAAAAAAACTTCACTTCCACACATTTGCACACTTCCATCACTGTTTGTATGTATGACAAATTTCTTCTTCAAATTTTTAGTTAGGACTGCCCATGAATTAATAAGACACAAATGAGGAATAGGTTTGATATTTTTCAAAACATGGTGAAGATTTAGCACAGTCTTATATTAGGCAGAATATCAAGAAATAAACTTTGTAATTACTACACAGTTCAGACATTAGTTCATACACACAGCATATATGACATCACTTCTGTTTCCTGTTCGGTGTGAAAAGAATAGGCGCTGGTAATGGAAGTTTTAAGGTGACAACTGTCTTGTTCTTCGGAGAAGTGTTGAAAGCTAATATTCTCGAAATTTCTAGAGCTTTCTTAACACCAATCTTGCAGTCTTTCGCCAAATTCGCCAAGTTGACCTCGTAGTCAATACCGAGTGCAGACAGAATTATTATGTAGCATAAGGATTTGTCCTTCATGTGAACAGGACGAGTTCTAAAAATGAAATCAAATGAGCTCAAGCAAATAGGTAAATTAGGCAGGTTTACCTTCCGGTTGATCCGAGAATGGTAAAATTGTCTAAAATGTGATTGTTGACTTCTATAGACTTTTCACAAGTAACGTATTTCCTCTTGACCAATCGCACTGGAGTATTTATGAATTTGATCAAGTAATGAATGTAAAGGAAAATTGTTATATTGCGGATCTTCACCTCTTGGAAAATGTTAGACTCTAGGACTTTTTGAATGTTGGTAGCCACAAACTCGCCCAAGCTGAAAATATACGAATTTAAATCCAACTATAAGTATTTATTAGTTATTAATACCCTAAATCTGTGGTGTTTCCGGCATTGATGATGTCTATAGCTTCACTTTCCAGAGTCATCAATACACTAGCCGGAACCAGCTCTTCCAAGTTGTAAATTCCATCTCTAGTTGAAGCATCTCTGTTTATTTTGGGCATGTACAGACTGCTACTTTCATTAGCAGCATCAACTCCATTATCAGTTTCATCCATTTTGATCCCTAAAAACCAATGTAAAATTGAAATTTTTAAATGCATGCAGAGATTCAGTCACCTGTTTTGGATTCTGGTGCTCTACGCCTTGGCAAGGCCTGTTCCACCATGTTACCATTTACAAATTCTTTAGAGGTAATTTTTGAATAGGTGCATTTTGAAACTCCAGTAGCTGCCAAAACTCTTTCTCTAAAGTTGGCAATGGGGATTTTTGGACCATTTTGAGCTTCATCTTTCATGAACTTATAAATATTGTGAATAACTTCTCTAGTCTGATTGTGAATAACCATACCCTTAATCCCTAAAGTCTTCAATAAATGATTTGGGTTAAAATGAAAATACTTTGAAAAATTGTAAATAAAATAAAATTACCTTCTTAGGAGGTACTTTAAGACCCAGCCGTCTACTATAGTATGCCATACCATTCACAGGTAGTTTTCTTTTTTTCACTTTCGTTTTTTGTGATTTTCTATGTCTGTTCTGAATACCATCATTTGCATGCAATTGTTGATAGTAAGGACAGATGGGGCTATGATGTTGGTGCGGTTCGATATTAATAATGGTTGATGCAGGTTGTCGTACCTGAACACCCTCCGTTGCTATCTGTGTGTTCTGTAAATTATGTTGTAACACAGTGTTAGTTTGAATATGCTGTGTTGTATTTGGGTTCAACGTCACGTTTGTAATCTGTATTATGTGGCCTTGTTGATTGCTTGCGCTTGGGATTTGCACCAAAGGTGGCGGCTCCGATGAATTAACGTGATGTACATCATTTCTGTTGATTACCTTTTTCGGAGGTAGTTTCCATGCTAACATAGCATTATCATAGTCAATTTGATTTGCCATTATAGCCATTTGTAACGTTTACAACTTCCAGTCGATTTACAGTTTGCGTAGCCGTTTTCTTTTTAAATTTCTGAAATAGTAAATCAAATTGAACCAGTCAGATCAGCTCCATACCTCCATTCAAATTTAATGGATACTTGCCAGGAGGACGAAGACGTTCGGAGGTTCGATACAATTTATCCATTTGAAAACAACTTACTTAGCAATAGATCGGCTCTGTCCATAAGAAAATATTAACCCTTGTAGCAAGCAATTAACAATTTTATAAACATAATAAACAAATGGAACCGAACAACCGCTTAAACAAATGCTTTTGACAAATGACAGTGTCTTCTTCTTCTCGTAAAAGGCACGTTTTCAAGTTTGTACTGTATAAACACGTTCGTTCCTATAAATTGAAACATTATAGAACTAGTCCTCGTAATTAATTCGGTTAAATCATAATTCGCCCTAGAAACCGAAACGGTTTTTAATTTTAACCCATTGCCAACCAGATGAGAAGTGAGGTTGTGCCACCTAACCTTACTTTATAATGATTGAAGCAAAACTTTTATCAAATGATGTATAAGTTTAACTTTACCTGCCACAATATCCTCTAACTGATCCTTAACAGCATTAATATTCATAGTGAGTTTTTCCTTCTGTTCAGTTAACTTCTTTCTTCTTTTTGAACCGAACTCTTTATTCAGCACAGCTACAGAACTTTCGTCGTGTAATGAAACAGACTTGTCCAATTCATCTTTACGAACTCTGGGATACACGAGGCTCTTGTTGATTTGAATTAGTCTAATTTCTTCAATTTTTCTATTGTGTACGAGGAAGAAATTGTTGAACTCCCCGTCTTCTTCTATTTCACCAGTGTACACCATATTAGGAGTTGTTATACCAATTGAGTGTTTCTTATCTCTCGACTGGTAGATATTGGCTTCAATCTGGTGCTCCTGATCCAGACGAATCCTGCTATTTTGGAAACTAACTACAATAAATGTATCGAATAGTGCTGATTAAGTTTGTGAATATTTACCCAAAATTGGTGTAGACTCCAACGAGTTCATGGTGGCGCTCCGCACGACAGGCATCTTGAAGATAATATTTAAAAAATTACGTTAACATGTGAAGACGAAATTAAAATGGTTAGGTTACGTAGACCGTAGACTTGTTAAGATATAGACTGCTTGCTCGTAATCTTCCCTGTTCCCCTTGTGCGAGAGAGCAGAATGATGTAGCCAGTGTTCGTCGCTTTTTCTAATGGTCGGGACTTTAGCTACCGGATGACCTCTCCCCACCTGTAACGAAACAGAATATGGGCGAGTCCGGCGTATCAGAGAGAGAGGTTAGGTTCTTCTTCCTCTTTTTAAAATCCCTCTAACAAACGAAATAAATTAGAGACAGTCTTCTTGTTGCCACTGTGACTCGTGTACGTTGCGAGCAAAACATCTCTAATCAGAGGAGACTGGAAACATGTTCATATCTGAGACTAAATCATAGGGGAGCCATAGACTTATTAAGATATAGATTGCTGACCCGTAACCTTTATTTATTTTGAATAACGGTTCCTTTATTTACAATTTTGAGACTGAAACTTTAATGATTGTTACTAGACCTTTATTTTTTAAATTTCTATCTTAGTTTCTTATCTTGGCTAACTGTTTTATTAAACTTAAGTTTAAAAAACATGAAATTAATATGCCACGATCTTAGCAGTGATTCCGGTCTGTACAATTGTACCATTTTGTACTATTTTGCATGTGTGTGTACATAAGACATTGTCCAAGTAGGTCAAACTTTTGGTGCCTGGGGATCATACATACGAGAACTAAAACAATGGATAATAAATAAGAACAATTTTATTCTACAATTGTCCATTTTGGTTTAAAACTTTAAAATATAAGGCATAACTTACATCTACTTTACATCACCATGATCACTTTAAAAAAGTAGTTACCCAAAAGGTAATAACTACAAAAACAAAAGGAAATAATTATATAAGGCACAATTGTATCTTATTAATCAAAATTTGACAAATCTTCGAGATAGGTTCCCACAAAAAGGGAACTTTTCCTCCAATAAATGTTAATACACATAATACTTAAAACAATAATAGCAATAAAATAAGAAAATAAATTGAAAAATAAATACAACCGTATTCATTATATATGTATTAATTCAAGAAATGGGGCATTATTTACAGAGATTAAATTTACAAAAAAGGAATGTAAAAAGTTACAAACTAACAAAGAAACATCGCAAACCTAAATTCATTTTTGGAAGTATGATACAACAACTACAGATTAATAAAGTGTACTCTGGGATAAAAAAATATATGTACATTTCGTCTTACCGCTAATTATAGAGACAATATGAGGCGCGGTAATAAAAATCATCTAGTTTGATATTAATATATAGGTATAATTCCAAAAATTTTTTCTTTAAATCGAGAAATAAAGGTTCACGGTGTTTCCTTATGAGTTAACCTGAAGACACTATCGGATGAAAGTTTCTTTCATTTTCGAAAAACGCAATAACGATCTTTGGTATTTTTAATATTAGTGCAATCCACATAGTATCTTCTACAGAAAAAACAAATTGATTTAAAAAGAGTAAACTTTTTGAAAATAATCCATGGACTACACCGTTTTTTATTTCTTTTCAAAACAGTATTTTTCCTACTGAAACTAAAGCAAATTCGTTGTTTGAGTCTAGCTTGGCAACAAATTGATATCATCAAATAGCACCAATAATTTACTTAGCAAATTAACTACAAATTCTTTAACTAGATTTGTCGAGAAATTTTCAAAAAACCCGTTAAAAATAGTTAAAAAGTTGAATGGCAGAACAGGCTCCTTTAATCAATTTCGTCTCGAGTATGATGTGAAGGACACAAATACCTAATCATGATTATTTGTTATTGAAAAAAGTCTGGCACTGATCAGAATTTGTACATATTTTCAGGTTTTTACACCAACATGCTACTGATACACAGTGACGAGAAATAAAAAGAATGCGCCCTTCACAGTCGACTGAAAACTATTGTGTACGTTTTAAACACAATAAATAGGAATAGAAAATTGTTATTACTTTAAAAAAAACGTGCTTGCAGTCAAGTAAAAAGCTGCCATCGAGAAGTTGCTCAATGAAAAACCTGTTCTAGAAATTTGTGAAAAGTGAATTATTAAAAATTGTAGTAGAAATGGATATACCTCGTATCAAAACAGCATTATGGGTGATGCGAAGCATGTCTATGGCGAAATATATCCAAAGTGTGTCGCCATTACTTTAATAAATGTCATTATTTAGTCATGGTGGAGTTAGCTGGCAGAGTAGCGGATTTCTGCTGCGCGTTTAAATATGGCTTCAAGTTAGAACGGGTTGATTCCCTGTTAATGAAACATTTATGATTAAAATCACACACATATATACACACACACTATACATTTAATTAATATTTACTTCAACAGGGGATTAACTGGTTTTGAATTATGTCGAGTTAATAGTTTAATATTGATGTCATTAGTACGAAATTATTATTAATTTCATAATTGTTATTATTAATTTAGTGATTTAGATAGATTGTTGTGATAAGAGGTTTCTAGATATTGTGACATGTTAGTATTTTTTTAAAAAATCTGGTATAAACTATATTTCACCTACCTCGTTTAAAAACTAATTTTTACACAAATAAACCTCTACAAAATAACAAATTAAAGCAATCAAAAATTTTCACAATCGAGTTAGTGCCTCATCAAATTGCGAATCATATGACCATCCATTTAGTAACTATCCCGTATTAAAATGGAATACGTTCTGAAAATTAAACATTCAAGTGAATAAAACTCATTACAAACTTTATTTCAGATTAATAATTTAGTTGATAAGAAATGTGGGCAGTTAGCGAAACCAGTTAGTAATAAATAATATGAATATTTTCCTGAAATTTGTTACAATTACATTTGATAACCATGTATAGTAACACAAAAAAATTGTGAAACACTTACTTGCACAAATTAGAAAGAGGCAGTTCTTGTATTCGATTCGTGAGTAACTCACCTGGGCGATATCTTGGCAGACTCCACACCATACGAATTATTAGCCTTAAATCCATATTTCTTAATCTTCTTGCTAAGCCTCGATACCCAGTGCTTTTGATCTTCAGGTGATTGCGCTAGCAACAGTAGTTCTTTGGCATAGGATGGGTCATAGTGAAGCTTACACGGTGGCACATTATCCTCTTTCCGATCTAAGTGATCCTTGTGGACTTTTATTCTACATCCTATGAAACAGAAGAAATTAACAAGTCACTTCAATTAAAAAACAACAGAAACGAAACAAAGGATCAATAACGATTTACAACATGTCATGAATACTTTTTTGTCTCTCGTCCGACATCACAAAACACTTACTTCTACATTCTAGGGCGGGAGGGGGTCTAAACATATTCCACATTGGTTTAGGACAGACCTCACAAGTAGTCGGCATGTGGTATGAAATGTTGAGCAACTCGTGTCCTTTGTGGGTGATGTAACTGGGCTTATCATCGAAATTTTTTATGGAGGTGCTAACGTCTAACGCATTAGACTGCTCGTCGGTTTTCCTAGCTTCACCTTCACCTGCATATAATAACTGGAATATCCTCGGGATGTCCTTGGAGTCTGCACGAATCACATCGCCTTGAGTCACTGAACGTACATGAAAAACTTTGCTGAAAATTACAAAATATGATAACAAATCTGACTGAAAATCATATAGTGTAATTACCAAAGATCCAGCACGACTATAGGATCAGAGTTTTGCTTATCATTATCAGAATTATAAAATATGATTTTTCTGCTGGATACGACGACGTACTGCTTCTTCCACCCGTGCCTTCTGATGTTCTGTTTTGATGGTATTGAAAGCCAGCCTTCAAAAACGCAATCGACTTCATCACCTTCATTATCAGCAGAACTCAAAGAGGCTGTTTCACTGTTTAATGATGAGAGTTTCAGCTGCAGCTGTTCCAAGTCTGCATCTTTGCTGTCCAACTCCATCTGAAGGCGTTGTTTGGCGGCTATTTCTTCACTCAGTTGAGCCTGGAGTAAACACATTAAAATATGAGTTCAGTACATCACAATTACATAATGTATGCAATTGATATTGTTCAGATTTCGATTAGGGATGGTATAGAATACATTATAACCACATATTTCACATAAAGTATGTGAATGTGTAGTGGTTAATATTGTTATAAAGATTTATTTCATTTCTTTGTACTGAAGATATACCTAAGCTTGTTTTATTGGCAAATTGAACAAATTTAACGAACCATCAGTTATTATAATTGATGACAAAAATATCAACTGAAAAATTACTAAAATATTTCATACCCCAAGCTCCTGAATATTCCTCTGGTAGTTAGCATACATTTGATTGTACTTCTCTTTTTCCAAAGACAATTCCTGTTGCAGTTTCTTCAAATCCTTCTCTTTCCTTCTCAAATCTGCATTTGATATCTTGGTGCCTTTACCCATTTCCCTCAATGACTTCCTGTTCATGATCTCATGCAGCTTATTGACCGCTTGTTGTTTCAGTAACTGCTCAGTGGTTAGCCTCGCCTGTAACTTCTCAATTTCTTCATTATTACTGCTTTTCTTGTTAAACTCTTCTTGGAGCTGCTTAAGCTGTCTGTTTAATTCGTCCTTCTCCTTCTGAACCTGCTCGTGGATCTTTTTGTATTCCAATTCGCGATCTTTCAAGCTGTTAATGGCCACTTCTTTGGCATTGATCTCGTTGCGATGTTTGGCCAGTAGGTCCTTTAGCTCCAGCTCTTTCATCGTCTTCTCCTTCTCTAAGTCGGCGACCGTCTCCTCGGCGATTGAGCGGGCAAGGGCCTCGGAATCAGCTCTGGCTAAGGCTAGTTGGCATTGATGTTTTAATGATGCTCTTTCTTCTTCAAATTCTTTGTTGATGCGGTTCTTTTCGTCAACCTCCTCCTTCAGTTCGTTAGTCTGGTTCTTGTATAAAGTAGAGAAATACTGTTCGGTTTCGAGAGATTCTTGCAATTCTTTCATCTGTAGCTGATCGCGCTGCCAGTTGCTCTTGAT
This sequence comes from Cryptocephalus primarius, assembly GCA_963576515.1. Classification (NCBI taxonomy): domain Eukaryota; kingdom Metazoa; phylum Arthropoda; class Insecta; order Coleoptera; family Chrysomelidae; genus Cryptocephalus; species Cryptocephalus primarius. The sequence goes on from OY754936.1 coordinate 8,939,954, forward strand.
CCTCAAGAGCTCTTCCTCCAGTGCACGCTTAACATCCTGAAAAAAAGGTTTTTGGTAAATTAAGCCAATGTGGTAATATGAGTGTTTCTTACTTGTAAATGGGCCAGATCGATGGCTAACTGATTTTCTTTTGCTTTCAGCTTGATGATTTCGGTGCTTTGATGGCCGATTTCTGACTGGAGTTTTGTTTTGTTCTGTTGCTCCTGCTCGATTTGGCTGTGTAGAGCCTTTACTTTTTCCACTTCTTGGCGATATTCACCTTCCAGTTTCTGCAACCTTTGCTGTATCTGCCTGTAGTCTACCGATAACATAGAGATTTGCCTTTCCTTTTCTTGTGAATTTAAATCTGCTTTCTGCCTGGCGCTCTTTTCTTCATTCAGTTTTGTTTGTAAAGCTAAAAAGATAATTTTTAGTAATGAAAATTTTATTTTGATCGCAAGTAGGACAGTTACCGGTTATAATCCGATCCATTAGTTCTGCATGAAAGTAATGAAACAATTGTTTCGAATATAAATTTATAAATATTTGTAGTATAGCTTCTCACCTTTTACAACTTCTAAATTTGCTTCCTCCTTGTTCAACAATCTACTTCTTTCAGTTTCTTCATGTGCTTTCACCTCCTGCTGATATCTCGTCTTCACTGCCTTTAATTCCAAATCCAATCCAGCGCACTCCTTTTCCAATGATGACACCTTCTCAGACAGTTGGTTGTTGTCAGCAGCAGTTTTCATTTCCTTTTGCCTTAACCTTTCCATTTCGGCGTTTGTGGACTGCAATTTATTTTCCAGGACGATTTGGTGCTCGGCGATCTGAGTTTTGGCATTCTTCTCCTGGGTAAGCTGCTCCTGCAACGATGCAATTTCTGCCTGAAGAGTGTCCCTCTGGACTTGGAGAGATTGCAACATGGTCTGGTACTCTGCGACTTTTAATTCGGAGTTGGATTTCGCCATGGTGAGTTCGTTGGCTTGCTTGCGTAGCCGTTGGCAATTCTCAGTTTCGATTTTTAATTTCTCTTGCATTTCAGCTACTTGTTTTTCTAGCATATGTATTTTATCGTTGTGTTGTTGATTGTTGTTCATTTCCCTGGTTCTCTTGCTTTGCTCTTCGTCGAACCTCTTCTTCAGGTCTGATAAGTATTTTTCAGTATTTTTTCTCAAGTCCATCTCGTATTCCGCCTTCCTTTGCAACTCTTTATAATTGTGTTTTAATATTGTTAAGTCTTTTTCGTACTTGGTCATTTCTTCCCTGACATCACTTTCGCGTTGTGTTAACATTTCCATTTGCGCTATGAGCTGGCTCTGTTTTGCTTCCAGGGTTTCTACATTAAGCTTTTCCTGTTCTAAAAGAATTTCTAAGGCTACAACTTGAGAATTTAAGTTTGATTTATTTTCGTTTAGTGTGCCATTGGGTTTGCTATCGACTGTATCGTTACAGCTTAGAAGTTTGTAATCGGAGTTGTACGTAAAACCTGGAAAAAATAGTTTTGAATATTTAAAACTTGTCGTTATTGCTTGACCTCACCTATAAAAGGTAAATGATTCCCGACAAAGGCGGTCGGAATAGGAAAAGTCTCCTCTGGAGTTTCATCCTTTTCATAATCATCAAAATTACTGGTATCATCGTCTCCTGTAAGTTCCGGCACGACAGGTGGGGCCATGTCTCGCAAGTTTTCGAAAGTCCATTGTTGATCATTGTGAAAAAATGGATGACATTTGATCTCATCAACCGAATCGCGGCCCAAACGTTTTGTCCTGTCACACAACAATCCATGAATGAGAGATTTGGCTGCGTTTGATATCACAATATCGTCTGGGAAGGTTAAGTTATTCTCATGATACATGATATTGTTGTAGGTGCCCAGTAGACTATCGGCATAAAACGGAGTTTCACCCACCAGCATTTCGAAAACGAATATACCAACGGACCACCAGTCACACTCTCTTCCGTAGATACCTAGAAGTTATCATTTTGATAAAGATTTATTATAGTTTTTCAGAATGATGGAGAGAAATCATCCATAGATTGTAAATCCAAATCCCAAAAATTGAAACCTCTCAAAGTTTTTAATTCCACAACTTCTGCAATACATTTACAAATTCACCAGCATTTAATAAAAGATAAATCAGGGAAAAGCAAAATAAAACGTTGGACTGATCAAACTGCAATGAGATAGGAACCTTACATAACCAATTAAAAATAACATGCATATATTCAGCATCGATATAGCAAGTCAAGTTATCTTTTTTACCTTTCCCATGACTTTGTAGCACTTCAGGTGAAATATAGTCAGGTGTCCCAACCACATTGTTCGATCGCACTAAACCATCTCCATCCATCCTCATGCAAGTACCAAAATCAGCTAGCTTCAAATGGCCGTACTTGTCCAACAACATATTATCCGGTTTCACGTCCCTATGTACGAACCCCATAGAATGGATGACGTCCAAAGCAAGAACAACTTCCATTGTATAAAATTTCGCCCAAGCTTCTGGGATATCATATTTCGACATCAAGTTGACGATATCTCCACCTGAGAATATAACATTTTACTCCCTCAGAATACACTGATGGAAAGTCTTACCTGGCATATAATCCATGACCATGTACAAATGCTTGGTGTCTTGGAATGCAAAATGCAACTGCACAATCCACTCAGACTTTGCATGAGCCATAATGTGCCTCTCCTCCCAGAAGAACGCTGAATCGGAACGTTTAATGAGATCGGCCTTACTGAGACGTTTCATGGCATACACTTGCCTCGTGTGTTTATGGCGGACGAGCTGTACTTTTCCGAATGCTCCCCTTCCTATCACTTTGATGTGCTCAAAATCCTCAGTTTTCATGCGGAGATTGATAATGTCATTGGCGAAATCATCATCTAAAGATTTACAATTACAGAAATTTACTTGCTGGTTCAGAGTGAATTACAACATGAGAGAAGGATTGATAGATATTGCAATGTTAGTCATGATGACTATAAGCATAAGAGGTGAGATAGAATAAGTTAATCACATTTAATGTTAATGTACCAAATTATGAGCATTACTAAGTATATATATCTGTGATATATGAAAATTACTTTACTTACATCTATTTAAGTACACTTCAACATTCTTCAGTTTCTTAATGGCAGGATGGTCGCAGTCAGTGTACAAGGCTTGAACTGTATCCAGTAAAGAATCAATATTGCCTTTGCCTCTCGAATCCTGGATTTTTTCTTCGAGAAGGCGCAGCCTTCGTTTCCGATCTTCGTCTTGTACTGCATCCATTTTGTATGATTATCTGCTTACTCCAACTAAGATTTAATACTATAGGGCTTGATTAAATATATTATACCTAAAAAATATTGGAGGGTTATGGCAAGCTTCGGCCTTTGCATTATGATAGTGATTGTGTATGGATAGGGTGAATGTCATGTGTTGACTATTGAATATAGTGTGTTGACAACTGGAATGTAGTGGTAGGAGACATCCATATGAAGTTTTCATGAAATGTTACAATCACGTTCATGCATTAAACGGTTTCAATAAATGTAGCATAGGCAGTGTAAATGTGACAAGTAGGTGACTAATTTATTTGGACATCTACTAACTTTGTGTTTGGTTAATTTTTAAAATCAAGTTCATTTTTGAGTAATTGCTTCATGTGAGAATAGATTTCTGATTTGGAAAATCACTCCTGGCACCATTTCCTCGACCATTTTTTTCTTCAATGATATTACCTCCGGAATTAAAAAAATTGTAGGAACTTTTCTTATTGAAATTTGAGAGGATATAATCGAATACGTAACTCCTTTATTTAAACTGGAATAGTTTGAAATACACTGTTGCACCAGTGTATGGAAAAGGAGTTTATACCAGCAATGTAGAATGTCCTTTGTAACTTACTGTTCAATATCAACAAATGGTAACACGTAAAACTCCTTTGAGTCTTCAGTTATTTATGAAGTGTGACTTTTTTGTGCCTTCTTGCTGAATCGGGAGGAAATATGTCACAGAAACAACTCCTTTGTTAAAATAACTCGAACTGTACTCACTCTAATAAAAACGGAAACATGGAAGACGTTACCCTTACATCGGAACTCATTAATATCGCTGCTGTATACTCTCCCTTCAAGGCATGTTCTCTACATTCGTCAAAAACGGTAATAATTTGAAACCCTAGCAGCCATTTTAGACAAATTTAATCATCAATTGTTTTGTGCATGGAACACCAACACTTCGGAAAAGTTGCCAAAACCACGGATTCTCACGATACTCTAAATATTTGATAGGCGCTTTCTATTTTCTAATCGAATTACATTTTGAGCAAACATCGGTACGTTAACTCACATTTCATTTTGCAGAAGAATTTTATCAACAACACCTTGTTGATATCGGAGTTTTTGGTTGATGGAAACAGGGTGAGTATATTATGTTTACTTCAATTTATTGTACCTCATCATGTGTATTCACCTTAAATGAATCATATAGATATCAGCTGAAATCAGAAGCCCTGATCATTCGCTTTTTACTGATTTTTCTTACCAGGAAGTTCGTTCCTTCTTTTATACATAACCCATATACTTTTATTTAAATTCTTAACTTACCAACCACCTACAACTTTTATATTAAATCTAACCTAATCCAGACTATACGAGGTGAATGGATCGAAACAATCTAAAATCGTTTTACTAGTAAATTAACAATCTAGCACATTCAGTGTTATTTTGTTCAGGTAAGCTGTTTGTATAAATTGGTAAGAAATATGTAATGAAAGTTGGTAGTAATTGTTGGACATTTAAGAAGGTTATTAAATTTTATTATGAGTACAATTTTAAGTGAAAAAATTCATTTTTCCAAAATTTCGGCTACAGTACGCCAAATGATGGAAACGTATATGAATTTTAACATTCTGTGATTAAAGTGTTTGTGCTGTATCATAAAATCGGCGCTCTAAATAAGAACGACAGCAACACTGAAGGTTTCTAAATACATTTCAAAAATTTTGTATTCACGCTAGAGTACTCTTGACAAAAAACAATTATTTATATAATGACAAAACTCTATATGAAAACTGTAGCGTCAGTTGTCAGTACAAAATTTGCACGTTAGCTAGTGAGTAATTGTAAAATTTTTAGGCATGTTTTAGGTAATAAACGGAATCTGTATTAACATCAAATTTAGAGACAGAAAAATCTATATGAACTTGTAATCTTTGAATTATTAAGAAAAAAAAATTAATGAAATTGCATATATTCTTACCAAGTTTCAGTAGTGAAATATAAATAGATCACCTAATATTTTAGAAATACATATACATGACTACTATTTATATAAAAGTATGTTTTAAATAAAGATAAAAACAATATTTTTGTATTTACTACCTTCATTCCCATACATTTAAATTTGCCACCAAGAGCGAATGAAATGCAATCGTAAGGTCGCGCCTGTCCAATCAGGGCTTACCTTGGACTTGTCATTATTGTTACGATCTGTAATTTCGCGCGAAATATCCTTACACCTCCTGCTACAGGAAATCCTGCTCTCGAATTTCATGTGGGTTTATGAAGCAGTCAAACTTTTAAACGAAATGAATGAAAAGCGCGATTTTGTATCAGGAGAACAGAGGTAGCGAAGAGGTTATGCAGCCAGAGGTATGTCGACACGTCACAAGATTATTTGCTTACGTCGAAGCCACGCCCACACTATACCAACAACGGATATAATGAGACATAAAGACGTGACTCCTGGAGCATAGACAACCTAATATACTCCTAACGACCACTTGAATAACAGGGCGCAGAACGTCTTCCGACTGGTAAGGCATACTGATTTGGTTCCAATCGGATGGAACCGTTCAAATCCAATGGAACCAAATCGAGTCTTATCTGAATTTAAACCTGATTAGCCCATTAAGTTAACTGACAATAATTACGACTATACGGCGTTAGATGCAACCAGAAATACACAGAAAGGGGAAAAATCAAAATTTTTGTTTAAATACTACTACGGGCTGTAGTAAACGAAAGAGAACGATTCCCTGGTGCCAATGGTATAAGAATTTTGATTGTTGGCGAATTACTTCCCGAGATATTGCCAATTGAAAAACTACTATATATTTTTTTAGAAAAATCACGGTTACTTAAAAACTACGGGATCTACGGAGCTGAAACTCGGTCACACGTGTTAAAACCTTCTCCTTCAGCTACCCAGAGAGTTTCATCGCGAAATTCGGAAAATTTACTTTCTCGTGGTTCGTCAAGTTTCATTCAAAACACTCTTATAAACAGCTCGATTTTGTACCAGGAGAATAGGAGTAGCGTGGAGGTTATGCAGAGAGAGGTATTTCGAACGAGTCGTGCCAAGATCATTTGTTTACGTCGAAGCCACGCCCACGTTTTACGAACAATGGTTTTAATGAGCCCTCGGAGCATATGCAACCTGAATTACTTCTATGAACCGATTGAATTAATCGATAAATAAAGCTCTTCGGGCGGGTAAAGCAAGCTGATTTGGTTCTCATGTGGTCAACCAAATCGAATTATACCTGAATTTGAACTAGATCGTCTCATTAGAATAAATAATATTAATTCATACAATTCCCTATTACACACGCAACCAGCAATACATAGAAAGGTGGAAAAATCGGAATTTTTGTTTAAAAACTGCTACGGACCGTAGCAAACGATAGAAGACGACTTCCTGATGCCAATGGTACAAGAATTTTGACCGTAGACGCCTTACTTTCCGAAAAATCAGCAATTGAAAACCCTCTACATATTTTTTGGAAAAGATCACAATAACTCAAAAACTACTAAAGCTAGGGGGCTGAAACTCTGCCACAAGTGTTAAAACCTCCCCCTACAGCTACCCTGCGAGTTTCATCGCGAAATTCGAAAAATTTACTTTGTTGTTGTTCGTCGTATTTCGTTCAAACCGCGCTTATGAAAATCGTGATTCGGTACCAGGAGAACAGGAGTATCAAGGAGGTTATCATGTAACGGAGGTATTCGGACGGATTCGCGCGAAAATGGTTTGTTTATGTCTAAGCCACGCCCACGTTTTACGAGCGAAAGTTTTAATGAGACATTACCCCTGGAGCACATGCAACCATAATTACTCATAATAACCAATTGAATAAACCGGAACAGAAGCTCTTCTGGCTGGTAATGCATACTGATTTCGTTTTCAAGTAGTCAACCAAATCGAATTGTACCTGAATTTGAACCTGATCGCCTCATTAGATTAATTAATATTAATTCAAACAATTCTCTATTATACACGCAACCCGCAATACACAGAAAGGTGGAAAAATCGAAATTTCTGTTTAAAAATTGCCACGGACGGCAGCAAACGATAGAAGACGACTTCCTGATGCCAATGGTACAAGAATTTTGATCGTAGACGCCTTACTTTCCGAGATATTAGCAATTGAAAACCCTCTACATATTATTTGAAAAAAATAACAATAACTCAAAAACTACTAAAGGTAGGGGGCTGAAACTCTGCCACAAGTGTTAAAACCTCCCCATACAGCTACCCTGCGAGTTTCATCGCCAAATTCAAAAAAATTATTTTCCTCTTATTTGACAAATAAAATGCCTATGAAAATCGCTATTTGGTATCAGGAGAACAGGAGTAGCGAGAGGTTATCAAGTAGAGGGAGATGTGGAGATATTTCGCGCCAAATCTACAATAACGATAGGTAAGCCCTGATTGGCCAGACGAGACCTTGAAATTACGATTGAATTTAGTTCTCATGGCGGCAAATTTAATATCAAATCTATGCGAGTCTGGTTTGTAAAGAATACAAAAATATTATTTTCATCTTTATTTAAAACACACTTTTATATAAACAAAATGTAGTTGTAACTGATGAAGAGACATATCAAAGTACTAATAATAATACAAATATGAAATCACTAGACATCCGATTATTTCTATTATAATATTGAGTTTGTATTAGCTTTTTTGATAAAAGAACATACAAATACCGTAAAAGCATTTGATACCTTCATTTTAGATATTGTAGAGCGTGAATGCACCACATTATGGGTTGAATTAATAATTTAAAATTATCTTTCACCCCTATTTAAATAGAACATTGTAGGCACCCCATATAAATTATTTATTGTTGCACATAATCGGTTGTCATATATTGGATACTATCATATACCTCACATTGTTTCAAAAAGTTATGGTTGTAACTAAGTTTTAGGACATAACCGCTAACATGGGCAACTGCATCACCTGTACCCATCGTCTTCCGGTGGAATTAGTAAAGGATACGTATGGAATATCTGCGCACCAAAGTCCCCCAACATGTATCAGGCCGGGAACATCCTGTAAATGATCAAGAGTCTTTATATACAAGGTTTTAAACCATAATTAGTGACTAGTTTAAATGCCACAACACATGCAACCACAGATGGAATTAATAATTTGGGATTACCTAAGTTGTAGCTGCGGGCCATACATTTAGGAGGTTGTAGCAGACTCTTAGCACATAACCGCTCACATGGGCAACTGCATCACTTGTACCCATTGTCTTCTGGCGGAATTAGTGAAGGATACATATGGAATATCTGTGTAGAAGAGGTCCCGCATTATTTGTCAGGCCACGAACATCCTGTAAAAGATCAAGAGACTTTATATACATGGTTTTAAACCATAATTAGTGACTAGTTTAAGTGCTACAACACTTGCCACCACTGACTGAATTAATAACTTGAGATTACCTAAGTTATAGCCGCACGCCATACATTTTGGAAGTTGTAACTGACTTTTAGGACATAACTGCTCACATAGGCAACTGCATCACCTGTACCCATCGTCTTCTGGTGGAATTAGTAAAGGATATTCATATGGAATATCTGTATGCTCTACTTCGTCCTCCTCACGGTTGACCTCTACATTGTCCTCTGTTTCAGACCTGCTTTCCCGAAAGTCACCTCCATCATCATCATCTCTCGAAGCATGATCGCTATCATAATCCCCTTCATAATTAAAGTTTTGCGTTCAGTAATACACCTCTAAAATAACGAGTCAAAATCGTGACAATACCTAATGTTTGTGATAACAACAGGTTAACAGTAATGACATAACCTTATGTGAAATAGATCGTTTACTTTACCCCTAAAGCACTTACAATTTGCCACAAACTGAGATCGGAATGAGGCCATTACCTTGTACTGTACGTTACAATAATTGCAAGAATCACAGATAAAGGTTAAGTTAGGTTAGGTTAGCATCGCAGAGTAATCGAAGTGAGTCACCGACGGCGCCATCTAGGCTATTTTCTTCAAGCTGTTTCGAACTAGTCGTAGAAAATTATCCATAATCCCGAGATCTTTAGCTTAGTTTGGAATCTACTTCTTAGAGGGCATCGATGGCAGGTTGGCTAGTAGTCGCGAGCGCTTAGTCTAGCCATTTTTCGTTAGATGGCGCTGAACAAGTCAATTATATTAAAGATTACCGTTTTAAAATGCTCCCGGCGGCTTCGCCAGAAACCAAGTGAATTCACCAAAATCAACGATTTATTGGTTAGCCTGTATTTTATGGCAAGATGAAAGTCCTGGGCCGGTAATCGAAAACAAGGGGGTGTAAAATTATTTTCTTACCATTTTCCTTTAGATGGCGCTGAATATGGCTCCATAAAATAAGATTCTTACTTTTAGAAATCGCCCGGCGACTTCGCCAGAAACCAAGTAAATTCACCAAAATTTGGAAATTTAGTAAATATTGATTTGAGCATGATTTATGATGAGATAGAAATGATGTGAGGAATAATCTAAACCTGATATCAAGTCGAAAGTAAAACAGTTGGGTACAAAATAGTTTTCTTGTATTTCAGATGCGAGAAACCTCAGTTAATTATGTCGTAGTTTCAAGACAAATGATTTATGGAATTTTGAAAGGTAATGAAAGGTAAACAGAACACTAAGTGATCATTAAATTGTCATGTTATTACTATAGAATCTATAGTCTATTATCGACAAGAATCTCCCGTTTGGACAGGATGAGAAACGAAAGAATACAAGAAATGAAGGTGGAGAGTAACAAAGTCCAAGAAATAGAAGGTCCAAGATAGGTCCAATAGAGGTCCAAGATAGAATGTGTTGGTGTTATTAGAAGAACTGTGTTGGTATGGTACAACGAATGACTGAAGAGAGAATACCTGAGCAAGTGATGCGGTGGACATTTCAAATACACGTAAACGAGGCCGACCTAAGTGTTCATGGGAGCAAGGAATTGAGGGAGATTGGACTGGAGAAGGTTGTCCAGGTTCTCAAAATTGGTTACCATGGCCAAGAGAAAAGAGAGAAAGTCTTTCCAAGTATTTCAAGTATTTCCAACTATTAATAGTTGGAAAGACTTGGGGTTTCTCTCCTTTCTCTTGAGAAAGATAAAAAGTTACAGCCAGGAGATTGGGAGAATAGATAGAAGTGGCTTATGGTGACAACAGAGCGTAAGAGGACACCTTGAATCCAGATAATGCGTAACTATTTGCTTAATTACATACTGCTAATGTGAATTATTAAATTTCTAAAAATAATAAAAACTTAGTGGAATATGTTCAATACATAAATTTAAATTAGATTTTAAATGTACCCACACTATTTGCACCGTTTCTGGCAAGTTCATTAGTCGATGTGTATCTATGTATATACTCATGAGTCAAACACTATTTTTAGATCAGGAGTAAGGTTTATTTAAATTTTTGTGAAGATAACAAGAACAAAATAAAACATTACAACTTCTCTGGGGTGATTTAATAAACCTATTGCCTTGAATATATGAGATGTATACTAATTCTGTGAATCCGAACAAACTACATGAAGTAGGTATACTTTGTCTGCAGACATAATGGGTCTAGACGTTATTATTATTACTAAGATTTGATGATTTGGTATTGTTTTTGAACAAATTTTTGTTTCGAATAAAAATTTATAATTTCGTTAAAATTTTTAAAATATTCACCTTGTTTGTTTGTATTATAAATTTATGTATAAATAAATAAGATGAATGTTAATAATCTGTACATATATACATGGAGTTTACAACGATAAACTCACGAATTGTCACGTTTCGACAACAAATTCTTTTTATAAGGCTCTAAACTTAATCGTCTTACTTTCCTCAGACGTTTCACGCTTCCCTCCGACTTCGCCAGCAAACTCCTGCAGAGACTCGAGTGAGGGCTCATCGACAGGTTCTCCTTCATGTCCGGCGTGAGGTAATTCGGAGTCCTCAACTTCGGCGGCTTAAGCTGCACCTGCTGCAACATGGCCTGCGTGACGTTGGGCTGCGAGGAGCGTTTCAGGAAAGTCTGGCGCCGATCCGAGACTTTCTTCAGCTTCACGTTTTGGATGTCCTCCAGGGCTATCCTCGGCAAGGGCCTCTCGGCGAGCGTGTTCAAGAAGCGCGCCTTGGACTCCGAGGATAGTTTCAGGGATTGGGATCGTCTCAGGGGGGATTTCGGTAACAGGGGCGGCAATGGAGGAGGAGGTGGTGGTGGTGGTGGAGGAGGAGGAGGAGGAGGAGGAGGTGGTGGTGGTGGTGGTAGCGAGGGTAAAGATAGTGGTAGTGGCGGTACCGACAGAGATAGTACAGGCACCTGTTGGCTCTCTTCGGTCACGCGTTTTAATTTCAATATTTCATACTCGATATTTGATACCTTCTCGAGTATGCTTTTTAACGCGAGCATGATTTCCGGATTTTCAGCTATACCTTTCTGTGTCTCTTCTGATTTATCTTTGTCACCATCCCGTAAAAACTCTTTCAAATTTGAACGTAACTTTCCTTTCACATACAGGCAGACACTCCCCAGTTTATTTTTTAAGACATGTATTGGCGCACAACTCGTTAAGCAGCTCATTACCCCTACAGCTACTGATCTTGGTCGATGTTGGGTACGAGTGATATTGTTCGTATCAAATCCAACATTTGCATCTTTGTCAATATTCTTCGATTTTAGGGCGTCGTGTAAGTTGACATTAACTTTGGAATTGCACCATTTCGTGACATTTTCAATTGATGTATCAATTTTCGTCAATGGAGTCGACGCCACCCTCTTCAACAGTGGCGGAGAAGAAAATAGCAGATCATTGAAGCTGTCTTCGCAATTCGTGTTTTTGTCTTTCCGGCCAATACGATTTCTAATCCGACTATTATTTAAAATCTGCTCTGATTCTGGTTGGAAACGCTCATCATTCGTTTGTGTGCTTTTGTCCACGTACTTGTTTTCTACGAGTACATTCGTCGGGGTCTTTTCCCCCTGGTCAGTGCAATCGTCACAGTCGAAAAGCACGTTCAAATTGGTAGTGTTCAAGGAGCCGTAGTCGTTCACCCTTCTACCTCGTTTCTTCATCACTGGTGTTTCGTCTAAACATATTTTCGGACTTGTTTCCAGCGATTTTGAATTGTTTAAAGCGGCGGTGAGTGATTCCTCTCCCTCTGGATCGAAAGCCTCGACACTCTTCCCTTCGTTGGGTATTTTCTTGTATTTGACGTCGTCGACATTTCTCTCCCGTTTCGATGTGGACATCTTTTCTGAAAAAGTTGAAATACTTGCTTTTCACACAAATTATTTTACATTAGTGAGGGTCACGCAGATTTCTCTCCGCGTGAAAGCTTTTTCGATGTGCTTTTAAACACGCTAACCAGTGTTACTGTGAGAGGGTTGGAAATAGGGAAAACAGGAAGACTGGCGGATTAGTGTGTGTTTTAACGGCTTACCAACAGGATAATTCCTGGGAACACGCATTGCGGAATTTCCTTGAAATATAGAAAAACGGCCCGTTATATGCAACTGCAAATAAATTCCACAGTAGCACGAAAGGACTTTGGAAAAATTTCAATGCAATTTATGGTGCTAGGGTTCTTAGATGTCAAAACAATCCCCCGTTCTAAAGGTTTTAAAGGTGAAAATAAAACTGCGACTTGTCAATTTAAATAAAAATTTGTAAATCTCTTGTCTTCGATTTGATGCAGTAATGTTATGAAGCTTTTTTGTAGAGCTTAAAACGTTCTACAACTTTTGTGTTCAACATTTTTTCAACAAATTTCCTGGTTCATAATTTTAAAGTTTTCCCACTGGCTGTACCATCTTTGAAATACAAGATGCCAGAATTTCAACAAATTCAATTATCAATGTATGACGTAATTACTTAACTGTTATCGAATAATGCTAATGAAAGGAGGGCGTTAAAAGTATTCTGACCAATACGCTGGGTTTAGTTAATTATCACAAGATAAACTAAAAGTATCGCCCAATAGGCGAATTGAACAACCTAAAGGCGTGAGCAATTGTAAAATTTTCCTTTTCTTCATTAATCTACCATTATTATACCGAACATTAAAGATATGTAAGAATGGACGGATTTAAGTGGTGAAGGATCGCTTAAGGTTTTGGGCTACAAAAACCAAAAGTATTGAATTGAAATATGTCAGTCTTAATTGCATTATTTCGTACTATTGGATTTACTTTGGGGCTATTTTTTGTATTTTCTTCGGCACAACGGAAAGTTGCAGAGGTACCATTGTAAAAATAATCAGCGTCTTGAAAGAAAAGTAAAGGAAACGAATGAAAACCAACCAAGTTGTCAAAATTAAAACGTTTGAAGAAGTACGTATTTTACCGAACCTTCGCACATTTAGGAATGAAATATTTTTAATACGAGATGATTCTTCATTCAGGGTAAATACTCCAAATTTTTAAAACAGGAGAAAGTTGGCGTTTTCGAATTTAGGCATATTTCGATGAAAATATAAAGTTGGTTATATACAGTACGAGTCTCCAACCTGGATTAAATTCAGTAAATCAAATACAGTCTTTTTGTTGGAAATATGCTCGGACAGGTCGATTATTATTTTGAATTGTGTTCTCCTTGATGCAAGAAAATGTTATACAACCTGTACCAAATTTAAGATATGACATCATCGACCATTTTTTTAAATGGCAATACTAATTATTTCTGACTACTCTTAAGGAGTACATCAAGTTACACAAGCGTACCAAATATCAAATTTTTATTCCTTGTCATTTAAAAGATATTTAACAAACTTCAATTAATTCGAAAAATAAGGGAATATGATCAATTGAAATCAAAATTTCTTCATTTTCGAATTAGTTGATGTTCGTTAAATATCTTTTAAATGACAAGGAATAAAAATTTGATATTTGGTACGCATGTGTAACTTGATGTACCCTTTAAGAAGAGTCATAAAAAATAGTATTGTCATTTAAAAAAGTAATCGATGACGTAGTACCTCAAATTTGGTACATGCTGTATAACATTTTCTCACATCAAAAAGAGCGCAATTCAAAATACTATGCCCGAGCATATTTCCAACAAGAAGACTGTCTTTGATTTACTGAATTTATTCCAAGTTAGAGACTCGCACTGTACAGTAACACATGTGTAATATAACGAAATTTGTAAAGAGAGGGCATAATTTTTAATAAAACCAGATAAAACTTCACACAAAAATAGTTTGGGTGAATGTCTCGGATAAATTCGTTAACCAGCCTAATGGGCCCACTAAAAACATAATGGCGGCCTGTCAAATTAAATAAAAGCTAAGAAAAATTTGGAAAATCATGTTTACACATTTATCACAGCAAGATGTTCCTGAAATCGTGTAATCAGATTTATAAGAAGTGTACGATTTTTCTCTGGAAACATCAATAATGTTTATCAAAATCGCTCATACTAAGACATTTTAAATAAACCCCTGAAATTGATTCATAGTTCAATACTAGGTTTCTCGAAAATAGGGAAGCGTTCGTTTTTGATTGATTGAAGCAATCATGAAATTTTTCTATTGCCTACAGCAATAATAACGAGTCAGAAAATATGTAGATATAAATACAGATAGTAGAACTCTCAAATGGATACTCCATAGTAATAGACGTTTTCTAGGTTTCAGTAAGGCTAATCAAGGGATTCCATTCTACTGTAATGGAGTCTTTGTTGGCGGTCACATAACAGTTATCTATTACCACAAAATATTTACGAGAAATTAATTTAGATATGCTCAGTACAGTACTTACCCTAAAACGACACGTCAATATTTCACAGAGAGAGAATAAGTAACAAATGAAGCAACTAATATTTTTATCGAAGAACCGGAGATATGTAAAACACAAAAAGTTACACAAAAAAGTATACCCACCGTCAACCTTAAGCGTTTTAAATAAACTCTACGCCAATAGGGCTGAACGAACATTGATATACCATCGACGATCGTTTTATTACATTTAAAATTACCTTAACATTTAAATCTACAAATTCTGTTTTAACTCATACCTCGTAACTTCTTGCATTCCTATTGCAAATTTTCACTTGTAATTTCCTTGATATGGAGGAAAGGTTCGCGTTAGACCGTTCTTCTACTTCAAGAGCTAGCTGAACACTACCAATTAATTAATTATTATTAATCACTATTAATAACTAAAATTATTGAAACATGAGTTTAAATGTAAAGTTAGTGACAAAAGAGAAAACCGGCAGGTTCAAATTAGTTTATGACTTATTTACCAATAAATTTTAAGGCGCTTTACAAAATGCCCAACGTGAGGACAAGTCAAAGAGTACCAGTTAAGTAGGGATGAATTATATGCGTAATATCCATTCACACTGGTACTCTTTTAATTTCTACTGCGCGCTCCGGCACGTAGTTGACTACCAATCCGCCCATAAGCTTTTCTTTGGTGTCGAGACCTATACTTAGTACTGGTTTATATACGTAAAGAGGTGTTGGTCTGTGTGTAATGTACAACTTATTTTGTTAACGTGACCTTCCCCGGTGTATCCATATAGATTAGACGTCGCTGATTACGATGCTTCTAGTTTCGCGGCGATCTGTCGAGAATTCACCGAGATACAGGCAGCTAAAAATTTTGGAAACGTTCCAAATCGGGAACCTTTCCAAAAAATTCAAAATCAGGAAACGTGACTTTTGTTGATGTTTCCTTTTGGATTAGACGTCGCTGATTACGATGCTTCTAGTTTCGCGGCGATCGGACGAGAATTAACCGAGATACAGGCAGATAAAGATTTTGGAAACGTTTCAAATCGGGAACTTTTACAAAAAAATCAAAGTCAAGAAACGTGACTTTCGCTGGTGTATCATTATAGATTAGAGGTTGCTGATTACGATGCTTCTAGTTTCGCGGCGATCGGACGTGAGTTAACCGAGATACAGGCAGTTAAAGATTTTGAAAACGTTC
This sequence comes from Cryptocephalus primarius, assembly GCA_963576515.1. Taxonomy (NCBI): domain Eukaryota; kingdom Metazoa; phylum Arthropoda; class Insecta; order Coleoptera; family Chrysomelidae; genus Cryptocephalus; species Cryptocephalus primarius. The sequence goes on from OY754936.1 coordinate 8,956,169, forward strand.
TAAATCGGGAATCTTTCCAAAAATTTCAAAATCAGGAAACGTGACTTTTGTTGGTGTTTCCTTATGGATTAGACGTCGCTGATTACGATGCTTCTAGTTTCGCGGCGATCGGACGAGAGTTAACCGAGATACAGGCAGTTAAAGATTTTGAAAACGTTCTAAATCGGGAATCTTTCCAAAAATTTCAAAATCAGGAAACGTGACTTTTGTTGGTGTTTCCTTATGGATTAGACGTCGCTGATTACGATGCTTCTAGTTTCGCGGCGATCGGACGAGAGTTAACCGAGATACAGGCAGATAAAGATTTTGGAAACGTTTCAAATCGGGAACTTTTACAAAAAAATCAAAGTCAAGAAACGTGACTTTCGCTGGTGTATCATTATAGATTAGAGGTTGCTGATTACGATGCTTCTAGTTTCGCGGCGATCGGACGAGAGTTAACCGAGATACAGGCAGTTAAAGATTTTGAAAACGTTCTAAATCGGGAACCTTTCCAAAAAATTCAAAATCAGGAAACGTGACTTTTGTTGGTGTATCATTATAGATTAGAGGTTGCTGATTACGATGCTTCTAGTTTCGCGGCGATCGGACGTGAGTTAACCGAGATACAGGCAGTTAAAGATTTTGAAAACGTTCTAAATCGGGAACCTTTCCAAAAAATTCAAAATCAGGAAACGTGACTTTTGTTGGTGTTTCCTTATGGATTAGACGTCGCTGATTACGATGCTTCTAGTTTCGCGGCGATCGGACGAGAGTTAACCGAGATACAGGCAGATAAAGATTTTGGAAACGTTTCAAATCGGGAACTTTTACAAAAAAATCAAAGTCAAGAAACGTGACTTTCGCTGGTGTATCATTATAGATTAGAGGTTGCTGATTACGATGCTTCTAGTTTCGCGGCGATCGGACGAGAGTTAACCGAGATACAGGCAGTTAAAGATTTTGAAAACGTTCTAAATCGGGAACCTTTCCAAAAAATTCAAAATCAGGAAACGTGACTTTTGTTGGTGTATCATTATAGATTAGAGGTTGCTGATTACGATGCTTCTAGTTTCGCGGCGATCGGACGTGAGTTAACCGAGATACAGGCAGTTAAAGATTTTGAAAACGTTCTAAATCGGGAACCTTTCCAAAAAATTCAAAATCAGGAAACGTGACTTTTGTTGGTGTTTCCTTATGGATTAGACGTCGCTGATTACGATGCTTCTAGTTTCGCGGCGATCGGACGTGAGTTAACCGAGATACAGGCAGTTAAAGATTTTGAAAACGTTCTAAATCGGGAATCTTTCCAAAAAATTCAAAATCAGGAAACGTGACTTTTGTTGGTGTTTCCTTATGGATTAGACGTCGCTGATTACGATGCTTCTAGTTTCGCGGCGATCGGACGAGAGTTAACCGAGATACAGGCAGTTAAAGATTTTGAAAACGTTCTAAATCGGGAACCTTTCCAAAAAATTCAAAATCAGGAAACGTGACTTTTGTTGGTGTATCATTATAGATTAGAGGTTGCTGATTACGATGCTTCTAGTTTCGCGGCGATCGGACGTGAGTTAACCGAGATACAGGCAGTTAAAGATTTTGAAAACGTTCTAAATCGGGAACCTTTCCAAAAAATTCAAAATCAGGAAACGTGACTTTTGTTGGTGTTTCCTTATGGATTAGACGTCGCTGATTACGATGCTTCTAGTTTCGCGGCGATCGGACGAGAGTTAACCGAGATACAGGCAGTTAAAGATTTTGAAAACGTTCTAAATCGGGAATCTTTCCAAAAATTTCAAAATCAGGAAACGTGACTTTTGTTGGTGTTTCCTTATGGATTAGACGTCGCTGATTACGATGCTTCTAGTTTCGCGGCGATCGGACGAGAGTTAACCGAGATACAGGCAGTTAAAGATTTTGAAAACGTTCTAAATCGGGAATCTTTCCAAAAATTTCAAAATCAGGAAACGTGACTTTTGTTGGTGTTTCCTTATGGATTAGACGTCGCTGATTACGATGCTTCTAGTTTCGCGGCGATCGGACGAGAGTTAACCGAGATACAGGCAGTTAAAGATTTTGAAAACGTTCTAAATCGGGAATCTTTCCAAAAAATTCAAAATCAGGAAACGTGACTTTTGTTGGTGTTTCCTTATGGATTAGACGTCGCTGATTACGATGCTTCTAGTTTCGCGGCGATCGGACGAGAGTTAACCGAGATACAGGCAGTTAAAGATTTTGAAAACGTTCTAAATCGGGAATCTTTCCAAAAATTTCAAAATCAGGAAACGTGACTTTTGTTGGTGTTTCCTTATGGATTAGACGTCGCTGATTACGATGCTTCTAGTTTCGCGGCGATCGGACGAGAATTAACCGAGATACAGGCAGATAAAGATTTTGGAAACGTTTCAAATCGGGAACTTTTACAAAAAAATCAAAGTCAAGAAACGTGACTTTCGCTGGCGTATCATTATAGATTAGAGGTTGCTGATTACGATGCTTCTAGTTTCGCGGCGATCGGACGTGAGTTAACCGAGATACAGGCAGTTAAAGATTTTGAAAACGTTCTAAATCGGGAATCTTTCCAAAAATTTCAAAATCAGGAAACGTGACTTTTGTTGGTGTTTCCTTATGGATTAGACGTCGCTGATTACGATGCTTCTAGTTTCGCGGCGATCTGAAGAGAATTAACCGAGATACAGGCAGTTAAAGATTTTGAAATCGGGAACTTTTCCAAAAAAATCAAAGTCAGGAAACGTGACTTTCGTTAGTGTTTCCTTATAAATTAGACGTCGCTGATTACGATGCTTCTAGTTTCGCGGCGATCTGAAGAGAATTAACCGAGATACAGGCAGTTAAAGATTTTGAAATCGGGAACTTTTCCAAAAAAATCAAAGTCAGGAAACGTGACTTTCGTTAGTGTTTCCTTATAAATTAGACGTCGCTGATTACGATGCTTCTAGTTTCGCGGCGATCTGAAGAGAATTAACCGAGATACAGGCAGTTAAAGATTTTGAAATCGGGAACTTTTCCAAAAAAATCAAAGTCAGGAAACGTGACTTTCGTTAGTGTTTCCTTATAAATTGGACGTCGCTGATTACGATGCTTCTAGTTTCGCGGCGATCTGAAGAGAATTAACCGAGATACAGGCAGTTAAAGATTTTGAAATCGGGAACTTTTCCAAAAAAATCAAAGTCAGGAAACGTGACTTTCGTTAGTGTTTCCTTATAAATTAGACGTCGCTGATTACGATGCTTCTAGTTTCGCGGCGATCGGACGTGAGTTAACCGAGATACAGGCAGTTAAAGATTTTGAAAACGTTCTAAATCGGGAATCTTTCCAAAAATTTCAAAATCAGGAAACGTGACTTTTGTTGGTGTTTCCTTATGGATTAGACGTCGCTGATTACGATGCTTCTAGTTTCGCGGCGATCGGACGAGAGTTAACCGAGATACAGGCAGTTAAAGATTTTGAAAACGTTCTAAATCGGGAATCTTTCCAAAAATTTCAAAATCAGGAAACGTGACTTTTGTTGGTGTTTCCTTATGGATTAGACGTCGCTGATTACGATGCTTCTAGTTTCGCGGCGATCTGAAGAGAATTAACCGAGATACAGGCAGTTAAAGATTTTGAAATCGGGAACTTTTCCAAAAAAATCAAAGTCAGGAAACGTGACTTTCGTTAGTGTTTCCTTATAAATTAGACGTCGCTGATTACGATGCTTCTAGTTTCGCGGCGATCTGAAGAGAATTAACCGAGATACAGGCAGTTAAAGATTTTGAAATCGGGAACTTTTCCAAAAAAATCAAAGTCAGGAAACGTGACTTTCGTTAGTGTTTCCTTATAAATTGGACGTCGCTGATTACGATGCTTCTAGTTTCGCGGCGATCTGAAGAGAATTAACCGAGATACAGGCAGTTAAAGATTTTGAAATCGGGAACTTTTCCAAAAAAATCAAAGTCAGGAAACGTGACTTTCGTTAGTGTTTCCTTATAAATTAGACGTCGCTGATTACGATGCTTCTAGTTTCGCGGCGATCGGACGTGAGTTAACCGAGATACAGGCAGTTAAAGATTTTGAAAACGTTCTAAATCGGGAATCTTTCCAAAAATTTCAAAATCAGGAAACGTGACTTTTGTTGGTGTTTCCTTATGGATTAGACGTCGCTGATTACGATGCTTCTAGTTTCGCGGCGATCGGACGAGAGTTAACCGAGATACAGGCAGTTAAAGATTTTGAAAACGTTCTAAATCGGGAATCTTTCCAAAAATTTCAAAATCAGGAAACGTGACTTTTGTTGGTGTTTCCTTATGGATTAGACGTCGCTGATTACGATGCTTCTAGTTTCGCGGCGATCGGACGAGAGTTAACCGAGATACAGGCAGTTAAAGATTTTGAAAACGTTCTAAATCGGGAATCTTTCCAAAAATTTCAAAATCAGGAAACGTGACTTTTGTTGGTGTTTCCTTATGGATTAGACGTCGCTGATTACGATGCTTCTAGTTTCGCGGCGATCGGACGAGAGTTAACCGAGATACAGGCAGTTAAAGATTTTGAAAACGTTCTAAATCGGGAATCTTTCCAAAAATTTCAAAATCAGGAAACGTGACTTTTGTTGGTGTTTCCTTATGGATTAGACGTCGCTGATTACGATGCTTCTAGTTTCGCGGCGATCTGACGAGAATTAACCGAGATACAGGCAGTTAAAGATTTTGAAATCGGGAACTTTTCCAAAAAAATCAAAGTCAGGAAACGTGACTTTCGTCGGTGTTTCCTTATAAATTAGACGTCGCTGATTACGATGCTTCTAGTTTCGCGGCGATCTGACGAGAATTAACCGAGATACAGGCAGTTAAAGATTTTGAAATCGGGAACTTTTCCAAAAAAATCAAAGTCAGGAAACGTGACTTTCGTTGGTGTTTCCTTATAAATTAGACGTCGCTGATTACGATGCTTTTAGTTTCGCGGCGATCTGACGAGAATTAACCGAGATACAGGCAGTTAAAGATTTTGAAATCGGGAACTTTTCCAAAAATATCAAAGTCAGGAAACGTGACTTTCGTTGGTGTTTCCTTATAAATTAGACGTCGCTGATTACGATGCTTCTAGTTTCGCGGCGATCTGAAGAGAATTAACCGAGATACAGGCAGTTAAAGATTTTGAAATCGGGAACTTTTCCAAAAAAATCAAAGTCAGGAAACGTGACTTTCGTTAGTGTTTCCTTATAAATTAGACGTCGCTGATTACGATGCTTCTAGTTTCGCGGCGATCTGAAGAGAATTAACCGAGATACAGGCAGTTAAAGATTTTGAAATCGGGAACTTTTCCAAAAAAATCAAAGTCAGGAAAAGTGACTTTCGTTAGTGTTTCCTTATAAATTAGACGTCGCTGATTACGATGCTTCTAGTTTCGCGGCGATCTGACCAGAATTAACCGAGATACAGGCAGATAAAGATTTTGGAAACGTTCCAAATCGGGCACTTTTACAAAAAAATCAAAGTCAAGAAACGTGACATTCGCTGGTGTATCATTATAGATTAGAGGTCGCTGATTACGATGCTTCTAGTTTCGCGGCGATCTGACGAGAATTAACCGAGATACAGGCAGTTAAAGATTTTGAAATCGGGAACTTTTCCAAAAAAATCAAAGTCAGGAAACGTGACTTTCGTTAGTGTTTCCTTATAAATTAGACGTCGCTGATTACGATGCTTCTAGTTTCGCGGCGATCTGACGAGAATTAACCGAGATACAGGCAGTTAAAGATTTTGAAATCGGGAACTTTTCCAAAAAAATCAAAGTCAGGAAACGTGACTTTCGTTAGTGTTTCCTTATAAATTAGACGTCGCTGATTACGATGCTTCTAGTTTCGCGGCGATCTGACGAGAATTAACCGAGATACAGGCAGTTAAAGATTTTGAAATCGGGAACTTTTCCAAAAAAATCAAAGTCAGGAAACGTGACTTTCGTTAGTGTTTCCTTATAAATTAGACGTCGCTGATTACGATGCTTCTAGTTTCGCGGCGATCTGACGAGAATTAACCGAGATACAGGCAGTTAAAGATTTTGAAATCGGGAACTTTTCCAAAAAAATCAAAGTCAGGAAACGTGACTTTCGTTAGTGTTTCCTTATAAATTAGACGTCGCTGATTACGATGCTTCTAGTTTCGCGGCGATCTGACGAGAATTAACCGAGATACAGGCAGTTAAAGATTTTGAAATCGGGAACTTTTCCAAAAAAATCAATGTCAGGAAACGTGACTTTCGTTAGTGTTTCCTTATAAATTAGACGTCGCTGATTACGATGCTTCTAGTTTCGCGGCGATCTGACGAGAATTAACCGAGATACAGGCAGTTAAAGATTTTGAAATCGGGAACTTTTCCAAAAAAATCAAAGTCAGGAAACGTGACTTTCGTTAGTGTTTCCTTATAAATTAGACGTCGCTGATTACGATGCTTCTAGTTTCGCGGCGATCTGACGAGAATTAACCGAGATACAGGCAGTTAAAGATTTTGAAATCGGGAACTTTTCCAAAAAAATCAAAGTCAGGAAACGTGACTTTCGTTAGTGTTTCCTTATAAATTAGACGTCGCTGATTACGATGCTTCTAGTTTCGCGGCGATCTGACGAGAATTAACCGAGATACAGGCAGTTAAAGATTTTGAAATCGGGAACTTTTCCAAAAAAATCAAAGTCAGGAAACGTGACTTTCGTTAGTGTTTCCTTATAAATTAGACGTCGCTGATTACGATGCTTCTAGTTTCGCGGCGATCTGACGAGAATTAACCGAGATACAGGCAGTTAAAGATTTTGAAATCGGGAACTTTTCCAAAAAAATCAATGTCAGGAAACGTGACTTTCGTTAGTGTTTCCTTATAAATTAGACGTCGCTGATTACGATGCTTCTAGTTTCGCGGCGATCTGACGAGAATTAACCGAGATACAGGCAGTTAAAGATTTTGAAATCGGGAACTTTTCCAAAAAAATCAAAGTCAGGAAACGTGACTTTCGTTAGTGTTTCCTTATAAATTAGACGTCGCTGATTACGATGCTTCTAGTTTCGCGGCGATCTGACGAGAATTAACCGAGATACAGGCAGTTAAAGATTTTGAAATCGGGAACTTTTCCAAAAAAATCAATGTCAGGAAACGTGACTTTCGTTAGTGTTTCCTTATAAATTAGACGTCGCTGATTACGATGCTTCTAGTTTCGCGGCGATCTGACGAGAATTAACCGAGATACAGGCAGTTAAAGATTTTGAAATCGGGAACTTTTCCAAAAAAATCAAAGTCAGGAAACGTGACTTTCGTTAGTGTTTCCTTATAAACTAGACGTCGCTGATTACGATGCTTCTAGTTTCGCGGCGATCTGACGAGAATTAACCGAGATACAGGCAGTTAAAGATTTTGAAATCGGGAACTTTTCCAAAAAAATCAAAGTCAGGAAACGTGACTTTCGTTAATGTTTCCTTATAAATTAGACGTCGCTGATTACGATGCTTCTAGTTTCGCGGCGATCTGACGAGAATTAACCGAGATACAGGCAGTTAAAGATTTTGAAATCGGGAACTTTTCCAAAAAAATCAAAGTCAGGAAACGTGACTTTCGTTAGTGTTTCCTTATAAATTAGACGTCGCTGATTACGATGCTTCTAGTTTCGCGGCGATCTGAAGAGAATTAACCGAGATACAGGCAGTTAAAGATTTTGAAATCGGGAACTTTTCCAAAAAAATCAAAGTCAGGAAAAGTGACTTTCGTTAGTGTTTCCTTATAAATTAGACGTCGCTGATTACGATGCTTCTAGTTTCGCGGCGATCTGACCAGAATTAACCGAGATACAGGCAGATAAAGATTTTGGAAACGTTCCAAATCGGGCACTTTTACAAAAAAATCAAAGTCAAGAAACGTGACATTCGCTGGTGTATCATTATAGATTAGAGGTCGCTGATTACGATGCTTCTAGTTTCGCGGCGATCTGACGAGAATTAACCGAGATACAGGCAGTTAAAGATTTTGAAATCGGGAACTTTTCCAAAAAAATCAAAGTCAGGAAACGTGACTTTCGTTAGTGTTTCCTTATAAATTAGACGTCGCTGATTACGATGCTTCTAGTTTCGCGGCGATCTGATGAGAATTAACCGAGATACAGGCAGCTAAAGATTTTGGAAACGTTCCAAATCGGGAACTTTTCCAAAAAAATCAAAGTCAGGAAACGTGACTTTCGCTGGTGTATCATTATAGATTAGAGGTCGCTGATTACGATGCTTCTAGATTCGCGGCGATCTGACGAGAATTAACCGAGATACAGGCAGTTAAAGATTTTGAAATCGGGAACTTTTCCAAAAAAATCAAAGTCAGGAAACGTGACTTTCGTTAGTGTTTCCTTATAAATTAGACGTCGCTGATTACGATGCTTCTAGTTTCGCGGCGATCTGACGAGAATTAACCGAGATACAGGCAGTTAAAGATTTTGAAATCGGGAACTTTTCCAAAAAAATCAATGTCAGGAAACGTGACTTTCGTTAGTGTTTCCTTATAAATTAGACGTCGCTGATTACGATGCTTCTAGTTTCGCGGCGATCTGACGAGAATTAACCGAGATACAGGCAGTTAAAGATTTTGAAATCGGGAACTTTTCCAAAAAAATCAAAGTCAGGAAACGTGACTTTCGTTAGTGTTTCCTTATAAACTAGACGTCGCTGATTACGATGCTTCTAGTTTCGCGGCGATCTGACGAGAATTAACCGAGATACAGGCAGTTAAAGATTTTGAAATCGGGAACTTTTCCAAAAAAATCAAAGTCAGGAAACGTGACTTTCGTTAATGTTTCCTTATAAATTAGACGTCGCTGATTACGATGCTTCTAGTTTCGCGGCGATCTGACGAGAATTAACCGAGATACAGGCAGTTAAAGATTTTGAAATCGGGAACTTTTCCAAAAAAATCAAAGTCAGGAAACGTGACTTTCGTTAGTGTTTCCTTATAAATTAGACGTCGCTGATTACGATGCTTCTAGTTTCGCGGCGATCTGAAGAGAATTAACCGAGATACAGGCAGTTAAAGATTTTGAAATCGGGAACTTTTCCAAAAAAATCAAAGTCAGGAAAAGTGACTTTCGTTAGTGTTTCCTTATAAATTAGACGTCGCTGATTACGATGCTTCTAGTTTCGCGGCGATCTGACCAGAATTAACCGAGATACAGGCAGATAAAGATTTTGGAAACGTTCCAAATCGGGCACTTTTACAAAAAAATCAAAGTCAAGAAACGTGACATTCGCTGGTGTATCATTATAGATTAGAGGTCGCTGATTACGATGCTTCTAGTTTCGCGGCGATCTGACGAGAATTAACCGAGATACAGGCAGTTAAAGATTTTGAAATCGGGAACTTTTCCAAAAAAATCAAAGTCAGGAAACGTGACTTTCGTTAGTGTTTCCTTATAAATTAGACGTCGCTGATTACGATGCTTCTAGTTTCGCGGCGATCTGATGAGAATTAACCGAGATACAGGCAGCTAAAGATTTTGGAAACGTTCCAAATCGGGAACTTTTCCAAAAAAATCAAAGTCAGGAAACGTGACTTTCGCTGGTGTATCATTATAGATTAGAGGTCGCTGATTACGATGCTTCTAGATTCGCGGCGATCTGACGAGAATTAACCGAGATACAGGCAGTTAAAGATTTTGAAATCGGGAACTTTTCCAAAAAAATCAAAGTCAGGAAACGTGACTTTCGTTAGTGTTTCCTTATAAATTAGACGTCGCTGATTACGATGCTTCTAGTTTCGCGGCGATCGGACGAGAATTAACCGAGATACAGGCAGTTAAAGATTTTGAGAACGTTCCAAATCGGGAACTTTTCCAAAAAAATCAAAGTCGGGAAACGTGACTTTTGTTGGTGTTTCCTTATGAATTAGACGTCGCTGATTACGATGCTTTTAGTTTCGCTGCGATCTGACGAGAATTAACCGAGATACAGGCAGTTAAAGATTTTGAAATCGGGAACTTTTCCAAAAAAATCAAAGTCAGGAAACGTGACTTTCGTTAGTGTTTCCTTATAAATTATACGTCGCTGATTACGATGCTTTTAATTTCGCGGCGATCGGACGAGAATTAACCGAGATACAGGCAGATAAAGATTGTGGAAACGTTCCAAATCGGGCACTTTTACAAAAAAATCAAAGTCCTGAAACGAGACTTTTGTTGGTGTTTCCTTATAGATTAGACATCGCTGATTACGATGCTTTTAGTTTCGCGGCGATCTGACGAGAATTAACCGAGATACAGGCAGATAAAGATTGTGGAAACGTTCCAAATCGGGCACTTTTACAAAAAAATCAAAGTCCTGAAACGAGACTTTTGTTGGTGTTTCCTTATAGATTAGACATCGCTGATTACGATGCTTTTAGTTTCGCGGCGATCGGACGAGAGTTAACCGAGATACAGGCAGTTAAAGATTTTGAAAACGTTCTAAATCGGGAATCTTTCCAAAAAATTCAAAATCAGGAAACGTGACTTTTGTTGGTGTTTCCTTATGGATTAGACGTCGCTGATTACGATGTTTCTAGTTTCGCGGCGATCGGACGAGAATTAACGGAGATACAGGCTGTTAAAGATTTTGAAAACGTTCCAATTTTTCCCCGCCTTTGGACTTCTTCAAAAAAATCAAAGTCGTGAAACGTGACTTTCGTTGGTGGATGTGTATGGATTTGAGGTCGCTGATTACAATGCGCTTAGTTAAGAAAAAAGTCAAAATACCTTATCCAAATATCGTCGAGTTATTGAGAAGCTGACTCGAAAGGGCCGTAACTACTTCGGATCTTTAAAGACAACAAGCAAACTACGTATCCATAATCTTGTTAAAACTTTTGTGGTCTGTCTGTGTGTTTTTTAAAGAGATTAACTTTGTTGTTCTTCAACCAAAGAAGGATTGTTATCCCTTACAACTTACGTGGGGAGAAAGGCATATCTTTTGAGAAATGCTATATATATAACATTGTGAAAATATTCAAGTAAAGTTGCATTTAAAGGTAGAAGAACGTTCCACATGTTTATTTTTCAATAAATCGTTTAAAATTTTCCGCAGCAAATATCCCGAAATGAACACATAATTTTTTCCTCCGCAAACTTCTCTATTGATAAACGTTGTTGAGTTTACGTTCACGAGACCGGCATATTACTTCTCTAAACAAAATTTCCGTTTCGTATTCCGTAAGCTTGTTGCTCGTTTCTAATAAAGCTCTTATATCAATACTACATGACCAATTTTATATTAAAACAAATAATTTTTTCTACCTACATCGTTTTCGTTATTGGAATCTGCTAACCTAATAAAATGAAGTTTCCGAAACTCCAATTGGAGTTCATTTCACCTACTCTGGTAATGTTCCAAGTTTTACGGACCATCTTACTAGTGAAGCACTTTGCAGATTAAAATAAAATATGTTAATCAAGACGAATAATTCGGAAGATAGGGAAGTAATCACAGTGAAATATGCTAATCGGTGAATCAACCTGATTTTATTTAAATTGAAGAAGGTATGCAGCATGAGTGTATCTTTTTTACATATCACCAGATATTTGAATTCCGTTCAGTACTTTTGTCGATTCTTATGAGCAGCCCTTCGCCTTTAAACGTCGAAAACCTCAAAATGTATATAATAAAGAGACTAAAGGTTCTTCCAGAACCCTAAACCACAAAATTTGCCCCAAAATAAAATCCTGAAGTTATACAGACGTATCGAGTAAATTCGTTTAAATGCTACAAGGAATCTAAATAAAAATTCTTTATAATTCTAACCCGTTAAAAGTGCCTTGAATTCTAATCTAGTAGGTTTCCATTTTTAAAGTTTTTCGCTCGCAGAGGACCCCAGAAAATACCTGAATTTTTCAACACAAAAGAGAGCGCAAGACGTCTTAAGAACATCCATTTTAGGTCGCTTTTATGCCTGAACTCCCGAAGATAAATGGTACATCTAAAGACGTCTTTTTTACGCCTGGTCTTTTTCGCGTTGAAATGGACATCTTTAAGATATCACTAGTAAGTTCTAAATCAATGATAACATTGATAATACAATGATAATACGTAATAACCATTCACTCACTCCGTTTAGATTTAGAACTTTTCTGTTACATCAGAGATAACGTGAAGGCTCAATCATGTTTTAAAGTCGGCTGAAGACAAGGATATATCTTTTGCTGCATTTGTTGGGGATGATGGTAATGGTGACCACATGTGGCTGGAGTAGTGGGAATGTTTCAAAGAAGTTGGGTCGATACTTTTAGAGTGGCCAGTATCCACTGCAGGTATAGAAAATCTTGAAAATATCAGGACGAAATTGGGCCCAATTATCACAGAACCTTGATGACTAGGTATGGGCTTGACCATGAATTTATAAGCAGGTTGCTAAAAGGCATGCCAAATCGAGTTTACTGATTTTAAACTTTTCGGTATGAACTCTTTGATTTTTGTCACTATGTGTTAACTTCTTCAATACAACATGGATGTCGGTTTTTTGATGTTTTCATTTTCTAAATTTAACAAACTATCGTACAGTTGTCGAAAAAATTATACACTTGTAATTAGTAACTTATTTGAATCAAAAAAATATTTTGATTGAAAAAGCGATGACGTGATGATGATGCCACGCCAGTGTATTTATATTTTTTATGAGCAGCAATATCATGACCGTTCCGGGAGCACTTGACATGCTCCGCTGACCGAAATCCGCCTTAATTTTTCTGTTTAAAGTTACGATTAACAATGTTAGAGTGCTTCAAATGAAGTGAAACTCTATGAGAGTATTCAGTGGAGTTTCCCTTATACGCACACCGAGTTTCATTTCATTACCTCTTAAGATGACCGTTCCGGGAGCACTTGACATGCTCCGCTGACCGAAATTCGCCTTAATTTTTCTGTTTAAAGTTACGATTAACAATGTTAGAGTGCTTCAAATGAAGTGAAACTCTATGAGAGTATTCAGTGGAGTTTCCCTTATACGCACACCGAGTTTCATTTCATTACCTCTTAAGATGACCGTTCCGGGAGCACTTGACATGCTCCGCTGACCGAAATTCGCCTTAATTTTTCTGTTTAAAGTTACCATTAACAATGTTAGAGTGCTTCAAATGAAGTGAAACTCTATGAGAGTATTCAGCGGAGTTTCCTTTATACGCCTGCCGAGTTTCATTTCATTGGCTCTTAAGATGACCGTTCCGGGAGCACTTGACATGCTCCGCTGACCGAAAACCGTCTTAATTTTTCTGTTTAAAGTTACCATTAACAATGTTAGAGTGCTCCAAATGAAGTGAAACTTTATGAGAGTATTCAGCGGAGTTTCCTTTATACGCCTGCCGAGTTTCATTTCATTGGCTCTTAAGATGACCGTTCCGGGAGCACTTGACATGCTCCGCTGACCGAAATCCGCCTTAATTTTTCTGTTTAAAGTTACGATTAACAATGTTAGAGTGCTTCAAATGAAGTGAAACTCTATGAGAGTATTCAGTGGAGTTTCCCTTATACGCACACCGAGTTTCATTTCATTACCTCTTAAGATGACCGTTCCGGGAGCACTTGACATGCTCCGCTGACCGAAATTCGCCTTAATTTTTCTGTTTAAAGTTACGATTAACAATGTTAGAGTGCTTCAAATGAAGTGAAACTCTATGAGAGTATTCAGTGGAGTTTCCCTTATACGCACACCGAGTTTCATTTCATTACCTCTTAAGATGACCGTTCCGGGAGCACTTGACATGCTCCGCTGACCGAAATTCGCCTTAATTTTTCTGTTTAAAGTTACCATTAACAATGTTAGAGTGCTTCAAATGAAGTGAAACTCTATGAGAGTATTCAGCGGAGTTTCCTTTATACGCCTGCCGAGTTTCATTTCATTGGCTCTTAAGATGACCGTTCCGGGAGCACTTGACATGCTCCGCTGACCGAAAACCGTCTTAATTTTTCTGTTTAAAGTTACCATTAACAATGTTAGAGTGCTCCAAATGAAGTGAAACTTTATGAGAGTATTCAGCGGAGTTTCCTTTATACGCCTGCCGAGTTTCATTTCATTGGCTCTTAAGATGACCGTTCCGGGAGCACTTGACATGCTCCGCTGACCGAAATCCGCCTTAATTTTTCTGTTTAAAGTTACGATTAACAATGTTAGAGTGCTTCAAATGAAGTGAAACTCTATGAGAGTATTCAGTGGAGTTTCCCTTATACGCACACCGAGTTTCATTTCATTACCTCTTAAGATGACCGTTCCGGGAGCACTTGACATGCTCCGCTGACCGAAATCCGCCTTAATTTTTCTGTTTAAAGTTACGATTAACAATGTTAGAGTGCTTCAAATGAAGTGAAACTCTATGAGAGTATTCAGTGGAGTTTCCCTTATACGCACACCGAGTTTCATTTCATTACCTCTTAAGATGACCGTTCCGGGAGCACTTGACATGCTCCGCTGACCGAAATCCGCCTTAATTTTTCTGTTTAAAGTTACGATTAACAATGTTAGAGTGCTTCAAATGAAGTGAAACTCTATGAGAGTATTCAGTGGAGTTTCCCTTATACGCACACCGAGTTTCATTTCATTACCTCTTAAGATGACCGTTCCGGGAGCACTTGACATGCTCCGCTGACCGAAATCCGCCTTAATTTTTCTGTTTAAAGTTACGATTAACAATGTTAGAGTGCTTCAAATGAAGTGAAACTCTATGAGAGTATTCAGTGGAGTTTCCCTTATACGCACACCGAGTTTCATTTCATTACCTCTTAAGATGACCGTTCCGGGAGCACTTGACATGCTCCGCTGACCGAAATTCGCCTTAATTTTTCTGTTTAAAGTTACGATTAACAATGTTAGAGTGCTTCAAATGAAGTGAAACTCTATGAGAGTATTCAGTGGAGTTTCCCTTATACGCACACCGAGTTTCATTTCATTACCTCTTAAGATGACCGTTCCGGGAGCACTTGACATGCTCCGCTGACCGAAATTCGCCTTAATTTTTCTGTTTAAAGTTACCATTAACAATGTTAGAGTGCTTCAAATGAAGTGAAACTCTATGAGAGTATTCAGCGGAGTTTCCTTTATACGCCTGCCGAGTTTCATTTCATTGGCTCTTAAGATGACCGTTCCGGGAGCACTTGACATGCTCCGCTGACCGAAAACCGTCTTAATTTTTCTGTTTAAAGTTACCATTAACAATGTTAGAGTGCTCCAAATGAAGTGAAACTTTATGAGAGTATTCAGCGGAGTTTCCTTTATACGCCTGCCGAGTTTCATTTCATTGGCTCTTAAGATGACCGTTCCGGGAGCACTTGACATGCTCCGCTGACCGAAAACCGTCTTAATTTCTCTGTTTAAAGTTACCATTAACAATGTTAGAGTGCTCCAAATGAAGTGAAACTTTATGAGAGTATTCAGCGGAGTTTCCTTTATACGCCTGCCGAGTTTCATTTCATTGGCTCTTAAGATGACCGTTCCGGGAGCACTTGACATGCTCCGCTGACCGAAAACCGTCTTAATTTTTCTGTCTAAAGTTACCATTAACAATGTTAGAGTGCTCCAAATGAAGTGAAACTTTATGAGAGTATTCAGCGGAGTTTCCTTTATACGCCTGCCGAGTTTCATTTCATTGGCTCTTAAGATGACCGTTCCGGGAGCACTTGACATGCTCCGCTGACCGAAAACCGTCTTAATTTTTCTGTCTAAAGTTACCATTAACAATGTTAGAGTGCTCCAAATGAAGTGAAACTTTATGAGAGTATTCAGCGGAGTTTCCTTTATACGCCTGCCGAGTTTCATTTCATTGGCTCTTAAGATGACCGTTCCGGGAGCACTTGACATGCTCCGCTGACCGAAAACCGTCTTAATTTCTCTGTTTAAAGTTACCATTAACAATGTTAGAGTGCTCCAAATGAAGTGAAACTTTATGAGAGTATTCAGCGGAGTTTCCTTTATACGCCTGCCGAGTTTCATTTCATTGGCTCTTAAGATGACCGTTCCGGGAGCACTTGACATGCTCCGCTGACCGAAAACCGTCTTAATTTTTCTGTCTAAAGTTACCATTAACAATGTTAGAGTGCTCCAAATGAAGTGAAACTTTATGAGAGTATTCAGCGGAGTTTCCTTTATACTCCTACCGAGTTTCATTTCATTGGCTCTTAAGATGACCGTTCCGGGAGCACTTGACATGCTCCGCTGACCGAAAACCGTCTTAATTTTTCTGTCTAAAGTTACCATTAACAATGTTAGAGTGCTCCAAATGAAGTGAAACTTTATGAGAGTATTCAGCGGAGTTTCCTTTATACTCCTACCGAGTTTCATTTCATTGGCTCTTAAGATGACCGTTCCGGGAGCACTTGACATGCTCCGCTGACCGAAAACCGTCTTAATTTTTCTGTCTAAAGTTACCATTAACAATGTTAGAGTGCTCCAAATGAAGTGAAACTTTATGAGAGTATTCAGCGGAGTTTCCTTTATACTCCTACCGAGTTTCATTTCATTGGCTCTTAAGATGACCGTTCCGGGAGCACTTGACATGCTCCGCTGACCGAAAACCGTCTTAATTTTTCTGTCTAAAGTTACCATTAACAATGTTAGAGTGCTCCAAATGAAGTGAAACTTTATGAGAGTATTCAGCGGAGTTTCCTTTATACTCCTACCGAGTTTCATTTCATTGGCTCTTAAGATGACCGTTCCGGGAGCACTTGACATGCTCCGCTGACCGAAAACCGTCTTAATTTTTCTGTCTAAAGTTACCATTAACAATGTTAGAGTGCTCCAAATGAAGTGAAACTTTATGAGAGTATTCAGCGGAGTTTCCTTTATACTCCTACCGAGTTTCATTTCATTGGCTCTTAAGATGACCGTTCCGGGAGCACTTGACATGCTCCGCTGACCGAAAACCGTCTTAATTTTTCTGTCTAAAGTTACGATTAACAATGTTAGAGTGCTTCAAATGAAGTGAAACTCTATGAGAGTATTCAGTGGAGTTTCCCTTATACGCACACCGAGTTTCATTTCATTACCTCTTAAGATGACCGTTCCGGGAGCACTTGACATGCTCCGCTGACCGAAATTCGCCTTAATTTTTCTGTTTAAAGTTACCATTAACAATGTTAGAGTGCTTCAAATGAAGTGAAACTCTATGAGAGTATTCAGCGGAGTTTCCTTTATACGCCTGCCGAGTTTCATTTCATTGGCTCTTAAGATGACCGTTCCGGGAGCACTTGACATGCTCCGCTGACCGAAAACCGTCTTAATTTTTCTGTTTAAAGTTACCATTAACAATGTTAGAGTGCTCCAAATGAAGTGAAACTTTATGAGAGTATTCAGCGGAGTTTCCTTTATACGCCTGCCGAGTTTCATTTCATTGGCTCTTAAGATGACCGTTCCGGGAGCACTTGACATGCTCCGCTGACCGAAAACCGTCTTAATTTTTCTGTCTAAAGTTACCATTAACAATGTTAGAGTGCTCCAAATGAAGTGAAACTTTATGAGAGTATTCAGCGGAGTTTCCTTTATACGCCTGCCGAGTTTCATTTCATTGGCTCTTAAGATGACCGTTCCGGGAGCACTTGACATGCTCCGCTGACCGAAAACCGTCTTAATTTTTCTGTCTAAAGTTACCATTAACAATGTTAGAGTGCTCCAAATGAAGTGAAACTTTATGAGAGTATTCAGCGGAGTTTCCTTTATACGCCTGCCGAGTTTCATTTCATTGGCTCTTAAGATGACCGTTCCGGGAGCACTTGACATGCTCCGCTGACCGAAAACCGTCTTAATTTTTCTGTCTAAAGTTACCATTAACAATGTTAGAGTGCTCCAAATGAAGTGAAACTTTATGAGAGTATTCAGCGGAGTTTCCTTTATACGCCTGCCGAGTTTCATTTCATTGGCTCTTAAGATGACCGTTCCGGGAGCACTTGACATGCTCCGCTGACCGAAAACCGTCTTAATTTCTCTGTTTAAAGTTACCATTAACAATGTTAGAGTGCTCCAAATGAAGTGAAACTTTATGAGAGTATTCAGCGGAGTTTCCTTTATACGCCTGCCGAGTTTCATTTCATTGGCTCTTAAGATGACCGTTCCGGGAGCACTTGACATGCTCCGCTGACCGAAAACCGTCTTAATTTTTCTGTCTAAAGTTACCATTAACAATGTTAGAGTGCTCCAAATGAAGTGAAACTTTATGAGAGTATTCAGCGGAGTTTCCTTTATACTCCTACCGAGTTTCATTTCATTGGCTCTTAAGATGACCGTTCCGGGAGCACTTGACATGCTCCGCTGACCGAAAACCGTCTTAATTTTTCTGTCTAAAGTTACCATTAACAATGTTAGAGTGCTCCAAATGAAGTGAAACTTTATGAGAGTATTCAGCGGAGTTTCCTTTATACTCCTACCGAGTTTCATTTCATTGGCTCTTAAGATGACCGTTCCGGGAGCACTTGACATGCTCCGCTGACCGAAAACCGTCTTAATTTTTCTGTCTAAAGTTACCATTAACAATGTTAGAGTGCTCCAAATGAAGTGAAACTTTATGAGAGTATTCAGCGGAGTTTCCTTTATACGCCTGCCGAGTTTCATTTCATTGGCTCTTAAGATGACCGTTCCGGGAGCACTTGACATGCTCCGCTGACCGAAAACCGTCTTAATTTTTCTGTCTAAAGTTACCATTAACAATGTTAGAGTGCTCCAAATGAAGTGAAACTTTATGAGAGTATTCAGCGGAGTTTCCTTTATACTCCTACCGAGTTTCATTTCATTGGCTCTTAAGATGACCGTTCCGGGAGCACTTGACATGCTCCGCTGACCGAAAACCGTCTTAATTTTTCTGTCTAAAGTTACCATTAACAATGTTAGAGTGCTCCAAATGAAGTGAAACTTTATGAGAGTATTCAGCGGAGTTTCCTTTATACTCCTACCGAGTTTCATTTCATTGGCTCTTAAGATGACCGTTCCGGGAGCACTTGACATGCTCCGCTGACCGAAAACCGTCTTAATTTTTCTGTCTAAAGTTACCATTAACAATGTTAGAGTGCTCCAAATGAAGTGAAACTTTATGAGAGTATTCAGCGGAGTTTCCTTTATACTCCTACCGAGTTTCATTTCATTGGCTCTTAAGATGACCGTTCCGGGAGCACTTGACATGCTCCGCTGACCGAAAACCGTCTTAATTTTTCTGTCTAAAGTTACCATTAACAATGTTAGAGTGCTCCAAATGAAGTGAAACTTTATGAGAGTATTCAGCGGAGTTTCCTTTATACTCCTACCGAGTTTCATTTCATTGGCTCTTAAGATGACCGTTCCGGGAGCACTTGACATGCTCCGCTGACCGAAAACCGTCTTAATTTTTCTGTCTAAAGTTACCATTAACAATGTTAGAGTGCTCCAAATGAAGTGAAACTTTATGAGAGTATTCAGCGGAGTTTCCTTTATACTCCTACCGAGTTTCATTTCATTGGCTCTTAAGATGACCGTTCCGGGAGCACTTGACATGCTCCGCTGACCGAAAACCGTCTTAATTTTTCTGTCTAAAGTTACCATTAACAATGTTAGAGTGCTCCAAATGAAGTGAAACTTTATGAGAGTATTCAGCGGAGTTTCCTTTATACTCCTACCGAGTTTCATTTCATTGGCTCTTAAGATGACCGTTCCGGGAGCACTTGACATGCTCCGCTGACCGAAAACCGTCTTAATTTTTCTGTCTAAAGTTACCATTAACAATGTTAGAGTGCTCCAAATGAAGTGAAACTTTATGAGAGTATTCAGCGGAGTTTCCTTTATACGCCTGCCGAGTTTCATTTCATTGGCTCTTAAGATGACCGTTCCGGGAGCACTTGACATGCTCCGCTGACCGAAAACCGTCTTAATTTTTCTGTCTAAAGTTACCATTAACAATGTTAGAGTGCTCCAAATGAAGTGAAACTTTATGAGAGTATTCAGCGGAGTTTCCTTTATACTCCTACCGAGTTTCATTTCATTGGCTCTTAAGATGACCGTTCCGGGAGCACTTGACATGCTCCGCTGACCGAAAACCGTCTTAATTTTTCTGTCTAAAGTTACCATTAACAATGTTAGAGTGCTCCAAATGAAGTGAAACTTTATGAGAGTATTCAGCGGAGTTTCCTTTATACTCCTACCGAGTTTCATTTCATTGGCTCTTAAGATGACCGTTCCGGGAGCACTTGACATGCTCCGCTGACAGAAAACCGTCTTAATTTTTCTGTCTAAAGTTACCATTAACAATGTTAGAGTGCTCCAAATGAAGTGAAACTTTATGAGAGTATTCAGCGGAGTTTCCTTTATACTCCTACCGAGTTTCATTTCATTGGCTCTTAAGATGACCGTTCCGGGAGCACTTGACATGCTCCGCTGACCGAAAACCGTCTTAATTTTTCTGTCTAAAGTTACCATTAACAATGTTAGAGTGCTCCAAATGAAGTGAAACTTTATGAGAGTATTCAGCGGAGTTTCCTTTATACTCCTACCGAGTTTCATTTCATTGGCTCTTAAGATGACCGTTCCGGGAGCACTTGACATGCTCCGCTGACCGAAAACCGTCTTAATTTTTCTGTCTAAAGTTACCATTAACAATGTTAGAGTGCTCCAAATGAAGTGAAACTTTATGAGAGTATTCAGCGGAGTTTCCTTTATACTCCTACCGAGTTTCATTTCATTGGCTCTTAAGATGACCGTTCCGGGAGCACTTGACATGCTCCGCTGACCGAAAACCGTCTTAATTTTTCTGTCTAAAGTTACCATTAACAATGTAAGAGTGCTCCAAATGAAGTGAAACTTTATGAGAGTATTCAGCGGAGTTTCCTTTATACGCCTGCCGAGTTTCATTTCATTGGCTCTTAAGATGACCGTTCCGGGAGCACTTGACATGCTCCGCTGACCGAAAACCGTCTTAATTTTTCTGTCTAAAGTTACCATTAACAATGTTAGAGTGCTCCAAATGAAGTGAAACTTTATGAGAGTATTCAGCGGAGTTTCCTTTATACTCCTACCGAGTTTCATTTCATTGGCTCTTAAGATGACCGTTCCGGGAGCACTTGACATGCTCCGCTGACCGAAAACCGTCTTAATTTTTCTGTCTAAAGTTACCATTAACAATGTTAGAGTGCTCCAAATGAAGTGAAACTTTATGAGAGTATTCAGCGGAGTTTCCTTTATACTCCTACCGAGTTTCATTTCATTGGCTCTTAAGATGACCGTTCCGGGAGCACTTGACATGCTCCGCTGACCGAAAACCGTCTTAATTTTTCTGTCTAAAGTTACCATTAACAATGTTAGAGTGCTCCAAATGAAGTGAAACTTTATGAGAGTATTCAGCGGAGTTTCCTTTATACTCCTACCGAGTTTCATTTCATTGGCTCTTAAGATGACCGTTCCGGGAGCACTTGACATGCTCCGCTGACCGAAAACCGTCTTAATTTTTCTGTCTAAAGTTACCATTAACAATGTTAGAGTGCTCCAAATGAAGTGAAACTTTATGAGAGTATTCAGCGGAGTTTCCTTTATACTCCTACCGAGTTTCATTTCATTGGCTCTTAAGATGACCGTTCCGGGAGCACTTGACATGCTCCGCTGACCGAAAACCGTCTTAATTTTTCTGTCTAAAGTTACCATTAACAATGTTAGAGTGCTCCAAATGAAGTGAAACTTTATGAGAGTATTCAGCGGAGTTTCCTTTATACTCCTACCGAGTTTCATTTCATTGGCTCTTAAGATGACCGTTCCGGGAGCACTTGACATGCTCCGCTGACCGAAAACCGTCTTAATTTTTCTGTCTAAAGTTACCATTAACAATGTTAGAGTGCTCCAAATGAAGTGAAACTTTATGAGAGTATTCAGCGGAGTTTCCTTTATACTCCTACCGAGTTTCATTTCATTGGCTCTTAAGATGACCGTTCCGGGAGCACTTGACATGCTCCGCTGACCGAAAACCGTCTTAATTTTTCTGTCTAAAGTTACCATTAACAATGTTAGAGTGCTCCAAATGAAGTGAAACTTTATGAGAGTATTCAGCGGAGTTTCCTTTATACTCCTACCGAGTTTCATTTCATTGGCTCTTAAGATGACCGTTCCGGGAGCACTTGACATGCTCCGCTGACCGAAAACCGTCTTAATTTTTCTGTCTAAAGTTACCATTAACAATGTAAGAGTGCTCCAAATGAAGTGAAACTTTATGAGAGTATTCAGCGGAGTTTCCTTTATACGCCTGCCGAGTTTCATTTCATTGGCTCTTAAGATGACCGTTCCGGGAGCACTTGACATGCTCCGCTGACCGAAAACCGTCTTAATTTTTCTGTCTAAAGTTACCATTAACAATGTTAGAGTGCTCCAAATGAAGTGAAACTTTATGAGAGTATTCAGCGGAGTTTCCTTTATACTCCTACCGAGTTTCATTTCATTGGCTCTTAAGATGACCGTTCCGGGAGCACTTGACATGCTCCGCTGACCGAAAACCGTCTTAATTTTTCTGTCTAAAGTTACCATTAACAATGTTAGAGTGCTCCAAATGAAGTGAAACTTTATGAGAGTATTCAGCGGAGTTTCCTTTATACTCCTACCGAGTTTCATTTCATTGGCTCTTAAGATGACCGTTCCGGGAGCACTTGACATGCTCCGCTGACCGAAAACCGTCTTAATTTTTCTGTCTAAAGTTACCATTAACAATGTTAGAGTGCTCCAAATGAAGTGAAACTTTATGAGAGTATTCAGCGGAGTTTCCTTTATACTCCTACCGAGTTTCATTTCATTGGCTCTTAAGATGACCGTTCCGGGAGCACTTGACATGCTCCGCTGACCGAAAACCGTCTTAATTTTTCTGTCTAAAGTTACCATTAACAATGTTAGAGTGCTCCAAATGAAGTGAAACTTTATGAGAGTATTCAGCGGAGTTTCCTTTATACGCCTACCGAGTTTCATTTCATTAGCTCTTAAGATGACCGTTCCAAACAGAAAGAGATAGATAGAGCCTCTGAAATAGCCTCTGAATAACGAGTATTGCGTTTCCATCTTTTATGAGCAATAACACAGTACCAGTTAATATCAAATATACATTTGAAGGTATTATTACTTCGGCCGGCCTGAATCTAAGAAAAACAACAGGTCTCGGACATACGCACTTAAGACTAGTTGCGTAAATACCGCAACAGATTGACAGGAAATAAGAAAATTTTTACAGCTTCCACATGAATCCTCAAACTTCTTAACTCTCGCCCTTTTCGCTAATATCGTGGCTATATTTACCGCGGGGTTTCTTTCAATTAAACTGATTGGAGGCGCTGGTGGGGGTGGATCCCTTCGACCGCGCGGTATAAAAGTTTCGGCGGACTCCTGGAAATTCCATTCGTTTCAAACTTCTGCAGCAAGCGACAGTCCGGGTAGATTTTTGTTGAATTTTTTAAACATGCATCGAATCGTGTTGGTCTTCATACTAGTTTCGCTAATAGGGATCACTATGTCCCAGGTGAACTTCTCCCCTAATTGGGGAAAAAGGGGATTCAACCCCGCTGACGACAACAACGGTAGCAACAGCTGCAGGGAAAATGTGGATACTATCATGCTTATTTACAAAATTATTCAAGTAAGTTTTACCTTTTTCGCTCGTTCAAGTTTTTCGAAATTACACCAAAGGGTGTAGTGTGGTGTATTTCTTTAAACTTCATACCCATTGTTATTTTAATGTTACTAGATTATTACTAAATTATTAGGTTTTCCCTTGACTTATCGTTTCAGCCTTTTAAATCAATTGGATTTTGTTGAATAAACTGCAGTTGAAGTTGCACTGAATAACCAAAACGGATTTACGTAATGCTTTCAACTGTAATTTTATTTAAATAGATTCTATTAAAAAGTATAGAAAACTCTTGGTGGTGTACGAGCAAAGTATTTTTTTCGAAAGGAAACATTTACAACCTCGAAATGCGCAAATGTTGATTTTTAAACAAACCGAGTATCAGCTTCAAAAATATAATTTTGGGAGAATTGACGAAGTTACGTTTCGTCGGTCCATTAGGAAAAGTTTAGGCATTTCCATATTTTCCGAAAAACTTCGAATTTCCCTTTCCGAGGGGGTGGAACTTTTGTTGCGATTTTTATTTTAAATAGAATACTTCCCATTTTTGTAACATTGTCATAGTGTTTATAACACACGGCAGTCGATAACATATTTTCAATATTTTTGTCACACCTTGAATATCTTCTATAAAAGCTATAAAATGTTATTAAATTTAGAGTCTATAAAATGTTATTAAATTTAGACGTACGTTTTTGGGTCGAATTTGTCGTGTAGTTTAAATGTGAACATCTCTAGAAAATATACTAAACATAACGTTGTAATTAATCCATGTAGTTGTTGAGGGCAAAAAACTATCGCATTCTATTACAATTTGGAAAAATGATACGTCTTCAATGAACTTAGATAAACTATCAAATAAATCTGATTCGTTTGTAACGACTATGTACTTCGATCCATTTGAACAAAAATAAATTAGTTCAAGGGAGGAGATAGAGAATAGTTATGATGACCACTTCATTAAAATTTCAGTTAAACTTAATGTGAAAACATTTAGGAATGAAGGGCTAAGACAATGGAGTAAAGTAAAATGTGTATTAGTAGTACCACATCTTCTGAAATCAGTACTTTTACATGTACGCCTCATCTCCCTTCATTGAAAATGGTGTTACCTAAACCGCAATGTATTGGATACATACTGTATTTACTACTGTAAAATTTGTTGTCAATAACAGATAGAGAATAATGAGAAAACTCACCTGTTTAATTGAAATGACATTGATTAAACATTGATGTGCACATACGTGGTCGATGTAAAATGAACTCGCGTGCGTCGTACCTAATCCAAACGCTAAATGGACACGACTGGCGGTCGATTAACAAACATTACGCGCCCGCAATCGTGCGAAACGCTTGGAAAATTTTAGGGAAATTGCCATTAGCGTCCCTAAAAACTTTCACCTCCGAAAATACGTTGAAATAAGCAAGGCCATCGATGACTGTCCGATACCGTTTTACGTAAACGGGCGTTACTCATGATGTTTTTAACTGTGAAAAGGTAATTTGTGTCGTTCTGTAATTAATTTCTTTTCTTTTTTGTTTCAGAACGAGGCCCAGAAGTTGATTGATTGCGAAAAGTTCTCCAATTAATTATGATTAACTTTAATTAATTTGATATAATTTGTGCCCATCTGATGATATAATTTGTAACAATAACAAAGAAATAAATGTAATTCTCACAGCGAAACTGTATTTGATGATACCTACATTTCCCGTTTGATACTGAAATATTCCAGATAGGATTTTCATAACATTTTTTAAACTGTAATATACCAAATGCGTGGATCATGTGGATCAATAATGGACATGGCAGTTAAGAGCCTGTAAAATCTATAAAATATTTTATAGGCGTATATAAAATTGCAGACATTAAAGAAAAATAACCGTAATGTTTAAAACACCATTTCAAAGGATATTATGATTTTTGAATATTTTCAATATATATTTTCCCGTGTTGTCCCGAGTAAAAAAACGGTATAGTAATTGTAATATAAATTAACTTGCTCTACTGTACTAATACCACTACTATGATCACCTTATATGTTCACAACTAATTACTTAAAAAATATTCTGATGACTACTTATATACTTATTGAACTGATCAGTTTATAATAAATTTAAATTTTTATATGCAACACACGTAATTCCAACTAGAATTTATATTTATACAACTTATAAACGTTTATTGTATAATAACTGCTAATTTTGAGATTTTGGTTATATAAAAGGGCTTGCAAATAAATGTCTTTCTTTTTGATAAAATTCGACTTGACCTTTCGATAACACTGTCAGAATTTTTTTAAACTAGAACACGAAAATATTATTTCTGGATAACATTAGATTGAAATTTGGAAATTAAATTGAAAAATAATACCTTACGACGCGGATTAGCAGCAAAAATCCTGGCATCAGGATCACACGAGAGCGAAGAGGTCTTCCATTCCATCGTAATTGACGTCAGTGGAGCGCCATCCACACAGTAGTGCCTAAACTTCTTGAAGATATAATCAAAAAGTGGTAGGAAATTACCCGTGTTACGAAGATCTTGATACACGAAGTTCAGAACCCCTAACTGATGGTACAAAACGAGAACAACCAATGGTCATTTTCAAAAGAATGAATTAAGAGAAGAACCACGCACTGTCTAAATAAAACCAAACGAAATTAAGTGCTGATGAAACACTGTGGCTGCGACTTGAGGCATAAACTAATCAACAACCTTTCAAACACCCAGTGTACGTCGGTGAATATAGTATAAACTCAATTTTCATTCTATAGTGTCAGATGATTCAAAGCATTGTCGTTTTACTAGCCTGATGTGGCACCAAAATTAACATTTTTGGGTTGCATATGCTTCAGGGGTAATAACAGAGCCATATTGATCCGAATAAATTGCTCTCAAAAAATCATTCTCATGTGATTCATATCACTACAATCTCTTTTGGAATCGTGTAGAATGTGAACATCATTTAAAATAATTGTAGAATGTAGAAGTACTAATAGGAAAGAACAGAAACGAAATGATAAAACTCTAAGGGGAGTCAGAAATAGGAAAAAAATATAATGAAAGGCACAAAATCGACTTTATTGATTCTCCTTTAATTCATTTGAACGTACCGATTCCTGAGATTTATTCTCATCGTTTCCAAACAAGAAATAACATTTTAACATCTCAATACAAAAGTACACAATTTTGGTAAATATATACAATTCTAAATAAGCGAGAAATGAGATGACAAACCTTTGGAAAATCAGACTGAAGTTACGAATAAAAAAAAAAGAATTCAATTAAAACAACTATTTAATGTTAGCAAACGAACTTGAATATTATTAAAACCAAGTCAAAATGAACACTAATTCATTAACCTACAGATTTTTTTGATGTCAGTTAGTGGTGTATTCATTTAAATACTCAATTCTTAACTTCTCTTCACAAAAGTTACTCGAAAATCCAGTCGGAAAAATAATTCCATCGTAAATAATCCAAGGACGGCCTTCAGGCCTGAATGTAAGTAAAATTAGTAAAATCAGAGATTAGAGAAATACTTCAATTATTTTCTCGAAAACTGTAAACAATTTTTCCTTAAAACTTTAATTAAATTCCACTTACCTAGTCGAATTTGGTCCAAATTTTGCGATACACTAATGTTCAGCATTGAAAATCGGGTGAAGTGCGAGAAGCTACAAAAAATAACGTTAGCCTTTTTCAGTTTCACTGGTGCATCATTTTTGTAACATAAATGTATTATTTGTAAATTCAACGTTTTCTTCGATTTATATTGACTTGAATTATTGCTTAACACGTTCAGAGGGAGAATTCTTTTTCGTACTGAAAAGAAAACCTGCTATTTAGAATATTGTAATACAAATATCCGTTTAGAAACAAACAAAATGAATCACAACATTTACGGGCAAGGACAAAACTCCTTAGTTTACTATTCAACTTAAACATTAAACAGGCTGAAAGAACACATTAATAAATTAGAAACTGATCAAATCTTAGATCCGGTAAAAGACACTATATTCTAGGAAAGCGAGTAAACATAGAGAGGGGATTGAACGACTAACAAAAATTTACAATGGAAAAAGTTTACAAAAAGTTTACAAAGAAAATATCACAGAATCATCAGCAGAGCAGTGAATCAATGAATGGTATAATACAGAAGCATTAAAACATGACGGTTATAATTTGGAATATGAACTACTTAGGTAGCAAAAAGATTTTACACATGATAGATAGACAACATACTAATTATGATTTAGAGTCATTCATACTTGGAAAATTTGTAGGCCTCAAATCTTAAAACTCTGCTGGAAATGTTAACTGGATTTATAACAAGCTCTGAGGTAATGGCTATATTCCACACTTGTGAACTCTAAAAGATGCAACGAGTACCGCCTGATAAGCCTTTATGGATCATTCTTGGAATATAGAGATGATAAAAACATAAAGACGACAATGATTACTATGTAAGTGTGAGTTAATTTCGTTTTAGAAATGCACTGGAAACGAGAGATGCTTCGTTCGTAACAAAAAAATGCCTTGGTCAGTAAAGAACCGTCTTTGGATGTTTTATGCAAAGTATGAGAAACTGATATGTTCGTTGCTATATTGAATTGGGGTTTGATGACAAAGTCAAGAACCTATATGGTAAACAGTAAGTTCAAATAAAAACCTAGTACAATTTCTTAAAGGCGTCACCATTTATACTATACTCAAGATCTCACAAAACCTGCAGTTGGAAATATTAGTAAATGAAAACCTTCTTAACAATGTGCTGACAAATACTTCTTTTTCAGCCATCCTTCAAAATGAAATCACTGTTATCTACATAGTTACACCTTCAGGGATGGCCATTAAAAGCGAGAATAATGTCACATTTACATTAAAAGGCAAAATTCTCTTGGCACCGTTAATACTCTGATGCTGCACAATTATTCATTTGGTTCAGGACAACAGAAAATTTCAGCTCAATGCAAACTATGTCCAGTAAAGGGCACATAAACATTGATTTATTTTACATTACGCTTTGTGTAGCCCAAATATACTTATATGACTTTACTGTCGTTGTGATGTTTTGGAACGATCATTCAAACCCATGTCCCTCACTATTTGAACGTTATCTCAATTTTTTTTATTTATCAAAACGCTGCCTCAACCTTTGAAACTTCTTCCTCTTTAATTATTCATTTGTAGGGTAATTCAATATGGTCAAGTTGAATCATGTATGTTTACCTCTAAGGAAAATGTCTATCTTACTAAATTTCAAAAAGAAATGCGTTTACATTGAAAAATCTACTAAAAGCAAAAAAAATTGGTTTCTTCCATTTGCTTCAATCAATTGTTTTAGTACAGGTTTCCATGTTTGTAAGATTACTTTGTGTTAAAGATTAATAGAAAATATTCAAGTATTCCAGAAACTATAAGTTACGAATAAAAACACATTTTGTATATATACAACGTAAATAAATGTTTCATATTTGAAAGAATAGTTTCAAACGTCATCAAATATGTTAATATGATCATTGTAAGTTTACAGCGTTTTCATTTAGGATTTACTTCTTAAAATAATGGGGCACTTAGAAATTAGCAGTAAAGTCGTATATAGTTACAAGGTAACTAATAACAAAGGCAGTTTGTGTTGACTCAATGATATAAAGTTGTATTTGACATTACGAAGTGCACTTTGAGCAGTTATTGGTACAGAGCCTTGCATATTTTCATATTGAATTGTCAGTTACGAAAACCTAGGCGTATACAACATGTTTAGTTTTTCATCTTAATCAAATATGAAACGTACAAATCAACTACTCTACTAATAACCTTCGATCAAAACATTGAAGGTTGTTACAAGAGTTACAAAACACCCGATATATCTATGAACTACATGACTAATTAATCATTAATGACAACAAAAAGTTAACGTAAGATGTATCTAATAAAAAAAGAAAAATATATGTTCGGGTAGTTTGTAGATTTTTTGATGTTTGTTGAAATCAAAATATTGTTATGGGGTAAGGCATTCTGAAAAGTAAAAACACCCTTTCCTGAGTAGACACTTGTTGTCGCATTAGAGCAGATAAATTTAAATTTTGGTTTTATGCAGTTTTGTTTTGCTTTAAGGGCACTTTTCATCACCACATCAATTTTTTTTATGGCATGAGATGTCGGTTACTGACGTGATGAAACTATTCCAAAGTAAATTCTGAATTCATCTAGCAACTGATCTTGTGAATCTCAAATGACAAAAATTGCCTTCAAAATATAACAAATTTCATAGAAAGCAATCGAACTAATAATAGTATTAATAGAAGTTATAGGAATTAACAGTACAGAAACAAAAAAAGAACAAAAATTGTAAAACAATCTTATGTAGGGTGCAAATAACGTAAATAAAATAATAAAATGAATAATTCATAAAACGTTTTTAAAATAAAATTGAGAAGCTCAGATCAATTGCGAGGTTACAGAAACATGCATTCAAGCAAAGTTTAAAAAATCCCCATCATATTCTTAGGAATATGTTACGAAATATCAACCAAAGTAATTATAAAACATTTATATTAAGAGTCTAACAGAAATATTTGTTTAATGAGTGTAACAATTATCGTCATTGTAAATACGTAGTATTATTTAACCATATTCTTGGAATTCTTAATGTAAGAAAAATCACATCTCATTTTCTTAGTTGTTTACAGATTAATGAGATTATAATAAAAGAAATTAATATTTTGTAGACCAAGTGTAGGAAATATATTGGTTAATGAATATTTTTTGAGATTTTTCAATTTTTCTGCCTAATTTGTGAAATGTATGACGAGAACATGGTAAGAATATTAAGAAAATCTTATTACAAATGTGTCACTCAAATAGCCCAATAGAATTATTTTATCGGACATGGTCGGGGAAGGTCATAGGAAATGTCCTCATAAAACAAGAAATAAATGAACAGTGGCTTTATTTGTAAAAAAATTCCGACCTTCTTCATTGTCAATCAAAATCATTTGAAGATTATGTGAAATATCTACAAAAAGATCCCTGTCGTTTCAAATTTATGATTGTGATTGAGATGACAATGGTCAGTATTTTTATACCAAAAAAACCTTATTTTATAACTTAAGTTGAACAAATATTTTAGTACAAGGTGTATTCCACAAAAAAAAACAACACATATTTCAATACAACAGCACTAAACAATTTTAAACATTAGTTGTCACTTCAAAATACTCTATTATCCTCGGACTCTCAAGGAATCTTAACAAGATGCATAAGTTGCTGATGTCAACACAGTAAAAAGCAATATGAAACACTCATTGCATTCTCACACTGAAGCCATATTCTTAAAACCTGTGGAAGTTGCTAATACTGATGCAGAAGCAAAACTAGAACAAACCCTCATTGCATTCTCACACTTAAATCATACCTTCCAGCACTGCTGGTAAGCAGACCATCATGTGTACAAAAACGTAAATTCACGTGATCGCTAGGTACAAAGGTGCATTAAATAACAAACCAAATACCCAATAAAACGAGAAAGCCTGCAGAAAAAAGTAGTAAACACTTGTCGAATACCTTCACAAAGAGACAAGTGAAATCAGCAACTCGTAATGTGATGTAAAAACAACACAAAAAAACTTGAGTTAGTGAGTCTTGTTGTCCTGGTATTCAAGCGTCAAGGAAACACAATACTTAAAGACGCCATATTAGATCTAGAGTGGAGTGATGAGTAAGCAATAAGCAAGCAAAGGAATAGCTCTCCATGGGAAGACAAAAATCGGAGATACTAATGCATAAATTATTATTATTAACTAAAGAAGGATACGGTTCAAGCCCGAAATGGGAAATAAATGAACAGTTTGCATTTGTGCTTTCAAAGGAAAAATGGCCCAAACAAAAGCTTTAATATAAAACTCCAAACTGTTCTTGACGCCAAAATAAAAAAAATATACAAATTTCAAACATAGTAGGACAATGATGTCAATAAAATGACCACACAATAACAAATGTAAAAAGTTACACAAATCCAACACATAGAAAACCAAAAGAGTTTAACAAAACCATGTTTCACCAATTTTAAAAAAGCATTCAATGCTAATAATAACTTCCTGCGGAATAAGTGAAAAAGAAAATGATAATTCATACATGATACTGTCAGATGTTAACACCCAGTCATATTAGATCTTAAAAATACTTAAAAAAAGAATTCGTATTTCTCTGAATCTAGTACATACATAGATGAAATTCTTCCAGATTCTAAACATTTCTTCCAGAACACGAAACAGGGTATCTGCCTAAATAAAAATAAAACTCAACAACTTTCTGTATACTGACAATGAACAGATTCATCCAACCAGAACCACTGCAAGAACCTAAAATAAACTGCAGTCGATCATTTATCCACTATGAAAAATCAACTACATAGTATCTAAACATGGGGAGATACAATTAATAAACACAATTAACAGTACCACACAGTAATAAAACGGTTGAATAAGTCAAACATTTCAAATACTTGGGATGGGCATTGTCATAGGATAATAACAGAAATAAACAATAAATCTAGAAGAAAGTTTTAGAACGCAACTTGAGTGCGCCAATGATCATATAGGGACGCCACAGAAAGCAACGCGTTCTGTAAGAAGCATAAGTGCTTAATCTGTGAGGTGAGGAATAAGAAGTATTCATAACTTACATACAATAAAGTGATAACTTAATGAGAATTTTCGAATAACAAATTAACAGCTACGACCATGCTACCTACTTCTCAATGATAGCTTACAGAGAGTGTTTCTGTTTGTGGAACACACGTTATATACAATTTTTTTTATCTCGGCGTTGTTATGCCAAGTCTACTGGTCTAAAATAGAATATTCCTGAAAAGATACCCATATATTCAAAAGGGCACTTCCAACAAAAATTGAAAAACAAAAATACAAGTAAATAAATAAAATAATAGTCTTTGTCTAGAAGAAGTACGATAGATGACAGTATAAAATTGTCAGTTTATCTCAATTCAAACGTGTATAAGCGAATTTTTTTTAAATGCTCTTTAATCTTCTTCTAGACAAAGGTAAAATTGTCTACATTCTTTAAATATCTAAAATGTAACAAATGTAGGTGTCTATAAAATACAAACCTATGTACAAATAAATTATCACATACACATACAATTGAAGTTGCAAATAGGATCTCTGATCGTATGACGCCTATTGCGATTATGTCTTATCATGATCAATGGTTTATGTAAAATACTGATCAGTAATAGTAATTCTGCGCATTATCACAGGCAGGAGAATTTGATGAATTTTGACATTGTTCGAATTAAGAATCAGATCTTCAAATGAAAAATCTCAAAAAACTTACAGAAGTTTAACCTAACCAAATTCTATATGATCATCTAATCGTAAGTCAGAATATATTACAAATTCTAGAATACTCCCCTACCCTGGACATTTCACATTGATATAATTATCTATATTCTTATGTTACTTTTGAATAAATAAAAATAATTAACAAAAAAGTATTTACAGACATTCTAAATTAAAAGTAGCACTAATGAAAATTAATGCCACTTTTGAAATAACAGAGGACTAGAAAAGCTAAACGAAAGTATAATGGTATAGATAAAAAATTGTAATTGCAATAGTTTAGATACTGAAAGAAATACTATTCAACAAAAATATTCATCTGAAGTATTTCTTTTAAAATATCTTTCCTGTCAACAAAAGTAGCTATGATAACATAAACTTACAGCTGCATTTTTATTACAATTATTTCGAAAGATCAGGTATAAAATATTTAGTATAAAAATTTTTACACACCCGCATGTTTGATCTTATTTCAAATGAATAATTTTTATAATTTGAATTTTAGTAATTTTTGTCATACCTCTGTGCATGCAAATGCGCAAAATTGGCAGTGCAAATAATAAGTAAATTCCCTATACTAATATCACCAAATAATAACTTACCAATGTATATCATCTCACTGACTTCTCTCCATAGTTGCTGCACCTTTATTACAAATAATAAAAATTAATTAAAAAAATAGAAAAACCTGAGTATCCACTCAGGCAGCAGCTGTACATGACAATAAAGTATCTGTCTCAAAGTATAAAACGAAATGTCACTTATCGCAAAGGATCGCATTGAAGTCAAGTAAAAACATTACTACAGAACTCGTAAATAACCTATGTAATGTTTCACTTTTGAATTTAAATGTTATACACAAGATAGGAACATTTTCATAAACAACACGTCCAAGTACTTTTGTTAAGATCTTTACACTTCACTAATAATTGTTATAGTCATGGTAGTCGATATAAAAGTTATAGGTACCCCCCCAATGTACCCACTCCTAGCTATTCCGTTGTCTTTTTGATGCGACCTCAGTAGTAAGTATTCCATTCAACATGTACTTCAGTTGGGGCATGTAGTCAATTACGTTTCTAACTTGCACTAAGGGAATTGTTTCGTTTCCGTTTGAGCATCGTCCGTCAGTCAAAAGCCGTACTTGGGACCTAAAATAAAAATAAAAAACAACAGTCTATACTTAATTGTAAGCGTCGATGAAATTGCAGATATTTAAGATTTTAGACATATAACTAAAATGATAAAAAGTAAAAAAATATGGCTTATTTTCTTAAATTTTGTTGCATATTGCTTAGCTATTGAAAATAAAGTTTAAATATATTTATATATCATTAATTAATCAGGGGCAGGTTCGAAAACTTGATCTGTTAAGAATGAAGATAGAAGTGTCTTGATCTACTTGGTAGATTTTGAATAATAATTCACCAGGTGTCCTGGAGCATTATCTAAAAAAGCAATGGTTCATTGATCAAGTCATTGTCCTACAAAAGTTTTTTCAATTTTGGGCAAAAGTAATTTTGAAACCAGCCTTCAAAGATTAAATGGGAAGTTGCTAACAGTATTAATTTTTTTATTGAACATATAACGAAACACTGATTTGTAAATCTATAGTTCCATAATTAAAAATGGCAGTTATAGCGAAATGCTGTATAAAGAATTGTATTGTCACAGCTGGCTAGCGAGGTATGGGTGCACTGTAGGTGATGAACACATTGAACTCTTTATGGTTGAATCATACACCATAGCTAAGAAATAACGCCTAACAACAACAGTTTATCATAGGATTGTAGACATACTCATTTACATGTAGAGAAAAAGGTGGCACATGTAAATTACATTCATAGAACAATAGGGTAGTGTACAGTCTCAAGACGAGTGACCACTAATAGACATTCTAAATGAAAACGAGTTATCTACTCTTAGTACCATAAACAGCGATGATAAACTGCATAATGGAACAAAGTATGTTTCTATGTTTTGTGATTTATGATTTATCCTGCCATTAAGAGAACAATGGGTTTGTTCCAGCAAGCAGAAAAAAACGTGTTACTTCTTATCGCTCATTTATGTCCTCACAGTAATGTTAATGATAAAGGCGGAGTGGAAAAGTGTGTGAATGACTAGAAGTTACATACTCATAACATGACATGAGGGTTTCTTTGGGGTAACAACAATAGTGACTCTCGTTTGCAGTTGTCGAACACGCCCCTGTCATATAAAAATTAACACAGGTATAACCCAAGTACCACCCTAGGGAACCATGAAGCTAATCCATGATCCTTCTAGAGATTTTTACTTAAAAATGCAGAAATCTCTATTTTCATGTGTCTTTGAGGTTGTTAGGTGGAGTAGTCGAGTGGTCAGAGCATCGATCGATGAAGCAAACCTGTAAAATTGTCACCAGATTAAATCCTGTTTAGCTCATGGATATTCAGTATATTGAAGGGTATGCCGAATATGTCCAAAATCCCATTCCTAGGATCAGGCTGTAGAAGCGTAGGATTAGGATGCACATACATCGTGCTTATGAGTGAGCAAATTCTGTTGTTAATCAGAAGGAATTAGATATGTAAGGGAAGCCATAATTAATAAAACGAGGCACATCCTTGCTTCAAAGTTGAAAGGGTTATGATTAAGACTTAGAAGGATGAAAGCCACATCTAAATAACTTTGGGTTCCAGAATCGTGAAACTTGAGGCACTACTTCTATCAAACCAACGAACTTCACTATAGAATGTAAGAATCATAGATGCTGAGGAAATTAGTCTCGTTCTAATGGATGAAATCTACGAACCTAGCCCAACTGAGAATTCACAGACGACCCTCGACTAAAATAAATGAAATTCTGCTGCTATTTTTCCTTATAGGGCTTCAGCGTCACATGGGATCTGTGGCCTATCTCTCTTCTATACCTGTGTTATGAATCATAACTTTGCAATGAATTTCACTGAAATCACTGAAGCTTTTTCATTGGTATTAAAACCATCTGAACTTCAATATAAGACATGTTGTCAAGTCAACAGAAATTACTTTAATTAGCATCACAAGTGGTAATTAAAAAGGACCTGTACCCACAAGTAAATGGTCTCAAAGATACACGAAAATCGAAATTTGCACCAAGGTTAAAAATTCCTAAACAAAAAATGAACCGGGTTCGCGTGTGGTCTATGGTTCTTACAAAAACTTTGTCAATAGCAATAGCTGTAGATAGAAAAATAAACATATCCAAGTAAACAAAAATCAACTCACATATTGGCCTTATAAATGTCGATGCCTAAAACTTGCATAACTTGCTGACACGATTGCACTGGAACATTATTGAAAAAACTTGTTACTAAGTCTGGTAATGAAACCAAGAGGTCATTCCACGAGTTTGGTTTCATATTAATACAGGGAATCATTTTTCCTTCAACTAGAGCCTTTTGTATTTTGTATGGAATGGTATTGGAATTAGTTGGAGGAACTTCAGGTAATGGTATTAATTTATTTCGATTATTTATCCCTGATAACAGCGTCGATCGACCATTCGTTATATTGTTACGTTCTTCACTTGCAGTATTAGATTGGGTTCTCGGCACTTGGTGGGATTGTTGGTTTACCATTGTTGTATTATTCACATTGGCGTAAGTATTCTGCAAATCCCTGCAAACAATATTCAACATATACCTTTGTACATATATTTACCCCAATTTTTTTAATATCTTTATTATTGTTTATTTGATGTTTCATTTTAAAAATTCAAGTTGGCTGAGAAATTCTTAAGTATTCTACACTACAAAATCTCTTTCTACATCTTTCATAATTTGGTTTTGGAACTTTTTCAGATGAAATTGGCTTTGTTTACTTTCTATTCAATTTCAGTCTCAATTTCCTAAATATTTTCCTTCAATTAAAAAATAAAGGATACATGTATGCGTCGTTTTTAAGAGGGGTCAATACTGATAACTACTACTAGCTAGTACAAAAATCTTAGACGAGGTGTATGTTGAAATAATATTTCATTAGTCAAATAATTATGTAAGTAATACTAATTACACAGTATTTTTAGTTCCTTCGTATTTAATTATTACTAAAAAGAAAAAACATACGTAAAACTGGGGATGGGAGGCAACGCCCCCTTGTCCATAGGAGCGAACATTCTTGACAGCTCCATTTAATATTTTTACAGTTCATATTTCTACTTGGAGTAATTCAAAGGCAGTAAGATAAAAATAATTGTTCTACTCCGCGGGTAGCTATTTATGAAGAAATAGTCATAACGATAATTTTTAATATCCAGTAAAAACATATGAAGCACGTGCTGTATACACAGTCTAGCCAAAAATATTATCAACCAGTTAAATACAAATATCTTGAGAACGAGAAGAGCTAAGAAAATAAAAACACCACTGAAATCAGTGCATCAGTATGTTTCAAATCATGAATAATTTATTGGAAATGTCCACCTTTAGCTTCTACACAACACAGCTTCAATCACGGAATACTCATCGAAGGTATCTAGAAGAAATTCTGCTACAGCATTCTACAGAGAAGCCTTTAAGGATTGCAAGTTGCAGTAAGGTTTCGAATATGCTTTTCCTTCTAATACTGACCACAGTCTGAAACGTTGTCCTTCAGCCAATGTTGCGTTGTTTTCGTCTTATGACTCGAAGCGGAATCCCCCTGGAATACCCAAGGCTTGTTTTTGAAGAAGGTCGTATTCAGATATTTAATCACGTCCGTCAACATCTCTTGGTAAATTTTGGTTGAGGTTATAACCACCTTTTTGCAACAATGGGTGGAGGATGTTCCGGCGTTTATTCGCGCTGAAAACTGGCCCATCAGAAAGTTCTGATTTGAACCCGCTTGACTAACAATTGTGGTCAGTGTTGGGAAAAAAATCATGTTCGAAAATTCACTGCAACGTGGAGCCCTTAAAGCCATCTCTGAAGAGAATTCGAATAAATTATACATGATTTAAAAGGTACTGACTCACTGAATTCAGTGGTGCTTTTATTTTTTTCTTAGTTCTTCACACTCTCAAGATATTTGTATCTAACTAGTATTTTTAACTAGACTGTATAAGTTTACAAGTTCTTAGGAAATTCTCAAGAGTAGTGACCTTTAGAAAAAATGTTTCAAATGAAAATTATAGGCATATAATGTATTAGTTGTAACTGTAAAGTTTATTAAAAATGTGTAAAGCCGTTTTGAAAAAAAAAAAAGAAAACAGAAAAACTGAAAATTCACAAGGGCAAGAGGCCTTGTCAGTTAAGATAACTATTACGATAGTCAAATATGAATTAAACTGTAGATTAAATATAAGAATAAAAAACGTTAGACTAGTTGTCAAGACAACACAAAAACGACAAGAGTAAATACCCTTTGCTCTCACCCAATTTTAACCAAAACCGCATGGAATAGAGTTTTTTAATGCCCAAGCCCAAATATACACCCACAGGAGCGCGCGCAAGAATGTGCCGTACAGGTCATTTAAAATCATAAATATAGAGAAGGCTATCAAGCTGAATAGGCGAAACGTCGGCAAATATAGATAACAAAGAACATTCTGCTGAGTAGATTCATTCTGAGCATTCCTTACTATACAAAGTGATATTTTACCTGTTCTTTTTTGAACGTTTGGGCAGCGATATCTGCTTGTCGTCTTCAGCAAAAATGCATACAATTAAAATCTATTATTTTATCTTTATCATATTTGAAGGCATTTGTGTCGGCTTGATACCTACGTAAGAAGTCAATAAAATACGAGCTCATATAATATAGTTAAGCAATTTCAGTATTCAAGAAAGCTGGCTAACTAATCTTCAAGGCTACAATCTATATCTTCAGCAAGCTCCTCGACACTACACTACAATCATTTTAATGTTACCTGTTTTACTCGAGTGAAGACAAAACGCAAAATAAATCATGGACATGTGGGAAAATGAGCCGGTTTTTCCGGCGAGGGCTATCCATTACCGTCGTGGTCGATTGTGGCGCCGCCCCACGTTTGCTAGACGCTACAAGGAGTAAAATTTAAAAGGAGATATGCGTATGAGCGAGAGAAGGATGTATGAAAAGAGGGGATATATCAGGAATAAATATGTAAGTATAAGCGAAGTTTTCATGGTAATTATTTACCATGCAACTACCAAGTGTGGGATGGCGCCACTTACAACCTCTTCAGTAATATATAACCTACGCCACAAAATCCTTGGATTTTAGAACATGGAGCTTGATATCCTTCTCTATAGCATTCATGTTTACATAAACCTGGTCGCATGTGACGTCACATATACACCAACTATAGCGGGGAATCGACATACAATTATTATATGGAGATTCAAATTCGCGAGAGTAATTTAAATTAACGACAGAGTGCTGTTGTCGCTCCCGCTCTATATTTGACCGAACCGCCACTAAACTTACATCTGAATGTTTAAATACAGTTCATCCATTTTAACACTTTATAGTCTACATTAAATACAATAGTAAAGATTGTGAAGTTCACCAACTATACTTTTAGGGACGTACTTGTGAATCCATTACTGAATGCATGTGTATTTAATGTGCCAAAGAAGTAAAGTTAAGGTCACTTACATCTGGCCTCATCGGCAAGTGTTAACTTTTCCACTGATGACGTGCAACAATATTCGTTTTAGATGACCTGTACATACATACATACATACATACATACACACACACACACACCAACATTTTTTCAAAAACATGTTTTTCGGGCTCAGGGGACCTCAGAAGCCAGAAAAGCCATCTACAATTTCGAAAATCGATGCGAAAACAATACCGTCTCATTATATGAATATCTCATTTGAGGAGGTGAAAAGTATTAAGTCTGCTCCTTATATTATTTCAAAAATAAATCACAAATTGCTAACTTAAATCCTAATGGGAACTAAGATATTCAACGTGTAATGGATTAGCAGGAACTCAGTATATCCTTGGCCATCCAGATGAAATCTAATCCCTCAAGACTTTTGAGAATATCCTAAGGGTATGCAGATACTCTTTTAAAATATTGAAAATAACAGAGGAACAAGTTTCAACGTCCTAGCAAACTTTTTAAAATGTTTTAGCAGAGTTCTTATATCAAACTAATAAAAATTTAGAAATTGAATACTAACTAGTAAAATTTAGGGTGTTATTTTAAATAATTTATGCTTCGGATAATGAAAAAAATATCTTAATGAAAATGTTTAGAAATGGAAAGCTACGATTTTGTATTTGAGAATCTTTCGATTGATGTCACTTTTTGAGATTGGTCATTTTATATGCTTTTAGATTAGCCTTTTTTTTAAATAAGCAATAGAATATATATAGTACACAAAATAAATGCAAGGCACAATATGTGGATGAGTTTGCAGTGAAACTCTGAAGATAGCTCTCGTGCAATATTGAAAGTTTCATTTTTTATAATTACGAGGTCCATAGCTAAAATTTAAGAGGTAAATTCCAAGATGTTCACCAAACATGCATACAATGAACAGCATCATTTGCATTCCAATTTAATTTTCAACTCTTCAAAACCAATTATTATTTGTTAATGCTTAAATCTATTTTTTAATATTGTACTTACTGTTACTCTTATCTGAAGTGCAACAGACAAATAACACACCAAAAACCATTACACAATGAAGAATTTTATTCTACATTTCTGAGACCCAATATGTTACTACTAGTACTCACCAATGTCATATTCTCATGTTTGAGAGTGTTTTAAATACACACAATGCAATCATTATATTTCCTGTTTTAATAAATAAATGATATATTAGATGGGTTAGTTTCATTTGAGAGAACAATGCTGATATAGGAAAAACAACCAATATTACAGTAAAATACTTCCACCACCTTTCAGTCAAATACATTGATTGCCACGGAGAATAACTAAGTAAGTCAAATAATAGAGAAGTAGTTACTATGATGAATCAAATATCTTTACTACCATGAAACTTTTCTTAAGTCAGATTTAAACTATAGAGAAGTTAATTAAGGATACAAAGCAATGCGATATTACATTAATATGGCATTTTGGAAAAATTATTTAAACTATAAAACTGTTATGTAAAATCGATTTACATAGTTATTCCACGTGGCCAATGCCCCATTCCCTTGCTTGCTTGCCACTTCTTGACTTATATTCTACAGTCATACAAACTACAACTTTAATAACTCATAATGAAATTAATTTTTCGACAATTAACTACATTCACATTGTGACTATACAGTGTTCCTGGATAGGATACTTTATACTTGTAGAATTTCTCAAATTATCCTTTTTCGGTAAAGTTATCCCTTACGAAGTTTTTCTTAAAGTTCGTTAAGTTAAATTTACGATGAAATATTCAGGACCTGTAGAAAAAATTGGATAACGTAAATTTGAACGTGAGGTTAACTTTTCTTTTTATCGAAAATGTTATTTAACAAAGTTAATTAGCAATGAATGATTGATTTCCACCTGTATAAATTTAGGTCGATAGAGATACAATTATCAAAATTCATTCGAGGTTTATATAACAATAGATAATGAACAGGTATCATCTCATGATTAATTAAGATAGTAATATTAGGATATACCAAATATGGTGTTGGATATGTTGCATATAAATATGCAATTCAATTATTTAATGCAAAATAACAAGAGTGTAACCCCTACCAAATTAATTCCATGACGTAAAAGATATCAAAAAATGAAAAAAAAAATTATGATCAATAAATTATGTTATAAAACAGTTTATTCAGTGAAGAGTCGACTTCTACTAATATAGTTTCTTCATTTGCAAATACCAGTGCAAAGAAAATCAGTCAGTCAATTAAAGAAAATATTTGGTGGTGCATGATATAGAACAAAATTCTCCCACCTTATTTTTTGAAAAATAAATTAAATCAACTTTCTTATACAGACACTTTAAATAATTCTTTTTTGAACAAACAATATGAAAACAATTTAAAAAAAAAACAAACTAATGCTCTAATAGGATGTCCTGCATATTCTAAGATCCTTGTAAGAAATTAGTTAAACCAACACTTTCCAAATAAGTGTATTGACTTGTCTGACCAACTTTATCTCTAATTTCAATAGAAGTCTTTCTATGGGGCGACGTAGAAGATATGCACGCCCATGATCATGATGACATTCAATTATTACGGCAGAATATAGGGAAAGCTGCCAATTCTATAACGAAAGACCACATCATACCTATATATATGAAGCATTCAGAAAATTCAAAAACCATGTGTGTGTGTGGGAGAGCATCATGTAGAATAATTTCATTTCTATTATTATAAATAAAAATTAATAACTATTTAAGCGTTTCATTCACTTCAACAACTTTGTTAACTAACATTTTTAACGAAAATAAAACATAAGCGTACTTCGTCCACTTTCAATTTTACTTTATCTAATTTTTTTACCACAACCGAAGAGTAGCAAATCATTTTGTAAAAAATGACACCGAAAAATAAAAAATTACAAATTTTGCAAGTATAGGGACACTACAAGCAAGGACACTGCATATTGTCATAATAAAATTTTGGTGCGAAAATGTAACAATATTAAAAAAGTAGTAAATTAAGAGAATGTAGCAAAAAAAGAATCTGTGATGGAATTTCATAACTAACCATCTAAAAGATCAAAAATCTATTAATAGAGATGGAGAATATTAACTGGTTATCAATTTTTTTTTAATGACTGTAAATGCAGACTTGAAATGAATGTATAACTTAGTAGTGCTTTATTTTCTACATGCAGGAGGTGTGGATGTCGGCTGGTATCTTGAAGACGAGAAGAAAGTGCATCCAAATCTCAACAGATGCAATCTTGAGATCACCACACCCGATTATTTTAAAATTTCGATGAAGAGGAGGGAAGTACGGTTGCATGGAAACAATGTACCAAATGTACAACTTTAAATAAATAATTTTGGACCCAACATCCTATAAGAATTTAAATCAAGTAAATTTTGAGGAAAATTTAGGTACTCATGTTATCCCCTTAGGTTAATCTATGTAATAATTATTTACATAACATTATATTCTACCATAGTTACACCGAAAATACACTGCTCGATAGACCTAAGTTACACAAACTCTAGACCCAGTCAATTGAGAGCTGTGGGGACAAGCGGAAAGAGAAACAGATTCCAGTGGCAGGCAAAATAGAGTTTTCCTTTTGTCTCTGAGAAGATCCATGATAGTATGCTCTGTAACGTGTGACATATCACAGCAAGTGGATTTTCGGTACAAATTGTGGAAGATTTTTCTTAAGTGATACTTTAACTTGTTATTATGGAAATAATTGGTTGTACAAAATAAATAGGAGATAAAGATCGTAACTTGAGGAATCAAGTAAGTTTCAGTAGTTTAGAAATAAAATGTAAACAAAAAGGAAAGTATTTGCTTTCATTTATAAAGTACATAAATTTCTGATTCATTTCCTTCTTATTCAATTTTTTTTAGCATTTGTAAGTCCTATAACCAAAGCTTCTACACTAATAATTTTTAGTATACTAGTTAGTATATATTTCAAATTGTGTTTGTTTCCAAATTGCAAAATTAGATACTTTTTTTTTCATAATAAAAAAATCCTGCCATGACAAATTGATGGGATAATTAAACAGATTTCGCACATTTGCAGTTTAGCTAAGTCAATTTTTCTTGGACGGATTGCATTTGCAATAGAAATAAGCCAGCTTTGACATGCTTTACCCAAGTCGGCCTTTCATTAAAATTGTGCAGGACTGGAAAACAAGGTAATTAAGAATGTTTATTTACACAGCACCAATTAAATGGGAAGTTAATATGGCTCTGGAGATTAGGAATATGGTATGACAATTCATTCCATACTTGAAATAAAATGCAGCCAATATTCTACCTACAAACTAATTCATATATCAGGTTCTAAATGAGCAAAAATCTGTGCTAACTAAAATGTAGTGAATAATTAACTAATAAATTTATGTTTGATCTATACTTAAATTAATTTTATTATGGATATAGAATTTATGGAGAAGCTTCAAAGATTGCAACAATATTCTAGCTATAATGAATTTATCATATCTGGACAAATCAATACTTGACACCCCCTCGTATCAGATCAAATACTTTGGATTAGTAATCTTTAGGAAACAAAGGTGAAGATAACACCAAATCAAAAAATTAATTTTTTTAACAACCATTATTTTAAATTTGACCCTCTAGATACCTTAAACCTCCTCTCTTAGCAATGGAACTAATCAAAAGTACAGGTGAGTTCATGCTCAACTAACAGTGAACAATTAAGCATTAAAAGATTTAACAATGAACACAAAATATGATCGTTGGTATCCTGAAATGATTATTATCGCATTCATACACAGAAGCTACAATGGTTAGAATCACAGCAAATTGACAGATCGCTATTCTTCGGAAGAAAGGCCTAACGGAAACAGAAATCAACTAGGTTCACGCCTGCGGATTTACTCACCCAACACCTTAAACATTAAGATGAAAATTCCCAACCTGCCTCCTTAATTGTTAAGTGGTAGTTAATTGTTAAGCGGAGTATGGACCACCTTATGCTTCGTAGTGCATTTATCTATTTACCAATTAAATATTAATTGTGAACTGTTACTTCATATTTGAGCATAAACTCAGATTAAATGCACTGAATTAGGAGAAAAAACATTAAAAAAATATGGTAGTTTATTAGAAACCATCATTTACCAAAACTAACTACTGAAACTAGCGAACTACAGTTTACTTACAAAATGTATACAATACTAAAACTATATTAAATAAAATTTACAGAAAACTAAAATAAATTAAAAATAAGTAGTTCACTGTTTACTATATAAGAAA
Source organism: Cryptocephalus primarius (assembly GCA_963576515.1). Classification (NCBI taxonomy): domain Eukaryota; kingdom Metazoa; phylum Arthropoda; class Insecta; order Coleoptera; family Chrysomelidae; genus Cryptocephalus; species Cryptocephalus primarius. Next base: position 9,000,933 of record OY754936.1, read on the forward strand.
TTCAAAAAAAATCCCGATCCACATTATCGTTGATCATGTATGTACCATCTATGCCTACCAACTCAATATAGCAGCAGCACACAGGAATTTAGATGCGTCGCGTGTTTCAGGTTTGCAGCAGGTATGTTGATGTAACATAACTGCTGGTTTGCCGAATTCAGCTCATTTTGATTTTGTTTGCGAGTGGACGAGATATATAGTTTGTATACTCCGTTCAATTGTATTTTGAAATTTTTTCTCTTCATTTAAAACAGTTCTTTTCAAAACTAAAATGACAGTATCTTAAACACCTAAATGGTATATTTGGTTAGAGCAAGAATTACTTGAATAAACTGGCAACGTTTATTTTATCAACCCTTAAATGAATAACATGCACTGGGATTTGTTTTGAATTTCCTACATGTAATATGTGATCAAACTAGTCAGGAGCAGGGACGGTGACTTTGAGTTTGTGAGATGATCGCTACTTTTATTTGCTGTAGTGTATGAATATTGCATGTGTAATACTAATGATGAAAAATTAAATGGTTAAAATGAAAAGAAAACAACAAACATTCAGCCATTAATGTGGTAAGTCACTGCTATTCGAGTTTGGTCAAAATTTTTAACCTATTTTTGTGAAATAGGAAATGAAATAAATTTTTTTATGATAAATATAAATATACATTATAACGGTCTTATTTGAAGGGCAAACCTTGGAATCTAAATGTAAGAAAAGGCTTTCTATGCCTTGAAATCATATTTAAGTTTACTAATGTAATTTATATTCTAATGACATTACCAGTTACTAAACGTAATGAAAATTAACCCAAAATGTTGAAAACGAAAACTTCAGAGATCTATTTAAAACTAATGCATAAATGTTGCATTGTTGGAAACAAAAACATTAGGAAAATTAATGAATATGAAGTAAAAAATAGAAATGGAATATTTTGGCACCTACTGGTAAAAATCACCACTGGATGTTCCATCAGAACTTTCCTCTTCGAAGTTTTGGTGAAGACCATTTTCACCCACTCCCTTAGATGTACTGGGAGTACCGAAAATTTCAGGTTCTAAATATTCCAAACTATTCCTGGTTTGCAGTGAAAGAGAAATTGCAATTAATGAATTGATTTGTTCGAATTTCTTTCATGCAACATTCGAAACTAATTCTTTCATCATTAATAATTTTACACCTATATTTTGTAACTAAGAAATAATCAGGGACAAAATGTAAAGTCCACATGCTCACTGCTTCACTACTTTTAATAAAACCACGGACATCGCCTATTCTTGAAGGCATACCTATTCTGTGACGGCATATCCACAGGATCACTTCTGTATCTCGACTGAGATCCGTCATATCGAGATATGCCCCCATTCATATGAAGCAAAGGTGGCGGATAGCTCTGTTGTTGGTGAAAACTGTTCTGATTCATGGTCGGTTCCAGAATCATACTATAGTTTCCTGAGGGCGCTTTCTGCTGAGCATTATACT